>CM038464.1:75210208-75894931 GCA_021464415.1 Lonicera japonica
TGAATTATCTCTCTATATTTGGTTCAAACGAGAATATGAATGAAGTATCTGTGAATTATCAAAATATTTTTTATTTTATAAAATTAAAAGACAAGTCCCAACAATTGTACAATGATGAAAATTATTTTTGTATTGTTAAGGTCGTTGTATATATTTATAAATAAAAAGAAAAAATAAAAGAAAAAGTATAATAACAAAATTATAATATTTATTCTTTAAAAATAATACAAATGAAAAAAAAAAAGAAGTTGTCTTAGTAAAAGGGATATTTTGGTTTTAAAAAAAATTAAGAGAAAATCTGAATGAAAATATCTAAAGGAATCATTTTTCTATTAATTTAAAATGAAAAACTTTCGATGAATACTTTATTCTTGGAATAATAATTTCCAAACTCAAATGGACCCCATTTATATCACCATTTTTATATATAAATTTTCTCTCATATGTGACAACAATTAAATGGATTCCACAATATCAAAAATTGGGAAATCCAGAATTAAAATATTTAATATTTTATAAGGCTCAGAGAGGCTCTGAAGTCTGAACCCATATATATATATATATCTCTCTCTCTATATATATATATCCATCCATATAGAGAAGAAGAAGCAGCAGCTAAATAAAGGTGCCGTTTAGTAAAAAAACTGAAATCTGAAAACTGAAAAAGCTGTTTGTTTACTTTTAAAAAATGTATCTGAAAAAATGTTGTTTGTTTTAATATAACACATCTGAAAACTGAATTTTTTTTATTATGACCATTTTGCCCTTAGCATACTTATCTAATATTAATACTGGAAATGGTGAACATTCAACTAAACCCAACAACCATATAGCATACTCATCTAACAAAAGTAATCAATCTGGAAATTTTGCTTAAAACCCAACAATTTTGTCATATATATATATATATAAACAACAAGGGAAATGGTTTTCTCCAAAAATTTTGTCAAGAATATAGGAGAAAAACCCAACAATAATGGCTCATGTGTCTGTGTGTGTGTGAACGAGAGAGAGAAAGAGCGATCTGTGTGAGTGTGTGTGTGCGTCTGATTGTGTGTGAACGAGAGAGAGAAAGAGCGATCTCTGTGTGTGTGAGTGTGTGTGTGTGTGTGAAAGAGAGAGAGAGAGAGAGAGAGAGAGAGAGATCTTACCGGAGGGTGGAGAACGGCGACGGTGGAGGTGGAGAAAGATGAACGAAGTGACGATGGGGTGGAGAGTGGCGTGGGTTATGTGTATTTTTGAGAAAAGAGAGAGGGTAAAGTAGACTTTTTGTACTCTTTAAAATTAAGTTTCAGATTTAAGTGGCAACTTTGCCACTTAAAATTTTGGATGAAAATTTTAAGTTTTAAGTGGTAAAAATTAAGTGGCCACTTAATTTTTTTACTTAGTGAACAACTTTGACAACCACTTAAATCTGAAAATTTTAAGTTTTCAGATTTAAGTGGCAAATTAAGTGGCAAGTGAACAAGGTCTAAGGGGGTGGGTCTGAATCTGAAAATGCAAGTTTCTCACAAAGAGAGATTCAGATCTAAGCAAAGAAATATGGGTTCTTCAAAATTAGTGTTGGGTTTGGTTTTGATATGTGTAATTGTATTGGCAGCTACCAAAATATGCACAGCTGATATGGGTGGTGATGAGAAAGCTAGTGCTCTGGGATTCAGACAATTACAAGGTATGGGGAACAATATATTCTATCTCTGTCCTTATTTAAGAGGGTCTTTCTATTTGACTCCCAAGAATACCTCGACCTCTCATTCCTTCCTTTTAACACTGATTATGGGTTTGTTATTTTGAATTTTAGAGCCGAGTATAAGTTTGACAATAATTTACTTGGCCCCTGATAACTGAGTATTAGGCTTATATTTGGTATTCGAGAACTAAATAACACGTACTCGGTGTTTAAAGATTGAATGAGAGCTGAGTGAAATCAAGTATTTTTTGGAGTAGAAAATAATACCACCCATTTAGATGGCATTTGTTTTGTTGTTTCTAAATTCTGAATCTGAAGTCTATAAACTGAATTTGAAGTTGATTTAAATAGGCAAGTAAGATATTAAATTATTGAAAAATTTTAATTTCTAAGTAGTACTATGCTCTGCCGGACAATATGTATAGTGATATTATAAAACGGTTAGTTGCATGTGAATTTTTTACCAAATCAAGCACTTCAAATTCACCTTTAAAATTTGAATTTTGGCCGTTTAAATTTAAGTATTTGTGTTTCTTCATTAATGCTTTTACCAAATCAAAAACACATGCAGCAATAAAGTGGGGAAAAAGAAGAATCCAAAAAAGGGCAAAAGTTATTTAACATTTTATTGAGTCAGTTGGTTTGACTGTGAACCATTACTAAGAATAAAACTTAACGAGACTTTCTTGGAAACTTTATGGGTGCGTTCGATAGCAAGCATAAAATTAGAGTGAAAATTGTTTAAATTCTATGTAATTTTATTTTAGGGAAAAGCATTTAAAGGTGTTTGATTGCACTTATTTTCTTGATGAGAAATATGTATTTTTGTCTCAATGGTCACATATTTTCCAACTTTGGGTGTTTTTTTTTCAACAACTTTTGGGGTAGGCTAGGAAAATATGCTCCTACATTAATGTATAATACTCTTGTACCATGAAACTACGTTCAATTAGAAATTTAGAATTGCCTAAATATTAGTCAGTCAAACGCCAAAAAAATATGGAGAAGTACACATTTTTCATCTTTTGCCAAGTTTTTCCCTTAGAGAACCTTAGCAATCAAACACATCTGAAGTGTTGTAAAAGCATCTACGGTGTTAATCTTGTATTGTGAGCAGTATAATTGTGTAAATGGCTTGTACCATAATCCAAAACTAAATAACAATCATTTCTTGTTCTGTCTATGAAACATTTGAAGGGATGCCGAAGTCTCAATGCTGCGAAAATCCACCAGCGCTCAACTCAAGCTATGGAGCAGGGCATGTGGAAGAGATTGGAGGCCTCAACTGTTATGTTGCTGGTTCCGCTGATTCCAAATGCGCTGTTATTCTCGCATCTGATGTTTACGGATATGAAGCTCCACACTTGAGGATGATTGCTGACAAAGTTGCTGCTGCTGCTGGATACTACACGCTCGTCCCCGACTTCTTTCATGGAGATCCCTTCGTAGCGAACGAGAATCTAACGCTTTGGAAAAGTGAGCACACTGGATTACAAGGTATGTATTCTTCACAACGGGGGATATATATCATTGGTGTGAACAGATGGATATGGAGCGCATAGTGTACTGTCTATTATAAGTATACGTTTAGAGCTTAAAACAGTAATCTAATTTGTGTGCGTACGTAATAGGAAGAGACGAACGGAGAATGGATATCTGGGTAATGGTTGTGCATCAAAAAGGAAGTCTTTTGTCTGGCTGAATCGGAACGGACAGAGATGTCTTTATAACAGGTTCCAAATGAACAACAACAACAAATATCCGTTTGGAACTCAAACAGAGAATGATCCATTTGAGTCCCAACAGATGTCTATTGTCCGTTTGGAACCTAATGGATGTCATTTATCTGTATGATACAGAACTTAATCATCTATCTTTTCCCCTTTTTTGAAGGAATTTTTTTCTTACCCACTGCCCAAAGAATTACATTCTATGAAAAACCTGAAAAAATAATAGAATGTCTCACCAAAGCAATCATCTCTTTCCCAACTTCTTATAAAACATAGTAGTGTTTTCAATCATTTTTCAGCTTTTTCACCAAACGGACCCTAAGTTTATCGTTCACCAAATATACAACACAGTACTATAGGACAAACTTACCCTACTTATCATAGAAGTTTGGACTGCTGTGGAAGCCCTTACAAATGAATTATCCGAATCCTTACGTGTATCCGCCAGATGGTAAATATAGTTATCCCACCCCCTAGCTCAACATATAGAAAAACAAAACCTCCAAAATTACTTCTACTAACAATTTTTATGTGAAAAATTCAGGGTTTAAAGATGCAAAACCACTAATCAAAGCTCTAAAAAACAAAGGGGTAGTCAAAATTGGGGCCGCCGGATTCTGCTGGGGAGGCAAGGTGGCTGTGGAACTGGCAAAGAGCCATAAGTACATAAAGGCGGCAGTGTTATTACATCCATCGGAGGTGTTTGTGGACGATATGAAAGAGGTGAAGGTTCCGTTTTCAGTATTAGGAGCAGAGCTCGACAGTAAACTGCCACCAGCTATGATGAGAGAGTTTGAGGCGGCTTTACATGCAAACAAAGAGGTTGATGATAGTTTTGTGAAGATATATCCAGGTCTTAAGCACGGTTGGACCTTGAGGTACAATGATACAGATGCAGTTGCTGTCAAGAATGCAAATGAGGGTCACCAAGATATGTTGAATTGGTTTCTTAAGCATCTTTAGTACTAGTTGTATTCTTATTATACCTCAGTTTCTTTGTTGAATCCTTTGAAGAAAGGATCAATTAGTGAGGAAATAAAACAAAGGAAATGAATGGAATCGAAAGGAAAGGAAAGGATAATGTTATGCCTTACTCTTGTTTGGACTGTTAATTAACTATAGGAAATAAGTCTTATATGGAAAAGGTGCAAAAAGGAATACAATATATGTTAATTTACTTGTATATCATTTATGCAATAATATAAATGTGTTATTATTATTATTTTGAGAGAGCTGACTTTGGAATAGTGATTCCATCCATTTCCTCTCACTTTAGGAATAAATCAATGCAAGAGAAGAGAGTACATGAAGCTTGATTAGAAGTGGACACAATAAAACAGAATGATAGTACTTTTACTTTGAAGTGTATTATTGTCGGTAAAGTGTGACCAAGATATGTACATAATTTCAACAATATGTTAGCAAAAAAAGAGATATTTGCGATCAACAACCCACTCGATCACGACTTACTAAATTGCACTCACATACTCAACAACGTGTTGCTGAAATAGTTAAAAAAGTTAGTACTATTTTTGATTATGTGGTTTTGGGATTTGGGCGACCATATGTGATTATGTGCATTTTTGTATTCCATCACCACTTGTTAAAAACGGAGGTGATCCTGTCAAAAATAGTACTTTTTCTTCAATGTGGTTTTGGGATAAAAAGTATTGGTGCCCTTATCAAGCCTCTTATTATATGTTTTCGGGCGTGCCTGATGGAGAGACACTGTTCTTTGATATCCCTCTGCTTGTCCAATGTTTTACCTTTTGTTTTAAGACCCTTGGCATGATCTATCTTTACAACATTTATAAGCCCTCTGAAGCATTCTCGTCACTCACGGAATTGAGCTTGTTGCTGGCCATAAGAGAATTTGCACGTGACGGGAACTAAATATGAACATCCTGCTAAATGGATCAATTCCCACAAGAACTCGATGGTGGAGAAGCCACTAGGTCAATCACTCTGGTTCTTCCGGTTTTATTACTAATAAAACAAAAAATTAAGGCTGTATTTAATAGTAACATAGAAATTGGTAGGAAAAACAAAATTTTGTGTGATAACAGATAAGTTGGAAATAAGTTGAGGTATATGGTGATATTTATTTTGCCTTTTTTCATGGAAAATTTTTCTTTGAGGGAGAGAAAGAAAAAACTCTCACAAAATAAAATAAAAAATGAAGGACATTCATATATAAGCGAATATGAAATAAAGTGTATCTCGTAATATATCTCAACTTGTTTTGCAATGCATTCTAAGTAGATTTATAGATCAACTTATGTTCTTTGATTGATTAGGGGCTGTTTGTCCAAGGTGAAAATGTTTTTTACCATGGCAAAAAGTACTGTCACCTAGTTGGTGTGAATGATTTCTGTTATATAAAAAGTTGATATGTGGGGCTAATCCTAGTTTTCCTTATTTTTAAGGGTTTTTTTTAAAAAACAATAACAATTATGTATGCGGTAAACAAAAGTAATTGGTCTGGGTACGCTTTAAATAATTGAAATTAGATTTAAGTATGTTTATTTTTTTAAATTCGATTTACATACTTTTTTCCATTATAATCCATTAAAAGGTAACTAACATGTGATTACCACATGACCTTTTAACCAGACGCAAAGAAAAAAATTAATTTGCTCATAACTGATATTTAGACAGGGGAAAGGATATTTAGACACTTGCCTTTTCTCAAATCCTCAAGATTGAAAAATTTAAAGGATGTGGCCCGCAATATTTTTTTTTTTTTTGAAGAATGCATTCTTGAGTAGTATTTGTCTCCAGTGAAAACTCAATTTCATAATATTTGTCCCGCGACAACTTATAGCACAATATCTACACTATGAAATAGATATTGTGAGACTTTCTATCAAAGAACCACACGCTAGTTTTATTCTTAATTTGCTAGTGAAAATACAAAAAGCTAGATGCGAAGGATAGATGTGGTTCAACTTTAAAACCATCTATGCGCAAAGGCAAAAATAGTGGTATTTTTTTTTTATTTTCTTTTTGACAAACATAGAACTTATTCATCCATCAAAACAAAGAGATCATAACCATCAATTCAAAGCGAAAGAACAATAAAACCTAAAATATATCTAAAACAAAGAACAAAACCTAAAATAGGCCAAGAAAACATAAATCACAAAAGAGGGCCCAAAATATATGCCAAATGCATAACCACGAACACTATAACAAAAGGGACAGCACACAACAAAGAGTCAGACGAGCCATGCAGAGACATCGTCAAATGAGAGATCCATCCTTTGTTCATCTTGCAAACACATGAAGGATTGATGAACATCGAATCCAACGGAGTTTGCACACAACTAAAGGTAAAAGCCTTTTTAAAGGTGAGAGAACCGACGAACAAAACCTCCACAAAGTAGTTGTATGGAAAATTACGCTTTTAGGTGTTTTGATGCCAAAAAACTTACTGAAAACTACACTTTTAGGGCTTTGTCATATTTTTACAAGTGATTGGTATTATATCTGACCTCACTTTGCAAAAATGATTTCCCTATGCACTGTATATCTCAGGAGTGCGGAGTGCATTGCACCTTCTAAAATTGAGGTCTTTCATATTTATTTCATCAGCCATCCTAATACTGTGTTCATAATCATTTTGTATAATTAAAAAGAAATAAAGTTTTTACAAAGAGTTATTTACATCTTGACAGTATACTCCAAATAGTTCCTCTATAGATTTTGCAGTAAATCTAAATCTTAAAACCTGACACTCGGGATACAAACACGCATAAAAACACATCTTGCTTGATACCCATAAGGGCTGGAAAAGTATCAATAATTCACGCATTAGAAGCAAAATGGCAACTATATACAATAGCAATTGCAATCCAAAAAAGAGTTTTTTACAATGTTACTTCTTTCCAATGTATTCTGCTTCAAGAATCACCCACAGAATTTGAATAAAAAGAACAGGTCAAATTATCAACCCGATTAAAAGAAAAAGTACTCTTTTTGCACAAGCAAAATCCTACTTTCTTTGTAATGCTTCCTTGAGCTTAGTCCCCAATGCAAATGCCAAAGGAGGTGGCACAGCATTCCCAATCTGCCTATGTTTATGAATGATGTTACCCGCAAATTTATAGCTATCCGGAAAACCCTGCATTGCACAAACACCATATGGAACAGCATTTATATTAGATGCATGCAAACGAGTCAAGTATAGGCACTGTTCAAACTAATGGGCAAACAAACCAAACCAACAGCAACTATGAAAATCGTGAAACAATCACCTTCCTTGTGCTTTGTAATAAGTGAATCCAGTAAATACATGAGCTATTGATAATATTAGGCATAGTTGACAATGATTTTATTATTCTATCTAATTGATATATCTGGTTTTTCTTTTTTCTTGTGAATTTTTTAGATTTTTTCCAGCATTGCGTCTACTTTATTGTTATGTATGACCCCAAACCTGTATCAAACATATAACTAATAAAAAGGGGCTAGCGGATACAAGAGCCGGTACTGCATAGTTGGACCATGTTTACAAGAGTAGCAAGTCTGCCTAGCACATGCACCTTGTGCCATATGCTGAGTGACAAAATTAGCATATTCTGCTTTATTATCAATATGTAAAGACAGCTACCTAGCATGCCCTTAGTCCTTGTGGATTTTTTGCGCCAACGTAACATATAAATCTAAAACATAACACATCGTACTCCCTCCGTCTAAAATTAATAGTCCCACTTTCTTTTACAGGATGTCTCAAGTTAATGGTCTCATTTCCTTTTTAGAACATAATCAATGTACCAAATCTTACAATAGAAAATAAGTTGTATCATTGACCATAGATTATATTGAATTTAGTGTTTTCTTAACAAGTACTTGTCAAGGTATCAATTACACCCGGGGTGTAGCAAAGTTGGAAAGAGACCTCCCCCCCCCCCCCCAAACTACAGTTCGATCCACTGGAACCACAGTTCCCATCCCTCTCACCCCTCCCCCCCCCTCAAGGTCGAATACCCATTGTATCCATATTCCACTTGTATAAAGAAAAAAAAGAAAGTGGGACTATCAATTTGAGAAACAGCGTGTACATTCTCTTTTACTTCCTACACCTACAAATCTAAATCAACATATTTTGATTTACGTTTCACTTTATTAATGAGCTCTGTTCTTCCCATTCATTCTGGTTTCCCAATACTCTATGGTCCAATTATAACAATTGGTATGAAGTGCATACCTCTTGCAACCCAAACAATATTGAGCCAACTAATAATGTTTTCCCTACTACTTCCTAAAAGCTTGATTTGTCCGAAACACCAACAACGTTATCCATGTTGATTTGTAGAATTCAACTTTCACCAAGGCAAAAAAACTTTGAAGGTTGGAATTTAAAAGAAAAAAGAAATAGGAGACATACTTGAGATCGAGCACATTCACGAACTGTGAGTATCCTATCCTGCTCGGGGTGAAAGCACATCCCAACCTTACCCATTGGTTGAGGGTCAGTAATAGAGGTTGGAAAGTTTCCTTCCCAATCCAACCTTCCAAAAAGTCCCTTCCATTGGTTATGCCTTTTGGCTGTGTTTGGCAAGCACCATGGTATTAAATCAACCATTTGCCCAGTTGACAATCGAACCTGAACGAACAAGAAATAGATGAAAACTAGTTTGGATTATGGGTAGACATGGCCAATTTACCCGCATGAATCTTTCTACATTCCAATTAAAAACACAATGTACATGAAAAATGTCCTGTGTGATTTAACGTTCAGGGTATGCTTGATTGCAAAGTTAAAAAATTTGATTGAAAAGTTTTACGAGAAGTTGGAAAAAGAGAAGTGATTTCGTCAAATGTTTTCCGTCTTTTCCTCACTTTTAATGGAAAAAAAATTCTTACATGGGACCAAAGAACTAGATTCTTTGCAAGACAGCCAAACTAATAGAACATCTAACCAAATCGCCAATCTCTTTTCCCAAGTTTTTATTTTCAATCATGTTCAATCTATGCAATCAAAAGCCCCCTGGGCCCCTTTTAGTTCAGGGTGAAAAATAAAATAGTGAAAATTAAATTCACCTACTGCAGGAAAATGTTTTCTTTGTTCAAATTATGGATAAATATATACAATAAATTATGCAAACTTTAAATAAAAATATTTAACAAAAAATTGGATGCTGAATAGGTGAAAATTACTTCACCTAACTGCAATGGAGCATAGAGTTTAGCAGATTGATTAGTACAAAACGGTAGTACTTTCTGAGTGAGGTCACGACGGTACTAATTTTTTGAACTAAACAGAGGGTGGGCTTTCGTAAGCCTTAATTTCTTTTTTCTTCTTATATATAAAACTCGAGTACAAATGTTTTAGCCTATTCTCTCTCTAAGAAAAAAAGAAAAAGTACCTTCTCATCTGGGAGATCACGCCAGTCAGCACCTGGGCGTTTAGGAATCCTTTGGCACCGAATTAGATTCAACTCATTCATCTCCTTCGAAACATGATCAGTTAAAACTTGCATATCTCGTCGAATTTTCTGTTGGAACCAAGAGACAGGTTCGTTTTTGTACTGTACACAAAAAAAAAATGCAAGGGAAATTTTATTAGGTACATTACTAGGATAATTAGAACATTGGTATTTTCAACAAAGGAGAGGGGGTCCCACCTCCATGGTTGCTGCAGAAGCTCCATTTCCAACTGGAGGGAGTTCTCCAATTGTATCTCTAACAGTCATAGCACGGAATGGGGCCCCACTTGCAGTACTTCGCATGGCAGCATATTGGGTGTTTCCACTTAAATTAACCCTAAGTTCTGGACCAGCAAAAACATGCATTGGCTCGGGCCATTCAGGGAGTGTCTCTTCCGGAGAGGCTGCCCATATGAATGCACGTTTGCGTGATTGAGAAACACCAAAGCACCGGCTTCCAATATTCCAAACCTCACCTACCAAAAAAACACAATGACAATAAATAAATTTCCCGAAAGATTTATGATTTTCTTACTTATCTCTTATGTAATTGAAAAATCCTAAACATATAACACACGCAAGAAAATGTATATGTTATAAAGTACTAACCCCCCTTTTTAACTAGCTTGTTCTACTCACCCATGAATGAGGTTATAAAGACATCTTGAGGAGAGGGGTTGTCCCAGTGGTAGGCAACCTCCACCCTTGTCTTGAGGTCAAGGGTTCGACTCATGGGGTGGGTGGGGGGTTTTTCTTTGTTTGTAGGATTAAGGGAAAGACTAAGACCTCCCTTAATTTTATTTTATTTTTAAAAAAAAGACATCTTCCAATTCCAAAAACAAAGACATTTTCCAATTATTAATTTTCTGGTGTACTAACTATAGGGATGGCAATTGTTTGGGTTTGGCCAAACCCAAACCTGAACAGCCTAAAAATAAAGCTGACCCAAACCCCCACGACCTGAAGCGGGTTTTAATCTAAAAAACCAGAACCTACCCTGTTTACTTGTGTTTGTGTGTACGGACCGAACCCGTCCCAACCTGCACTGACCCGCCCTGACCAGTTGCAAATAAATAAAAAATTTAAGGGCATTTAAAGGGAAAAAAAATCATATTTGTGTTAGGTTGAGCGAGTTTATTTCACGTAAACTTGAATGCGAGCTGAACTCGAATTGGTTTGAATTATATGAACCCATACCCACCTGGTATGAAAAATAAATAAAAAAATCAGGCCCTGTTAGGGTCGGGATGGGTTGAAAAGCATCAGGGTCAGGCTTTTTGCCCTACCTAACTAACTAATTGCATTATGGGGTAAATACTAAATAGAGCGGAAAGCATAGGCACATACCTGATAACCCATTTCTAGTAGTGAAGCTAGAGTCAACCGAAACGTCTGCCCTTTGTTGAATGACACAAAATTCCTCACATTTTCGAGGAGGAAAAACTTGGGCCTGAAGTACTCGGCAAAAGATAAGAAAGATAAGATCATTTCACATTGGACCTTACTCCAAGTGCTTTGATTAAACCTATTCATCCCAGAAAAACCCTGCAGAGAAAGAAAACCTCATAAGAAATACAGGGAAAAAAGAACCATATTATTACACTGCCTAAAATTACAGAAAGCTCTTTAAGTAAGACGAGAAGCAGGCAGCATAATACCTGGCATGGAGGCCCACCATTGATAAAATCAACTTGGCCAGGCCGAGGCAAATCATTGATCTTCTTATCATCAAGCTTTGCGACCAATTCACCTGCCTCTGAAGTTGAAATACAGTCGTCTATATCCCCACATGCCGTCATTATAGCCCTGCATGTCAATTCATGGCTAATATTAGTGGGGAAATTGAAATCATACCAACAAGGTAACCAAGATAAGGGTCAAGCTAATTTATGTCTAATATCACATTTTTCTAACTATCGTATTCAAAAGGGTGAACTACAAGAAACCCCTGCAACTTTACATTAGTTGCAGCAAAATGTCCTGCAAGTATTCTTTGGCCATAAGTCCCCCTCAACTTTGCATGTATCACAAAATGTCACATACTACAAGAGCCACATTGACCAAGAGAAGAAGGGGAATTTATATAACAGATGTAAAGTTCAAGGGAGTCCTTGTCACTTTACCCCATGTAAAATGGATTATTTTTATCTTTTAATGGCAAATATGCATATATAAAGAAAAACGTATTACTGAACAGATACGCAAGTGCAAACATCGTATAAAAGCAGGCATCCACCTTAATATGACATTGCAATTTTGCACAAACATCAATGCCTCCGTATGATTAAGGTTAAATGCTTCCCCAGCAGGTTCTTCATATTCAATTGCCCACTTTGTAATTGATGCGCCTGTAAGCATACATAGGTTAGTGTGTGTGTTTTTTAAGAATAAACTTGATCCAGGCCTTAAGGTTAAGGATCTATTTACCTGATTGCTGCAAACCATGAGATAGGCCACCACATCCAGCAAAAATATCTAGCGTAGCCAGGGAATTCTTAGGAGCCGTATCCTCTTTTTGCTCAGTAGCATCACAATCATTTTCCCCTTGTATAGATTTCCCTTTTCTCTTTCTATTTGCAGCATAGTCAACGACCCTTTCTTTTGAGGGACTTAATTTAATATGAACAGGCAACTGAAATCACGGACATTAACGAATGAATTAGTAATTAACCCGTTGAGAAAAAAAAATTAAAAGCGAACAGTTTGATTCATTTAAATGGATGAAAAGAACCTACCAGCTTGAGAGATCCCTTCTTGGGGTCATAAAGATATTCACAAAAGAATTTATGCTCAAAGACATTAGTGCTATCCACAGAAGAAAGATCGTGCTTCCTTCTAACTTCACATTTCCCTTCAATAGCAGCGATAGGCACCATATCTATTTCTTCACTATAATAAACCTGAAAATTTCAATTTTACAGTAATATCAGACATATGCTACAATAAACAAAATGACAAAAATCTATATATATAATTTTAATTTCAATCACAAGCGCGGGTTACAGTTACTAGGATCATGTCAACACAACATAATAAAGGAGAACAAGTTGGTAAGTATGAAATTAATCTTACCTCTCTAATATCAGAACGATAAGCCTTTTCTGCAGAAACATCCTCGGGTCTGAAAAACCTCCTAACTTTGACCGTCACAGATTCAGGGTCAGCTTGCTTAGACGAAGCTTTAGGTGCTTCAATCTCCAAAATCTGACAAATAACATAAGCTCTAAGCCCTACATTTCTCCCACCCTTAAAAGTTTCAGTGTCCCTTTCATCTGCTGTAAAATGATCAGGGCCCACATAGATAAAGTCATTGATGCAGTACTCGCTTCCCTGGTATTTGAAGTTCATTTTGGACATATTCAGCTCAAAAGCCTCCTTCTCCTTTTCTGATTCGTTCGTTTTACAAGAGTGGCAAAGCCCAGTTCCAAGGCCCATTAAATCGGTTTGTATACAAAAGAAAGCACCTCTTTCGGGCCAGTACAAACTCTTACAGAAATATTCTATGGGTAAGTCTATATTTTTCCTATCATCTGCCTTTGCTCTTTCAATCTTATCAAGATTGGCATTAGCCTTTCGATGTTGATACCCCCAAGGCATTAATCGGATTTCCACAACCACGGTCTGCATTATATCGCCAAGTTCAAATTCCATGCAATCATTTGACAAAAATACCTCTCTTTCATTAGCAGTGTTCCCAAGAACAGTCTGAAATCCTCTTAGCATGAGTCTACCGTGAACCAATTTCCTTCCGTCAGTGTCTTCAAACATGTATTCTACAAAATAGATAGCAGGTTTTTCTTCGGATTCATCTGTTTCCACCAGTACTGAACCACCTACAGCAATCATGTCTCCTCTGACAATAGCCTGTTTATAAAGAACCTTGCCTCCACATGTTTTCCCAACTAATTTCCCATCCCATTTGATTTCCGTGCTGGAAGAACGTTTTGCTTTCCTTTCTGATGCAGACTGAGGCTTTTTAATTTCCTCAACAATCGGGCTTTTCTCTTCTTCAACCTCCTCAGCATCTTCCTCTCCATTTTCCTCTTGTTCTTCCTCCTCAATTTCTTCATCTTTCTTCAATTCACTAGCTTCTTCTGGCGAGTAATTTGAATAATAATCTCCCCAAATTCTATTGATGAGCCTAGTTGTTGTAGCCGGCATCGCTTTCCTCTTTGAAACTACAGCTTGCATTCCTGCTCTAGGATTCAAGTTTTCTTCCTTCTTTAGGATAACTTTTTTCACTAACCACTTGGTATGATGTCTCTGCTCCATTTTATCATGAAGACCGGTAACAAAAGAGCACTTCTTGATGGTTTCATCAGGATATTCTGCAAATTGTTGTAAGATAATCTGACCATGAACAACAATATACCTCTCCACAAGCGCCGGACTGGAAGCAATGTGAGAGGGGTGATCTTTGTCAAATTCAGAGACTTTCTTAACTACCTCCTGGAATGGAAGTCGAGAAACTCGGGATTGTTCCTTCAACAATGTAATCATGCTAATTGCAAGCCTTGCAGTTTTCAAAACTGGTTCATACCATGGAGCATACTGCTTTGATGGCTTTCCCAACCTATACCTGAAACAAGTAGAAACACAGCTATATAAGCATACATCACAGTTTCAACACTCAAAAGACTAATTCAAGTAAAACGCTTAATGGGGGTGGTCTGGGGGTGGACATAGGGATGTCAACTGGCCAGGTTTGGCCCAACCTAAACCTGGTCCATTTACTTGCACGCTTGGAAAAGCCTCGACCTGTTGTAATTATGTAATTTATATGGTATTAGGGTAATTTTATTGGGAAAAATTATTATTTTCAGGAAGGGCAGGTCAAACAGTTTGTTTGTGCGACTGAACCTGACCAGACCTGTTTTATTTAGTAAAACCCAAACCCACCCCATTAGGGTCAGGTCGGGCCATGTTGCCATCCCTAGGTGGACAGAGAGCAGTTTAAAAGGTAAGAGGTGATTCCTCTATAGGTACATGGGTTTTACAACAATCAGGTGGTCAATGGGAAAATTAGAAGGAACAACAAACAGAAGGGTGAATGATTTTCAAACTTACCAAGCCATATCCGTTCGGATGGAAACAAAAACCATTGATGAACCAAATTCAATCATCCACTCCTTTATCGCACTCAAATATACTGGAATACCATCTACACTCTGTGCTCCAGAAGAATTTGAACCAGATTCAGAATCTAGACAGAATCCGCTTCCATCATCTTCAGTCATAATCCCCGATCCATAAATCGTCACATCAATATCAGCGCATGGTTTCATTGGGAGAAGTTCCAATGAAATCAATCTCGAGTCTGAATTGTAAAGAGACCAGTTATGAAGCATGCTTCGAGGAAGCTGATCGGGGTCAATGGTATCAATATCGCTGTCAAAGATAATATACTCATCCGTTTCTTCAACTGTGCTTTTGTAATACGCAGGTAGCGGATAATCATTTGCAATCTCATCTTCATTGATCTTGATATAGTACTTGTTAGATGAAGAAACCGGTGTTTGCCTCTTCTTCTGTCTCAGAGACTGCCAGTTTTCCTTTTCCTGCAATACTCTAGCTAACTTCATATCTTCATCTTCCTCTTTAGTCGAATGATTTGTTTTCTCCCCATCCCCAATTCTCAAACTTTTGTTAGATGGAATCATAGTCCCAGGAAAAGAATCAGCATTTTTCTTGCTCTCGTCCCTAAGGGCAGCAAGCACGGGAATTTCACTAAAAAGCTGATCGTTCTTGGAAAGTGTTTCATCCAAGCCAATCAACTGATCATATATGAAACTACCCCAAGAAATAATTGAGTCCCTGATAGATGTACCACTAGGAAAATTTTTACTTGCACGCATTGAGCGTATAACGGACCCAAGCAATTCATCGAGGCTTGTGTTGGGGTCTCCTCCAGCAGATTTACATAGCCGCTTGTAAATTTCAACACATGTACGAGCCTTTTCAAAGAAAAGACCGTACAACTTCTTGTAGGCACCCGCGGGTTTGACACAGTCATAATCGGCAATATCTGTGGAGACCCATATCACTGGTGAGCCATCTTCATAACCAGAAATATCCCAAGATTCTATGCGACCAAATCCTTCACACCGGATTCCCTTTTCCTTATCTTTGTTAGTAGTTTCCTCTAAGGACAAGATGAGACCAGAAATGAATAAATCATCCACTTCTAGCATTTCAACAGGCTGTGGGTTTCCATCTGCATCGTGAAAGACAAAGTCCGTCAATCTTCTGTTTGGACGTGGAATATCCTGTCCAGTCGTCAAACTTATAGCTGCTATTTCTTCTTCCACTACATGGTCTCTTTTAGCCTCAACAATCATAGACTTCTCCGACAAGCGAACAGATTTATCCTTGAAATTGGTACAGGCAGCTGCTCTCTTTGGCCTTTTTCGAGACCCAGTAGCATTATCACCATCCTCCACCTCCACCTTCACCTTCATTTTCTTTTGTTTTGGTTTGGCAACTACTTCAGTATTAGGATCTGCATTCTTCGATTTAGCCCTTGTCCTTTTTTTCTCCATTTCTGAGGGAAAAAGTATGTTGGGTCAGAGAATGAGAAAGCACAAATGATTTAAACAGATACATGGCAGTTACAGAACTACAACGAATTGACGAAGAATAAACAAGTTAAAACCAAAACTAATAGGGTTCAACCATGATAAGCAAGAATCAAGAAAATAAGTCACCAAGAGTTTAAAGTAATCCAGAAATTCAACATTACACAAGCAAGCGTTCTCACTCGGCAGTGAGGTCCTGTGTGTTGGGTTTTCTTTTTATATTTTTGTCCTTTTCTTTATTTTGAGGTGGGGTGTTGTATAATTCCTGACATGCTCTACTGACAGTTATTTTGAGGCAAAATACATATATATATACACATGTAAAAAGGTAGAAGTGAACTAGAAAATGTATATGAAAGAGGGATTTGCGCCAAAGGGCTTCCTTATTAACAAGAAACGGACACTTTTCCTCAATGAAAGATACCCTTCCACCTTATAAGATTAAAAAAAATGTACATTTCACCTGCACCAAAGCTGTGGTCACAAATGGTTGCAGGTGGCCTGTCAGGCCCAGCAGCCACAATGTCGAGTGCCCTTCCGAGTATCGGGATATGTAAAGTGATTTCGCTTTAATAGAAAATGACACCGAGGATATGGTTAAATAGGAAGTGTCATGGTGTAATGATAGTGGGAGTATCATGCAAGTTGTAACAGGAATCACTTGCCAAAATCATAATTTTTTTTTCCAACTTTCTTATAATTTTACAATTTTAAGTTATCACTTTTGGACTTGGTGAATTATAAGTAAATATGACTCAGACACTATACGTTAAAGAGTACTACAGGGGTAGTAATGGCCTTGAGTCCCAATCAAACAGGAAGAAGATAGAAAATCAAAGCCCTTTTCTTCTCCGTACTGGGGGAAAAATGTAAAGTATTCCAATTGTATAGGATAAAAACATTGTATCATACCGTATCAGCCGATCACCAGCAAATTTCTTTTTAACTAATTCATGGGTGTGTATCCATATTGCCAGCCCAATTTCCTGTTACCTCTCTGCCATTATGCATCGTATCGGCTGTTTTTAAGGCATTTTATATATAGATATGCACACAAAGGTACAGGTACCGGAATATAATGCCCTAGTTTGGGAATAGGGGTTTAAAAAAATATATATGTAAATATTTATCCTATGTGCATAAATACGTATGGCTCCATTTTGACTTCTTAAACTAAGCTACAGTAAATTATTTCCATAAAAGAGGCTACCAAAAGAAGAAATCGGTGTGTAAAGTGGAGTTTGTGGTGTCCTTATTTAAAACACACAATTCATATATTTTCCTAAAAGACTGCACAGTAGTTAACAAAGTAATGGGGGAAAAAACACAAATATGGCAAGTATTTTGTAACTGTTTTTATCGTCCAAGCTTCTAGTCAAAGTCTATGTGTGTGTGCTGAATAAGGGTGAAAAGGAAATAGCAAAATCTTTAATTCAACATTTCCTTTTTGTTGGGTTCCACCTAAGAAGAAAAAATTGAGAAACCTACTCAAAGTCACTGGTGTATAATCCAAAGGGATAGCAAATTAGATATCTAATCACCGAAGCAGTAATTACTGATGTACATTGTGTGCCACATTTTTCCTACTGTATTCTTATACATTACCTGTCTATATATAGATCTAGTTTATTTATGCTGAAGATAAGTTCGCATACCAAAAACAAGTAATTCTTTAAACACCCATATAACAAGCTGCCTTTTATGGAACAAATCAACAAATATAGTAATACAACTTCCACACCATAAAGAAACAGTTCTCGAGTACTATTGATTTAGTATTTTTCACACAAATAACAATCTGTTTTGTTCCTCATATTTGTTTCTGTTTCAAGTTGGATTCATTTTTCCACACAGAATTTTTTAAAATTTGTATTTAATAGGGATCAACTGGAATTGATATATGTCTCAATTAAGATGTAAAGTACTTATAACAATTAAAACCTACGTCTCAAATTGATACTTGTGATAGACTCAATTTAACTTTACTACTTTTAAGTTTGGAAACCGTATTTAGACTTCAGATTCAGTATCAAAGAATCATGTATAGTACGATAACAATGATTAAGAACATAAACTATTTATGTGCTCAAATCACACTATTTCCCTCTACATGCACAATCCACACTATCTATCGAAACAGGATCGGCAGCTATATATACATGCTAAGGGTAACCCGTGCCTATAGCACTTTGGTGTTATTCGTTTAATTAAGCAGGAAAACTCCGCTTAATATTATGTTTATTCATTATAACATTGCAAATTTAATATCCATTGTTCTTTTCTACTCCAAACTCCAGTTGACTTTATGCAGATTTGATTAGCCAAAAATTCATTCTGGAAATAATTGATGCACCAAAAAGTCCTAGTTTTTGAAAATTGTTAAGTTTTTTTAGGACCACATGTTTGTTTGTTTTTTCTTTACCAGAACACCACATGTTAAGAATCGTATTAATTGAAATAATATGCATTGTATGAAAATCAATTTTCTTGCTTAATGCTTGTTAATACTTTATTCTTTTCATACATATGATTTTAACACGTCCTTAGGTCACATATTAGGATGATCAATCAATTTTTGTTCTTGACTACTAATTACGTTAAAATGAATGATATTATTATAACAAAATTCAAAGACAGATTATTACTTTTTAGACGGAAGCAATATATCATTAAAAAAATATTATGTCTAAAACATTTCCCAATCAACTTTGCATATTCAAACAGTGAAAGATAAACTTTTAAATTATTAAGACTAAAACAATATATAATTGCAAAAAAATCAAAACTAAGTTCACCTATAAAATAGTATTCGAACATATATTTCCACTATTTTAAAATCTCACGATTTCATTCTCATCAGAGTAAAAGAAATGAGAAAATAAAAGCAATGACATAAAAAAACCTTGTGTATATGGTTCTAGCTAGGGATGTGCAGAATCCATTCCAAACTGCTAAAACTGATCAACCAATCCGATCCGATTAGATCTAATCCAATCCATTTTTTTATTGGATTCGGTGAAACTAATTAACAGATGCACGCACCTAGTTCTAGAGATTGAATCCCGTGGAACTTTTCACTTCAAGATTGATCATGACCCATAAGAAATTTTCAATCATAATCCAAGATAACAACATCCTAGAACCCAACATCAATAGCAAATTTCACTTTAAAATCAGCCTTGCTTCTACAATATGTAGACCAACCCCACGCTTCATTTGTTGTGAGACAATGTGTGAACTATCCATGAACAATCTTAGACATTTAGTAGCTCAAGAAGAAAATGATTGCGCTGGTCTTTAGAAAAGGTTATATGAAGGAAAAAAAATATGTTGTGCTAAACATAAACCATTCTCCAAATTATATTATACAAATTGACCATGGACAGAGGTACAATAACCTAGGTTTTCAGAATGTAAAACCCCAATATATTATTCAAACGATTAACTAAGCTTTTTGCCCAAATTCAACAATGTAGATTCAGTAACCAAACATTAAAACAAAAGCATTGCCCAGATTGAATCGAAGTACGGTCAAGTACCTGGTAGGTCAAATTTTCAGTTTGAAGCCCCACAAATCTAAAATGCAAACCTAAAACTGAGGGTGAGATAGCTTAAAGATTGCTGCTATTCATGGGTTCAACGGCTTGTTGTAGAAAGGGGATAGAGAGATGGGTACGGTCATTGATGGTGGCCGTGGGTCGTTCCAGGTGGTGAGAAGACCGTCACTTACACAAGGAAGCAGTGAAGATCTGTCGGCAGAGAAAGAACTTGATAGGCTGATGGTGAGATTATGAGAAGGTTTCGGCTATGAATTTACAAAAAATTGATTATGTTTTAGGTTTGGGCGGGATATTAGAGGGGTTCAAAAACCATTATCTTTTGTTATTATAGAAGATAGATAGATACATACACATCAGCGAAGCAAAAGAATGCCATCAATAAAATCTTACCAGGATTCAGCGGAGATTGATCCGAATCCAACACAGTCGTAGTGCCCATTGTCACTTTCTATAACAATGTGTATATAAATCAATGATGCCTAAATCTACTGGAAATAGGGTGAATGTGTATATAAATCAATAATGCCTAAATCTACTGGAAATAGGGTGGCGTTTTGGGGCCGATTTGCGAACAATTGCAAAAACCCTCGTTGTTGAAACCCTAGAAAGTGAAAAATGAAGGGCCAATTTGAGGGTATTATTATTGGAGGAGGTTTCAAAATTTTTTGAGGCAATTTCAATGTGGGGGGAAAGCAAAATTTGGAGGCAATCAATTAATATTTTTGAGTGTAGTGGTGAAAATTTGGAAGTGCAGAAATGGCGGGAAAGCAAAATGTGGAAAGATTGATTGGCGCCACCATTAATAGTTAAAAGCAGTATCAGTAGCTTAAACTTAAAAATGAAAAACCCTAATATATATATGGTGGACGCCAATCGTAGAGAGAGAAAGAATGCTGTAGAGTAGATAGAGAAATCACCCAAAGTGGAGAGAGAGACCAGCGGATTGAGAGAAACAAGTCTCTATTTTTCTGTGCCTGCTATTTGTATTTTACTCCATATTTGATTCGTCGTATCACAAATGCATACATCTTTAATGATAAGTGAATAATTGTATATTACTCGTTCCATAATAAATAAGATATTAAAGATTTTATTTACTTATTATCTAATATATATTTATTTGTTTATCATTAAGTGAATAACATGCATTTATTTATTTGTCATCAAACAAATAAAAAGTTGAGTGTTATACAAAAAAAACTCACGTTATTTTTTGGCAACGCTATTCATGTACTATTTTTTATTTGATAAGATTTTATTTTTTTTAATTGTCCAATAATAAGTGAATGTGTATATAATTGCACAACCAGAGTAGTTATATGAAAATGCTATACTCAACTTATATGTATTAAATATGTAGACTTATGTTCATTTATTTGTTATCCGGCGAATAAAAAGTAAAGTGTTATTAAATATTTTGTAAAGAAAAAGTCTGTATTCTTTTATATTAACTTTTTATGTTTCTTTGTTCCACTTTTTAAAAATGTTGTTTGGTTGCATGTGTAGGTTTACTTTTTGAAAAGTGGGTCAGCGGAAATGATCTGTATATATATATATATTTCTGTAAATATTATATGCATATATTTACCAAACATACCTAATATTGTAAACTTTGTATCTTTGCGTCTATGCAATTTGCATAGTTATATATTATTCTTGTGCCACATCATATCAATGTGTTAAAAAAACGGTGGAATATGCGTCTCTAGGCATACTTTAGGTGCCTTTTACTAAAAACGCCTTAAAGCTTAAATGTTAGGTGTGAGCATTTTTGTCGAGGCCTACGTATTTTAGAAAAGCTTACGCCTTTTATGTTTTTTTACGCTTTTTGAAAAAAGCTCATGCCTTATGTGCTTTTTTTAAAAATACACAAGCCCTAAACTACGCCGTTTTGGTTGGAAATGCTTAAAGTCTAAATCCTAAACACACGCCAACAAGAACAAAATATTGAAATAGAGAGAGAGAGAGAGAGAGAGAGAGAGCGAGAGAGCGGAGGAAGAAGACGACTGAAGCAAAGGCGGAACTCGAAAGAACAGAGAAACATGTTAAGGTTTCAACTTGGCTACTCTTTCTAGGGTTTCAATTTTCAGAATTTAGGTTGCGTTGTTTACAAAGTGTACAAAGAGAGAGATTTACAAAGTGTGAAAATCGAAAAACATGGGAAGAGAGATTTCCGGAGAGAGAGAGAGAGAAAGGAACAAATAGTCGAAGAGAGAGGGGGGGGAACGAAAAGAGAGACAGAGAATGGAACGAAGATAGACCAAGAGAAGGGAGCGATGTTGCTTTTTCCTTTATTATTATTTAATTTGAGCAAATTATTAAACATCCTCTTA
Organism: Lonicera japonica; assembly: GCA_021464415.1. Classification (NCBI taxonomy): domain Eukaryota; kingdom Viridiplantae; phylum Streptophyta; class Magnoliopsida; order Dipsacales; family Caprifoliaceae; genus Lonicera; species Lonicera japonica. Next base: position 75,232,528 of record CM038464.1, read on the forward strand.
ATTATTTTCATTTACCACTTTACACCTTAAACTAAAAAAATTGACAGTGAGATGACATAAAAAATCTAGTTTTATGCTTATATTAATTATTTTTTTATTTCTTCAATATAAAAATGTTTTGCACGAAAAGCTTACGTCTCACTTTTGGTCAAACAAATGCCTAAACTTATGTATTCGCCTTTCAAAACCCTGGATCATATATACATACACACTAGGTGATAATTCTAACCAAATTCATTATTGATCATTAGAATAATTTTTTTCAACGGTCCTTGAATTATTTTTATAGTTTTACTTTGCACTTCCAAATTTAAAATGTTTCATTTAGGCGAGTGTGACTTTGACTTTTCTATCTAATTTATTCATTAAGTTGGAAAGAATAAAAGGCAAAAATGTCATTTTTTAATTTAAAAAAAAATAGTTTTAGACAAAGACACATTATTTATCTCTTATATATTTTTAAAAATTCAAAAATCATTATCTGTTGTTATATAGACTAGTTCGTAACTTATACCAAAGGCACATTCAACTATTAAAAAAGTATCTTTAATCTTAACCAAAAAATTATTTTTTCTTATATATTTTAAGGATTTAAAAACTATTGCCCTTTATTATATAGATATATATACCTGATGTTATATATCATTATGTATGTTACTTCTGTTTGGTAAAGAGTTGTTATCCTGGCTCAACACTTAAATTCGAGTCTCCTTCAAGTCGCTTGGCGGCGCTAGGTCACACCGCAAGCATAGTTATGACTTATGAGTGATGTTAAGTGTCGTTTGGTTGGGTTTTAAAAAATATTTTGGGTTTTTTTTTAAAAAAAAAAAGAATCAGGTTTGGTTCATCAATTTTTAAAACTTCATTCAAGTCAAAAGAATCTTTTTTTATTTATTTTTTTCTTTTATATTTTAAAAAAACTTTAAGAAACGAATAAAAAACAAAGATTATATTTTATGTAAAATTTTAAAAATAGTGTATCATATATAAATCAAATTGAAAAAAGTTTTAAAGAACTATGCTTAAAAGTAAATTTTAAATTAGACATTTAAAAACTCCAACCAAACATAAACTTAATTAATGCTCCCCAAAGTACGTGAAAAATTGGCTGGTTCAAATTTTGAATCTTTATACCCGAGTTACTTATAGGTGCATGTTATCTACCACTTTCTTATTTACATTTACTTTTTATTTGTAATTGCAACACTATTATAATTAACTCTTTCAATCAATAAAATAGTTTCGATGTTTATGCAAATGTATTATCGTGAGATTATTTTTGTTTAATTTTCTACCATAAACTTGTAAATTTTATTTAACTAAGGCCAAACCTCGTGGCCTTCTTTACCTCATCGAAAGTTGTCCCATGACAGTTCGCCAAACATTTCCTAAACCATTTAATTTGAAATTAACGGGGTCCATATTAAATACTTACCATAAAACAATTTTCACCTATGACCCATCCCTTTCCCTCTATAGTCAGTCAAGCACAGTTAGGGCTGTGTAAAAATCGAATCGAATCTAATAGACCGACCGAACCAAACCAAATTATAGAGATTTTTTTTTGATTTTTATATGTACAACAATTTAGTTTGATCTAAGTTTGGGTGGACTGAATATTGAAACAATCCGATCTTTGGTTTAAGAAACAAATATTGCATAAAAATTAAACTGGACCGGATATATAGATATATGATGAGGACTAAAATATGATATGGATGCCTTGTGGATAAGCATAGAAGTTAAATGTTTTCATGGCACTTGTAAACTAGGAAATACCTTTAGGGCGTGTTTGTCACACCGGATCGCAAAGGGGGATAGGATTATATTTTCCTATCTGGTGTTTAGCGTCAAACAAGATTAGATAAATAAGGGAACTCCTAATCCCGTTGGGACTTTTTATTCTACAACTTACGGGATTACGCAATCCCACCTTGAGGAGTGGTATTATGTTATACGGTTCCTACGGGATAAAAAAAATTCCCACTTTGCCGTCTAATACCTTAGCCACAGGAGTGGGAGAGAGAGAGAGAGAGGGCGGAAGATGCAGAGAAAAGAGGGCGACACAACAGAGACCATAGCAGGTTAGTTTCTTCTTCTTCTTCTTCTTCTTCTTCTTCTTCTTCTTTATAATATATTATTTGTTATTATATATGTGATTGTATGTGTATATATAAAGTTGTTTATTTGTTATTATATATGTGCTTGTATGTGTGTATATATATATAAAGTTGTGTGTATAATAAAGCTATGTGTATGTGCTTATATAATTTCAGACTAAAATTATTAAAAGTGCAAAAAGAGTTTAAGATGATCGATCAATAATTTCAGAATAACATATGCATCAGACAAAAAAAAATTTAACACTATAGATTAATAGTTTTAATGCCATTCATATTTTACAAAGAGACGTGATGGTCCTTTTAATTAGTGTCCCAAAGAAATGGTTAATCAAATGATTTTAGACTAAATAATAAGTATGTTAGGAAATTAAACAAATATTATTTAAAATAATTATCACCCAAAAGGGTATATTAGGAAAATTGAACACAAAACTTTCCTATCCAATGCGCACCAAATGCTTATCTAGAATATCCTCTCTTATCCAACAATTTAATCCGAAACAACTCCAAACGCTTGACAGTATTATAGCTTATCCGGAAGAATCTATGCTATCAGATCCGACTCTTATCCTATCTTATCCAACCTTCTTCATCCGGCGCGACAAATGCACCCTAAGTTAATCCAAGCATACAGTAATCCACTGGTATATTTTGTTATGTTATGTACTTTTTCATGAGATTTGGTATATTTTCTTTAATTCTTTTTGAAAAATGGGCTGATTAGCAGCGGTGATAAATGGGCTAAACAATAAACCTACCCAAGTCTAAACAGTGGGTTGAACAATGGGTTGAAAATTGGACTCTTGTGTTTAAAATTTACTAGTAAGTTCAAACAAAAATAGGCCCATTAAAAAAATTCTGAACCAAGTGGAATGATTGAAATTGGACCATTTAAATTGGTCCAGTTTTTTCTGGTCTTAGCTAGTAATTTTGTTCGGTCCGGTTCAGAAAATTGTAGGACTGAAGTGATCGGTTCGGTCCAAACACATGGTCCACAGTCTGGTCAACTGGATCATGCACTGACCAAAAATCACAACCAAGTTTACTTCTCCCTAGTATACGGAGAACATTTTCCAATGTGTCTCCATTTCAAGCACATATTTTTCTTGATTTTTAGAAGATCAATTATAGTTTTTAACAATTTTTTAATATCTCATAATAATCGCTAGATCTCACTAATTATTATTGTCCGTTGTATGATCATTGTTGACCACCACGGTGGTCGTCGGTGATAGACAATAGAGTGGTAGTAGGTAGCAGCCGCAACCAATGATTAAATATGTACTTTTTTTTTTCCAAAAAAATGAATAAAGAGTATATTAGTTAAAAAAAAAAAGTCTTTTTATTTTAAAATTAAAAATTACTGAACCTCCTTTTGGTTTTAAGTTTTGGAGTCGACATAGAATTCCACGGGTCGAACCTTAGTGGCTACAAAAGCATTATGTAATCAACAGCGAATATGTTTTAAGTTGTGAAAGATAATTAATCGATATGCGTAAAAGTTGAGCCAAAAACAAACTGATTTAAAAAAAATTTGACAAACATACAAAAAAACAAATTACATGAAAATTAGTCATCGATCATATCCCTTGTTTGATTGACAATAATTAAGAACGAGGTATTTTATTTCTAATAATGAGGTGTTTGTTATTTGTATTTCTAGTAATATATTAGTTAACAAGTTGTGCCGATGCACGGGTGTTTAACAAAATTTATTTTTAACTGCCAATTTGATATTATTAGTATATTATATATATATATATATATATATTATTTGTTTTTATTTTGTTATATAATTTAGTCAGAAAAGTAATACACGTTTATACATGTTAATGAGAGAAAATGTTAATAGCGTCTATTAGAGTCTCAAATAAAATAATGTGTTCCTACACATTACTATATAGTAAGAGATACGCAACTTAAGGAAAATAGTTAATGAAGTGATTTAAAGATGGGAAAAAATGTGAAGGTAAATGAAATGAATAGATGAAAAAGCCTAAAAACAACCATTATAAAGAGGAAGTATGTATATATATGATTAAAGTGAGAAACAAAACAATTGGAAAAAGAATATTGCAATGAATTGATTAATCTTTTTAATGCTTTAATTAAAAGGAGAGAGGTATACTTTCTCTGAATTGCATATATGTAATAGATTTTTTTGTCTTTATTACCAGTAATCTCAAATTATATTATTTAGTTAGTTTCGAGAATATTGTTATTAAAACATTCTCCACTATAATTATGTCAATTTGATTGACTAAAGTACCGTACAAAAAAAAACTATAATAAGTACAAGAATTCCATTAGTATTTGTATATTAATAATAATAGTCTATCAATAATAATTTTAATTTTTTTCCAAATTTTTTTACACGTAAATACAAAAATCCCAACACTTATATCATTAAAAAATAACTTTGTTTACTAAGGGAGCATAAAAATAGAAGTCTTATTATGAGTTGGATTGACCCATAATGAGAAGAATGCCCACCGAAGACTGCGGGTTTATGCCTACCAAACTTAATGTGCCTAGCACCTTATTAGGCTTGGTGTGCTTAGCAGATTCAATGTGCCTAAGAGCCTAGCAAGCTCAATTGTCCTAGCAGACTCAATGTGCTTAGCGTGCCTAGCAGACTTAACATGCTTAGCAACCTAGCAAGATCGGCGTGTCTAGTAGACCCAATGTGCCTAACAGCCTAACAAACTAGGCGTGACTAGTAGCCCGGTAGGCCTAGCCGATCAGATGCTCTCTTAGGCAGAGGAGACAACCATCATCATATCATTACTTGATCTACCATAAACTCTATAAAGACCAAGTCTAAAAGCATTGCAGCCGAGATGGGTACCTCAATCAATCAAATGTAGGACATCTATAAATTAGAAAAGTCATTAATTATATATAAAATTTGAGACATCTGTAAATTACTAGAGTATTGGCCTAAGTTTAGCCTGTTTTAGTCTTTTAACCATTCACCCTTGAGGAAATGAAACCCTAATTCTATGCCTATAAATAGAAAAGGGAAACCTCATTACAAGCGAGAGATTTTGAGAAAAATTATTAGCTAGAGGAATTATTTTTAAAAAGATAAAGCGGTAAGTTGTATTCTCATTTAGTTTCCTTTGAACTAATATGTGACGTCCTAAATCCCATTAAAAGGCCCATCCTTCGAGATCCGGTTGATCACAGGTGTTGTACGCTGACGGCGGGAAGACAACGTACAATACTGAGAAAATATTGACAAGGCTCAATAATCTAAGTAACGAGGTTTAGAATAGTAAGGCATTCGTCTCATACAAACCATATTCTACATAGGGAAGCAACATCATATATTAACAAGCCTCCAATGAGGTCCTAACATGCAAAGTTTACAAACTCAACATCATGCATAAGTTTGATATAGGTACGATACATATACTGTCAACAAAACTTTAAGAACATTGGTCCTTCTGTTGCGAAGGACCATCGACTATGTAATGGTATAGAGGCCATCTATGGAGAAGCGTCATTTCTCTTCCCTTTCCCAAAATAACTCGTTGAAGTACCCATATAGAAAAATAATAGGGGGGAGTCAAATGAACTCAGTGGAAATCATATATATATATATATAATGACTTAGTTATGAAAAATAGTATTTAGAAAACAATAAAGTAATTCCATAAAACGAACCCCATGTCCGATAAAACCCTATGGCACACTCAATATCCGTTTAACTCACAAGCTTCGAGTTGTGATCTCAGTAATCCTCACAACTATCCAAGTGTACATTAGGTTTTCATTGCGTGGCCTTTCACTAATGCGGCAGCAGGGCCTCTCGTTCGTTTTTATGCTCAGCTTCTTGTCTTGCACCCAGGAGACTTTGTCCCTGCTTCCGGCCCCGTCTAATGAAACCATACCTACGACCGTTCATAGACTAGTGCTAACATGTAATCTCAACAACACAATAATCAGCTCATTTAAGAAGCAATTATGCCACATATGTGTTCTTTTTATTACCATATAAAAAATCCTTTATGTAACTAACAGAGGAAATCTCATATAAATAATTTAGACTAGTATAACAACTCATAGACAACTGTTTTGTAAAATGGAAACCACCACTTGAATCCTTAAAAGGAACATTGACCTTATAGTAGGATTTACTATCAATAAAATGGGTTCCAATTAGGTTTTAATGCAAACCAAGTAGGTAGTCATAATTTCATGTTGAATCATATAGTTTGAACGATATTAAGGCTATTCGAATCATCAATTTCAACAACAACACAAAACTCCAACACATACCCCCAAACCCCTTTTAAAAGCTAGGTTTTTCATGTAAATAGGCAGTATAAGTTGAAAAATAGATTTTGGTACTAGATTCCCACCTCAATATCCTTGAGTTTGGAGGACTGAATCGAGCCAAAAGCTGTTGAATCGCGAAATCCCCAAATTTGAGCTTCAAGCCCTAATAATGGAGGAAGTGAGGATGAAGGAGATGAATATGGTGAAGATGGAATCTTGTTTTGGGGATGAATAATGGGTAGAAATCCCTCCAGAAATCTTCTCAAAGGAGCTCTCACCTCTCTAACCTCTTTCTTGATGTATTGCTCGCAAATGGGAAAAATGGGTAAAGCTCGACATTTAAAATGAGTAAAGTCGGTGTGTTGTTCTGAAGGCCAGACCGGTCTGCCCATTTTGGGGTCCGGTGTACACTAAAATCCTCTAATCACAAAGGGCCGACCGGTATGGAAAAAGTATAGACCGGCCTGTGTGTAAAGTTTCTCTGTGCATGTTTTTGGCAGTTTTACAACTTAACGCTTATTTTTCATCATCAAGTAGTGGGAATTGGGTTTTGGCCAAAACACGAAAGTTTTAGATAATTGAAATACCTTTCCAACAGCATAAACAGTGTGACGCCCCGAAATCCCATTGAGAGGATTATACCTCCGGGACCCGGTTAGCCACGGAATCGTACACAATGACGACGTATTAAGTGGTGAAACTTAGAATTTTATACCAAAAACATGTTCAAGTAATAAAATCATTTTAAGAGAAAATCTGGCATGTGGAGTTTATTCATATAGTAAACCAAATCCTGTCAAAATGTACATATAATCGTTTTCCAATAAATACTCCACATTTAAGAAAGATCATATATACAAAGCCTCCAATGAGGTCCCAATACAAAATAAAATAGTTTTACAACAATGTTCCAACAGTACAACAATCAATAGGATGTGCGACTTATTATCAATATAAGAAAAAGTATAATACTAGTCGTTTCCAAACGACTTTGGTAATTAGGGGCTATCAGAGCTACTAGACTCCATAAGCGTACCATCCCCGGGAACACCTGCAAAACCTGGTTTGGAAAATGGGAGTGGGAACTATAAGGTTTTCATATGAGAAAATAAGTTAGAAAACCATGCATGCATGCCATGCGATGCAATATACTGAAAATAGTTTAGTTTATATGCTGCTTCTCTGTAATAAATTACCTCAAGGTAAAATACATTTCTTTTTGTATATACAAATGTAAATACATATATATATATATATAACACATCTCTGAAGCAGCCAATGCACATAAAACCTTTCGTGATATGTATATATATAATGTCCCCAACCCAAAGTATAAGAAAGGCAATATATGTATATATACATCATCATATTGTATATGCCACAACACCGCGACTAGATCTATCACATCAATCACATATATCATACTCACGTTTAGGATTTTCATACATCTACTGTGCACAGAGATAGCCCGCAACTCGGTTTCTTCTGCCCCCAAGGCAGGGACCACCTACTAGGTCCACCTAGACGCTACCTCACGCAGCCACACAGGCAGCCACACCCGCAACTCGGTTTCTTCTGCCCCCAAGGCAGGGACCACCTACCAGCCACCAAGGCTAAACGCTACCTCACGCAGCCACCAAGGCTAAACGCTACCTCACGCAGTCACTACAGGTAATAACCATCTATCTAGTACGAACGGTGTGGCCATCCGATAATAAATACCAAACAATATCTAAATATAATCAACTCATCAAATCAATGAAATCACAAGAATCAACATAATTTAATAGATGTATATCTGTATATATATACATTCCATATGTATTCGTATAACTCGTAAATATGTATCCATTCTAGATATGTGTACATATACATATTGTATAACATGTAGTAGGTATTGTTGTTGAGATTGAACAAGATCCGCCAAGCCCGTAAGTTAATAAAGGAAACCAAAAAATCATCAGTTTAGGAGGTTTCATATGTTTCCATCAATTTGGCCTCAGGCCAAGTCTAATACAATCAAACAATGTGTATGAGTTCCCAAATAGCCTCCCACTATGATTTAAAGACTTCATTTATTCAAAACATATTTATGTATTTGACCAGCATACTTACGGACTGGCTAGGTAAGTAGAAAATCTCATAAATATAGCTTATAACCAAAAACACAACAACAATACCACTAATATATGTAACTTTGTCCAAAATATACTCTAAATCCCATATATGACATCATATATAACCGTATCAAAGCTTAGCATACATAATCATATATATGCTTGAAGGTCATATACCAAACTTCCTTATAAATCATATCCAATTAGGGATTTTTGTCTAAGATTGTTATTGATGTCATATATGATGCAAATCTATCAAAAGTATCCAAAGAAATTTACCCAAGCCCCATGCATATGCAACTTTGAATAGAAAACCTAGGTTTTGCTTGATTTGGTGTAAATACGTTATAATAAGTTAAAAAGGAGTTTAAATACTATTGTTTCCCACCTTAGGAGGGTCAATCCCTTGAAGAATTGCCGTTGAATCGAGCCGGAACCGCGTAGAAGCGAAAATCCCCAATTTCTCTCCCAAAACCCTAGTTATGGCTTCATGAAGAGGAAGAAGATGAAATTGATGATGAAGATGATGGTGATGATGTTAGTTTGGTGGGGAATAATACGCATAGAGTGACCTCTCAATATCCCCTCAAATCACTCCTCACTTCTCTCTCTAAAGGCTCTCCAATGGTGAGGTGAAATAAGGAAGAAAAGAGAAGAAGGAATATATAAAAAATCTTGCCAGTACAATGTAGTCGACTCCCTACTATTCATGTAGTCAACTACATGAGGTAGTCGACTCACCTCACTTCCATGTAGTCGACTACATGGTGTAACTTTTGCCTCCTTCAGTTTTTTTGATCAACAACTCGACTTTGCACCCACTTTTGGGCATCAAGGAGTTAGAATTGGGTCTCGGCTAAAACATGAAAGTTGTAGAGGGATTGAGATGAAGGACATGGACAAAAATGGGGACTCATTTGAAGTTCAGATGAAGAAGATATAGACTTCCAAAGTCGGGCAAAAATCATTAATCGCGTAGGATCGAAACTTGTGATTTTCGAACCAATTTCCGTCCGAGCCACCCGAAACAACTTATGGTCATTATAACACACTTAAATATGTTAATATGACTTGTTGGAAGTTTCCAAACCATGCCAACCTTTTCAGAACCCAATTTGGCCATTCGGAGCCCGATTCCGCCTTATACGTGATATGGATCGTGATTTGCGAGAGATAATTAAACGGGATGTTACAAACAGGGACTCATTCGGATGTTGGATGAAGAAATTACAGATTAATAAAGGAAGTAACATCAATTTATCGGTAGAATGAAAATAAGCGATTTAGGAACCGATTTTCATTCGGACCACTCGAATCATTTTATGAGCACAAGAAGGAGTTATATGACACTAATACAATATACGGGAAGTCTCCAGACTATATTGACTCCTCTAGAATAGAATTTTCACTACTCAAGACTCAAATTAACTATAGTAACATCGAAGAGTTATAACGAACATGAAATGAAGGAAGGGGGTATTACATAATAGATCAAACACAAAAAAATGGAGGTTTATTGCTGGAATAGCACAAGTGCTACCGCATGAACTTATTGTCACTAGGAAATTTATTCTCCTTTACCATTTCCATCTATTATTCCATTGATTTTTCTTAAGAATTCGCCTTGTAAGGATGCCTGAATTTTTTGGCACCCACAATTGGCGCCATAAATGGGAATGACACATTAATTCACATCGTTCTCAACCCATCTCGATTCATCGGAGCGCTACAATCGTCATAGCTTGGTCACATAGAAGTTATTCATACAATTGCAAGTTTGCAATTATTGTCTTATTGATGATCCCTCGCATAATAAAGATAAGTTCATCTTTCACATTTATATTCAGGTACATTTCTATATCAGTATATATCATTCTTTGACGCGTATCAATTATTGTTGCCTTATTATGAATTTCACTCATGAATTAAAATTCTTACTGTGATTCATATTTGCAATTTATATAGCATAAATGTATGAAAGTAATACAAAGATAATGATTATTCATCGCTGTATAGTCATCTCCTAAGACTAAAATGCAAGAACTTTTATAAAGGACATCAAAATCTTAGAAGTGAAGATAAATTCAAAACATGATAATCAAATTATAGGTGGAAGTCAAGCTACTTGGTCCGCTAATGTAACTCAGCACCAACACCTATCATGACTAAAAAAGCAAAACTTATTTCATAAGTTTATCTCCAGCCCAGCTGGTTAGAGGTGTTAGTTGCCATTAAGAGTACGAGACGTGTTGAGCTCAAAACCTGGATTCAACCTTTTATTTTTGTGGTACTTAGGGTTATTCAATTTGGCTCAAAAAGAAAGGAAAAAGCGGTGTTGCAGGGGCTCAAGCAACTTGGTGGTCAGTAAGTGTCATTAAAGAAAAGGGTAAAATGGTCCATATAATATGTTTATCCAGATCACACATGTATACAGATAGAAAACAAACATATTTTTCGTTTTTAGATTTTAAAATCTGTCTTTAGATTTCAAATTCAATATTGAAGAATCAAGTATAGTATGATAACAATGATTAAAAAGATAAACTATTCCAGTGATAAAAAAAAACTATTTCTCTCTACATGCATAATCTACTCTCTATTTATCTAAACAATGTTGGCAGCCATATATACATATACATATTAGTAAAACAAATGAATACATTCAATAAAATCTATTCACTGGAGATTGATTTGAATCCAACATAGTTGTACTACCCATTATCACTTTATATAAGAATGGATATATAAATCAATGCCTAAATCTACTTGAAATACGATGGCGTTTTAGAGCCAATTTGCTAACAATTGTAAAAACCCTTGTTGTTGAAACCATAGAAAGTGAAAAAAATGAAGGGCTAATTGGAGGGTATAATTATTTGAGGTTTCAAAATTTTGAAGCAATTTCAATGTGGGTGGAAAACAAAATTTGAAGGCAACTAATTAATGCTGAGAGAGTAATCGAGAAAAGTTGGAAATGCATAAATGGCGGGAATGCAAAATGGGGAAAAATTGATTGGTGCCACCATTATTAATTAGTTAAGAAGTTAAAAGCAGTATCAGTAGCTTAAACTTAGAAAAGAAAAACCCTAATATATATGTACACACACATGGGGTAACCTGTGCGTACGACACTTTCGGTGTTATTCGTTTAATTAAGCAGGATGAAGTCCACTTAATATTATGTTTATCCTGCAAAACATCGCAAATTTAATATCCATCGTTCCTTTCCTAATCCAAACTCCCGTTGACTTATGCTGATTTGATTAACTAAAAATTATTTCCAAAAATAATTGATGTACCAAAAAGTCCTAGTTTTAGAAAAATATTAAGTTTTTTTTTAAGATCACGTGTTAAGAATCTTATAAATACAAATAATATGTATTGTATGAGATTAATTCTCTTGTTTAATGCTTGTTAATACTTTATTCTTTTCATAAATATGGTTGTAACACATTTCCTTAGGTCACACATTAAGATGATCAATTTAACTTTTGTTCTTGAGTACTAATTACTTTAAAATGAATGATATTATTAAAACAAAATTCAAAGACAGACTATTAAGTTCTAGACAGAAGCAATATGTACCCTCATCAAGTAAAAGAAACTAGGAATAAAAGTAATGACATAAAGAAACTTTTATATATCATAGTTCTAGTTAAAGATTTGCAGAATCCAATCCAACAGTGCATGCCCACATGTTTTTTTCTATCCAAAAACATAATGATGAGTGTGGCTTTGGACTAAAGTGAAAACGGAAGTAAATTTTGGACGAGCATTATGCAAATGAATTTCATTGACGAAAGTGCAAAAGCGGGTACACTTTAGGGGGTAAATTATTAAAAAATCCAGTTGTGTAGCCAAAAAAATTAATTAGTGGGATTCATTATATAATAAATACCCTTAGCTAAATTTCATGTTTAAACCCTCATTTTGCTTCGTGTAGTTGATAGGCATCATTTCAGCTAGCTTAATCATGATTTGGATTGTTCCTTTTGTGATTTCAAACCTTGAACATGTTGTAATACTATAATTAAGTTCGAATGAGTAATCGTTTTATCATTCGGGTGGCTCGAGTTGAAAACGAGATCTAAAACGCATGTTTCGGTTCTATACGAATCGTAAATTTTGGTCAACTTTGTGAAGTCATAACTTCTTCATTCCTTATCCAAATGTGTCTTCATTAGTGGCTATAGATTCTCCTCAAATCCCTTTATAATTTCCGTGTTGAACTCACTCTAAGATAGCAACATCTTCGGGGTCGAAATTGAGAGAAAAATGGTGGAAGTTGTTGGACCAAGGCCATGATCGATCATGGTAGAAGCCATGAACGATCTTGGAGCTGGCAGTACACTTAGATGGGTTTCATGATCGATCAAGTGTTTCACCATGATTGATCATGGTCACTAGAAAATCAGTTTTGACTCATTTCTACACAATTTTAAACCTCATCCTCCCCCATTTTTGAGCATGCAACTTCAAGGGAAGAGAATCGGACTTAAGAGCTAAGTTGAGGAGGGATTTTAGAGCTTGTGTGTCATCTAATCCATGGAACCAAACCTTGGATTCATAGAGTGCATATTCATTTTCATCTTTAACCTCTCACAACTCCATTAAGCTTGGTGGAGCTCTAGGGTTTGGAGTTCTTGAGGAAGAGGCTTCTTCAAGCCATCATTTTAAGAAATTAAGCTCCTAAGAGGTGGGAATCTAATACTCAAACTTATTTTCCAACTTGTTATTGTTTGATTTCACTTAGACAATATGTTTATATAAAGCCTAGGTTGTTTACATAAGTTTTGGGTATATGATGAGATTAGGTCTTATTATCGAAATTGATGGTTCTATTAGCCTAAATATTGTTTAAATAAAATGATTCAACGATTAATTTTGATAAACCACTTGTTTTGCACAAAAACCTACTTGGATCGTATTTTATTATAAGTAATGAACCTCGTTATAGAACTTGTGATTTCTCTTGTGGGTCCAAGTGGTGGGATTTCCTTTATAAGATAGTTGTTAAACGATTTGTTTTGATTATTGAGTTCGTCTGTACGAGAATCCTCTGTTAGTTGTGTTGTTGACATTATATATAATTGTAGAATTATGCGATTAATGAAAAGTATCTTATATGGCAATTACTTCTTAAATGAGCCGGTTGATGTATTGTTGGGAGTATACATTAGCACTAGTCCATGAATGGTCCCATGTATGGTCTTATTGGATGGGGCCAGAAGTTGGGACACAGTCTCCTAGGTACAAGACCCAAAACCTTACACGAAAACTAACGGGAAGTCCTGCTGCCTCGTGGGTGAAAGGCCACGAAATGCAAACTTAGTGTACGTTTGGATGGTTGCGAGAACTATGAGATTTTGGCTCGAGGTTCATGAGATGAACATATGTGAATTGTGCCTTAGAATTCCACTCGAGATTAAGTACTTGTTACACATGGGTTTTAAAAGTATTTTAGTAAAACAAAATATGGGTTCCTTTTTTAACCATGAAATATATATACATGTATAGTCTTGTGAAATTACACTTAAGATTTCTCATAGCTATTTTTCTTATAAACTCATTATATATATGATTCCCACTGAGTCCGTTTGACTCACTCCTATTATTTTTTCTATTTAGGCGCATCTGCAGGTACATCAGGAGAGGGATGAGAAAGGATGCTACTTCTTAGTTTACCTCACAACCTTTAGGTTTTTTAGGGTCCTTCACATGGAAGGACCATTGTCTTAGTGTTTTGTTTATTCAATAGTTTTGTCATGTATAATATTTTCACAGGCACTCAAGTGTGTATTAGGTAATTGTGGACTTGTGTTCAGGAACCGTTGGTGGTTCATTATCATGATTATATTAGTCTCTCATACCGGATACAATTGTATGTAATGGATGTTGTATAAATCTTAGTTTTGTTAATTGGATTGTAATCTTGTATTATTCTTGGAGTTTATTACTCTTTTACTTGCCGTCGGTGTATGGCTCCGTGATTAACTGGGCCTCGGAGGGTAATGCATCTCAACAGGATTTGGGGCATCACACATTCAACCATTCAAATTTGTTATCTCCAAAGACATTAAAAGATACTATCTTTAGTTTTAATATTGAATAATAAAAACATAGAGACACATAAAAACATGAAATCATTCTCATCGGTCACAATTGTCGCCCACCATTTTGACTTATAATGAAAATATATGCATAATGGCCGAAAAAATTATAAGCTAAACTCAAATCCTAATAAGAAAATAAAATATGTATCATTATTAACCATGACCATTGATTAAGGTAAAATTAGTATTTTCATAAAAAGTACTTAGTTCAAAACAGGATTGTCGATTGGACACAAAGGGTAACATGTATATATTTAACTTGACGCAATCCCGAATCGTCTTTCCTAGCTAGGCTAATGGATCCTTGACCCGTAGTCTATAAACAGACTAGAACCTTAGAATTCGTTGAAAGAGATGGAAGGTGGAAACCTTAATCCAACGCTTAAAGGAGCGTGAACCTTGGTATGATCGAAGACGCCACAATTAATTCATGGAGAATTGATTGATAAGTCAAGAACAATTGAATTAATCGTTCAACATGTTCAACAAGTTCTTCAAGAACACAAAGAGAAGCTCTCAATATTATTAATATTCAAAACGTAACTTAAAATAATGAATCCACCTCCTGTTAAATAGGAGAATAAAACAATTAGAAACCTTATACAATAAAGAAACTAATTCTACTTAAAAAAAAGAAATAACTTCTAGAATAATCCTAATACAATAAGGAAACTAATAATAAGACAATAAGGAAACTATTCAAAAAGGAAACTACTAATTCTATTTCCTAATTGAATAATGAAACTCAAGAAGCCCAATAATTTAAAAGAACTTAAATTAATATCTTCTAGATTATTCCAATGGGCCTCCTTGCTATTCTAACCTCTTAAACTTCTACGCCCAATCTTTAGGAACCCCATGGAATGCATGATCATCATTTAAGCTTCTTGCATCCTTTAGTATGATTAATTCAAGGCTTAGACACTTGTATTTCCGTGCCCAATCCTTGCACATGAGCATAATCAAGCCCCCATTTAGTAACTCACAATTTTCCTTGGTTGAATATAATGGAGGACTAGGCGAGATCACATTATAACCCCACTATTAAATGTTGTCTCTAAGTTTAAGAAATGGCAATATACTGGCTAGTTCAAATATCCCCAAAATATAAGTATATTATGTTGCAGTTCTTTAAGATTAAGTGGGTTATTTTTGTTTAACTCACTTCATTTTTTCCTTATGAGTTTTGAGAATATCCCCATCATATGTTTGAGATCTACATCTATGAATTAAAAGGTCAGAAGGATTAACTCTATAAGCAATTGTTAGAATCAATTGGTCTTCAATCATTCACTCGAAAAAAATGGGACGCTTCTTATTAAATAATCATGATACTTCCCAAACATTGAAATTCTTGATCAAGGGAGGAACAACCTTGCCATTTTTTTTCAATAAAATACCAAATGGATGAATTCCTCATAACCTTAGAATCATAAATAAACATAGCCATGCCCTTGGTTTCACCACATAATTACAAATGGAGTATTTCGAATAAGCTATTGGAGGTTCATAACGAAAGTAAGTTTTTAGAGAGGGCTAAAGGGCAATGGAAATATAAGCTCAAATCATGCGAGGGGCTAGAGTAAAACCCTATTTGGTCATTTTCAAATCTGTTTAAGGTTACGATTAATATAGGAGGGTTATTTGCATTTGTGTAGCCCACTATAAATAAAGTAAGAGGAGCCTTTTTGGTACACATTTGAAGTTATGAAATTATCCTTCATGTTTCGAAAATTACAATAGAAATAATGCTTAAATATAGACTTGAGCCTATAACATTAAGCTTAAATGACATTGTTATTACGGTTTCCTAGCGTATATATTTTATTTTAAAAAATCATAATAGAAAGAATTATTAGGTATCATATTCCAACTATTCTAGTTTTGTAATAAATTAAGGGTAGAGCTTAAAAAAAGTATCGAATGACACGTTATCTAATGTTTTGGAATAAGGATTTAAGTAATTATAAAGTGAAAATTGTTGTTAATTATTATTAAAAGAAACCAATACCCATTGCTTTAGAGTGATTGACTTGAACTCATTAGTGTGTATTTGAAAGCACGTATTTTCCTTTTTGACAATTATTTTCCACACTTTGGGCTATTTGATAATCCAAATTTTTTAGGTAAACTTTTTAATTTAAGCAAGTCACGTGGTTCCCCTTTTTCCCCCATTTTGTGGGAAAAATTATCATCTCACCCCTAAGGTTTTTATTTTTGGGAGAATTTTTTTTAGTCTCCTATTTAATTCTCCTTCGATCTCACATTGGGCTCTTAACACATTCACTATCACTCTCATCGAAGAACTCTCACCTCCATAGCAAGGCAAGCTTAAGGTTAATTTACACCTCTTTCTCTTGTACAAATTCATCTCATATCCATATATATGAGCATATATAGATTCGATCTAGATCAAATTCTAGGGTTTTGTTGTTGCTTTTGTTTTTCAGTTTCTTCTATGTGTATCTATAATTATATTTAGGCGATATTTTATTGCCTTCCACCAGTTTGATATATAATATATTGCCTCATACAACTTAAAGTTAAATTTACTAATATTGTAACACCCCGTTCTTTCGTTTCCTCGTAGTTGCTTTCATTTGTCCGCTCATTTCATCTCGGGTGGTGAAATTTTGATTTGGAGAGCCTCGTAATGTTCTAGTACTCTGTATTGTTCATATTAGCCTCCTTCCACTCATGTGAGTGTTCATTTAGTCATTCAAGTAGTTCGGGTCGAAACCGAAGCGATAATCGCGTATTTCGACTTTTCGTTATCTGAGATTTTCACCTCCGGGACCTAGTTAATCATTGATGCCGTGCACGACGGCGGGTTTAAAATATGAAAATCACAACTTTTAAAAACTTTTCTTAAATAAAATGTCTCGTTTTACAAAAGCTCGACATGTGGAGTTCATTTAAATAAAAATCAAACCCGTGAGGTTTACAAAGCACACTCACATAAGCATAATTACATTCAACTCCACACACACATATATATATAACAGTTTATACAAATCCATAGTCCATTACATAATTAGAAGGACTTTAATACAATAAAAGGTTATATACAACCGAGTCCTTGGTTTAAGGACTATAAAAATTATAGGACATCAGAGGTTACTAGGCTCGTAGAACACGCGCCAATCCCCAATGCTTGACCTGCAAAACTGTTTAGAAAACGGGGTGAGCCAAATCCGAGCTCAGTGGGAACTATATAGGTTTTATATAGAAAATAGTTGTTTTACGTCAATGCAGTAGTTTGAAAACCATGTAGTGCAATGCAACTCACACACCCGTGCGTGCAAATCCCACTAGGAATCCTATCATAGTTACCTAGAAGCTGACTATTCAATCAATCTATTCGGCCCTAGACTTCCCATAGAATACCCTAAGCCAACCTCGCATTGCTAGGAAATTGTGAATATAAACCTACTAGAATACATTCTCAAGTGTAACTCAAGGTTATACTATGTTATTCGGTACCTATACCGTAAGTTGTGACAATTGGCCAATTATCTATTGTTTTCTCTTTAGTTATAGTACGTTATGGATTCCATACTTGGCCACCTACAAGGCTTTATCACTATTACGTCCTTGCAACCAAACCACGTACTCACACTCGTATACCATGTTTCTATGGTCATTAGCTATTAATACTTTCCACTTTATGTGTTAGTACATTATGAATGGCCAACGCTTCCCTGTGTATATTATGTTCATTTACGATAGTGTCTGTATCATTGTTCTTACTAAAGGTACACTCGTCCGAGGTAGTATATAATCAACAATACAATACAAGACATGATACGATACAATGATAATTACAATATTAATAATACACATTCACAACACATCGATTCGTATCGTATCTCTTGTATAATGCCTCGGTTTCACCCCGCAGTCTGACCAAGCCCAGAACAGAGAATCCAGCGAGTCCCGAAGGATCCAAAGTTCTTGTCCATATCTCCTCTAAGTGGAGTGGCGGCTCAGGGATTTGGTTCTCTAGGTAAGTCATTCAGAGATAACCCTCAAGACATTTTCCCAGGAATAACACTCTGAATAGTTAATGAGGAGAATGCCCATACAAGCTTTCACGACACCCTAGAGAAACTACACCAGGCGATACCCTAGTAGGGTGATGACCATTAGTAGCCCAACTACCTCCCGGGGACTCACCATTTGGGTAAGTAGTGGAACACGGGACTTGCTCCGCTAGCCGGGGAAACACTATAGCCCAAAACCCATAGTCCTGTGGGAAGGCAAGATACACATAGTGGGCTCTCCTTTGTGGACAAGCACAACCACCGACGGAGTCACCAACTTCATTTTCCCCGTGCATGGTTTAGGGATTTTCACCCATGGGCGGCAATAGGCGGCCGGTCTTCGAGTCACCAGGAGCTACCCAATGCTCGGTCAATCATATCCAGCCCATATGTGTGATCACAGTAACAAACATCATAGTTGTTTTACGTCAATGCAGTAGTTTGAAAACCATGCAGTGCAATGCAACTCACACACCCATGCATGCAAATCCCACTAGGAATCCTATCCTAGTCACCCGGAAGCTGACTATTCAATCAACCTATTCGGGTCCTAGACTTCCCATAGAATACCATAAGCCAACCTCGCATTAGGAAATCATGAATATAAACCTACTTGAATACATTCTCAAGTGTAACACAAGGCTATACTATGCTATTCGGTACCTATACCGTAAGTTGTGACAATTGGCCAAGTATATATATTGTTTTCTCTTTAGTTATAGTACGTTATGGATTCCATACTTGGCCACCTACAAGGCTTTATCACTATTACGTCCTCGCAACCAAACCACGTACTCACACTCGTATACCATGTTTCTATGGTCATTAGCTATTAATACTTTCCACTTTATGTGTTAGTACATTATGAATGGCCAACGCTTCCCTGTGTATATTATGTTCATTTACGATAGTGTCTGTATCATTGTTCTTACTAAAGGTACACTCGTTCGAGGCAGTATATAATCAACAATACAATATAAGACATGATACGATACAATAATAATTACAATATCAGTAATACACATTCACAACACATCAATCCGTATCGTATCTATTGTATAATGCCTCGGTTTCACCCCGCAGTCTGACCAGGCCCAGAACAGAGAATCCAGCGAGTCCTAAAGGATCCAAAGTTCTTGTCCATGTCTCTTCTAGGTGGGGTGGCAGCTCAGGGATTTGGTTCTCTAGGTAAGTCATTTGGAAATAACCCTCAAGACATTTTCCCAGGAATAACACTCCGAATAGTTAACGACCAGAATGCCCATACAAGCTTCCATGACACCCTAGAAAAACTACACCAGGCGATATCCTAGTAGGGTGATGACCATTAGTAACCCAACTATCTCCTGGGGACTCACCATTTGGGTAAGTAGTGGCACACGGAACCTGCTTCCCTAGCCGGGGAAACACTATATCCCAGAACACATATTCCTGTGGGAAGGCAAGATACACATAGTGGGCTTTCCTTTGTGGACAAGCACAACCACCACCGGAGTCACCAACTTTATTTTTCCCATGCACGGTTTAGGGATTTTCACCCATGGGCGGCAATAGGCAATCGGTCTTCGAGTCACCGGGAGCTACCCGACGCTCGGTCAATCATATCCAGCCCATATGTGTGATCACAGTAACAAGCATCATATTTATTCATTTCCCACAATGTATATCATCATCATCATCAATTATACGTCACACATATGGCTAATCGTCATATATATAATCATACAATCGCCCACTATACATTTATCATCATTAACATCACCGTCAATCATTTTTACAAGCGTATTCATCACTCGTATACTCCATACGTTTATCGTCAAGGGATCATTCTCATTATAAGGCCAATTGGTACATTAGTAGTGCCATATATCTCGTTACGTGTTATGTGTATCAAACTAAGGCTATATGTTTTATGATATTACTCACGTCATCCTATCAAGCCAAGTATTGGTTATTATGCTTTTAACTTTTCTGGTATATCCATGGCAAGTTGAACTACATGTACTTAGAACCACGACCATCTATAACCTACCAAGCAAAGGTAGTAACATTTCTAGGGTGTATTGAAGTTGTATTATCACCGCCAATCTTTACTCTCTTCTACATAAAGTTCTAGACTCGAAAGTCATCACGTACGGTTCCCCTCTAAGGGTTTTCGGTGTAAGTCTCAGTGGAACTACTCAATCTCCTAAACTAACAACATATCTACGTATATCTACCATCTATAGCTCTTAATCATTTGCTCTATGTTCACAAAACCCAAAACCCCTAATTTATAAATCATACGAATAACTACGAAGCGGTTTTCACATGAGTATCTAAGTATGCATGATAAATCGTGGAACTAGATGATCAATCACGTTGTAGGAGTGATAATTTATCAATATCTATCACTTATCTAAGAATTATCTAGTCCAAACCCCAAGAGATGCAAACAACACATGCTTTTGATGAAAATCCTCAATTTGTAGTTTAAATCTCTAATACATCAATCAAACATTAGAAAACAAGTTTTAGTACTAATGTCCCCACCTTAGATAAGTCGAATCCTCAAGTTGATGAAGCGTAGAAGCCGTACTGCCAAATCCCTAACTCCAACCCAAGCTCCAATAGAGGAAGAAGGTGGGAAAGATGATGATTAGTGAAGGAAAAAGCGATTCGGGATTCAAATCTTGGATGAGGGATGAGAGATGTGTAGAATCTCTTGTCTCTTTCTATCTAGAGCTCTCTAGACTCTCTCCACTCCCCTAGATGTTGGGTGCTCGAAAATGGGGTTGTAGGGGTGTTAAATGACTTTAAAACGGGTTAAAAATGCTCAAAACCCAAAATTCAAGTGAACCATGATTGATCATTGGTCCCCCATGATCGATCATGAACCCTTCTGGAACTCTCCTGGAGGATCATGATCGATCATGGAAGTCATTGCAACAGCAAATGACTTTCTAAGCCCAAAACGGACCTCGAAACAGCTGAATCTCGACTCGGCCCAAACACGAAAGTTGTTGAGGGAAAATAAATAAAGATGTGGCCATAAATGGAGAATAATTTGGACATTGGATGAAGAAGTTATGGCCTCTCAAAGTTGGCCAAAAATCAACAGATAACGAAAAGTCGAATTACGCGATTATCGCTTCGGTTTCGTTCCGAACCACTCGAATGACTAAATGTACACTCACATGAGTGGAAGGAGGCTAATATGACCAATACAGGGTGCTATAACATTCTGAGTCTCTCCGAATCAAAATTTCACCACCCAAGGTGAAATGAGCGAACGAATGAAAGCAACTACGAGGAAACGAAAGAACGGGGTGTTACAAGTTCTGAAAGCAGGCTATCAGGACAAGCGACGGACACTTTAGGTGCCTTGGATTTCCTTTTTCTCTTTATCCTCGAGGTTTCTCCAGGTTCAAATTCCTGCTTAGAAGGCTCACCTCATTTTTGTCTAAGTTGCTTTCTTTAGTCCTCCACAATCACATATTTTTTCAAGATAAGTTACCTTTTAAAGTGTGCTTGGCTTTTCCTTCCAAAGGAGGGCCAACCAACTTGCTTGGAAACTTCCTAGTGCAGAAAAATTGCTGGTGCAAGGGTAACCGAGCAAGTTGTTAGCCCCCCGATGATGATTTATTAGGCTGGGATTACCACCATGTTTGAAACCTTTTTTTACACCTCTAACTGTAAAAATACAAAGAAATCACAAGATTAACTCATTGAGTTATAAAATGAATGAAAATTCTAGTGACTATGAGAACATGTTAAATGGAATAAAATGCAAACTATAAGAGCTAAATTGCCGAGCAACTGCATCATTTACATGGTTAGGCTCTATATTTCCCTTTATGATTACAATGCCCTTATACATGCCTTTATGTGAGGAT
The DNA here is from genome assembly GCA_021464415.1 of Lonicera japonica. NCBI lineage: Eukaryota > Viridiplantae > Streptophyta > Magnoliopsida > Dipsacales > Caprifoliaceae > Lonicera > Lonicera japonica. The sequence continues at coordinate 75,255,083 of CM038464.1, forward strand.
GATAAACCCTCAACTAGGGATGGAGATTTCACCCTTTTTAAATTCCATACATTCTTCAATTTAGCTAAGAGCATAGTAGTATTTTATTTCCTCAATGCCGAATAAAGATTGAAGCGTCTGTTCAGCTTGGCTATACTTAAAACTATTCCAACCAAATTTTGGGTGATTTGCCCGAGGTAGAGTTAAATAGACTGAAGAAATTTGACTATCGAAGGATTAAAGGATATATAGTTTAAGCTTGGCGTGTTTTACGAAAGTGATTCTAATAGGGTAAGTCCTATCAGCGATAGGGCCACTGAATGGTATCTTACTTGGGGTTTTTCGTTTTAAACAAACCCCTTAGCGATATGTACTTCGCCAAACTCTTCTAGCCTGTTATTAGATCTAAGGGCAAACTTACCCATGACTAAAACTTGGGTATAGGATTTAGGTCTTATGGATTAAAAGGGGAAAAAATAAAGAACATACGAAGAACACTTAAACAACGATGATGAATCAAAAGATACAAGATTTAAGGAATAAAGACTTATGAAAACTAAAGAAGAAGAAATACTTATGAAAACTAAAGAAGGAGAAAGACTTATGAAAACTGTATGATTATGAGATTAATGCAATTAAAATAGCCCTAACAGACGATCATAATAATAAAAAACCTACAAACCTTAAGGGTTCAAGGGTTTTTTGATGGATTTGAGTAGAAGAAGATGAACAGTTATGGGGAGAGAAGAGCTTGGGGATAAAAGATGAAGATAAAAAAAGAAGTAGAAGAGAGACCTTTTATACTTGTGCTCTCCCTTCAAACATAGGTTTCCATTTTAGGAACCATCACGTCATCATAGCAGTGCATTTAATGCACATGAGAGTAGATTTTCTAGCATAATTTAGGATGATGCTTCAACTAATAGCAGCACTGTACGTGGTAGATTATCAGCAGCGCAAAGAAGCTTCCCAAAGAAACTATACTTCACTTAATCAATTGCAATTAATACAAAAAAGTTATGTACGTATTACATTGAGGCTGAGTGTATCTGACTGCAAAAGTGGTGTAGCACCCGAACTTAACCTAATGGCCGATCTCCGGTGTTTAGGGGGTAATTTTGGGTGGATAAACATAGAAGAAAATTTAGGCCTAGCGATACATGGGCCAACAACTTAATCAGCCCAAAGTTAGTAGGTTCCTAGATTACATATGAAAGGCCCTGCTCAGTAAACCCAGTGGGATCCACACCAGTTGATATGGCCATACCAGCCGAGGTGGTCCACTCTAGCCGAGATGCTTCATTTTAACCAAGATGATCATGCTGTCGTGTTAAGTCGTACTTCTAATCCTAGTGTAATAAGGGATAAAGCTAATAGAGTAGTGTGAATAGGACTTTTGCCACTTGTAAGGTGCTAGCTAGAATAGAGCCCAACTTTATCCTTTTTATTCATTTACTTTTAACCTTAAATTTACATTGTAAACCCTAATCCTATACCTATAAAAAGGAAGGGTAAGGCACATAAAAGGATGTGGGAACCTATTCAATCTCTTTTACAAAGATAAAGTAACATAACAACCATTATAGCTCAAGATTGTAACTTTTCTTTGTCGCTTTGAGCAAAAAGAACACACACACACACACTCAAGGGTGGATGTATTACCAGACCAGCAACAAAACTGGTCGAAGGAACCATCCTTTAAATAAGGCTAAACTTTTTGACACCCACAGCGACTATTTTTGGCAATCACAAACAAAATAATTGTGACTCCCATAAACAGTCATAAGTTGTCTTTGTGACTACCTTCGATAGTAGCCTTCAACTAATGTAAATGCGGTTTGCGACTATTTTTGGCAGTCACAAATGGAGTAGTGATTCTTATACCGAATCAATTCCCTTTTTTCAAAAAAATAAATAATGATTGACATAATAACACAATGGTCTAGTGGCCAATAAACATAAGTGAAATGAACTTGTCTCTATAGCTTACAAAAGTGGCTACAATCATTCTCCATAATATATATATGTCATGACCACTAACTCAAACTAAAACTAAAGATGCAACTTTGATTAACAAATTATGTCTCAAAAAGAAAACAAAAAAGAGGAGTTGGTCGGGCCTTGTAATAGTACATTACATGTTTCCTCTTAAAGGACCATTTGTCAATTATGATGCACTATTTTATAATTAGCAAACATTTAATGTGATTTAATAATTAAGTGATGTTTTTATAAAGAAAAAATTAGCTTAATGAAATTATATAAAAGATAAATAAAATAAAATATTAGATTAAATATTTTTATTTGAAAGTTTAAATGGTTAAAAGTTTGAATATTCATTTAGGGCCCAAGTTTGAGTTCTAGTCCTCCTCACCTCCATTTGCTCGAACCACCTGAATCGACTCATTGCTTTTATTTATTAAAAAGTAATCAACGACTTTATTGAATTTTGTATAAATGCAATATCAAATAGGAAAAAAAAAGTGTTATTCGAACTTTAGGGTCCATATTTTTAATGGCATTCAGTTTGGGGTAGTTTGCATGAGGGGAAAAATAGGTAGTTTGAATCATTTTATCGATTGACTGGTGATTTTGATGGTTTGATTAACAAAACTGTCCAAAATGGACACCAAAGTCCAAGAAATGGAAATCTTGGATTCTTAACTCAGCTTCGGTAAAACTATGGACTTCAAAGCCCAAATGACCCACACAAAAAAATGAATGACAATAATGAAAAGTCTCATTGTGAGAATCCGCAAATGCGACCCCCGGGTTCTCGTTCCCGTTGGTGGGTGTCTGAAACATCGGAAAGGATACCGTTGTTTCATTTGCTTCTATGTGTTGATAATTCATATCGGGAGTCCCTCTATCCTATTTTTAGATGCAAGAGGGTTCGTTCAGAGTCGCCAGTACGTTTTACGAGAAAACGGACAAAATGATTGTGTAAGAGGGAAGGCTACAGATAAGCCTTTCTTTACACGTTTGTCTACGAAACCAGGATTCTATAGGATTCGGGAACTATATTACGGTTTGGGAAGGTGTTAAGCACCCATTCCGCCCTTTCGGTCTCTAGTGGTCTTATATGTTTATTCTATGTTGGAAAACTTGGATGCTTTTACTGATATTCTACTGCTTTCTGGAAATAACTAATGAAAACCTGATTTTCGAGCGCGTTAGGAATCTACCACAACTATGTCGCTACTTCGCTTACTAGGACGGGATCGACCTGCCCGGTCAGGTCGCGGGGTGCGGGGCAGCGCCCCGTTAGAAAAATCGAGTTTTAAACAAGTCTGCAATAAAACTAATATACGAATATCTTATTTAATTACTAGAAGAGACTTTAGTTACCTTCCCGACGATATATATAAGAATAAGAGAGAGAAAATATAATACGGCAGAGAAGACCTCCGGCGAATATTAGCTTTTCCTCTTAGAAATATTTCCAGCGGTCTGACTCTAGAAGGTGGCACACCGGGTGCCAAGATTAGATCCGAGACTCTTGCGGAAATAAATGTTATCGCAGATGCTTCCGGAGAAGGCTTAAAGATTAGAAAATATCAGAGAGAATAAGGAATTTTAGTATAGAAATTGTGGCGAGAAGTTGCCGTCTAGAACCCTTGGGGGTGTTGGCCTATTTATAGTGCCCGGGAGAGATTGTCGCGCGACATTCCTCCAGAAAGGGCAAGTGTCGCGCGACATTTCTGTTTGTCGCGCGACAAACGGCTGAAGTGATGGGTTCTGACACTGTGATGTGTCAGAAAGTGGTTGGTCGGGTGCAGAGGGGGATTGTCGCGCGACATAGTGGGATTGTCGCGCGACATATCAGGGATTGTCGCGCGACATTGTGATATGTCGTGCGACAATCCTTCATGAAAATAGGTTTGTCGCGCAACAAACTCCCTCGGGGTAGTTTCGGGTGCTCGGGTGGGTCCCGGACTCCAAAAATAGTAGTTCTCAAAGGTCGTTAGGGTTCTTGCGGGGGTCACGGATCGGGGTGTCTACACTCATTAATAAAAAAAGGTACAAGAGAAGCAGCTAAAATGACTCTTCAATTAAGAGGAACTTTTTCTCTCATCATTTATGAAGCAGCAAGTCAAGAACTCTTCAAAGAATTTATTACTGTAGACATCCCGATCCGTGACCCCCGCAAGAACCCTAAACGACCTTCGATAAGTACTATTTTCGGAGTCCGATACTCACCCGAGCACCCGAAACTGCCCCGAAAGGGTTTGTAACAAACATATTTTTGAGTGGAATATCGCACGACAAACAAGTATGTCGCGCGACATACTCCACTGTGTCGCGCGACAATCCCCACTGACACCAAACCATCCACTCTCTACACATCATTCTGTCAGAAACATCACTTTAGCCGTTTGTCGCGCGACATGGTACACATTGTCGCGCGACACATCCCCTTATGTGTCGCGCGACAATCTTCCCCGAGCACTATAAATAGGCCAACACCCCCAAGGGTTCAAGGCAGCAACTTGGAATTGAAGAATTATTGGCTTATATCTGATTTTCTAGTCTTTCGTCAAGTATTTTCTGTTACAATCTTATTTCTGAGGAATTATCGAATCTATTCCCAACACTCGACGTGTCCCGTTTCTGGAATTGAATTCTCGGAAATATCTGAAGAAGGAAAAGATCATTATCGCCGGAGATCTCTCTGCCGCATTATATTTTATTTCTTATTATTATTCTCGTCGGGAAGGTAATGAAAGTCTCTTATAGTATTTAGCATTGGATATCTGTGTACTTGTTTTACTTCTGTTGTTTTGTCCACGCTTTATTTGAATAAACTTATTGCCAAGTTACAAATAGTCTACCGTTTTCAAAACAAAAGACCCTGATAAAACCATTTGCAAAAACCAGAAGAGTAAGTATATTATCATCCGGATAAAATCCTGTTTTCAAAATTCGGACCGGTAAAACTTACTTAGGAATTAAAAACCCGGTATATCCTATCTCTTTCATAGATTGTGATATGTCTGGTAGAACTCCCCTCAAGAGTTCTAATTCCATATTGAATTAGTTCCGATACAAGATCCAAATTTTTTCCAAAATAAGTCCAAACCCGAAAAGAACCGTCGTTATTTGAGAAATAAAACGGAAAACCCTATCTAAAGAAAAATAACTTTTGTCACTTATATTTACGTCTTTCAAAATAAAACATTGGATCTCAGAACACAAAGGTTTTTATCCCTTTCCCCGCTTTCCCCAGAAATTAAGGTTTCTCATTTGGGAAGTAGTAGATTGTCAGTAAAAGCATCCAAGTTTTTCAACATAAAACAAACATATAAAAGACCTCTAGAGACTGAAAGGGTGGAATGGGTGCTTAACACCTTCTCAAACCGTAATATAGTTCCCGAACCCTATAGAATCCTGGTTTCGTAGACAAACGTGTAAAGAAAAGGCTTATCTGTAGCCTTTTCTCTTACACAACTGTTTTGTCCGTTTTTTCGTAAAACGTATTGGCGACTCTGAACGAGCCCTCTCGCATCTAGAAATAGGATAGAGGGACTCCCGATATGAACTATTAACCAATTGAAGCAAATGGAACGATGGAATCCTCTCCGACGTTCCAGACGCCCAAGAACAGGAATGAGACTCGGAGGTCGCATTTGCGGATTCTCACAGTGGCGACTCTGCTGGGGAGGTATAGAAAACTAGACTCTTATATGTGGACTTTTGTTTATTTGTTGAATACTTGCTTTTACTGCTTTCCCTACTTATGTTAATTGATTGAAAAGAAACTTTTTTTTTTCTAAAAAATAGAGTTTTTCGAAAATACGTAATAAAGATAATGATATTTGTAAACCCAACCTTTTGAATTTTGCACACACTTTCACAAATCATGTATTGGTTCTACGAGTGTGAATTTACCCCAAACCCTCGGAAGTATTATAAGTGAGTAGGGAGTTGGCTTACTTGGGCCAACATAAACCGAAAGCATTTACTTCCACTCTCCTTGTCCAAGTATGCCCCCGAGGTATATCGAGTGACGAGAACACTCACGTACCCGAAAAGTATATCAAAAAACTCTTGCACATACCCGCCCTTGGGGTATATCGCAAGGTCTTGCCAAATAGGAGGGAGCCTGAAGCCTTAACCGTTCGTACACCTGCGCTGCATATAAGATCGAGTCAGTTAAAACACCTGTTAAAACAGCCGTGGGGGATGTACCACCTTACAACTTACTTTACAACACCTTTTTAAAATTCGAGTCTTTTCTCGGCAATTTTTAATGATTCTTTTGGCAAAAATCGAGTTGCATCGTAGTCTTCCTTCATCTTCGCCACGTGGTTTCGTCTACAGCCGTAAAACAACGACATTCTGGAAGGTTGGGTCGGTCGAGATCATACCGAAAGACTAGTAAGACCAAGCACACCCGCAATGGCCGATGGACGTGAGTATCAAGAGACAGATCAGAGCCTAGCCGAGGCGTCTACAGCTCAGCCAACTTTAGCCGAAATGCATCGTTTGCTAATGACCGTCAGTATGAATCTAGCAAACCTCACGAACGAGCAACAGGGTACCCGAATTCGAATAGAAGAATTGTCAGCCGAACGAGCCGCACCACCAGGGTTTGAATGACTACCACCGAATCAAGATCTGAACCAATGACAGTCATCACAAGTACTTCCCCTAGTTCAAGGAACCAATCCACCCCAAATAGGCCCTATCATAGCCGGTCCCGTTCAGACCGATCCCAATAATCAGAATCAATGGGCCCCGAATTCAGGCCCCACTTATCAGCAACAAGAGCCACCCATCGTCTGGCCCCAACCCCAACAAGGCCTTGATCCCCAATACCAACCATGGCCACAAGTTCCCGCGAGGCTTATTCCACCCCCGGCCCCAGTAACCCCTCCTAATGAGTACCCAGACATCAACTGACTTCGGGCAGTGTATGCAGAATCGGTTATAGCTCGGGAACAGCGCGACGAGGTGTCAAGAGAGTGTGAAGAAATCAAGAAGCTGAAGGAACAGATCAGGGCCCTGCAGAAGGGAGTATCCCTAATAAAAGGAGCAGACAAGATCACAGATATGAATGCCTTCTCCCTCTACCCAGAAGCAAGATTACCCCAGGGATTCAAACTCCCATCCATCACCAAATTCACAGGAACCACGCCCCCTAAAACCTATCTTTAATCCTATATCAGATCCATGCAAGTGTCCGGTTGTGGAGAACCGGAGTTGGCTCAAACCTTTCACATGACTCTCACGGGGGCCGCCCTGAGATGGTTTTTTGATTTGGAGAGACACCACACAAAAACTTGAGGAGATATCGTAAAGGAGTTCATGAATAAATACGGGTCCAATGAAGATTTGGAAATTACCCGCAAACACCTGGAGATGGCCAAGTAAGGCGATAAGGAAAGCTTCAGCGACTTTGTCACTCGCTAGAGAGAAATGGCCTCCCAAATGTCCAAACGACCAGACGAAGAGGAGCAGTTGGAGATAATTCAAAAAAACTTCACTCCGGCTGTATTGACTTGTATGGGAAAGCACGTGCTCCCACATTTTCGAGCACTGTTAAGCATGGGGTCACAAGTGGAGGAAGAACTGGCCAAAAAAGCAGAAACCGATACCAAGAAAGCTTCATACACTGGGAGAAAGACGACCACTTCAGCCGTAAACCAACTAAGCTCATACCCCTACTAACAAAACCCATTTCAACAGCCACAACAAACACCTCCGATGAGTTGGCCCGCATAAGGAGACTCTTCGAACACCGAAGTCAAGAAAAGAAGGAACTTCTGCACCCTTCCCATTACTTTGGTCAAAAGCCTGGAGCTACTCCAAAAGGCCGGACTAATCACTCCACTCAACCCACGCCCCCCACCAAACCCTATTCCCAGCACCTGGAGAATGAATGAGAATTGTGCATACCATCAAGCCGCAGGCCATGACACAAAACGCTGTTTGGCTCTTCTTTATCGTACCCAAGACCTAATCGAGGCTGGTACTATACCCGCACCCGGCGAGCCCAATGTTACTAACAACCCCCTTCCCAACCATGCTCCACCTGCGGGAATTAATGCCTTGACCACAGATGAAGAAGGGTTTGATCCCGTGGGACTCATTCGAGACAACCCAGCCTACAAGTCACCCGCTGTGCCGCCAGAAAGAACTTAAGTTGACCCAGGCCTCAATCCGATAATTGATCAATGGATGGCTAAGATGAACTTCCTACCCGGGCAGGGGTTAGGAAAGGCAAATCAGGGGATCTCACAACCACTTACGATCAAAACTAATCCTGGAAAATTTGGGATAGGATGGACCCAGGACAAGAAGAAACAACCATGGAAGCCCCGAGGCCTTCCTAAGGAGACAATCTGCATGACAGAGACCTCCCCCAAAACTTTCAGTTGGTCTACAGATCCAGAATCATCAGAAATCTCAGAGGGATCAGACCCAGCATCCCTTTGGATATAACAAATTACCCATTCAGGGAGGGTATATCAGCCACCACCAATGGATACCGAGAAATCACCACCTCCTAAGAAAATAGGAGATGATCGAGTACTGGAACAGTTGAAGAAAACACAGGCACACATCACCATTTGGGGCCTCTTGGTTGCCTCCAAACCTCACAAGACCGCCTTCATCAAACTCTTAGATGAGGCTGTTATATCACCAGACTCCACGCCCGAACAACTGCCAAACATGATTGGGTCACTCACAGTCCAAATGAGTCTTTCATTCTCAGATGAAGACTTATCTCCTTTAGGAAGGAAACACAGCCTAGCCCTCCATATCACTGTCCGGAGCCGCGAAAAAATCCTGCCACAGGTCCTCATCGACAACGGGTCGACTATAAACGTTTGCCCTCTGAAGACCGCCAGATGTCTGGGTATCTTAGATTCATAGCTTTCTCCATCAGCTGTAACCGTCAGAGCCTATGACAACATTAGATGGGCCGTTCTGGGTTCTTTGAAGCTTGATCTTATGGTCGGTCCCGGAAACTTTTTGGTTGACTTTCAAATCATAGACATTCCCTCCAGTTTTAATCTCCTGTTGGGAAGAGCGTGGCTACATGACATAGGAGCACTCCCCTCATCCTTACACCAGAAAATTAAGATACTGTTCGAAGGAAGTATAATTACCATCCATGGAGATCCTTAAAGGACCTTGGGAGATCTGGAATTACCTGTCTTGGACATCGGGAGTCAAAGCATACAGTTGGGAGGCTTTTCTTGCGAGCCTCAAGTGCAAGCCCTCACTACCCAGAGAATCGAGTACCTTCCCCCTGATAATATCCCCGGTCTCAGCACCAAGGTCACAAATATGCTGAGAAGGATAAAATACTTACCTGGAGCCAGTTTAGGAATGGGGGCAACCAGGATTACTTCAGGCCTTAGAACCAATGACGAGGCATGAAAGAGAAGGTTTGGGGTACGTTACCAAAGAGGACAACCAAGAGGAAAGGGGTCAAGGGCATCAGTATCCGAGTTTTAGCTCTCTGAATGGGTTTTTTGTTAATGAAGGAGAGGACTTCCCCTTTTGCGGCTTTCAGGAGCCTTGGAGAAACAGCGAATGAGAGAACCTTCCAGGATGGGAAATCTTCTATGAGGAGGACCTTTATATCAAGGAAAACGCTATACACAGCTTCTCTACCAAGTTAACGATCGGGCCGAGGGAAGAAAATGAAGATAAGGAAGATGAAGAGGAAGAACTAATCGGAGATCTCTTCGATGTCATGGCTCTAGGGGATGATGAGCCAAGAGACGACCCTGTACACTTAATACACGCTGATCCAGATTACCAGGAAAAAGGAGGAAAGAGTGAAATTGTAAGGGTAAGAGATAAGTGTGAGGTTAGGGCTAAGGAGGAGTCTTTCCTAGATTTACTTTTCAAACTTGTACCTGTAAGCACTGTTATCAATGAAAAAGACTCTGTTTTGCGTTATCCTGTTAATTTTAATTATGTAATTGCTTATATGGAGTTGGAAAAACTAAACAAACACCCTGAACAGGACGAGCAGCGTATACAGAATGAGGAAGGAGACACTCTTGTAATTAATCTCGGGACGAAAGAGGAAATGAAAGAGGTCCGTATTGGGCAAGTTTAAGTGAGACAAAAAAAAGGAATTCACACAAACTCTGAATGAGTACGTGGACATCTTTGCCTGGTCCTATGCAGATACGCCAGGTTTGAACAGCCAGATAGTCATGCACGAGATACACACCAAGCCAGAATTTAGGCCTGTTAAGCAGAAATTAAGAAAACTCACGCCAGAATGGTCCCTGAAAGTAAAAGAAGAAGTGATGAAACAATTGAGTGTGGGGTTCTTGCGGGTGATCGAGTACCCTTCATGGTTAGCCAACATTGTACCCGTCCCAAAAGCAAATAGGAAAGTCCGCATGTGCGTAGATTACCGAGATCTCAATAAAGCTTGCCCAAAAGATGATTTTCCATTGCCCAACATTGATTTGATAGTGGATAATACCGCCAATCATGCCCTGAAATCGTTCGTAGATGGTTTCGCCGGGTATAATCAGATCAAGATGCACCCGGATCACCAAGAGAAAACATCATTTATCACGCCATGGGGAACATATTGTTACACCGTTATGCCATTCGGGCTAAAGAATGCAGGGGCAACATATCAGAGGGCAGCCACAGCTATCTTCCACGACATGATTCACAAAGAAGTAGAAGTATATGTGGACGGCATGATAATCAAATCAAAGGAGAGGGAAGGCCATGTACCAGCCTTACGAGCCTTTTTTGACCGCCTCCGCCAGTACCAGATGAGACTCAATCTGCAGAAATGTGTGTTCGGGGTAACCAAAGGAAAACTCCTGGGCTATGTCGTCATTAAAAAGGGAATCGAGGTAGACCCTGCCAAGGTTCGAGCTATCCGAGACATGCCCGAGTCTCGTACCGAGAAAGAAGTTCGGGGATTTTTGGGTAATTTATAGTACATCAGCAGGTTCATCACTCAGCTTACCCAGACCTGCGAACCCATCTTCAAACTCCTGAGGAAGTATTCACCAGGAGAATGGGACGATCAGTGCCAGGAAGCTTTTGATAGAATAAAAGACTACCTCTCCAAACCCCCAGTGTTAGCCCCACCACAGACCGGACTGCCACTAATTCTATACCTGACCGTCATCGATTCAGCTGCAGGGGCCATGCTGGCCCAACATCTGACCGATACACCGAAAGAGCAGGCCATCTACTACATCAGCAAGAAATTATCCCCATTTGAGATAAACTACACGCCATTGGAGAAATCATGCACCGCCCTCGTCTGGGTAACATAGAAATTACGGCATTACATGCTGGCTTTCCCGATCATCCTGGCATCATGAATAGATCCGCTGAAATACCTCTTTGAGAAACCAGCTCTCTCGAACCGTATGGCAAAATGGTTATTCTTGCTCTCCGAATTCGACATCACCTACATGACCCAAAAGGCAGTCAAATGCAAGATCATAGCTGATTACCTGGCCCACAATCCAATATTGGGGGACATGTTAGAAGAAGCCGAATTCCCAGACGAAACTATCATGAATGTTGAGACCGATGAAGACTAGAAATTATACTTTGACGAGGCCGCCAACCGAAACGAGAACGGGATAGGCATCCTGTTAGTCTCTCCAGACCAAACTCACTCCCCGGTATCGTATCGTCTAGACTTCTTCTGTACCAACAACATGGCCGAGTATGAAGCCTGTATAATTGGATTAGAGATCGCGCTTCAAAGGGGTATAAGGAGAATACAAGTGTACGGAGATTCATCATTAGTGGTCCACCAAGTTCAAAAGGAATGGAAGACCAGAGATGAAAAGTTAGTCCCCTACTTTGCCCGACTAGAGGATGTTGTAGGAAGATTTGAGCATTCGGAGTTTTACTATGTCCCCAGGTCACAAAATAGTTTTGCTGATGCACTAGCAACCCTGGCATCTATGATCGATATCCCGGAGGGGATGAAAGAAATAACTCTTACGGTACAAAGAAGATCAGGACCAGCACACTGCATGGCCCTTGAGGTAGAGAATAAAAAGAAGGGGGAGTCAACCACTTGGTTTTACGACATCTGGAACCTGTTAAAAAACCATCAGTATCCTGAGCGAGCGGACAAGAGAACACGGGTTACACTTAGAAGATTAGCATCAAGATTCATACTTTGCGCAGGGAGGCTATATAAGAGGAATTACGACGGAGCCCATCTCCAATGTCTCACTAGAGAAGAATCTGTCAAAATGATGGACCAGATACATGGGGGCGATTGTGGACCTCATATGAGCGGCCATACACTTGCCAGCAAAATTATCAGATAAGGTTATTACTGTTCTACCTTACAGAACGACTGCGTTAACCACGTACACCATTGTCACAAGTGCCAAATCTACGCTAAATCCCAGAAGCTTCCTCCGAAAGAGTTGTACAACATGACTGCTCCCTAGCCTTTCGCAACCTAGGGAATCGACGTCATTGGGAAGATTTCTCCCAAGGCTAGCAACGGCCATGAATTTATACTAGTGGCCATTGACTACTTCACCAAATGGGTAGAAGTCGAGTCTTTCCAAACCTTTGACGCTAGAAGGGTTGCCCGATTCATCAGACGGAATATCATCTACCGGCATAGGGTCCCACATAAGATCATCTCGGACAATGGCACTCACTTCGAAGGAGAGGCTAATACAGTCATGGAGGAATACGGTATCACCCGACACAGATATTCGCCATATAGACCACAAACCAACGGGGCAGTTGAGGTCACCAACAAGAATCTGAAGAATATCCTAAGCAAGATGACCGACACCTGTCGAGACTGGCCCGAGAAATTGCCATATGCATTGTGGGGATACTGCACCACTGAGAGGGTCTCTACCGGGGCAACTCCATTTTCACTTACATACGGGATGGAAGCAGTCCTCCCTGTTGAGTTAGAGGTCCCCTCTCTCAGAGTAATGCTAGAGAATTAAGTCAATGAACTAGAGTGGGTCCAGGCACGTTATAACGAGTTGGCCCTACTGGATGAAAGGAGATTGAAAGCCGCGTACCACCACCAAGGGTATCAGAAGAGAATTGCTCGAGCGTTTAACCAGAAAGTTAAGACTCGGGGTTTTAATAAGAACGACATCGTGCTGAAAGAAATTGAAGAGCCAGCCAGAGACCCAAGGGGAAAGTTCGGGTAGAAGTGGACAGGGCCATACATCGTCAAAGAGGTCAATACAGGGGGTGCCGCCATACTCATAGATTTGGACGGACAATTACTGCAATCACCAGTGAACATGGATCGACTGAAGAAATATTACCAATATATGTAACATGTATAGATAAGAACTACGTAAACCTGAGCCCCAACTCAAATTGGTGTTTTTGAAAAATCAAAAGGGGAACGTAGGCAACCTGAGAAGTGACTTCAGGTCCAGTTTAAGCATTGCAAAGAAATTTATTTTAATCCTTCGTATATTATTAAAAGTGGTTCAGAATATCGAAAGTTACAAAGGAAATACAGCATCCAGGAAAAAACCTAATCCCTAGGGGTCGGCCAAGCAGGGTCCTCAGTGGCCAAGTCAATTCGAGCCTCATCCAAGATCTGGTACGCAAAGACGATACTCTCCTCTGTGGGCTCAGAATTCATAAATCGAAACCACTCCATTTGGAACGGATCATCAATCAGCTCCCCTTTCAGAGACCCCCAACGAGAACGGATGATGTCAGCCCGGAGGGGCCTGTAAATACCAAAACGGGCATAGTTGAACTGACGAGTCCGTCGAGCATGCCACATTCTCTCCACTGATAAAGAAACATGCGGGGTCACAAACTTAAACTCGGAAGAGAAGTTGTTCAGGCCGAGGAGAATGTCCTGAGAAACGTTGAACTGCCGAAGAAGACGTCCTGGGAGATAAAAAGAGGTGAACCAGAGCCCACGGAGCCGAACGTAATTTTGCCCCCCGGTACAAAGCACCATCGCCCTCAGTTTATACCAAGGAATGTTCCATCGAATAGCCCAAAAATTCTCCGAAAAGCACATCGTCCAATCAAAAGAAGACATGGTCAAAGCCCCAAAGAGGGGACGACGAAAAAAGTGCGTCGGGTTGTCAAGCCGAACCCCGTTGAAACCCACCAATCAAAAACGCTCCAACAATCACATGTATAGCAAACATGGGCTTCCCCGGAAGAAGGGTGAAGCTCCCCTTTGAAGAACATCTAGGCCATTCAGAGTTTCTGCAAGAACGATAGGCACTATGGACTCCCCATTCCTAGCATGGTAAATCAAACTCAGAATAGTCAGATCGACACGAGAAGAGCCCGTCACCAGTAGCATATCAGAAACAAGACAAATCAAGGCCGCCGCAGTACGCCCCACACTATAAGAAGCTCTCTCTTCATAACGATGAAAGAACCTCACCATTTTGTGGAGGTCAAGAAGCCCGTCATTAATAAAACCATCACAGGCCACTTGGGGAATGGCTAACAGAGCAATCAGCATATCTCGAGGATCGATTTCTTTTATGGGAACAGCCATCGGGAGACGGACGTCAGAACGCAACAGCTAGGAAAACTCCTCATAAGTCGGGCAGAGCTCATTTAGCCCGAAGCGGAAAAGATAATCAGCAGGGCTCCAGAAATACAAAGCGCCTAGCAAAAACAAAAAATCTATAGGACGATGGCACCAACCCGCTAAAGGACTGAATGCACCAAAGTTCAAGCCATTCTCAGAAGTTATCAGAGCATCTCGAGCTTTAACATAAGAAAAATCATAATTTGTATGATATGAAGACATTTTGGGAAAGGTGTGGGGATGAAGGAAGGAGGATAGGTGTATTTATAGCAAAAAAAAGAGGGTCCTGTACCTGTTTGTCGCGTGACAAACCTATATCCAAAAGGGATTGTCCCGCGACAATCATCTCTGGTGTCACCTTGTTTTTTCCTTCTTACACATAAGAAGTCATTCTTGCCAAAATAATCACTTCTGAATACATTTGTGCTCACTATGTTCTTTTGCAGGGACCCTAAGTATCACTGCGTTACAAGGTATGGCTCCTAAATTACTGATTCATATAAATATATTTTTCACAGGTAGAGAATAAAAGTATATCATTAGACACAAATAAAGATTTTCATAAATCCAATAAAAGAACAGTTTTCAAAACTAAATTTCTGTCTACATAAAAAACTACATATCTGTCTGAACTAACTAAATGCAGGAAAAGAAAACTAATCTATCCTAGCGCGCTTCGACACGCTACCACTATCACAAGAACCCTCATCCGGAGTAGGATCGACCTTTGGAACATTCGGATGAGAAGGAATTGCTGCCTGAAAAGGCCCTGTCGACTGGACCAGTGTCGTGGGGCAAATCACCGAGGACCGAGATTGCCTAGAGGTCCGACTAGTGCTCCTCTGGGACTCCGTTTGAGCACGAGAAGAGGACAGAGGGTCGTCTGCCCACAGGAAAACATCGATCGCCCTCTAATAGTCACGCATGTATATCGTGGGGTCTCGACCAATGTACGGAGCAGGTTCTACTAGAGCAGCCAAGTTCAGATCAGCACGCTCACTCGTAAAAAGAGAAAAGGGAATACACAGTTAAAATAAATAAACATGGTAAAATTATAAAACATATACCTCATCATCAGGGCGACCACCCAAGTAATTTTTAGGAAGAGGATACTAGGGCAAAACGTAGATCGGCGCCAATGAGATATCTCGGGAAATGGCGGCACTTCGGGCGAATGGAACCCGCAAGTGTAATAGACCCACCTTCCTCGCGGATGAGAGAAGGCAGGGAAGAAGAACCCCCAAGACCTTCGGGCCGGAGGGCCCATAACAACCGGGAAGAGGGGTCAACGTATAGGGGAACACCGGAGGATAAATGGCAGTCGCCCTCAGAGGCGGGACTGTTGTCAAGCAGTAGGAGGGGTCCGCCCAAATTCCAAGACCCCAAAGTCCGCAGGCTCCCAGAGCTCAGAAAAAGTGCTCCCTCTCTCTCAGTAGCTCAGCAGCCTAAAAAACTACCCCATGGTACTAACGGACGAGTGGGAATTAAAACCCTGAGCTGCTCCTCCAGGCGTTCTGAGGAGGCTGCTCTGGAATAGCCGCTGCCCAATTTTCACCGCCTTTGGGTTTATCATCACCTCCTTCGGGCCTATATCGCCTCCCTCAACCAGCAGAGATTCCCTCTCTCCCTCAGGATCATCGTCGTCAGTCCAAAATTTCTTCTGATCGGGGAATGCAAGCTGACCGGGAACCGTCCGGAAAAATGGTTTATCCTCGTATGATTGGGATCGCCTTCCAACACCCGTACCTCTCGTAAAGACCCGTATCCCCTTCGTCTCTTATCAGATCGGGCGGCAAAGACAGCATAATCTCCCTCCTCGGTGAATTTAAAAATCGGACCATCGAGCAACGCCTGCACCGACACCGGGTATTCACCCGTCGCCTATCAGAATTGACAAACAAAGACTCGGGGCCATGCGGTGTGTGCTGGCGATACTCTCTCGCCCAAGTAAAAAATAAGGCATTCGTCCCGGATAAGCCGCCTGGTCCTCGAAAATAAAGCATACCCGAAATGGAGACAGATCACCCTAGGGGCCCAAACGAGAACAAAATTTTATTTCAGTTATTTATATTCTATTTTATTTATTTATTAAAAAGAAAGAATCTAAGAATTTACCTGCTCCTCCAAGGTCATAAAGCAGCTAGTCTCCCAACGAAAAGAAGACCCCGCATAATCCAGAGACCCTCTTTCTCAACGAGGAGATCCACCTGGGGGCGACAGATTTCGAACCAACTGAGAAACATAAAAAATATCAGCAAACAAACAAGCTATAATATACAAAGACAAAGCAGAAATAAGAGACAAAATATACCTCCCACAGCCAAGAAACATCCGGGAAGAATAAAACTGGAACATAATACTAAAATCTCGGAGATAGGGCCCACCAGGGGGCCGGGTCCCCCCCACGGGCCTTGCACAAATCTGGAGCGGCAAGAGAAGGACGCGGGCATAGACCCTCCTGGCGGGTCACCGCCCGACTTAATCTGCTTTCTCTATCGGTCCACCCGAGGAATCATCCCGAACTCGCCAAGAAACCACCCTACCAACAATACCCTCTGTCAAGAAGGGGACATTATCTGTATGGAGACCCAAGGGAATCCGGTCAAAGCAAATCGAGGGGGGTCATCGTCATCTCCCCCCCAGTCCAATGAGGGAGTGGTGTCCCACCAGTGCAGGCCACGACACTAACACAGACCCTAGAACCCGTCCAGGAGGGCTGAGAGAGAACGAAAGGAGTCAGGAGAAACTCCTGGAATGGGCCGGTGCCTGTCGCCAAAAAAAATGTGTTGGGAACCCCAACCTCCTCCTGACAAAACATAAATATAAATATAAGAAACCTGAGGGTACTTTGGTGTAATTATGAGAGTTATAGGGTTATAAGGGTAAATTATGTAATTTTCCCTTGAGGGTACTTTGGTGTAAGAGAGATATGGGGTTATAGGGGTAAATTATATAATTTTCCAAAACCTGATCTTTGGTGTAATTATGAGAGTTATAGGGTTATAGGGGTAAAATATGTAATTTTCCAAAACCTAGGGTACTTTGGTGTAATTATGAGAGTTATAGGGCGGGATTATGTAATTTTCAAAAACATCTATGTATAAGTAGGGGTTAGGGGTAAAATTATGTAATTTTCCAAAACCTGAGACTTTGGTGTAATTATGAGAGTTATAGGGTTATAGGGGTAAATTATGTAATTTTTTAAAACGGGGTACTTTGGTGTAAAAGAGTTATAGGGTTAAGGGGTAAATTATGTAATTTTTTAAAACCTGAGGGTACTTTGGTGTAATTATGGGTTATAGGGTTATAGGGGTAAATTATGTAATTTTCTGAGGGTCTTTGGTGTAATTATGAGAGTTATAGGGCTATAGGGGTAAATTATGTAATTTTCCAAAACTTGAGGGTACTTGGTGTAATTATGAGAAGGGGTTAGAAATTATATAATTTTCCAAAACCTGAGGGTACTTTGGTGTAATTATGAGAGGTATAGGGTTATAGGGGTAAAATTATGTAATTTTCCAAAACCTAGAGAATTATGAGAGTTAAGAGAAAATTATGTAATTTTCCAAAACCTGAGGGTACTTTGAATGAGGTTATGGGGTTAATAAATTATGAATTTTCCAAGCTGAGGGTACTTTGGTGTAATTATGAGAGTTATAGAATTTTGAGGATAAATTATGTAGTTTTCAAAAACCTAAAGGGTTCACAAGTAAAAGTATATTCATAAAATCGCGTTATTTCAGGCAGACATGCATTAACATTGTCAAAATACATGCGGAAACGACAGATGATCGAACAAATAAATACACGAAAAGAAGACTCTTTGTGAGAAATAGGCTCCATCAAAAGCCAAGGAACATCCGACTGGAAGCCCAGGTCACATCTCGGTAGACCACCGCTCGACTCGGTCACCCCATCCTCGAACCAGTCAAGATGCCCAATCGTGGTGAGGGCTGCACGACATTAAAAGTAACCTCCTCCTGGCCCTCTCCCCATGATTTTGAAAAAGTCGGAAAAATGAAAAAGCCAGGGCTTCCGCGCTGAGAGAAGAGAGAAAGAGAGCTAGAGAGAGAAAGAGAAAGGAGAGAATGAGGTGGAATGAGCTCAGCAAGGGGTTTTTTCTCGCGCGACAGATGGGCTCTTTGTCGCGCGACAAATAGCTCTCCACCGAATTGTCGCGCGACATTTGGCCCTCTACCCTGATTTTTTGACCTTTGTCTCATTTTTTCTCTTGCAGGAATGCTTCAGGGAAACAGTTTTCGAAAAACTTTCTAAGTGCCGCACACCCATGATGACGATTCAAGGAAAAAACTTACAAATCATCTCTCCGAAAAATGCAAGAAAGAAACGGTTAAAGTAGTCTCTGATCTCCCAAAAAGGACCAAGACCATCAATAAGAAAAAGCAAAATATCCGATTAAGACAGAAATGGAAAAAATTGAAAAAGTAGAAAAGAAGAAAGAACCCGCATGAGCACCCAGAGCGAGCGAAGAGAAACAGAAATGCAGAGTGACAGGGAGAGCCACACCAAAAGTGACAGCTAAGCCAAAACCGGCTCAGGGCTTCGTTTTAAGTGAGTAAGGCTCCTTGATCACGACAAAGGGATAAAAAGACTCCTGGTTCAAAAATAGAGAAGGCCGGAAAAGGTCTTTCCCAAAAAGAGGGAGAAATAAGGGCATCGAAAGACAGAGAACGATGTGGGCCCACAAGATGAGAACTAAGTATACCAGAGGTCAGAGGTTGAACTTTCTAACAAATTTTCTTTTCAGCACGATACAGAAGAGAATGATTTGCAAGTAAAACCTCGAATCAATACTCTGCGAAGAACAGAAAAGGTCCGAAAATTGCTTTAAAAAAGAAGTATCCTCGCTCGAGGAAAACATGAGAGTAAAACTTCAGAAAGATACGGGAAAACGGACATGCGAGTAGAGACTTAAAAACCCGAGAAGCACTTTTCACTCTCACAGAACTTCTCTCTCTCACTCTAGCAATCTAAGAGGGACAATCAAATTCACCGGAGTATAACACAAGCCCTCGCCTGAGGCAAAATTACTCACAAAAAGCCCTCCCAGAGGCAATTATCTTTCTTTTACAAATCAAAAACCCTCCCAAAGAGGCACAGTGGAGCAATGGTAGTCCTCCCACCTGAGGCAAGAAGAACAAAAGCCCTCCCAGAGAGGCACAGTGGAGCAATGGTAGTCCTACCACCTGAGGCGAGAAGAACAAAAGCCCTCCCAGAGAGGCACAGTGGAGCAATGGTAGTCCTCCCACATGAGGCGAGAAGATCAAAGCCCTCCCAGAGAGGCACAGTGGAGCAATGGTAGTCCTCCCACCTGAGCCGAGAAGAACAAAAGCCCTCCCAGAGAGGCACAGTGGAGCAATGGTAGTCCTCCCACCTGAGGCGAGAAGATCAAAGCCCTCCCAGAGAGGCACAGTGTTTCAATGGTAGTCCTCCCACCTGAGGCAATAAGATCAAAGCCCTCCCAGAGAGGCAAAGTGTGGCAATGGTAGTTCTCCCACCTAAGGCGAGAAGAACAAAGCCCTCCCAGAGAGGCGCAGTGTAGCAATGGTAGTCCTCCCATTTGAGGCAAGTGGAGCAAATGAAAGTCCTCAAAAGGGCAATGAGGTAACACAATCCCTCTCCGGAGGCAAAACCAAACACAAAGCCCTCTCCGGAGGCACTCACGAACACTTTTTACATACGCACACTTCCTTAGAGTTCTTGCGGGAGCCATGGATCACGGTCTCTTCCAGTCGCCTCAATTCCTTGCAAGCAATGAGCTTGAGTCGAGAGGGTCTATAGACACCCCGATCCGTGACCCCCGCAAGAACCCTAAACGACCTTCGATAAGTACTGTTTTCGAAGTCGGTACCCACCCGAGCACCCGAAACTGCCCCGAAAGGATTTGTTGACCAAACAAACATATTTTTCAGTGGAATGTCGCACAACAAACAAGTATGTCGCGCGGCATACTCCACTGTGTCGCGCGACAATCCCCACTGACACCAAACCTGTGACGCCCCGAATCCCGTTATGAGATTTTCACCTCCAGGACCCGGTTAATCACGGATGCCGTGCGCGACGGCAGATTTAAAAGATAAAATCCACAACTCTTTAAAAATTTTTCTTAAATAAAATGTCAAGTTTTACAAATGTTCGGCATGTGGAGTTCATTTAAATAAAAACCAAACCCGTGAGGTTTACAAAGCACATTTACACAAACACAATCACATTCAACTCCACACATATATAAAAAACCATATATACAAATCCATAGTCCATTACCCAAAATAGTTGTAAAGTCCATACATAATTATAAGGAGTTTAATACAACAAAAGGTTATATACAAACTAAGTCCTTGGTTTAAGGACTACAAAAGATATAGGTCATCAGAGGCTACTAGACTCGTAGACCACGCGCCAATCCCCGATGCTTAACCTGCAAAACTGTTTAGAAAACGGGGTGAGCCAAATTCGGGCTCAGTGGGAACTATATAGGTTTATATAGAAAATAATTATTTTACGTCAATGCAGTAGTTTGAAAACCATGCAATGCAATGCAACACACACACCCGAGCGTGCAAAACCCACTAGGAATCCTATCCTAGTCACCAGGAAGCTGACTAGTAGATCAACCTATTCCATCCCTAGATTTCCCATGGAATACCCTAAGCCAACTTTCACATTGCTAGGGAATCGAGGATATAAACCTACTTGAGTCCGTTCTCAAGTGTAACTCAAGGCTATACTATGCTATTCGGTGCGTATACCATAAATTATGACAATTGGCCAAGTATCTATTGTTTTCTCTTTAGTTATAGTACGTTATGGATTCCATACTTGGCCACCTACAAAGGCATTACCACTAGCTCTTCCTCACAACCAAAACATGTTCTCACGCTCGTATATTATGTTTCTATGGCCATTAGCTAATAATGCTTTCCACTTTATCTGTTAGTACATTATGAGTGGCCAACGCTATCCTATGTATATTATGTTCATTTACGATAGTGTCTGTGTCATTGTTCTTACTAAAGGTACACTCGTCCGAGGCAATATATAATCAACCATGCCATACAAGATATGATACAATACAATAATAATGATAATATAAACAATACACATCCACAACACATCGATCCGTATCATATCTCATGTATAATGCCTCGGTTTCACCCTGCGGTCTGACCAGGCCTAGAACAGAGAATTCCAGCGAGTCCCGAAGGATCCAAAGTTCTTGTCCATGTCTCCTCTAGGTGGGGTGGCGGCTCAGGGATTTGGTTCTCCAAGTAGGTCATTCGGAGATAGCCCACGCGACGGTCACTTTCCCGGGGAACAACACTCCGAATAGTTAACGAGGTGAACGCCCATACAAGCTTCCACAACACCCTAGAGAAACTACATTAGGCGATACCCTAGTAGGATAATGACCATTAGTAGCCCAACTACTTCCCGGGGACTCACCATTTGGGTAAGTAGTGGCACACGGGACCTGCTCCGCTAGCCGGGGAAACACTATAGCCCAAAACACATAGTTCTGTGGGAAGGCAAGATACACAGAGTGGGCTCTCCTTTGTGGACAAGCACAACCACCGGCGGAGTCACCGACTTCATTTTTCCCGTGCACGGTTTAGGGCCTTTTCACCCACCGACGGCAATAGGCGGCCCTCCTTCGAGTCACCAGGAGCTACCCGATGCTCGGTCAATCATATCCAGCCCATATGTGTGATCATAGTAACATACATCAAATTTATTCATTCCCCACAATGAATATCATCATCATCATAAATCATACATCACACATATGGCTAATCGTCATACGTATAATCATATAATCGCCCACTATCCATTTATCATCATTAACATCACCGTTATTCATTTCTACAAGTGTAGTCATCACTCGTATACTCCATTCGTTTATCGTCACATGATTATTCTCATAATAAAGACAATTGATTCATTATTAATGTCATATATCTCATTATGTATTTTATGATGATACTCACGTCATCCTATCAAGCCAAGTATTGGTTATTACGATTCTAGCTCATCCGGCATACTAATACAACTCGCCTAGATGTTCGTATTCATGACCATGGGCAATCCATACCTTGATAACTATGTTTTATGTGTTCTTAAAGAGTATCGGGATTAAACTCTCATTACTAGTGCCTAGCACGCTCTAAGCAAGCCACTAGGCTCGTACATTAAGGTTTATCGCTCCACCGTAGTGGGTTCTCACCACACATACCATAAATAATACCCTTCAATCGTATCTAGTGATATAGATGTGTATCGCTATCATTAATAACCCACAATCATCCATCTATAAGCACAAGACCTAAAAACCACAATTTATAAGTCTTACGGATAGCTACGTAGTAGGTTTCACATGAACCTCTAGGTACGCATGCTAAATCGTGTAAGTAGATGATCAATCATGCTGTAGGAGTGATAATCTATCAATATCTATCACTAATCTAAGAATTATCTAGCCCAAACCCCAAGAGATGTGGACAACACATGATTTTGCTCAAAATCCCCAAGTTAAGTGCAAGACTTTAATTCATCAATCAAACATTGAAAAACAAGTTTTAGTACTAGTGTCCCCACGTTAGAAAAGCCGAATCCGCAAGTTGATGAAGCGTAGAAGCCGTATCGCCCAAGCCCTAGCTCCAACGCAAGCTCCAACGAAAGAAGAAAGCGGGAAGAATGATGAATAGTGAAGGAAAAAGCGATTCGGAACTCAAATCTTGGACAGGGGAGGAGAGATGTGTATGATCTCTTCTCTCTCTCTCTCTCTCTCTAGAGCTCTCTAGACTCTCCCTTACTCCCTTTCTGTGTTGAATGCTCGAAAATGGGGTTGTGGGGGTGTTAAATGACTTAAAAACGGGTTAAAAACGTTCAAAACCGACTTACAGGTGAACCATGATCGATCATGAACCCTTCTGGAACTCTCTGGAGGACCATGATCGATCATGGCCCTTCCATGATCGATCATGGAAGTCACTGCAACAGCAAATGACTTTCTGAGCCCGAAACGGCTGAATCTCGACTCGGTCCAAACATGAAAGTTGTAGAGGGCAAAGAAATGAAGACGTGGCCGAAAATGGAGATTCATATGGACATCGGATGAAGAAGTTATGACCTCTCAAAGTTGGCCAAAAATTAACGAATCGCGAAAAGTCGAAATACGCGATTATCGCCTCAGTTTCGATCCGAACCACTCGAATCACTAAACGAACACCCACATGAGTGGAAGGAGGCTAATATGACCAATAAAGGGTACTAGATCATTACGAGGCTCTCCGAATGAGAAATTCACCACCCTAGGTGAATTAAGCGGACGAATGAAAGCAACTACGAGGAAACGAAAGAACGGGGTGTTACAAGACCATCCACTCTCTGACACATTAGTCTGTCAGAAACATCACTTCAGCCGTTTGTCGCGTGACATGGTACACATTGTCGCGCGACACATGCCCTTTCTGGGGAAGTGTTGCGTGACAATCTTCCCCGAGCACTATAAATAGGCCAACACCCCCAAGGGTTCAAGGCAGCAACTTGGAATTGAAGAATTATTGGCTTATATATGATTTTATAGTCTTTCGTCAAGTATTTTCTGTTATAATCTTATTTTTGAGGAATTATCGAATCTATTCCCGACACTCGACGTGTCCCATTTCTGGAATCGAATTCTCGAAAATATCTGAAGAAAGAAAAGATCATTATCGCCGGAGATCTCTCTGCCGCATTATATTTTCTTTCTTATTATTATTCTCGTCGGGAAGGTAAAGAAAGTCTCTTCTAATATTTAGCATTGGATATCTGTGTACTTGTTTTACTTATGTTGTTTTGTCCATGTTTTATTTTGTGAACACCCCAATCCACGACTCTCGTATGAATTTGGTTTTCATACAAACAAGCATTCGGCATCAAGTCTTGAGTCATCATGCATATAGGAGACCATTAGGAAAAGCCTTGATTTTCGAGCGCGTCAGGAATCTACCACAACCATACCCTAGTCGCACGGTTGGCTTCGAAGCCGCAAGCTCGAGCCGCACGCCCTAGCCGCACGCCTTAGCCGCAGCCCTACCTAGCCGTACTGCTGGCTCCTAGCCGCGCAGCTACCCAATCTGTTTTTCTGCATTTTTCCCCTTATAAATAGGACCTTTGGGCTCTCATTTTGAGGCATCAACACTCACTAGTGTTTTTAGTAAGGCGAAGTTCTGTCAAAATCATTAGAGAGTCCTTCTTTTAGAGAATTTCTAGTGAGAGAAAGTTAGTGAGAGAGAAGGCTAGTGAGAGAAAGTTAGTGAGAGAAAGCTTTAGAGAGAGAAAGTTCTAGAGAGAAAAGGAGGCAAGCAAGGCAATCAGGCAAGGTTCTTATTTCTTCTTCAGGCGCATCAGGTACGTCTTTTTGCCACTCTGCTAAATTTAATACAACATTTAAATTCTTTTTTAATACAGAAAATTGGATAACTTGAAAAAAAGTTCACTGCTTTCAAAATAAATCCTTTCTAAATTTTACAAGAAAACTAAAACCTGTTTTGACACGTTTTCAAAACAAACAAAAATACAAAAACAGTTTCCAAAAGAAAGGAACTACGAGACTCTAATTTCATTCTACGAATGAATACGTAGGCGCTCGCAAAGCTCGAGTCTGATTTTAAAATATTGTTTTAAAATAAATTTATCCTGAAAGGACTATTCTGAAAACTATTCAAACTACTTGCAAGATAGCTAAAATAGGAATTAGATACATGATCCATTAAGAGACCGAAAGGGCGAATTGGGTGCCTAACACCTTCCCAATTCGTAACGTAGTTCCCGAACCCTAGCAAAGTATATTTTAAATCTCTGGTTTCAAATGTACGAAAGATAATTCGTTTTCGAATTGTCCTTCGTACGATCTTTT
Source organism: Lonicera japonica (assembly GCA_021464415.1). Lineage (NCBI taxonomy): Eukaryota > Viridiplantae > Streptophyta > Magnoliopsida > Dipsacales > Caprifoliaceae > Lonicera > Lonicera japonica. Next base: position 75,280,513 of record CM038464.1, read on the forward strand.
GTTTGTTTTCTTGTAAAATAAACTGGCGACTTTATAAAACATGCTTTCAAAGAAAATCGAGAATGAGGACTGCCTCTTCTTGGGTCGCGGGCCCGGATTCTCACATATTTGAATAAACTTATTGCCAAGTTACAAATAGTCTTACCGTTTTCAAAACAAAAGACCCTGATAAAACCATTTGCAAAAACCAGAAGAGTAAGTATATTATCATCCGGATAAAATCCTGTTTTTAAAACCCGGACCGGTAAAACTTACTTAGGAATTAAAAACCCGGTATATCCTATCTCTTTCATAGATTGTGATATGTCTGGTAGAACTCCCCTCAAGAGTTCTAATTCCATATTGAATTAGTTCCGATACAAGATCCAAACTTTTTCTAAAATAAGTCCAAACCCGAAAAGAACCGTCGTTATTTGAGAAATAAAACGGAAAACCATATCTAAAGAAAAATAACTTTTGTCACTTATATTTACGTCTTTCAAAATAAAACATTGGATCTCGGAACACAAAGGTTTTTATCCCTTTCCCCGCTTTCCCCAGAAATTAGGGTTTCTCATTTGGGAAGTAGTAGATTGTCAGTAAAAGCATCCAAGTTTTTCAACATAAAACAAACATATAAAAGACCTCTAGAGACCGAAAGGGCGGAATGGGTGCTTAACACCTTCCCAAACCGTAATATAGTTCCCGAACCCTATAGAATCTTGGTTTCGTAGACAAACGTGTAAAGAAAAGGCTTATCTGTAGCCTTTTCTCTTACACAACTGTTTTGTCCGTTTTCTCGTAAAACGTACTGGCGACTCTGAACGAGCCCTCTCGCATCTAGAAATAGGATAAAGGGACTCCCGATATGAACTATCAACTAATTGAAGCAAATGGAACGACAAAATCCTCTTCGACGTTCCAGACGCCCAAGAACGAAGAATGAGACTCGGGGGTCGCATTTGCGGATTCTCATAATTACATAATAGTAAAACAGAGGAAATAATACCCTCTCCCCTCTTAATGGCCGTAATAATACACTTCTCCTCTATTTGTTCAATCCATCTTCACTCGCTCCGTCTTTTCTTTTCCGAGAATCCATTCGGTTTCTTTCTCCCAAGCATCCATTTATTCCTTCTTTTTCCAATTTAATTTTAAATAATTCTTTCATACATTCATTCATTTCCTCTTTTATATTTAATGTCTTTGTAATCATCTATAAAGATCAATTTATGGGGTTCAAAATCAAAGTATTTTAGCTAAAGATTTGGGTTTCTTCGAAGAAAATTTTCAGAGAAAAAGGTTATCTACTCAGTGAATTTTTGTATTGTATTAAGAGGCAATTTCTCTCATTCTCTATCTCTCTCTATCTCTTTGTGTATATATATTACTTCTAGATTTAATGGTATATGATTTTTTTATTAGATGTACTAGTGCACATTAACTATTCAATGAATGGTATGATTTTCGCTATTCATTATGCGCCATATATTCATTACATTTTAGAACTATAAGTTCTCTTTTAATTCTTATATCAGTTACATTGTTATGATTTTCAGTCAAAAGTTGAGTAAAAATATGATTGTATTGAAAATCAAGCGAAGTAAGCTGATTAACAAAATCTGATTGTATCGTAACTCAATGGTAGACTATTGTCTTCTACAATTTTTTTGGATTGATCCATCCAGAATTTGGAGGAACTTTCTCTTGTCAAGTTGTAGAACTTTGAATTAGCTTTCTGTAGACATAAAGATTAACCCAATCAGAGTTCCGAGTGAAAAGTTATGACTAAAAAATCACCCCAATAAGCTGAATAACAAAATCTTTGAATTAGTTTTTCCGTGCACAAAATTTAAAGCGCATACTGGTCAGGCCCTTTTGTGGACTGGTCTTGCAGCGAACTGGAGCCTGTTTTGAATGTTTTAAAGTGTTCTTTACTCCCGCTTTTACTCATATTTCGACCCACACACCCTTGGAACCTTCTAAAGAGAGAAATAGAGCTTATTTGAGAGGAATTTGGAGTGTTCTTCACCTACACATCATCGCCATGTGAAATCACATCAAGCCAACACTAATCCAACCTCTTACATCACTATTCATCATCTTCTCCACCACCTCCACTTTCCTCTATGGTTAGGGCTTGGAATATTTGGGGAAAGCTTAAGATCCACTAAATCCGGCTTAATCTATCGCTCAATCTTTGAGGGTAAAGCTTCGATAAGGTGGGAACTCTAGTACTCAAACTTTATTTCAAGTTATTATACAATATATGCTTCGAATCAAACTAAATTTGGGGTTTATGCCCATGACATCAAAAATTACATGTTCATAGGGGGTTATGTTATTTTCTTAGAATTATTTGGTTGATTTGCATCTCATATGACTTCAACATGATCTTTATATAAAAACCCCTACCTATAAGTTAACTTTGAAGATGATTAGTATAAAACCCACACCTACGGATACATTAGCGAACAAAGTTATGATATGCGTATATATGAAGTTATATTTGGAACTAAAAGTATGATTTGATTATAATTACTTATATTTGTGGTATTAATGTTGTATATAAGTTATGTATTAGCTTTTTGAGAAATTTTTTGAATAACTAACTAGTCCGTAACTATGCTTGTAACGCCCTGAATCTTGTTTAGAGGATTTCTCCTTCGAGACCCGGTTCGTCACTGGTGCCGTACGCCGACAGCGGAAATATCACTAGAGTAAAATCTAATTTATAAAAAAAATTGGACATGAGGAGCCTATAAGTTCAATATATCCAAACCTGTGAATAAAAATGTAACTTTCATTCTACGCAGCTAAATATTTTCTAATATACCAAAAATCTGTTTACAACCCAATAGGGGCTACTACAATTCACAGCTAGCCTCCAACGAGGTCCCAAGTACAACTTATTCAATTCCCACAATGTATACAACATATAGTAGTAAAAGTTCAGTACATGTGTTACAGATAATATAACCAACATGAGCTCTATACAAGAACCTGCTACATGTCTTATTTACTAGATTCTAGGAATAAAGGTACAGAGGCAAACTAAGAGTACGCGCCTTCACTCTTCTTTCTTCCGAAATAACCTGCAGATAATCTGGATGGAAAAGAGGTTGGGTGAGTCGAAAGTCAGTGGAAATCATACGTTAAGTTTAGTTATGAAAACAGTCGTTAGAAATCCTTTTTCGAAAAACAGTAGAAAAGTCTTTCTTGTATAATAATGTGAAGTAATCCCCTCAGGGATTCATATATATAACCGTTCAAAAAGTAGTACTTTCTCACTTTAAAACATCGGTGACGTTACGTGAAAGTATTCTTTAAACTTTGTATAAAATTAACCTCGTATAAATTTGGATTTAAGTTTGAAAATCTGTGGCCCATGTAAGTAACTTTTCTCATGAACTCGAGCCGTAATCTCACCAATTTTCCCACTATCCAAGCGTACAACCGGGTCTGTATTTCGTGGCTTCTCACCCACGTGGCAGCAGGGCCTCCCGTTTGTTTTCGTGTACGGTTTCGGGTCTTGCACCTAGGAGCACTGTGGCCCAACTTCTGGCCCCAATCGTTAGAGAGCAACCCGGGACCTAACATGGACTAGCGTTTCCATATAATCAAAATGTCATATTCCCCGGCTTAAATGCGATACAACCGTGCCATAACAATGCTTATCTTTAAACAAATATAGTAACAACATATATTCGACGGGGTTTTCTATCAATTGTTCTGTCTAGCTCGGTAACTCATCAACAGTTGTTTTGTAGCATAAAATACACCACTTGAACCATTTAGGATAATTATTCATTTTCATAATAAGAATCAGGAACATACGTGTAGGTTCCAAGTGGTTTTCGTAATAATCACGAAGGCATTTATAGTCTCTTGGTAGAATACGTATATCATGATGAAATTCCACCACTTGGACCAATAAGGAAGTAATAAAGATCATATGTCAGAAGTTGTTATGTTCAAGGTAAGGTCCAAGTGGGTTTTAGGTACGATTCAAACATATAACTTCAATTCATAGATAGAATAAACAATTTATTTTACATCTATGTTGTTTAAAAACCCATTTCAATATTTAAGTATAATACCATCATCTATGTACAAACTTATTTTAAACAAGTTAAGGTTCTTTATGTAATTTCCCCAATTCAAGTGATAACTCATGTACTCTTGGTTAGATCATGTAATTTAAACCATATGTAGTCTATTCAAAGCATTAATTTCATCTCGAAAGCAAAGTAAATTCATGTATTCAAAAGTCCCCTTTTTCACATGCTAGACATATATGAGTTTTTGAGGAAAAATCGTAATTTGGTAGTAACAAGTTAGAAAAAAAGTTAAGAGTTTGATTCCCACCTCTACGAAGTTCATTCCTCGAGTTTGAAGGCTTTACTCGAGCCCTCGGTCCACCAATTGCAAGATTCCCAATCTTCTTTTCAAGCCCTAGTTATGGAGATGATGGAAAATGAAGGAAGAGATGAATAGTGATTGTAAAGTGGAGGTTTTTGGTTAATGATTATATGTGTTTTGAGGGGTAAAGAGATGGAGATGAGTGATTCTCCAAATCTCTCTTTAGAAAGCTCTCCATCCCTCTCTAGAACACTCTCGGTAGTTGGTGATGAAAATGAGAGCAGATGAAGAACGTATGTATATATAATTGCTGCTTAATCCCGCAGTTACTGTTCACGCTGTTTAGGACTTGCCGCACTGTACTTTGGACGGCCATAACTTCTCGCTCGGATATTCGATTGAGGTGATCTATATGTCCACAGAAGCTTTTTCGGAGCTCTACAAATTCTTAGAAGGAAGTGTCTTCAAATTCTGGATATATAATTCCCAGAAATTCGACGAATTCAACGAGTTAATGTTATTGAATGAACAACTGATAGCGATTGACCTATTTCGTGCTCAGTTTCGACCTAGTAGAAGTCCGAATTTGCCTTAGGGAGAAACACAAAAATTGTAGATTTCCTAAAAATCTAGGGTCCAACTTTGACAAAAACTCAATCTGACGAGGAACGAAGGAGTTACGCTTCCTCCAAGTTAACCAAAAATTATGAAGTCGGGTAAATTGAAAACTTGCAATCTACATCCCGATTTCGACTCGAACCACCCAAAATGACTTACATCCATTCTAACAAGCTTAAATACACCAACATGACTTATTGGAAGCCTCCGAATCCTGTCGCTCCTTTCAGAACAATATTTCATTATTCGGAGCTCGAAATCGACATAATCGCAATTTTTGAATGCGATAAACTAGATTTAGGAACGGGGTGTTATCGACTAACTCGAAAAGGTCCAAAAGAAAGAATTCAAATAGGATTTAAGCATTAATCAGGCTTATAAAGATTACTAGCTTGCAATTCAAAAGATGGGGTATTACAATGCTGGACTCATTTTCATATTTATTTTAAAGAATTATCTGTTGAGAATGTGTGGGGAATTTTATATTGATTTCAAATGATATAAATGATATTTTTGTTTGGCTTAGTGCCAAAGTGGTGAAAGGTCGTGAAATTTCCTAATGAATGAAATTTATAGGTCAACCAATAATTAACGGACTTGGCGAATCTAGTTTAAAGTACATAACAAATATTAACTTATGTATTACAAATCAAATCATTTGATCGATGATTCATATTTTTGTAAGTTTCAATTGTATTTATATGATATTTGTCTATAAGTATGGTTTTCCGTTTCATTTATATGTGTTGGCTAGTTAATGAGTTCAGTACGAACTTTTATGCTATTTTGTCTGGCACAATTGTATATCTGTTGAACTGATATGTGGCTGGGTTGCCTAAATATATATATACATATATAGTTGCACTAGTCTATGATCGATCTCAAGTTTGGCCTCTAAAGGTTAGGGCTGGATGTTAGGACACAGTGCCCCTGGGCGAAAGACCCAAAATCGAGCACAGAAACTAACCGGAGGCCCTGCTGCCGCGTCGGTGAAAGGCCACGAAATGCAGAACTAGTTGTACGTTTAAACTAGTTGCGAGTTATTGAGATGATTGCTGTGGACAGGACGTTTTTAGACGATACAATCATGGTGCGAAGTTTTACAAGTTAGCTAATAGTTTATATATATATATATATACAAGTTAGAAGTACATATTTTCTTGCTATGAATTATTAGTATTTTAATGATATTTTTTTCACTATACGCACAAGGTTTAAGATTACGTATGTTATTGGTATGATTTTAATTGTACTTCAAGTGGTTTTTATCTTATTATATTTTGGGGACAGGAAAGCATTAACAAGCATATTTTAAAATGATCTTCATGGCATTGATAGCATAAATTTATGTATATGTTTACAATTCATAGAGATGGAGTACCCACACGGCATATGTCAAAGAAACTATATTTATTATTGCACATTGCATGCATCGTTTTGAAACGTATTTTTATATTCAAAACCCTATAGTTCCCACTAAGCCCATGTTTGGCTCACTCCCATTTTCCAAACCAGTTTTCTAGTTACTCATTCGAGGATGGTATGCACACAGAGCTTAGACACCTCTGATGGCCCTAGAAACTTATAGTTGTCCGAGGACGACTTACGGTTGTTGTATTTAACACAAAATTGGACACTTTGTACAATTTATTATACAATTCAAACTTGTATTTTATTTGATGTATAAATGTTTAATAGTCTTTCAATTGTGATTTGGGACCTCGTTGGAGGAATTGTTTCATATGGATTTGTTTGATTTCTATACAATCAATGATTTTAAAGATGTAGAGTTAGATTCCTTGTTAACCTTTATTTTAAAAAATAAAATAAAATTATAGGTTTGGGTTTATTAAATTTACAAACTCCACATGCCAATTTTTTTTCTAAATGGGGTTTTACAACAAGAATTATTTTCGATAACACGCAAATTATTCTGATTTAAACCTGCCGTCGCGTATGGCATCGTTATTAACTCGGTCACGGAGGTCTAAACCTCTTAACGGGATCCGGGCATCACAAGTTGGTATCAGAGGTATAGGTTCAATTATCTTCGCGGGGTTTATGGCTAGATTCAAGTTTGAAGAGGTGAATTATGGTTATAGCCCTCTTCTTTAATGCATCATCGTGCGATAGGTGTCTTTCCTCCTAGGCTATTTGAAAAATGGGAGAATTACTAAATGGAATGCCAAATTTTCTTGGCTACATCCGTTCATGAATTTCTTGTTCTAAATTTATTTGTTGAACTCATTTGGTAATTAATTCAATTCTTGGCTCATATTCCTCTTTTATTCAAAGACCAATTTTGTACTTGGGACTAGTTTTGCTTCAAGATTAGCTATGGGTGAATAATGAGTTATATTTTATTCAACCGCAGCACAATAGTTGAATATTTTATAAATTGTCAGTTTGCTGTTGCAAACAGGAGCTAAAACGTGGTACACACATGGAGAAGTGGACAATAAAGTCCCATGCATTGTGTCCACCCCATTGCGTCTTTTGATTTTCACGAGGGGTGAACCCCAAATGTGACTATCTTCATAATCCTTAAGGCGATAGTATCCGAGCATTATCGTGGCAGTAATGAGAGAGAGTATTGTCGATCAATTTTATTTCGGCAAATGTTGCATGGTTGAGTAGTTGAAACTTTTGGGAACTGCTTAGTGTATTGGGTTACTTAATTCTTACATACACCATCCTCACTCTTGTGGGGTCATTAGGTTTTACTAGCGCTCGGATTGGAAATTGGCAAAAATGAATAACTTTAGCTGCGTGTTTTAACCTTTAGAATTCAAACTAGGAGTATGATCTAAGTTTATTCGATTCCCACATTCTTTAATTCGATTAATTCTCTTAGAATGAAAGTTTAAAATTTCTGATTGCAAAACTTGGAGTGTCGAGTGCGCACTGGAAGTTGCTTTGTAATGATTTTTTGTTTATTTTATCCTAGTCTGGAGTTCCTTTACTTCGTCTTTCTATATCTTAGTTTGGTTACTCGCCGTTGAGCTAAATCGTTGGAAGCCCTTCGGTTCACGTATCCTTTTACGATGGATCCCGAATCTTTGAAAAACTTGTCCTATAATTTTGGATTGGTAAATCTTCAAAAATTATTAAAAGTCCTTGTATTGAATTCACCTTAGGTCATAAAGATGTTCGTGTTATCTTCAGAATGTTAATCCTGTATTATACAACAAATTGTTGTGGGGTTTTCTTTAGATGATGATACGAGTTTTATTTCTTGGAATAGTCCGTGAAATTCTTGTTAGTATGTTGTAATTCTCTTATGTGTTACATAGTTCTATAGACCTTTAACTCATCTCATTGTCGGAGCTTTAGATTATCACTCTTGGTGGGTGCTATTTTGTTGGGGAAGTCAATTTCGGATAGACTCGAATCTTGATTCCGTAGATAGAATAGTTCCTCTTGTTTTAACTTTTAGTTTATATTTTATCTCATACGTAATTGTGGTCCCACTCTTAAGGAGGGAGTTGGCGTTTGATCGCATAGAATGAACCTTGTTTTCTTTATAATTTTTCTTTCATGTGTTATATATTGAGGTTGTCTCTAAGTCGAGAATTTACCTTAAGTTCTAGTAGATGACAGGAATTACATCCTTAGGAGATGTATTTTGAACCAAAACCCTTCTGGAAGAGTGGTATATTCGTAGTGAATCTCTTCAATTTTATTTTTGTGACAACCTATATTTCGATTCGTGTTAATACACCAAAGTTCATTAGAAGCCAAAAAGGAAATCGTGCTGCGAATCGGTCTGGTTATTTAACATACCGGTTTGGCAAGGATGAGGTGCAGATCGGCATGGCAAAAATTGGATACCTGTCCGGCAAGAAAATAAAATTGGGCCCATTTTTAAGTGCATAAATCAGATTTTATCCCTCTTGTCCTCATTTTTAACCACACATCATAATAGTATGTGTGCACTTGTGGACCATGGTGTTATACACACTAGATTAGACCAAAAGTGATCTGAGCCATGACTACTGGTTGGTTGCATGTTCTTTAATACGAGTGAATGATCTTTGAGAGATTTAGTCAATTCTATATATCCCTGATAGATCTCCTCACCTTGTTTGAAAATTTGAAGAACACTACCTTTGAATTTGGTTTGACTAGTCTATGTGGCATTATAAATCTTGATTTTGCTTCAAGTTGGTGGTTTGAATGCTCCAGATGAATCCCTTTGGGCGGGATATGTTCATTATTAAGATCATTTTGTGTTTTGAGTGAATCGAATGTAAACTAATGCGTCAATGACCTATTACTGTCCTGTTTAAGTCTTTGGTTACTTGCCCTTTGTTGGAGATTTGGTTTGAACTCCAATTTAGATTATAGGGTTCGATTTTCTGTTTGAACTCTGACGATTTAATTCAATATTCTTATATTTTACTAGAGCTTACTACTTAACAGTTATGTAAGGTGACTAGTGTTGTAAGACTTTATGAGGAAGACTATCTTCAAACCCACCGTCCCTATTTGATAAATTTAAATCTTGAATCTTTAGATTGTTTTATTGCCTATTAAAGAAAGTACCGCATCATAAGAAGAACGAGGACGGGAATTCTCCTATATTTGGCATTTAATACCATTTAGGGATTGATTGAATCTTATGGATTCATAACTCTATCTCTTAGTATCTTTTAATATTCTAGTATTGGGAAATTGCAGTAATAAATAATATTTCTTCTTTCCTTAGTGCAAAAATTTTTTTGGGGGACCATCATCCTAGCTCTTGATATAGAACTTCGATAGAGAAGTTTTACATGTCCAAAAGTCCTTTGTTCCTCTATTCTTTGGAAACGGGAAGTTGTTTAGTTGTTCCAAGTCGGGATCTTAGCCTTTAAAGACCTGCTGTTGCCCTTTTAAGTGCGTTACCATATGTCTTAATCGTTCCCCTAAATTTCGAGGATGAAATTTCTTAAAGAGGGGAGAATTGTAACAACAACATTTAGTTTACTTGTTAATCTCGCCGCATTAGCCTTAATCGTTCCTTAACCTCACTTTGGGCGATGAAATCTTGACTTATGGGGATTTGTAATGTTCTAGTGCTTTAGACAAGATATATTAGTATAATTACACTTTTGTGAGTAATCTTTTCACGATTCGGGTGGTTCGAGTTGATATCGGCTTGTAAATCGTGTGTTTTGGTTTTACGCAATTCCTTGATTTTAGCTGGCTTTGAGATATTGTAACTTCTTCGTTTCTTATCCGATTAAGTCCCCATTTGTGCTTATGTTTAGGTTTTGATCCATTTTACAACTTTTGTGTTTTGACCGAAAGCCAATTCATGCTCCGCGTTAGTCAAAATAACATGTGAAGTAAGCAGTTAACAAAATCTGATTGTATCGAAACTCGATGGCAGACTGTTGTCTTCTACGAATTTATGAGATTAATCCATCCAGAACTTGGATAAACTCCCTCTTGTGAATTTGTAGATATTTGAATTAGTTTTTCGTGGACACAGAGATCACCCCAATCAGAGTTCCAAGCGAAACGTTATGACCAAAATTTAAAGCGCGGATCGGTCTGGCCTTTTTGTGGACTGGTCCGGCAGCGAACCTGAGTCTATTTTGAGTGTTTTAAAATGTTCTTTACTCCCCCTTTTACTCATATTTCGACCCGCACACCCTTGGAACCTTCTAGAGAGAGAATGAGAGCTTCTTTGAGAGGGATTTAGAAAGTTCTTCACCTACACATCATCACCACATGAAATCACATTAAGCCAACACCAATTGAACCTCTCACATCGCTATTCATCTTCTTCTCCACCACCTCCACTTTCCTCCATGGCTAGGGCTTAGAATATTTGGGGAAAGCTGAAGATCCACTCAATCTGACTCAATCTATCACTCAATCTTCAAGGGTAAAGCTTTGATAAGGTGGGAACAAGTGCTCAAACTCTATTTCAAGTTATTATACAATATCTGCTTCGATTAAAACTAAATTTGGGGTTTATGCCTGTAACATAAAAAATTGTATGTTCATGGGGGGTTGGGTTGTTTTCTTGGAATTATTTGGTTGATTTGCATCTTATATGACTTCAACATGATCTTTATATAAAATCCCCTACTTATAAGTGAACTTTGAAGAGGATTAGTGTAAAACCCACACCTACAGATACGCTGGCGAACAAAGTTATGATATGCGTATATATGACGTTATATATGGAATTAAAAGTAAGATTTGATTAAGATTACTTATATTTGTGGTATTAATGTTGTATATAAGTTATGGATTAACTTTTTGAGAAAATTTCTAAATAACTAGTTAGTCCGTAACTATGCTGGACTCATTTTTATATCTATTTTAAAAGAATTATGTATTGAGAATGTGTGGGGAAGTTTATATTGATTTCAAATGATATAAATGATATTTTATATTTGGCTTAGTTCTAAAGTGGTGAATGTTTGTGAAGTTCTCCAACGAATGAAGTTTTTAGATCAACCACTAGTTAACGGACTTAGCGAATCTAGTTTAAAGTACAAAACAAATATTATCTTTTGATTATAAATCATATGATTTGATGGATGATTCATATTTCCGTAAGTTTCGATTGTATTTATATGGTATTTGTGTATACGTATGGTTTTCCGTTTCCTTTATATGTGTTGGCTAGTTAATGAGTTAAGTACGAACTTTTTTGTTATTTCATCTGGCATAATTGTATATCTGTCGATCTGATAGTGGCTTGGTTGCCTAAATATATATAAACATATGGATGCATTAGTCTATGATCGGTCCCAAGTTTAGTCTCTAAAGGTTGGTGCTGGAAGTTGGGACACAGTACCCCGAGGTCAAAGACCCGAAACCGTGCACGGAATCTAGTAGGAGGCCATGCTACTGCGTGGGTGAAATGCTACGAAATGCAGACCTGGTTGTACACTTGGCTAGTTGCGAGTTATTGAGATGATTGCATGGACGGGACGTTTTTAGATGATATAGTCATGGTGCCAAGTTTTACAAATAAGCCAACGGTTATATATATATGAGTTAGAAGTACATATTTTCTTGTTATGAATTATTGGTATTTCAATGATACTTATTTTACTGTACGGATAAGGTTTAAGATTACGTATGTTATTGGTATGATTTCAATTGTACTTCAAGTGGTTTCTATCTTATCATACTTTAGGGACGGGAAAGCATTAGCATGCAAATTATATAACGACCTTCATGGCATTGATACCATAACTTTATCTATATGTTTACAATTTATAGAGATGGCGTACCCACACGGCATATGTCAAAGAAACTATATTTAGTATTGCATATTGTATGCATCGTTTTGAAATGTATTTTTATATTCAAAACCCTATAGTTCTTACTAAGCCCGTGTTTGGCTCACTTGCATTTTCCAAGCCAGTTTTGCAGGTACTCCTTCGGGGATGGTACACACACGGAGCTTAGACACCTCTGATGGCCCTAGAAACTTATAGTTGTCGGAGGACGACTTACGTTTGTTGTATTTAACACAAAACTAGACACTTTGTACAATTTCTTATACAATTCGAACTTGTATTTTATTTGATGTATAAATGTTTCAAAGTCTTTCAGTTGTGATTTGGGGCCTCGTTAGAGTAATTGTTTCATATGGATTTGTTTTATTTCTATACGATTAATGACTTTAAAGATGTGGAGTTAGATTCATAGTTAAACTTTATTTAAAAAGAAAAAAAATTACAGGTTTAGGTTTTATTAAATTTACAAACTCGACTTGCCGATTTTGTTTGTTTTCTAAATGGGGTTTTAAAACAAGAAAGGTTTTCGATAACATGTAATTTTTTTTGATTCAGACCCGCTGTCGCGTACGGCACCGTGATGAATTGGGTCCCGGAGGTTTAAACCTCTTAATGGAATTCGGGGCGTCACATCACCACTGTTGAACATGAAGTAAACATGAGAAGATAAGGAAAAATAGGGGAAGAGATGGGCTCTTGCAAAGTTGTCACAACTACTTAAGAAGAAAGAGAAAACTGAATAATATATGTAAGAAAACAAAAGAAAGCCTTCAAAAGAAAACAAAAGAGGAGAAGAATGTAGGGAATTAAGGCAGTAATCATGCATCGTATACACTAATTTACGCACTAATCTTAAACCCTAGGATTCATGCTGTTCAATAAAATCGACAGAAGACATACCTTATGTGTGATTCGATGTTACTAAAACGAACCGATGGATCGAATCCTTCTGTTGTTGTCGTCCTTAGCGTGAAATTACGACGCCTTCTCCTATCCTTGCTTGGTGTACAGCGCCTTCTAGTTCTCTCTCTGGCCTTCTGAGTTTGCTTGACGGCCAAGATTTCCCTTTTAGAGAACCCTGGGAACCCTAAGCAACAAACGAACTGGGCCCAGTCCACGGGCCGTTTTAATTCGTTTTGATCCAACTCGTTTTGGTGTGAGACCCTGTAGTTTTACACTCTTTGCAGTATAAATAAAAGCCCATTTTATTATACGAATAGAAGCGGTCTCTAAAAACATTACTATTATCCAAAGAAGTCAAAAACGACACAACCTTAAATTGATATTCAAATATTAACTCCTTTTGTCAATCGATATCAATGAACACAAGAAGGCAAGTGTCATTCTTGTATAGTTCATTTTATTTCTTGATCTTTAAATTAATCTAAAACAAATGACATCTCATTTGGATGGCCATGCGAATATTAATTACACTTATCAAGGGGCCCAACGATATTCTCTCATTACGAGAGTGACAAATCCCATCTTGATCAACCACATACCTTACATAGTTCATAGAGCTCGGTCAATCTTTAATTACTCGATCAAGAGCAACGTTTGATAATGCCTGACATGCTAATCCCTATGTTGGTAACCTGGCGATCTCAGGTCTAAGATAATACGATATCAAAATGGGGAACATCACTGATGACATTAGTAACACTCCTCGAGTGTCCCCAAAGCGGGTCAGTCCATACCTTGTTCCCTAACAAGTTCAGTATGTTCAGCTTGATATTTCCATATCCATGACTTGTGGAACATAATCATCAGCTGCCCATACTCTAATCATTATATCAATGGATCCTAGGTTATTGACTATGATTAGGGACATCTAAATAATATTATTATAACATTACTAGCATCCCACAATCAAGTCACGTACTTGATGAACTAGAATATATATTATTTACAAGAGAATATAAAGTATAATAAATAAACTTTATAAATAACAATAAGCATAAAATATCCAAGTACAAATCATAATCTATGAATAGTCCTAGGACTCCTATACATGTGTTAACTTTCAGTGGGTTAGACGTAAAGGGATGTAGTTGCAGTCATGGAAAAAGAAGTGGTACAAATCAATTCAATGGAAACCTTCATTCCTTTAAGTGGAATTCAATTATTATTATCTAGCTTTTTGAGAAAATTGGAAATGTCCATTTTCCTTGAAGATGCAAAGAAGCAAGGAAGAATTTATTGGAAGAGAGGCTTGGAACTGACAAGTCACGACACCGAATGCACCCATTTCAATGAAATGGAAGGAATTGAAGCATATAAGAAGGAATGGAATAATTCAAAAATTCTGCAAAAGGAAGTCCAAACAAGGGTTGGGTGTGAAGAAACATGAATCTAAATTTCTTCATGTTCGTCACTAAAATGTATGTTTGATTTGAAAGAAAGAAAGCAAAAAAAAGGCATAACCATAAATGAACTAAATTATTTAGACTAAATAATTGCTATTAAATAATTCAATTTCAACTACATTTTCACTATAAACATTTGAAGAAAATATACAATCAAAGTGAAATTAATTTGAGGTATCATTCTCTGCATGCTCTCAATTTTACCGTGAATGAACGAATTTGTTTAATTTGCACAGTGATTCAGTAAAATTATCAGCTTACCTGAAATAACATTATGGATTGTGGTTCCTATTGCAATATATAGAATTGTTTCTGAAATAATTAGCATCTTGAGACAGTTCGTGTGCTTCAGTTCAATAGGTATCACAATTACCCGACTAGTTAATATATTTGTAAAATATCAAATGATCGTTTATCACATGGGGTTGAAAACTAGTTCTTTGTATTACTTTATGTCACACAGTAAATATAGTGCTCCCCTTTCTCAATTAAAATCCACTAAATATTGTACAAATTAATCTAGTTTTAGGAGTTGCTTAGAGACATATGTTAAATTTTTTCTTCAAAATGCCACATAGATTCAGAGTATAATTTTAAAGAGTATATTTTGAAGAAGAGAATGGGCACATATATATTGTATATATGATAGTTATAATGATAGGAAATGTTATTGCCAAAATTAAAGTAAATATTGTCACAGGCCATTAGTATATCAAATTTGGTGTAAATTTGAATCACAGGGCATAGAATTGTGAGACTTTGCCTAACTAGCACTCGTCCTTTCACTATGAATTTATTTATTGCATATCCTAATATTCATGTCTAGCCATCGGTATTACCCCACACCCCTTTCAAATTTCATTGACTACATTTTGTTTGGATCAACATAACTTTATTGTCCCGAATTATTCTTGTATCTATATATATTACTATACTTGACTTGTTCACTACGGAGCTAGAATTAAGCCAAATTCCAAAATTGAGTTTTCCGGTTGAGAAAGTTGTACTACAAGCATGTGCTAATTTTGTTTCTATAAATAACGGAGTACAAAACATATTTCAATCAAATAAAATCAAAGGATATATAAATACAATAAGTTTCTCCACTCAGGCCAGTTTGAGTTGGGCGTTGCTCAACGCCCAACCCCAACCAGCTTACTTTGATGAATCCTGTCTAAGGCTTTCAACGCCTAACCCCAACTGGCTTACTTTGACGAATCTTGTCTAAGGCACAACTCAAAATGATAGGCAGTGGCGGATGGAGGGGGGGAACCCCCGAGATATTTTAAACCCTCATTAGTATTAGTATTTTTTTTATATAAATATAGTTGTTGGCACTCTTTAAATAAAATTATGCATTTTTATTTTGTTATAAATTTTTTTATTTCTAAAAATTATTTTAGAGTGTTAATTTTTTTTATGGAGTGTCAATAGTTATACCCATTATTATTTATATTATAAGTATTCAATAAATTTAAGTGGCTATGTTGTGTTTAGGCCCCCTCGTACTCCAAATCCTGAATCCGCCACTGATGATAGGTCATAGTCCAAAGCTTTAGTATATAACAGCTCAAATTGCATATCGGGGGGATAAACATATACTTCTCGTAAATCAAAATGTAATCAACTGAGTGAGTGAGTTAGTTTTTTGAAAAGGAAACTACAGCAAAGTAATTCAGTTTTGTTTTGGGGTCCTACCTCCTTTTTTTTGGGTCTAAATTCTTCACTGGAATGGAAGCAAAGACCTGGTGTTTTCCTAGGTCAACAGTAGGTAGCTCATTAATCATCAAGTGCAGTGGCGGATGTGGGGTGGGGTGGGGTGGGGTGGGGGGAATTTACATAGTATCACTTTATTGACCCATTCAAAATTTTTTTAGATAAGTAAATTTATAACATTTTTGTCTTAAATATATAAATACAAAGTCTAATCTAACATATAATAAGATTTACTAGTGCAAAGATAAGATTTACTAGTGCAAAGATACGGTGAAAACAACATACAAGAATTGCTGGTCTTTCTCAGTTAGCTTATTTTGACTTTGTTTTCATGTAAATTATTTTTATGTCAAAAGTAATAATTTGTGCTTGTGTTTTGGCCCAGTCAATTCAATATTCTCTTGCTCAAAAACAAATAAATAAATAAAAAATCAATATTATGGATCGGCCACTGATCGAGTGGATAATGTTTTTTATAAGTGAGATGTTTAACTTACACTTTCACTCTTGGAACATTTTAAACTAATTAGACTCCGTTTCATAGTAACATATAAAATGATAAGAAAAACAATTAATTTAGATGAAAAATAGAAAATAATAAGTTGAGAGATGTAGTGAGATGTTCTCTATCTCATATTCATATTTTTGAATATATGTCCTCCATTCTCTTTTATGTTTTCTGCAAAAAAAATTAAAAAATTACTTCATCACCACCCAAAGAAATTTTTTTCCATAGGAAAAAGCAAAAAAATAAGAGTTAATTCACTACAACCCTCAAATTATTTTCCATCTTGTCATTCAATTTTATTTATTTATTTATATTGCTATCAAACGAAACTTTAATAAATTATGAAATTTTGTTTAAAAAAAAAACACGGTGTAGTTTTTGCTTTTTTTTCTCTGAGGCTAATGTTTACAAAAATAAAATAAAATAAAATATTAAAGTTAAGCAAAAACTCTAATTCAGTCAAATAAGATGTTGCGTGCATTCTTCAAAAAGTGAACTTGATCTCATGAATCGGAACTTGAGTTTATTCATCTCATGAACTCAATTAAGTACATTATTACTACTAATTATCATTAACTCAAACTGAGAATTTCATTACTAAATATTCCACAAGGGCATGGCTACTTGCATGTTTTGTAGAGGACCTCCACTTGTTATTTAAAATATACATATAAATATAGTATATTTTGAATATATTTAGGCTAGTATATATAATTCACACCATTTAAAAGTTATAAAAAATAATTAATAGTGGGGTCATATTATAGAAAATGAAAATAAACATGTGAGGCCAAACATATTTTTAATGAGAAATACTATTAAGCCCAAAACATTGTCCAAAAAATTGTGTCTCAAATACATTTTGAAGTGATATAGACGTATTTATAATTGCGATCTGGATTGTACTTTCTCGAACAAAACTTCATTTTTCTTAATTGATAATTTAGTAATTGCAACTGATGTAAGATTGATAATAAATTATTAATGATCCCAATTACTAAATTTTCTGAAACTCCATGCATTCCTCATCAAAAGTTCACTTTCTTTTACTAATAAAGAAAAGTTAACACTTAATTCATAATCAAACAATAGTTTGAGATGACTAACTTTTCCATAATTTTAAAAAGTAGCTTTTGAAAAAGATAATGAAAACACATTGTGCATATATATATATATTAGTTATAATCATAGAAAATGTTATTACATGCCAAAATTAAAATTAACTATTGTGATGGCCATTATTGATTCTCACTGCCAATAATCTACCATTAATAATTTGTCAAACACATTGTGGCTAATTTGAATCACATGGCGAAAGAATTGTGGAACTTTGTCTAACTAGCACTCGCCCTTTTCACTACGATTTATTTATTGTAAATCCGAATATTCACGTCTAGCTATCTGTATCAACCCACACCCCTTTCAAATTTCATTGACTACCCCTTTTTGCTTGGATCTACACAATTTATTGCCTTGAATTATTCCCGTATGGATATATATTACCATACTTGACTTGTAAATGGAAGCATAATGTTTTCAATAATTATCCGAGAAAATAAGAATAAAAGCTTAAGGGGAAATAGAAATTAAATACCCAATACTTGAGCCCTGTAGCATGAACAAATTCATTTGAAAATTCAATAATTACTCTCACACTCACATATAACGATTATAGCTATTCTTTTTCGGAATCGGAGGATTCATAATAATACTATTAATAATGACTACTCCCTCAATAAGAATCGATACATTTTTCATTTAGTTCGAATTGCATTTGTAGATTGCACAAGTTTAACGGTTCAAGTCTCTACCACCCTCCCTTGGACCACCCGGTTCTACATGCCGTGTAAAAGAGTTTAAGACCCTCAAGTCAAGTCTCCTCTGAAGTAGAAAGATCTTGTCCTCTTTTAAACAGGTTGCAGCTTGCAACCTTGGAGTAAAGTCTCCACCTAAAGGGAGTGACAACTAGCCTATTAATACTAAAGCACTAATCTCTAACATCAACCAATCAATTTGTGTCCCCTCACAATTATCTAGAAAAGAATGAGAATTTCAGTCTTCATTCCCATTTTCACTTTCACCATACTCACCATTTGTTGTGTAAGCATCGTTCCAACAGATGTCCAATGTTTGGAGGATCAAAGAAGTTTGTTGCTCCAGTTGAAGAACACCCTCAAATTCAGTTCTTTATTTTCTACCAAGCTCGTTCAATGGAATCACAGTAAAGATTGTTGCCTTTGGGAAGGCATCACTTGCAGCAAAGCTGGCCATGTCATTGGGTTAGCCTTGAACAACGAATCAATCACCGGTGGAATCGACAATTCAAGTAGTCTTTTCAATCTCCAGTTCCTTCAGAGCCTTAATTTGGCTCACAACAGCTTCAATTTTGCACAAATTCCATCCGCGTTCGTTAACCTTACTAGTTTGACAAATCTAAATTTGTCAAACTCTAATTTTCGTGGGCAAATCCCAATTGGATTGTCACAATTGACGAGGTTGGTTACTCTTGATCTCTCCGAACTCTTCCCTGGAATCTTGTCACTAAATTTGAAGAATCCGAATTTAAATATGTTTGTTCAGAATCTTACACAGCTTACTCAACTTTATCTTGATGGCGTAAAAATATCAGCTCACGGAGACGATTGGTGCCAAGCTGTTTCTTCTTCATTGCCTAAGTTGAGAACTTTGAGCTTGTCAAATTGTAATCTTTCAGGACCTATTGATCCTTCTCTTGCAAAGCTTCAGTTTCTCTCTGTAATTCGTTTGGATATGAACAATCTCAATGCCCCTGTTCCAGAATTTATTGTCAATTTCAAGAATTTGACAACTTTGAGCCTCATATCTTGTAATCTAGTTGGAGTATTTCCACAGAGAATATTCAGAGTACAGACTCTAAAGAATCTTGATTTATCGAACAATAGATTACTTCATGGTTCTTTGCCAGATTTTCTCGAGAATGGCTCGCTTCAGAGTTTGGTGCTAACAATCACGAATTTTACTGGGGCATTGCCATATTCTATTGGTAACCTTGGGATGTTGTCAAAAATGGACCTGGCCCTCTGCAATTTCAGTGGACCAATCCCAAATTCAATTGGGAATCTTTCTCAGCTTGCCTATTTAGATTTCTCATCCAACATGTTTACTGGTGCAATGCCTTCACTTCGTATGTCCAAAAATCTCACCCACATAGAACTCTCTAGAAACAATTTGTCAGGTCTAATCCCTTCAACCTATTTTGAAGACCTTCTCAAACTTGTAATATATTGATTTGCGTTACAATTCATTTGAGGGGGGGATTCCATCATCTCTGATTGCTGTCCCATCATTACAAAAGCTTATCCTTTCCAACAACCACTTTGATGGTCCACTAGCTGAAGTTTCCAATGCATCTTCTTCTCTGCTAGTTATACTGGAATTGAGTAGTAACAGGTTAGAAGGAACTATCCCGTTATCTTTCTTTGACCTCAAAAGGCTTAATATCCTCTCTCTGTCGTTCAACAATCTCAATGGCACTATACAGCTGGAAAACATTCAGAAACTTGTTAATCTGACAACTCTTGATCTTTCATACAATAACTTGTCAATTGAAACAAGTGGCAAGAATTCTAGCTTGCCTACATTCCCCCAGCTCACCACAATGAAATTGGCTTCTTGCAACCTCAGAAATTTCCCAGACCTAAAAAACCAACAGATATTGTTCTATTTGGACCTTTCGGAGAATCAAATTGGTGGAGAGATACCAAATTGGATTTGGAATGTCGGCAAAGGAAGTCTATTACACTTGAATCTTTCTTGTAACTTTCTTGAGAATCTTCAAGAACCGTATGTTATTCCTAGCCTCAGTGCTCTTGACTTACATTCCAACCATCTCCGAGGGGAATTGCCGATAGTACCTCAAAGTGCCACCTATGTTGATTACTCTTCAAATTTTTTCAGTTCTTCAATCCACGTTGATATTGGTTATAATCTCACCTTTGCTTATTTATTTTCCATTGCAAATAATAACCTCACTGGAAGCATCCCAATAACCATATGCAATGCTAGCTACCTTGAAGTCCTTGATATGTCCAACAATAGTTTGAATGGCTCGATACCCTTGTGTATAATCGAATGGAGCTCTGAGACTCTTGGGGTACTGAAATCTAGGGAAGAACCAACTCAGTGGAAATATTTCTGGAATATTTCAGGAGAATTGTGGTTTAAAAACTCTAGATCTGCATGAGAATCTTTTAGAAGGAAAGGTACCAGAATCACTTGCAAATTGTACTGCATTAGAGGTATTAAACCTCGGGAACAACTTGATAAATGACACATTTCCGTGCTTTTTGACAAATTCTTCCAATTTACATGTTTTTGTGTTGAGATCCAATATGTTCCATGGGGGCATTCATTGTCCAGGGGAAAATCAGAGCTGGCCAAATCTTCAAATCATCGACATAGCTTCGAATTACTTCACCGGTCATTTAGTACCAAAACATTTCTTAAATTGGAAGGCTATGATGGATGTCACTGGTGATTTGAAAACAAAGGCAAAACAGTTGCGTTTCCAGGTCTTAGATCAGTTAACGAATTCTATTACGAGGATACCGTGACAGTCACCAACAAAGGGCAAGAGAATGGAGCTGGTGAAAATTTTGACCATCTTCACCTCCATTGATTTCTCAAACAACTGTTTCGAAGGGGACGTGCCTAAAACTATTGGAGAACTTAAATCACTCTATGTTCTCAACTTGTCACACAATTCACTTACGGGATCAATCCCGCCATTGTTTGGGAATCTTAAAGAGCTTGGATCGTTAGATCTCTCAGCGAACAAGCTAATTGGAAAATTCCACCGGAGCTTGCTAGTATTACATTCCTTTCAGTCTTGAACTTGTCATATAATAAGCTGACCGGAAAGATCCCGAGTGTCAACCAGTTCCAAACATTTGGAAAAACCTCATTTGAAGGAAATGAAGGATTATGTGGGCCACAGTTGAACAAAAGCTGCAGTGATATTGCTGAAACTGTGCCAATGTTTAAGGACAAGCACTCACCTCCTAACGATGGGAAGAAATGGGAATTTTTGAGTGCTGCTTTGGGATATGTTGTCGGCTTAGCATTTGTCATCGGGCCACTTTTCTCGAGCTAAAGATGGAGTAAATGGTACTGGAAGTTCGTTGATCGTGTTGCTTTGTGGATTGTCAATCAGAATTGCCAAGGAAGCAGAAATAGTAAAACAAAAGCATACAAGAAACCAATTCGAAGAATGTAGTGCGGTTTGAGCTTATTGCACCAGGTACGGCACTTGATAGCTAGCTTCAATTTGTTTGAGTGTTTGTTTTTATTGTTTCCGTTTATAGTTTCTGGAATCCTATTTTTAATTTCTTCCTCCTTCGTTCTTCTTTTTTTTTTTTCCTTCTTTTTTACTTGAGCAAATAAACCTCCTTTTAGGAGTGGATGTAACTATACAATATAGAAACCAAGCGTGGCTCTCATTCTAAAGGGACTTTTATAACAACATTCAGAAGGCGAACAAGCAAAGAAATAAGAGAATAGTTCATATAAGTATCTATATATGTACATAGTCAAATAGTCACAATGACCATAAATTATTACAAATAGTTACAAAAAAATTGTTATAGGCATGGACACATGGACGTATGTCCGAGGGGGTTCAGTCGTACCCACTTAATTTTTTTCGTATACATATATATATTAATTACAAATATTTTATATTTGGTATTTATAATAAATAATAGAATGCGTTTGATCATAAATTAAATATACTGCTACTTCTCTCTCAAGTTAAGAGTAGCTCTAATATTGATTCAATTTAATACGTGCTAATGATTACAACTTATTAAAAAGTTATTGTTTATATATTATTATGTGCAAAAATTAAATTGAGACTCTTAATTTGAGTCTTCATGGAAAATGAAAGTGTTGCTCCTTATTTGAAACAGAGTGAGTAGTTTTTACCTATATTGAACAATACGATTCATTTTTGTGCATGCTGAGGCAATTAATTATAATATTTAAAGTAATGACATAAACTTTTTAATTATTAATTTAATTAACATTTTTGTAAATGCGACACCTAAAATTGTTTTGGCAATAAGTGCAACATTGTTTATTTCTGAAACTTCTTTAACTTTGTATATATAATTCACACCACTTAAAATTATAAAATTATAAAAAATGAACCTGATCTCATGAAAAGGAACTTGAGTTTATTCCTCTCATGAACTCAAGCTAATTAAGTATATTAATATCAATAGTTATCATATATTAACTCAAACTGAGTATTTCATTATTAAAGGGTGGTGTTATTTACATTCTCAAATATGTCACAAACACCTTCCTCGTCCAGAATACACCAACAAAATCAAAAAAAATCCATTATTGATACCATCACATTGGAAATAGTAAATTATTTATTTTCCAACCAATTGTAAGAAGCCTTCTTTTTTTTTAAAAATAAGTAAAAATATATACCGTTGGGAATACAAAAGGGTAGTGTATTTGGTAAGGTAGCAACCCAAATTTCAAGTCTCATTCGGGGTTGGGGGTGGGGGAGGGGAGATTTTTGTTATTAGACCTTCATTTTTTAAACTAGAAATTAGGTAGAAGGTTTTATTACACATTGATTTTTATCAAAAATCCAATGAATAATATTTTTTTTGAATTAAGAATGGCCTATTTTTAATTAGTGATTAGTGTAAGAGGCCTATTTTGTTTTATATTTTAAATGAAGGTATTTGAATAAATTTAAGTATCATTTAATTAATAAAAACATGTTATCTATTACCTAAATTACCCCCTCCTTATTTTTATCAAGTTTCAATCATACCCTTTTAGGTTTTAAACCAAAAATATGGACTTTAAAGTTCATATTACGGTGAAATATGGACTGCAATATGAACTTCGCACTAAAAATATGGACGGCAAAGTTCATATTGTAGTGAAATATGGATTGCAAAGTTCATATTGCAATAAAATATATACTGCAATATGAACTTTGCAAAAAAAAATATGGACTGCAAAGTTCATATTGTAGTAAAACAAATAAACTATGTACATAAATTTGTACTGCAATATGAACTTTGCACTAAAAATATGGACTGCAAAGTTCATATTGCAATAAAATATGGATTGGATATGAAATTTGCACCAAAAATATAGGTTGCAAAGTTCATATTGCAGTAAAATTTGGACTGCAAAGTTCATATTGCAGTGAAATATGGACTGCAATAAAAACTTTGCACCAACAATATGAACTTGGCACCAAATATATGGACTGCAAAGTTCATATTGCAGTCCATATTTTAATGCATATTGGTATTTTTTTGGTTTATTTTAAGGGTTGGGATGTCATTTTGCAATGAAAAAAAAAGACACGTCATCTTATCAATAAAATGAAAAATAAGGCTTTTCATTTACAAAAAAATTATTCATTGGCTTTAGTGTGAAAATCTTTCTCCAATAAGACCTTTTTTTAATTGTCCGTTTTTTAAAATATATATATATATATATATATGGATGGTGGTATTATCAAATTAGATATAACTTTAGCCAAAACAATGCATTTTACTTAAAATTCAATATTGTACAACAACTCAATGCACTAATTCCTTTATTAAAAGTCATTCTAGTTTTGAAAACTGGTTGAATTTTCTATTACGTACACCTTATTCATAATAACATGTAATCGTACATATATTCCCTTAAATTACGCTTGATTGACATATATACACTAAAAATCTGAGTTTGTTGACACATTTTGCAGGGCAGACTTGCACATATAGCCATGTTCAAAAAATAAGAAGGAATTCGAAGAAGACCAAACCGGCTACTTGTTGAAAAGGAATTGATTATTTTTTTTGGTCTACAGAAATTGATTGTTTGGAATGTATTAATTATAGAACGACCTCAAGTAAACAACTAGTCTGTTTTTTTGTGTAAAAATTTTCAAAGGGGGAGCCAATAAGAAAAATGTGAGACTATTCTTTTTCCATTGGCTTTTTACGTATGAATTTTCTCTTCTTCAATTGATCCACTTCGCATGTGGCCAGGATATATACATACATATGGGTCCATCTTTCAAAGTATTGTAACGTTTGTATAAAGAGAAATTAAATCAAAAAATATTTATCTTAACTGATTTTTTCTATTTAAGATTTTGAAATGTAAACTATGTGACAATCATAAAATATTTAGTACTCCTAAAATATCAAATAGTAATTTAGATGAGAATGTGAGCTCATAAAATATTTTTGGGTTCCCTCAGCCAAGCATGTGAGCTCGGCTAAGTAGATGAGCTTGGATGCTTGGATCCCTTTAAGTGTAATTTCTCTTTGTTTATTTTCTTCATATTTAGTGAAAATTTTGTTTCCATCCTTGCAAATAAATCTTGGCTTATAAAATGAGTTTCTTTCCGTGGTTAAGGGCATGCCATGTGTTACTCATCAACTGGTCAGCATTTTGTCTTCAAATTGTGGCGAGAACAGTTGTCACTCCTCATTAGTGAGGCATGATCATTACGGGTCTGTTCCCGATGCAAAAAACACTATTTGAGAAGAGAGAGAAAAGGTATAAAAACCCTAAGCCTCATCTTTCCTTCTCTTATCTTCTTCTACCTCCGTCCTCTTCCTCTTCAAGAATACAAGTTTTTCCCAAATCCTTTGGTTACATCTAAGTGTGTAACAAAAGTGGGAGGCTCAACTTCTTGTTGTAAACATGAGCACTTCATAGAAGAAGCTATTGTTTTTTTATTATTTTTTTATTCCCTGTTATGGCTGAATCGTTAAAGAAAATTGTTGAGGCAAAGACCTACATGAGTTAAAAAAGATCGAGTGGCAAAGCGTAGTTGAGAAGTTGAAAGAAATGGGTATAGGCAACACTGATGGGATGAAGACCACGTAACTATTCTAGAAAGACAAAGACCTAGTGGATGGTTTTTGTGGTGTGATAATTTATTTAGCGAGAGATCTCATTTTTGGTCACTCCCAAGTGTTATGATAAATTTTAATACTTGCAAGCGCACAAATTCATTTATAGTGTAACGTGTAAGTGATGTCGATTCCACAAGGATTGAAACAATATGTTTTGTAATTATCTTGTTAAATTTTCATTACATTCCTAATCTAGTTAGAAAACTAGTGTTTTTTTTTTATTTCAATTCTCAAAATACTTACAGCTTTCGGAGTCTCACATTCGGGATTCCCATCCTATCCATTCTATACATCCCTCTCAACTTTTTTGGAAAACTTTCAACACCTTCAAAAGATACCTTCTTACATTTACAACCAAAATTGCTAAAAAGTCTGCACTGCACAACTATTATTTTCTCTAAATGTATGCATCATCGCATAATCCATATTCTCAAAATGCTCATCATCATTCTGACTTCATCAATAATAACCCAAGGAATATTGACTTTCCTCTGCAATCCCGAATTAAAATTATAGAATCTGCCTCAATATCGAGCTTCACTAGTCCGACTATTATGCATCTTTCTAAACCTTGCAATAGTGCCCTAGCTTCAGCGACCATGTTCCACTAAATCCCAAAATAATCAGCTTGAGCCCACACAATAGAACCTTCACATGATCGGAGTATACTTCTACCTCCACTCTCCCCTGGATTTCCTTTTGAACATCCATCAGAGTTGAGTTTGAACTTCCAAACAAAGGACCTACCCATCTAGTAATAATATATTGTTGACCACCTCTACAATCTGTTTTCAATCCGAAGTTCCTTAGCAAATTTAAATCTTGCTTGCACTGTTTCAACACTAATCTCACATTGCAAAGAAGGCCTTTTAAGCTTACTTCAACATTACAGATGATCAAACCAGCATTTCTAACTTCACCCTCAAATTTCACTTTGTTTTTAATTTTCCAAATGTTTTAGCACTGTTTTAACACTAGCACCAATGTTTTAGCGCCATTAGTGCTAAAACCATTTAGCACAAACTCTGATGAGACGTGATATGTTATAAGGAATGGTGCTAAACATATTTAACACCAATTTTGATGAAACGTGAGATGTTATAAGGAATGGTGCTAAACAGATTTAGTACCAATTTTGATGAGACGTGAGATGTTATAAGGAAGGGGTATTAGTCTCTTTTTTGTACAGTATCTTTAATTTATACGGCTAATTTATAAGTGTCATTTATAATTATATTATTATTGGAATGGGCCCTTATGCCCAATTGCCCTTATTTCCATTACATTAAAAACAAGAAATTATTTATTTTCCAACCAATTGCAAGAAGCCTTCTCTTATTTTAAAAATAACTAAAAATATGTACTTTTGGGAATACAAAAGGATAGCCTAGTTGAGAAATGTAGCAACCCGAATTTAGGAGAGCTCATTAGTTCAAGTCTCATCTGGGGTGGGGATGGGATATTGTTGTTATTAGACCTTCATTTTTTATTAATATATATATATATATAAGGACAGTGTTATTACTAAAGCAGATAAGACTTCTGGCAAAACAAGCATTTTACTTAAAGCCCAATATACAACAAATCGATGTACTAATTGCTTTGTTAGAAGCCATTCCAACTTTAAAAAGATATTTGTATATGTACATGGTTAAATAATCACAATGACTATAAATTATTACAAACATTTATGAAAAAAAATATTATAGGCATGGACCCAAGGACGTATGCACTTGAGCTCGACCAGATACGGTCATGCCACCTCAATTTTTTGATTTATTTTTTCATACACATATGTATATACATAAATTAAAAATATTTTATGCTTTGTATTTACAATAAATAATAGGATGCAGTTGACCATAAATTAAAAATACTACTACTTCTATCTCAAATCAAGAGCTAATATTGATTCAATTTAATCAATGCTAACAATTACAACTTAATAATTAATTTTTTTATTGTTGATCAAAAAAGAAATTAAGACTCTTAATTTGAAACAAAGTTTACTAATTGACATTTTTGTTCATGCTGAAGCAACTAATTCCAATATTTAAAGCAATGACAATCCTTTTAATAATTTAACTTAACATTTTTGTGAATGCCATACCAAAAATTGTTTTGGCAATAGGTGCAACATTCTTTATTTCTAAAACATCTTTAACTTTGTTTGAACTTTTAATGTTTATCTTTGTTCTTGTGAATGTAAAGATGGATAAATAAATCTCAATGATTAAACTCATGAAGACATATTTTTTAAATAATATTTTTAAAAAATAAAAATGCTTGTTTTACATATGAATATAAGATTATTTTTACAGTCTTTTATGTCCGCACCCCTTAACAAAAATCATACATGGACATATGAAATTTCGTTTAAAATAAACATGGTTTAGTTTTCACTGAGGTTGTGTTTAATATATATATATATATAAGTCAGAGGTAGTTTGTTTCATCCACTAAATCTGAATCTTAATTAATTCAGATTTTAGAGGTGCAATTTTTTTGTTTATTTTGCAAAAAGAAAAAAAATAAAAATAAAAATCAGAGATAGAATCATTAAATTGCCTCTAATTCATTAAAACTATATGAAGGAAATGTAGAATTCCAAAAATATCCTTGTATAAATTCTAGTTCTCATGATAAAATTAAGTTTATAATATTTGTAGATGTTACCTTCAAAAAGAAAGCAAACAAATTTTTAATCTTCAGTTTTAGTGTTCATACTCTAGCTTTAAAATTCAAATTCAGATAACAAAACAAACATACTCTTAAGCAAAAACTCTGATTCAATGGAATAAGAAATGTTATGTGGGTTCTTAAAAAAAATGAACTTGATCTCATGATTGGAAACCTGAATTTATTCATCTCATGAACTCAAACTAATTAAGTGCATTAATACTCATAATTATCATTAATTAATTCAAGCTAAGTATTTCATTTCTAATACTCCATAAGGGCGTGGCTACTTGCATGTTTTTTATAAGACCCCACTTGATATTTAAAATATACATAGAAATATCGTATATTTTGAATATATTTAGGCTAGTGTATATAATTCACACCACTTTAAACTAAAAAAAAATAGTTAATAGCGATGTGCCAAGAATTGGTATAATTTATATGCTAATTTATACTTTAGAGAGCATATATTATTACTAATGTAACAATCCGCCCAACTAAATAGATGTTAACGGATGCTGTATCAAATTAACAGCAGATAGGAAAATAGACATATCCGATAAATTAAACAAGGTAGATAAATCTAATAAAAATTTGGCATGAAGTATTTGCAAATACTAAGAAATCCATCATATTTAATCAACAACGCAGAAATATAGAATACTTCTCAAATCCATTACAATCGAAATTTGAAATAACATAACTGAAAATACAACTAGTACACACATCGAAGGTCTAAAGTTCTCAAACATAATTAGAAATTACAACTCTCACAAATCAAAATAATACAATGAGCTAACTCTATAAGGGCATCAGAGAGAGCTCTAAGATGAACTCGGACCTGGTTCACGACCTCTACCCATACCATGAGGTGTAGTTGAAAGATAAATGAGGGAATAAGCCAAAACTGGCCCAGTAAGAACTATATGGGAAGAGAATTTGCAATGCAATGGACGTTCTATAATATAAGGAATCATAATTTTAGTCGTTAACAAAATTCCCCAATTGTTACCAATTTATAGAAAGAAAATCATTTATTAAGTATCATTATAATCCTATTATGATCCATATGTAACACACACACACACACACACTATATATGGATACACGTCCATCCACCTCCTCCTCCTCCTCCTCGATCTAATACCGGTACTAGACAGAATAAGATACTCACAAACGCACCCCACCTTTCCGTAGATCTATGCACTGGTAACCAGATTTCCGGCACCCCATCTTTACCATGGGTCTGTGCAATAACATAACTTAAGCATTTCTATACCAGTGCTTATCTAGTTCCAACAATCTAAATATTTTTTTCATAGCACAAGTGTGTTATCATTGTTGTTATAAAAACATTCCATATAATTAATGGGGATAGTTATTCTGCATTAAAAACAATGTTTCTCACCCATCTTACACCATTAAATTAAGAATCAAATTGCAATAATCTATTCAATGCATTACACCAATACGTATATGTAAAAATGACTGAATCTCAATAGTCCAATTGAGCAAAAATGAGGTTTTAATACTAGACTCACTAGAATTGTCATCAAATCCTTCATATTTGTCTAACCACTAGTTAAAATATGATTTTTAAGTGTTTTATATTCTAGAAATTCAAAATTTTGTTTGAAAATTTCAAGTGTTAGACATGCATGTGACATTTCTTGCCTTTTCGATACCAAATTCCCAATCCATCACTTAAATAATGACATACATCACAATCAACTTCCATTTTCATCAAATATATCCAATTTATCATCAATATAAATGCTCAGAATATCTAATCTATAGCTAAACAACATACATGCAGGGGAAATTAAGAATTTGTTACTGAAACCTAGTATTTCAACACAACCAACCGATTGTATTCAAGAATCAAATAAGAGAGGGGAGTTCCCACCTTAGCTCCTGAAGAACAGGGGGTTGGACAGCCTGGGTTGAGTTCAAGAAGTCTCCAAATCAAGCGTGCAAGCCCGGAAACGAAATGAGAATGTGAAGAACATGAAGAATCTAAACTTTCAGTAAGAAAAGCTTGAATTTGAGCTATAAAACCATGAAATTTTACCAAGAATCACTCTTTCTCTCTTTCTAGAAATGTTCATCCTTCTCTCACCCTCGAAACTGAGCTGAAATGGAATAGAAAGGGGTTTAAAAATGGGTCAACGCTAGGTCAATTCGATAAAAACGAGGTTACGGAGTTGTTTGTAATTTGCTCATAACTTTTTGCTTGGAACTCCGATCGGGATGATTTTTATATTAACGGAAAGGTAATTCAAAGCTCTACATTTGCTGAAGGATTTTACACCAAATTCAAGATAGATTAATATCAGAATTCCGTCGAAGACAACGCTGTGCCGAAATGCTACAGAAAATCAGATTTAGTTAATCGGCTAGTTTCGCACTCACTTTTGACCAACGAGAAGCGTGAATTAGCTTTCGGTCAAAACACAAAAGTTGTAGAAGAAAATATGATGAAGCTACAGGGGTTGACAGAGTGGAATTTGATTAAATAATGAGGAAGTTATCAGTCCCCAAAGTTGACTTGAAATCCAACCGACGAGTAAATATTTCCATTTTCGAAAAATGCCTCCGAAATACTCAAATTCAAGTCCGGATTTGAAGAAAATTTCCAGAATAGTTCCAAATATATAATAAGACAATATAGAAATGATTAAGTCAAATTTGGATTTCCCAAAACAATTTAATCCAAAAGAAAATATTTAAGCATCAAAGTAACAAGGATATGGACGTTAACTAAAAAAAAAACTCGGGATGTTACAACTAATATTTTTATTTTTAGTGTTTCTATAGTGTTAGAAAAGAATTGGAGAAGATTGAAAAAAAAATAGATAAATTAATAAAGCAAGTGAGGACACCTAAAGGTAGTTTGATACTTCTAAATGCATAAATTTTTACACTGAACTCCAAATTACGCAATTCTTGAGTCCATTTTGAAAAGAATTTTGAGAGCTACAAGTTTGCAGTTTAGCATTTTTTTAAATTCAACCATCTCAAGATTCAAAATTGTTACGTAAAATTCAGCAATTTAATTGGGCGAAAATTCGACAAAGTGCACTCAAATAAATGGGCCTAAACACCCACTCACCGGCCTTAAAAAAAGAAACCCAGCCAAGAAATTAAATTAATGGAGAAGATTTTTAAATTTAGCAGCTTTTAATTAAAAGCCTAGCACCCATGCACCTTAAAAAAGCATATGGACAAAGTCCATTAAGCCAAACCTACACCTAATTATATAAGGAGAGCATACATGTTATAAATAGGAAAGCCGTGCACATAAGAGACAATTTTCGGCAATGCTTTCGCCGAATTTTCTCCTTCTTCTTCTCAAGTTTTTTTTTCTTTGCTTTGAAGACCTTGAAGATAATTTGGATTTTAATTTACTATTTAAATTAATGCAATTACTAAATTAACAACATTAAATTAGAGTTCCTGGCAATGGCGGTAAAAAATTATTGTGACAAATTTTAATATTCGCAAGTGCACGAATCAATTGATAATATAGCGCACAAGAGAGGTCGACCCCATTGAGATTCAAACAACATGTTTTATAACTTGTTAATTTTTCACTAAATTTCTAATTTAGTCAGTAAAGTGGTGAAATAAAATAAGATAAAATAAGTAAAATAAAATAAAGCAAAATAATGAAAGTAAATTAAATAAATTAAGTATGATAACAAAATTACTGAATTAATTGACTAAGGTTTCGGAGTCATATATTTAATATCATCTTCCTAAGTATTCATGCGCGTAAACTTTATTATTTTCTCGCAATAATTTGGCCTCCCGACTCTATTATTCGTGAAAAATAAAATCATTCAAGTTTAAATTAATTTATAAAATTCAGTTATAATTCTTCCAAGGCCAAACTTATGTATAAACTCAAAAAACTCACTATATCTGTCCAAACACATCCTATATCCGCTTTTAATAAATTATAAAGTGAATCCGACAAAAAAATAACGAGAATCCAACTTTATTTTTATCAATTAAAATAGGCATTTAATATGAAGAATTATATTTAACATTGAAGTATTAAATTGATAGAGTCAATTGGCATGAACACATGTAATAGAATTAATTAAATATACTCATCATAACCCTAATATAAATTTACGCTAGCATGAATAAAATTAAATAAATAGAAAATAATAAAATAAAATTAAATTACTTGGCATGAAATAAATAAATTAAATCTTCAAATCTCCAAACAATGTAAAAGCAAAAGAATAAAAATAGAAATAAATAATTGTTGATCGCTAACCCCCCCCCCCCCCCACCCCACCCAACCCACCAATTCATGCAGCTATCTCCCTTTTATAATTGTTGATGGTTTTAGGGTTGGCTTGGATCAAGACATGGGTTTTGAATAATGGGTGTGCCAGCCTTGGTGAATGGGCTTGTATGCTATATCATGGGTTGGGAATGAGTCTTCAAGTTAATTGGGCTAGTGGGCTGCTTTGTGAATGGTTTTGGGCCCATAAGAGAGTAGAATTTGGATTTTTGTCCTTTTAAACTGTTGCATTTTGCGTTGTAATTTCGGACTCCGAGATAGCTAAATTTGAAAAAGTAATGAACTGCAAAATTGTAATTGTCAAAATTATCTCCAACATGGGCTCAAGAATAACATAATTTAGAGTTCCGAATAAAAAGTTACGCGTTCAGAAGTATTGAACCACTTTAGATGATTTCACTTGCTTTAATTTGTTTATTTTTTTTCAATCTTTTCTAATTCTTTCCTAGCGCCTGAGAAACACTAAAAAAAAATAAGAACAAAATATGCTCTCCAATGTATAAGTTAGGATGATGAATTATACCAATTTTTGGTATATCAGGGTGCCACGATTAGAGATGCGGCTGGGGGCGATTTTAGATATCATGGGGGAGTTGTTATTAGTGTATATTGTTGGGATTGGTATGGCCTTCCTTGCGTACAGTTCAATTCTTATTCAGGGTATTGAGTATGCTTATAAGCGCGATTGATGCAGGCTCTAGATTAAACTTGATTCGATGGTAGTTATTTGGTGCTTACATTCCTCCTCTCATCGGCCTCCTTTGCATGTTGCCACGATGTGGGCTAACTGCAATTAGCTCTTCTCTAGGATGCGTTTCTATTGCTCTGATATCTATAAGGAAGGCAAAACTATGGTAGATTGTATTACTTCTATGTGTCTTAATCATACGATCCTATTTTGGTGGGATTCGGCTTCTGCTCAGATGGTTGCTTTAGTGGGGTGGGACATGTTTAGTTTTGCTAGTAGTATCTTGTTTCGTTTTGCTCTCATGGCTACGCTTTTTGGGGCTAGTGTTCAAAATAACATTTGTTATAAGAGTGATGGATCTTCTTAGACTTTCTAACTTGTTCAATTATTATTCTTGTTCTTTATTGTACTACTAGAGGTTGCTGATATCTCTATGATCCTTTTTGGGAATTAGGATGGCGAGTGCATAGATAGATATTTATAATAGACTAGAAAAAGGATATCTACTAACTAGTTTTGATAGTCACACATGCCTTTAAATTTGTAAGTTACTACTTACATGAAACAATATTTTCTTTTAAAATTCTTTACCCTCTTTTTGTTAAACTTTTTGATGAGTTCTTTTAGGCTATCTTGAATATATATTTCCTTCCATTTTCACACATCTTATATAATAATAGTAAGTAAAATACTATCTTTTGATGAGAGCATGACATGTGACACATAATAAATTAATGTACTTTAATCTTTATAATATTCTTATTATTCTCAATTTTATAATAATTCAATATATCATATCTAATTTCTAATATAATATATTAATTGTGGTAGCAATATATCTTTTAGCAAATATAATATCTAATTTAATTACTAATAAAATATTAATTATAATTTCTAAATTTTAAGAACTTTTTCGATAGATATCTTCAATTTTTTAAGATATTTTTTTTTCTCTTCTATTTGTCTCCTTCACTCTCGAAGTATTTTTTTACTATTACACTACTCTATATAAGCATTTAACTATTATACCATTCGCAAAACATTTCATATATAATCATATCATATATAAATAGAACGTAAAATACTCTTTTTACGATATTGTGACATGTCTCACTGCAGTAGTACTTTTAAAATTCTAAATAAATATTTTCCTTTTTTTCAATATTTATATGTATATATATATATATTCTTATTTTCCTAAGCTCTCTTTCATTTGTTAAGTTTTTCTTTTAATTTAACATAATATTTACTATAATTTATTATATTACTATAATATATATATATATTTCTTTTCTTTTGTAGTATCTAATCTCTCAAATCCATAATTTATACTCCGTATATCTAAAATTCTAATTCTTACTTAAAAAATTTAAATGTCAAAATTAAAAATCTCTTTCATTGATATTAGTTAACTATCCTTTTAATCTCTCTAATTTTCTTATACAATGTAACTCTCAAATTCTCAATTATTACTTATTTATATTCTAGAGGTTTTGTCTTTTGAAATTCTCTTCCTTTAATATGTAGACTTATAATTCTTTAAATATTTCATTCCTACGTATTTTTAAAATTTTTTAATTAATGCTTTTTCCTCAATACCATTAAGATTAATGTTCTTAAGATATATATATTTCGAGAATATAATTTATAGGAAAAAAATAAAAATTTGAAGTAGATTATTATAATAGTAGCAGATTTAATCGATAAAAGGTTTTTCTTTTCCTTGCATGTATTGATTATAGATATGTGATTCTTCAACTTGCTTTTCTTCTATAAGATTATTTTGTAGTTTTAAAAATCATTTGTATTTTATGGAATCAATATATG
This sequence comes from Lonicera japonica, assembly GCA_021464415.1. Taxonomy (NCBI): domain Eukaryota; kingdom Viridiplantae; phylum Streptophyta; class Magnoliopsida; order Dipsacales; family Caprifoliaceae; genus Lonicera; species Lonicera japonica. The sequence continues at coordinate 75,315,760 of CM038464.1, forward strand.
AAGCAACTTTAAATTGTTATGTCAATGCAAACTTTTGAAATTCTTATTTTACTCCTACAGTCTTTTCTAAGAAATTTTCTAGCAACATGAATTGAACAACCAACCTTTAACAAGCGAACTCACTTCCTAACCACTAGACCATCTTTCTCTTTTGTTAAATGTTACTCCTTAAATTGAATACATAGTGTGCATGTGGTGTAGTTCTCTATAGAAACAAAGTAATATTCTAGAAATAGGGTAACTAGCTTTTTGCTCAATTTTTTCCTTTATATTACTTTGCTTACTTTCTTAGGCTCAAAGTGGAGGCTCAACGTCTTGTTGTCGTAAACATTGGCATCCCATAGAAGAAGTTATTGCCTTTTCTGTCAGCTGAATTTGTCAAAGTCAATTGTTCAGGCAATTAAAACTTACACAAGTCAAAAAAAGATCGAGTGGCAAAGCATGGTTAAGAACCTGAAAGAAGTGGGTACAGTATAGGCAACATTTATTAGAGAAAGACAAAGACTTAGCTCACATATTTCTTGGCATTCCAAATGAGGCATTAGTGCTATTTGACTCTTGATAGGGAGACATTTTGAATTAGTAAGTTGTTTTTTTCCTCTTTATTTTGTTAAATAACACTCTTACGTTTGGTGTTATAAATTAGTGTTATTCACTACAAAACTGGAAAAAAAAAAGATAAATAATTTTACATGAAAAATACTAGAATCAAACACGATAAACTTATAACCATGCTATTTTTCTAGCTAAAAAGTAAATGCAATAAAAAACTTAAAATGGAAAATACAAAACTTTCTACTTGGAAAGTAAATGCAATCAAACAGTCTAAGATGGAAAATACGAAATTTTCCACATGGAAAATAAACACAATCAAATGACTCAAAGTTAAAAAAAAAATTGTGGAATTTTTTTCTAAGCAATTTTTTTTCAAGGAAATTATTTCCATATAACAAATTTTCCATGTGAGTTATCAAATGCACCATAATTGTCTTGTATTTACGCACATTAGATATTGAAAAATGGGGTTTGTATGTAGGATAATTTATTTTTCTAAAAGAACTAGGAAATCATATTTTTGAAGAACTAAGAGCCCATCTTTCACTAGACCTACAAAACTTTTTAACGAATTACTATATCTAAGTATTTAATTGATAGTAATTCGAGTTACAAATTTAAACCACTTATTTAGAAAAATACACATGATAATCTTTTTTTTTTTGAGTACATTCAAGCCAGAGCGAGACTCGAACTCGAGACCTCCAACCAGTTAGGAACGAGTTCTAGCCACTAGGCCAGTCCTAGTGGTTATGATAACCTTTTTGGATTATGCAAAGTTAAGTTTGCAGTTCTTGGTTTTTTTTATAGATTACAATGTATTGGTATTTATTTGACATTGCTTTAGAATTACAAGAATGATATATAAAATTCACTTGTTAAAAATAAAATGCACATCATGCAAAACAAAGTTCACAATAATTTTTTGGATTGCAAATTTTTGTGGCACAAAACACATTTTTGGTCAAACAGCTCATTTTAAAGCACAATGACAGAGAAGGATCATACACTAATAAGAATTAAAAATTAATGCCCTTGTTATAGAAAAAAATTATTCCTTGATTTTTTGTTGAAAAACGTTGTCATGGAGGGGGTTTTGACCTATTTCTAGTTTAAGAAAATGAGTACCAAAATGCATTACATGGTTGTACTCATAGTAACCATTTTATTTCGAGTCCACATCTAATGCACTTCGGTACTCGTATTGTGCACAATTGTTGCTGATAGGATTATTGTAGGTCTTATATATATATGGTTAGTTTTCCAATATAAAGCAACAAATTATTGTTTTTTTTGTTTTTTTTTTTCGTTGATGTAGGCTCCATTTGGAAGTGCTTTGTTTGGCCGATGTCATATGTTTCGGGGTATAACTTATTAGAGTATCTCCAATGGTATAATCAATTATAACAATATTAGCTAAAAACACTACTTCAATGATATAATCAAATGTTAGCTATCTTTTAACCAATAACCAAATCCACTCCTTTTATAATCAAAGTTAACAACCTTCTTCGATAACCAAAATGAGGGACCCACGAATTCTATTGAGTGAAAGAGAATCTTTTCAAATTTAAATTATTTTTCCCTTCTATTTTTTTGAAACAAAATTCAAATTGATTAATTTGTGACCAATTAATATAATGGACCCCACAAATTTGATTATTGAGAAAAAATTGTAATTGGAGATGTCTATATTGTTAACTTTAACAACTTACTAAATAGATAATAAAAAGTCATTTTGATTATTCAATTTTGGTTATTTCATTGGAGATGCTCTTAATAGTTATCTTGTGTTTAAGACCCTTGACGCATAAGATCTCTTGGAGGATTGGCCTATGATTACCCAAAATTAAGTATATTATCACTTGTAAAACTTATTAAGGATAGACTTAATTAACATGTAATATTTTATAAATAATGATATTTGCTCAATAAGTTAATTTGTTTCCCTTTGGAGTACGTAGAAATTATTTATCAAAATACGTAGGAGGGCCAAAGGCAACAGCCCTGTGCTCGATCCAATGCAGAGTAGATTGTGGTTATAGAGTTGATTAGCACTCAGAACAAAAGGTTCAGGGCAGAAAGTGACAACTGCCCCCTCAGTAGATTAAGAAGAAACACTCCCCCCCACCCCACTTCGTGGACAGTGGGAGGGCTAGACATGTTATGTAGCAAGATTTCCATGGCATGAAATGGAAGGAATTGAGTGAGGAAAATACACAAAGTTGGAGAAAGAAAGTCGAAAAATTCATGGAAACATATAAGAAGGAAATGGAAGAATTCAATAATTCTGCAAAAGGGAGTCAGAACAACAATCGGGTGAGAAGAAACACGAATCCTATTTTTTCAAGTTTGTCACTAAAATATGTGTTCGATTTGAAAGAAAGAAAAAAAAATACATGATGATAAACGACTAAATTATTTGTACTAAATAATTGTTAGAAACTTTATAGGATACGAATTTAATTCTGTATTCCGAATTGATAATGATCAAAATGAAATCGACACTAAAATCGAGTCCTGTGATATCCACAGTCTCCTTAAAACAGTTACGCCGTCCCTCGGTAGTGCTTGGAGGCTGCCGGACGACGTCTGTTTCCCAGGATGAAACGGTACTTCAGTGTTACCTAAGCACCTCGGTACACTGCCCATTAAGTGGTTAATTAATCAACATAAATACAATGAATTCGAAATTCAAATTGGAAAAAATTAATATCTCGAGTGCAAAACTTAGCCCGCGCAAGGCTCGCTTTTTGGTCCAGCATTCGTGTCCGCAGGTGCGGGCACACATGAGCCACCATTGTTCTAGGCTTATTTCGGTCCATGATTTGCACCCCCCCCTGCGCCTGTGTGCGCGAGAGAGAGCCTCTTATCTTGCCTCATTCAATAAGGCATTCTCATGAGCTTAGTTATAAACCCATAGAATTTTTTCCACTTTTCCTATGTGGGACTTCCCACTTTCATTGCATTTTTCTATTTCAACTTGCTCACTTTGAGTGACAATTACTCATTCACCACTTAACCATTTTGAGCATGTAAATACACGATTTCAATGTACTCACGTAGGAGAACACGAATATATTAAGAACTTTCACATCCGAGTGCAAAGTCTTATTACAATTTTGCCCTCAAAATGGTAGAAAATGTGTTTTCTAATACCCATTTTCTAACAATAATTGCTATTAAATCATTCAATTTCAGCTACATATTCACAATGGACATTTGAAGAAAATCTAACATCAGAGTGAAATTAATTTGTGGTATCATTCTCTGCACTCTTGATTTTATCGCGCATGAATGAATTTGTTTAATTTGCACAGTGATTCAGTTTAAGAATCAGCTTACCTTAAATAACATTATGGATTGTGGTTCCTATTGCAATATATATAATTGTTTCTGAAATAATTAGCATCTTGAGATAGTTCTTGTGCTTTAGTTCGATAGCTATATACCGCAATTACCCGACTAGTTAATCTGTTTGTAAAATATCAAATCCCGTTTATTGCATGGGTTGAAAGCTAGTTCTTTGTATTACTTTATGTCACACAGTAGATATAGTGCTCTCCATTTTCAAATTAAAAGCAATAAAATATTGTACAAATCAATCAATTTTTAGGAATCAGTTGGAGACACATGTTAAATTTTTTTCTTCAAAATGCTACATAGATTCCCAAAGTATAATTTTAAAGCGTAGCTTTTGAAGAAGATACTCGGCACATGTTATATATATTTTTTATAATCATAGGAACTGGTATTGCCAACATTAAAATAATTATTGTCACGGCCATTAGTATATCAAATTTGGTGTAAATTGTGCTTCAACTTCAAACAATATTGATTCTCACAGCCAATAATTCTACCATTAAAAAGTTGTCGAACAAATTGTGGAAAATTTGAATCGCATGACGTAGAATTGTGGGACTTTGCCTAACTAACACTCGTCCTTTCACAATGATTTATTTATTGCAGATCCCAATATTTATGTCTAAGCCATCGGTATCACCCCGCACCCCTTTCAAATTTCATTGACAGCTACATTTTGTTTGGATCAACATAATTTATTGCCTTCAATTATTCTTGTATATATATATATATATATATATTACCATACTTGACTTGTAAATGGAAGCGTAATGTTTTCAAAAATTATCCGCGAAAAAAAAGAAGCTAAGGGGAAATAAAAATACCCAATACTTGAGCACTATTGCCTAAACAAATTCATTTAAAAATTCAACAATTACTCACGCATATAACGATTACAGTTATTCTTTTTTGGAATTGTAGGATTCTTAATAATACTATTAATAATTACTACTCCCTCAATAAGAATTGAGACTTTTTCCATTTAGTTCGAATTGAGTTTGTAGATTGCACGAGTGTAACGGTTCGAGTCTCTCCCCCTCCCCTCGACCACCCAGTTCCTACCTACTGTGTGTATCACAAAACGAGTGTGACTTTGTTTTTAGTGTTTCCATTTATTGTTTCTAGAATTTAGTAGGCAAACACACAGAAAAGCAAGATAATAGTTCATATAAATATATGTATTTGTACATAGATAAAATATTCACAATGACTTCAAATTATTACAAATATTTATGAAAAATTTGTTGTAAGCATGGACAGTGTTGTAAGCCCGAATTAATAATTCGATCTCTATAAATATTTGGTCATTGGTAATACGAACTATCCAAACTTATTTCCCTACAAAACAACTCATCTACTAGTAAAATCTTGCAATAATATTTCAGCATGTTCACTATGGAGCTTGAATTAAGCCAAAATCCAAAACTGAGATCTGTTTTCCAGTGGAGATAGGTTGCCCATCTCCCAATCTAGATTTTTGAAAATTTGTATAGTATCTCTTGTTGGCCCATTCAATTTTTTTCTATAAGTAAAATTTATAACAATTTGGACTTAATATATAAATGCAAACTCAAATCTGGCATACAACGAGATTTACCGGTGTAAAAATACGATGTAAACAACATGCAATAATTGCTGGCATTTCTCAATTAGCTTATGTTGAATTTGTTTTCACGTTAATTACTTTTATGTTAATTTTTTTTTAAATTGTGCTTGTGTTATGAGGACTTGGCTCTTCTCTATTACCCTTTCGGTCCAAACTCTAATCTTGCATACAACGAGATTTACCTATATAAAAATATGATGAAAACAACATGCAATAATTTCTAGTCTTTCTCGGTTAGCTTATTTTGATTTTGTTTTCATGTTAACTACTTTTATGTCATAATAAAAAAAAAGAGAATTACTTGACTCCCCCTCCCCCAAATTCAATATTCTGCATCCGCAACAAATCAAGTGGATAATGCTTTTTGTATTTCCGAGTTATTTCTAAGTGAGATGTCTAACTTATACTTTAACACCTGGAACATTTAAAACTAAATAATGTACGAAATTTCGTCTAAAATAAATAAGGTTTAGTTTTTGCTATTTTTTCACCGAGGTTAATAATTACAAAAATAAAATAAAATACTAAAGTTAAGCACATACTCTAATTCAGTCGAATAACATGTTGTGTGGGTTCCTCAAAAAATGAACTTGATCTCATGAATGGGAACTTGTGTTTATTCATCTCATCAACTCAAGCTGATTAAGTACATTAATTACTGACAATTATCATTAACTCAAGCTGAGTATTTCAATAATAATACTCCACAAGGGCGGCTACTTGCATATATATGTTTTGTACAAGACCCCACTTGATATTTAAAATATACATATAAATATAGTATATTTTGAATATATTTAGGCTAGTGTATATACTTCACATCACTTAAAATAAAAAAAAAATAAAAAAATATGTGGCCCAAAAATATTTTCAATGAGAAATGCTACTAAGCGCAAAAGGTTGTCCTATAAATTGTGTCTCAAATGCATTTTGAGTGATATAGATGTATTTACATTTGCGATTATGTTGTGCTTTTTCCAACCAATAACATTACTCATTTTTCGTTAATTGAGTAACTATAATTGATGTGAGATTGATAATAAATTATTGTTGACCCCGGTCAACAAATTTTCTGCCTACGCTACTGAAACTCCATGTATTCCTCATCAAAAGTTCACTTTCTTTTATTAATAAAGAAAAGTGAACTCTCAATTTAGGATGAAAGGATAGTTTGAGATCACTAACTTTTTCCTAATTTTAAAAACAAACTTTTGAAAAAGATAATTGACACATATTATACATATATTAGTTATAATCATAGAAAATGTTATTGAATGCCAAAATTAAAATAACTATTGTGACAGCCATTATTGATTCTCTCTGCCAATAATTAATTCAATCTGCCATTAATAATTTGTCAAACACGTTGTGGAAAATTTGAATCACAGGGCGTAGAATTGGGATACTTTGCCTAACTAGCACTCGTCCTTTAACGATGATTTATTTATTGCAGTTCCCCAATATTCACGCTAATCATCAGTATTACCCCACACCCCTTTCAAATTTCATTAATGACTACATTTTGTTTTGATCAACATAATTTATTGCCTTGCATTATTCTTGTATCTATATATGTTACCATACTTGACATGTAAACGGAAGCATAATGTTTTCAATAATTATCCGAGAGAAAAAATAAAATCTAAGGTGAAATAGAAATACGCAATACTTGAGCACTGTTGCCTGAACAAATTCATTTGAAAATTCAACAATTACTCACACATATAACGATTACAGCTATTCTTCTTCTGTCTGGGTGGATTCATAATAATACTATTAATAATAACTACTCCCTCAATAAGAATCGCGACTTTTTTCATTTCGTTCAAATTGTGTTTGTAGATTGCACGAGTGTAATGGTTTGAGTCTTTCCCCCTCCCCCTCCCCCTCCCACTCAACCACCCGGTTCCTACGTAGCGTGTGTATCAAGAAAAGATTTTAAGACCCTCAAGTCAAGTCTCTTGTGAAGTAGAAAGGTTGCCCATTCCCCAATCTAGAATTTTGAAAGCAAAGATCTGTCATTTTCCTAGGTCAACAGTAGGTTGCCCATTCCCCAATCTAGAATTTTGAAAATTTGTATTGTACCTCTTATTCTCTCATCAATTTTTTTTTCTATAAGTAATATTTATAACAATTTGGGCTTAAAAATATAAATACAAACTGTAATTTTACATACAATGAGATTTATCAGTGTAAAAATACGATAAAAACAACACGCGACAATGAATTTCTCGTTTATCTTATTTTGAATTTGTTTTTTTCTATAAGGAATATTTATAACAATTTGTTTTTTCACTAAGGTTAATGTTTACAAAAATAAAATATTAAAATTAAGCAAAACCTCTAATTCAGTCGAATATGATGTTGCGTGGGTTCCTCAAAAAATGAACTTGATATCATGAATGGGAACTTAAGTTTATTCATCTCAAGAACTCAAGCTTATTGAGTAAATTAATACTGACTATTATCATTAACTGAAGCTGAGTATTTCATTAATAATACTCAACAAGGGTGTGACTACTCGCATGTTTTGTACAAGACTCACTTGTTTTTTAAAACAAACATATAAATATGGTATATTTTGAATATATTTAGACTAGTGTATATAATTCATATCACTTAAAATTATAAAAAATATATAGTTAATAGTGGTTTTGTATTACAAAGAAAAATAAAAAAAAATATATATGTGGCCCAAAATATTTTCAATGAGAAATGCAACTAATTGATAATTTTCTATAATTGATAACATTACTCATATATTCTTCATTTTCTTTAATTGGTACTTTAGTAACAACAATTGATGTAAGACTGATAATAAATTATTATTGACTCTAGTCACCAAATTTTCTGTCTACGCCACTAAAAACTCCATGCATCCCTTGTCAAAAGTTCACTTTCTTGTATTTATAATGAAAAGTGAACTCTTAATTTAGGATCAAATGATAGTTTGAGATCACTAACTTTTCCCTAATTTTAAAAATTATCTTTTGAAAAAAATAATGGACACATTTTATATATGTGTGTGTGTATATTAGTTATAATCATAAAAAATGCTATTTAAAGCCAAAATTAAAATAACTATATATTGTGTTGGCCATTATTGATTCTCATTGGGCGTAGAATTGGGGTCTTTGCCTAACTAGCACTCATCCTTTCATTATGATTTATTTATTGCAGATCCCAATATTCAAGTCTAGCCATCGGTATCATCCCACACCCCTTTCAAATTTGACTAACTATTCCATTTTGTTTGGATCAACATAATTTATTGCCTTCAAATATTCTTGTACCTATATATATTACCATACTTGACTCGTAAACATAATCATAATATTTTCAATAATTATCTGGGAAAAAAAAAGAAGCTAAGGGAAAATAGATATATGCAACACTTGAGCATCGTTGTCTGAACAAATTCATTTGAAAATTCAACAATTACTCACATATGTAATCGAGGATTCATAATAATACTATTAATAATAATAACTATTCCCTCAATAAGAATCTAGACTTTTTTTTTTAATTTCATTTTGTTTGAATAGTGTTTGTAAATTCCACGAGGTGTAACAGTTCGAGTCTTTCCCCATCCCCCTCCCTTCGACCACACGATTCCTACTTACTGTGTGTATCAAGAAAAGAGTTTAAGACCCTCAATCCAGGTCTCCTCTGAAGTAGAAAGGTCTTGTCCTCTTTTGAGCAAGTTGAAACTTGCAACCCTGGAGTAAAGTGTCCCCCAAAAGGAAGTGACAACTAGCATATATGTTAATACTAATGTCACCGGTCTCCAACATCAACTCATGAATTTGTGTGTCTCACAATTATCTAAAAAAGAATGAGAATTTCAGTCTTCATTACTATTTTCATTCTCACCATACTCACCATTTGTTGTGTAAGCATCGTTCCAACAGATGTCCAATGTTTGGAGGATCAAAGAAGTTTGTTGCTCCAGCTGAAGAACACCCTTAAATTCAATTCTTCATTTTCTACCAAGCTCGTTCAATGGAATCATAGTAAAGATTGTTGCCTTTGGGAAGGCATCACTTGCAGCAAAGCTGGCCATGTTATTGGGTTAGACTTGAACAGCGAATCAATCACTGGTGGAATCGACAATTCAAGTGGTCTTTTCAGTCTCCGGTTCCTTCAGAGCCTGAATTTCGCAAACAACAACTTCAATACACAAATTCCATCGGCATTCATTAACCTTACTAGTTTGACATATCTGAATTTGTCAAACTCTAATTTTTCTGGGCAAATCCCAATTGAATTGTCTCAATTGACGAGGTTGGTTACTCTTGATCTGTCCTCTCAATTGGAGAGGGTGGTTATTCTTGATTTTTACTTCCCTGTAATCCATCTACTAAAACTCGAGAATCCGAATTTAAATATGTTTGTTCAGAATCTCACACAGCTTACTCAACTTTATCTCAATGGCGTAGATATACCGACTCCAGGATATGATTGGTGTCGAGCAGTATCTTCTTCATTGCCTAACTTGAGAACATTGAGCTTGTCAAATTGTAATCTTTCAGGACCTATTCATTCATCTCTTGCAAAGCTTCAGTTTCTCTCTGTAATTCGTCTGGATGAGAACGATATCACCGGCCCTGTTCCAGAATTTATTGCCAATTTCAAGAACTTGATAACTTTGAACTTGAGTTCTTGTAATCTAGTTGGAGTATTTCCACAGAAAATATTCCAAGTGCAGACTCTAAAGAATCTTGATTTATCGAACAATGGATTACTCCATGGTTCTTTGCCAGATTTTCCCGAGGATGGATCGCTTCAGAGTTTGGTGCTAAGAATCACGAATTTTTCTGGGGCATTGCCACATTCTATTGGTAACCTTGGGATGTTGTCAAAAATGGACCTGGCCTTCTGCAATTTCAGTGGACCAATCCCAAATTCAATAGGTAAACTTACTCAGCTTGCTTATTTAGATTTCTCTTTCAACATGTTTACTGGTCCAATCCCGTCATCTCTATTTGCTGTGCCATCATTACAAGTGCTTATCCTTTCCAACAACCACTTTGATGGTCCACTTCCTGAAATTTCCGATGCATCCTCTTCTTTGCTGTTTACATTGGTATTGAGTAGGAACAGGTTAGAAGGAACTATCCCATTATCTTTATTTGACCTCAAAAGGCTTGATACCCTCTCTCTATCATACAATAACTTGTCAATCGAAACAAGTGGCAACAATTCTAGCCTGCCTACATTCCCCCAACTCACCACATTGAATTTGGCTTCTTGCATGCTCCGAAATTTTCCAAACCTAAAAAACCAATCAAAACTGGTCAATTTGGACCTTTCGGAGAATCATATTGGTGGAGAGATACCAAATTGGATTTGGAATGTCGGCAATGGTAGGCTAAACTACTTGAATCTTTCTCGTAACCTTCTTGAGAATCTTCAAGAACCGTATGCTATTCCTCATAGTCTCTCGACTCTTGACTTACATTCCAACCATCTCCAAGGGGAATTACCGATACCACCTCTAATGGCCATCTATGTTGATTACTCTTCAAATTTTTTCAGCTCTTCAATCCCCGTTGGTATTGCTTATAGTCTCTTCTTCACTTTTTTATTTTCCATTGCAAATAATAACCTCACTGGAACCATCCCAATATCCATATGCAATACTGGCTTCCTTGAAGTCCTTGATATGTCCAACAACAGTTTGAGTGGCTCGATACCGTTGTGTTTAATCAAATGTAAAACTCTTAAGGTATTGAATCTAGGGAAGAACCAACTCAGTGGAAATATTTTTGGAATATTTCAGGAGAATTGTTGTTTACAAACTCTAGATCTGCATGAGAATCTTTTAGAAGGGAAAGTACCAGAGTCACTTGCCAATTGTAATGCGTTAAAGGTGTTAAACCTCGGGACCAACCGGATAAATGACACCTTTCCATGCTTTTTGAGTAATTCTTCCAAATTGCACGTCTTAGTGTTGAGGTCCAATATGTTCCATGGGGGCATTCACTGTCCAGGGGAAAGTCAGAGCTGGCCAAATCTTCAAATCATCGACATAGCTTCGAACTACTTCACTGGTCATTTGGTACCAAAACAATTCTTAAATTGGAAGGCTATGATGGATGCCACTAATGATTTGAAAACAAAGGCGAATCACCTGCGTGTCCGAGTCCTACCTTTTGACTCATCATATTATCAAGATACTGTGACAGTCACCATCAAAGGGCAACAAATGGAGCTGGTGAAAATTTTGACCATCTTCACCACCATTGATTTTTCCAACAACTATTTCGAAGGGGAGGTGCCAGAAACAATCGGAGAACTCAAATCACTCTATTTTCTTAACTTGTCACACAATTCACTTACGGGATCAATCCCGCCATTGTTTGGGAATCTTAAAAAGCTTGAATCGTTAGACCTCTCAGTGAACAAGCTAATTGGAAAAATTCCTCCAGAGCTTGCTAGTATTACATTCCTTTCATTCTTGAACTTGTCGTATAATAAGCTGACTGGAAAGATCCCGAGTGGCAACCAGTTCGAAACATTTGGAGAAACTTCATTTGAAGGAAATGAAGGATTATGTGGACGTCAGTTGAAAAAAAGTTGCAGTGCTGCCGAAATTGTGCCAACATTTAAGGACAAGCACTCACATCCTAAAGATGGGAACAAATGGGAATTCTTGAGTGCTGCTGCGGTGGGATATGTTTTCGGCTTAGCATTTGTCATTGGGCCACTTTTCTTTTGCGAAAGATGGAGTAACTGGTACTGGAAGCTCGTTGATCGTGTTGCTTTGTGGATTGTCTGTCAGAATGGCCAACGATGCAGAAATCGTAAAACAAAAGCATCAATACGAAGAATGTAGTGTGGTTTGAGCTTATTGCAGTAAGTGGGGGCGTTTGATAGTTAGCTTCAATTTGTTTGAGTGTGAGTTTGTTTTTAGTGTTTCCGTTTATGGTTTCTGTAATCCTATTTTTATTTTCTTCTTTTTTCTTTTTTTATGTACTTGTTCTCCTTTTTTTACTTGAGCAAATAAACCTCCTTTTTGGAGTGGTAACTATATAATATATGGAAACCAAGCGTGCCTCTCATTTTGAAGGAGACTTTTATAAAAACATTTAGTAGGCGAACACGCAAAGAAGTAAGAGAATAGTTCTTATAAATATTTGTATATGTACATAGTTAAATAATCACAATGACTATGTATCATTACAAATAGTTACGAAAAAGTTGTTATAGGCATTGACACAAGGACGTATGCACTTGAGTCCGAGAGGGTTCGGTCGTACACTCATACGTACCTACTTAATTTTCAGATTTTTTCATATATATATATATTAATTAAAAATATTTTACGCTTTGTATTTATAATAAATAATAGGATGTGTTTGACCATAAATTAAATATACTACTACATCTATCTCGAATTAAGAGTAGCACTAATATTGATTCAATTCAATTAGTGCAAATGATTACAACTTATTTAAATTTTTTATTGTTTATATATTACTGTGTGCAAAAATGGAATTAAAACTCTTAATTTGAGTCTTCATGTAAAATAAAGTGTTGCTCCTTGTTTGAAACAAAGTAAGTAGTTTTTACCTACATTAACAATACTATTCATTTTTGTGCATGTTGAAGTAATTAATTCTAATATTTAAAGTAATGACATAATCTTTTTAATTATTTAACTAACATTTTTGTAAATGCGACACCAAAAATTGTTTTGGCAACAGGTGCAATATTCTTTTTTCCTAAAACTTATTTAACTTTGTATATATAATTCACTCCAATTAAAATTATAAAAATTTATAAAACAAACGCATCCTTGAGAAAAAAACTCTGATTAAGTGGAATAAAATGTTGTGAGGGTTCCTCAAAAATTGAATTTGATCTGATGAATGGGAACTTGAGTTTATTCATCTCATGAACTCAAGCGAATTAAGTACATTAATACCGATAATTATCATTTGCTCAAGCTGAGTATTTATTATTAAAAGGCGGCTTTATTTATACCCCAAAATATGCCACAAACATCCCCCTCCTCCATAATACACCAACAAAATAAAAAAATAAAAATTCAATTATTGATTATTTCCATTACAATGGAAATAATAAATTATTTATTTTCCAACCAATTGTAAGAATCCCTCTTTTGTTTTAAAAATAACTAAAAATATGTGCTTTTGGGAATACAAAAGGGTAGCGTAGTTGGTATGGTAACAACCCAAATTTCATGTCTTATCTGGGGTGGGGGAGGGGAGATTTTTGTTATTAGACCTTCATTTTTTTTTTAAATATATCTCTCTATATATATGGGTAGTGCTATTTCCAAAATAGATATAACTTCTGCCAAAACAATGCATTTTATTTAAAATTCAATATTGGACAACAACTCAATGCACTAATTCCTTCATTAAAAGTCATTCTAGTTTTGACAATAATATTTTTGATATAAAAACTGGTTGAATATGTTCTATTATGTACACCTTATTCATAATAACGTGTAATCCTACCTATATTATATTAATTTACGTTTGACTAACTTATGCATACTAAAAATCTGAGTTTGTTGACACATTTTGCGGGGCAGACTTACACATATAAACATGTGCAAAAAAGAAGAAGGAATTCGAAGAAGACCAAACCAGCTACTTGTTGAAAAGTAATTGATTTTTTTTTGGTCTACAGAAATTGATTGTTTGGAATGTGTTAATCATAGAAAAGTGTGAGACATTTCTTTTTCCATTGGCTTGTTACATATGAATTTTCTCTTCTTCAACCGATCCACCGTGCATGTGGCCAGGATATATACATACCTATGGGTCCATCTTTCAAAGTATTGTAACATTTGTATAAAGATAAATTAAATCAGAAAATATTTATCTTAACTGATTTTTTCTATTTAAGAGTTTGAAATGTAAACTATGTGACAATCATAAAATATTTAGTACTCCTAAAATATCAAATAGCAATTTAGAACCAATAAATGGGTACCAAATAACAATTTATATATATGTTTTTACACTTCTGCATTGTACTTAAAGCGTCACCATGAGACTTGAGTATGTCACATAGGAATCTAACAGCAAAAATCTTCTTAGTCACAATAGATTCATCCACTAGGCCAGAAATAATCTTAAGAGACTAACTCTCACAGTTGCTTAAGACCTCTTATATGTCTCTTAAGTCTTAAGCGACTAAATGTTAGTCGCTTAAGTATTTTCTCATTAGCCGAGTGGCTGCAGCTCTTAAGTGACTGATAAATATGGGTCCGTCGCTTAAGAAACTCTTAAGCCACGGACTCAAACTTCGTCGCTTAAGGCTTAAGCGACTAAAGGTAAATAGCTTAGTTGTTTAAGGTAGTCCACCTTAAGCGACTAACAAGGCCTTGTTAGTCTCTTAAGCTAGTCCAGCTTAAGCGAAAGACAAGGCCTTGTTAGTCTCTTAAGCTTGGTCACTTAAGAGACTGACAAAGCCTTGTCAGTTGCTTAAGCTGGCCACTTAAGCCACTGACAATGACTATATCAATCGCTTAAATGAAGAAGCACTATTTCGCCAGAATGTGCAATTTTAGCAGCCTGCAAATTTGCCAAACTTGCAATTCACACCTGCAATTTAAACCAATTCACAGCCAAACTTGCAATTCAAAACATTTTACAGCCAGACTTGATATTCAAACCAATTCACAACTAAACTTGCAATTCAAACCAATTCATAGCCAAACTTGCAATTCAAACCAATATGATTTCAACATGTGTTCACATAGAAAGACAATTCACAAATATAAGTGTATAATTCACAAACAGCATACAAACATTAAATGTGGTTCATTTACAGCATCGAAAACATGTTCACAAAAATACAAGTATAATAACAAAAGTCGCGAAAATACAAATTTGGTTAAATAAACAAGTTCACCTCTGACTGGTGTTCGAACCAGTTGTCGCCTCATGGGTCTCCTTAAGTTGCTTCACGATCTTATGAATATCTGCGAATTGTCCCTCAAGTTGGCGAATGCGCTCGTTCGCTACTTGGAGCTCCTCCAAGATCAAGTCAGAAGTAGATGTCCGCGCTTCACCTCTTTCCTTAGGCAACTTTTGGCATGATCTTCCCAAGTCGGAGACTATTGTCCCTCTCATCACACCAATCTCTCCCTCAATAACACTCCTCGCCTTCCTCACCCAGGGGGTGTTCGGCTCTCTGTTCTTCTACGAGAGCTGTCACACTAGCTTTCATTTTCTCCTGCAAATAACAATCCAATAACAATTAATCCAATAACTTAATTATTAAATGAATAGTTGCATCATCATCACAAATAGAGATAGAATCTTACCACTATGTGAGGGTCGTTCTTCTCATACACCTCTGCATAAGCCTTAACGCGAGGGCCAGGTGCTCCTTTAAGCTCATGCTTCTTCGCCCTAAAAAGAACGAAGTCATCCCCGAACAATGATCCTCTTTTTCTCTGATCACCTCATTCTCTTCATTCTCTCGCACAAGGCTTGTAAGATATTTTACCATTTACAAACAAATATACATCATTAATTGAATAACAGATTCCAAAACATAACTAATACAGAAAGAAAGAATCAGAGAACTAATATAAAGAGAGAGAATTGGACATTACCATAAAAGCGGGGTCTTTGAAGTGTTGCAACAGGTACTGCCACTGCTCTGGCCGATGAAGGAACTCAAGAGGGAAGTCCGCACCATAGGTCTTAAAATGTCACTTGTAGTTGCTTTTCCACTGCTTGTAACGCTTAGCTGCAGCCTCTTGAATGAAGTTGAACAACCGGTTATCATCAAGAGGGATGCTATAGTTGACCTGCAAAACAAAATATAACATTAGTCGAAATCACAAAATTCGTGTAAGTAAATAAATAAATAGAAAACTAGGAATAAGCCCATATTTTTTTTTATCTCAATAAGATTAAGTACTCCCCAAGATTGTAGACAAATAATAAATATCTAGTTGACCATTTAAAGTGTTTGGACAAAAATTCCATTTGTTCGGATTTTTGGAATTGCTTAATTTTAAGACTTCATATAAAATAAGTATTTGTGCTTCCTTGCTTATTGTGAGTATTTTATGTTTAATTTCTAATGATAATAGATATGAACTTATTTGAAGCATTTGTCTTGTACCTAAATCATCAAAGCACCTGAAAAATATATAATCATTTATTTAAATATCAAGAATAGTGTAATGAAATTAACATACATACAATAATAATTTATCCAAACTCATATAATAATAATAATAATAATAATTTATATTTTATTATATAATTTTCTTATATATATTAATATATATTTTTAATAAATATTTATTTATATATATAATAATAATAATAAAAATAGTATTATACATAGTATATTATATATAAATATTTAAACCAACACTAAAACTACATTTTTAACACTAATTAACTCAACATAGCTATTATCAATAAAAAATTTAGTAACAAATTAACATCAATAAGAGAGATTATACTAACCTAGAGATCAAATAAGAGGCAAGAAAAAAGCCTTTGGTGATAAAAATGGTGATTTGCACTTCAAAATCACCCAAATAGCCTCTCGTCCAACCAAAATGCATTATGAGAAAAGGCTTCATACTTAACTAAAAGAAAATACACTTAGGCGACTGAGAATGCATTGTCAGCCGCCTAAGTGAGATCTTAAGCGACTGATAATGTGCAAACTCAGTCTCTTAAGAAGTCTGGTCAAAGTCCTTTGACTTTGACTAAAAACTGTCAGTGGAAGCTTTTAAGCGACTAACATATGAACTTTAGTCGCTTAAGATCTCTTAAGCAACACATATAGGTCAGTCTGTTAGGTGTAGTCACATAAGATCTCTTAAGCAACTAACAAAGGGTGGTCGTCGCTGAAGTATTGTCGCTTAAGAAGCTCCTAGGCGACTAATTAACGTTAGTCATTTAAGTGTAGTCTCTTAAGCATGCTTAAGCAATGGACTGTAATGTTAGTTGCTTAAGAAGTGCTTAAATGACTGAAGGAAAAAAGTCAGTATTTTAAGATGATTTTTGGTGTAGTGATCTAACGGAAGACAATAAAACAATTTATCTAAAATTAAACTATTTTGATGATACCATGCATTTACATTAAGTAAACTTCAGTGTGGTCGAGTTGATATCTAGGAGTATTAAAAGTCTCCTTATTCATAATAGATGCGCCTAACAAAAGAAATATACAATAATTATCTAAAAGATAAAACTATATATTTTGACAATGCCATTTCATTTCAATTAAGGCTGAATTTACTTAAATAACTCATTTCCAAAATTGATATTATATAACATTTTACAAGTATATAAACTTGACAGTTTTTGTCATTAATTAACTTGTTATTATATAAACTTGATAGTTTTTGTCATTAATTAACTTGCATTTCCAAATTATTTCTAAGCGAGATGTTTAACTATTCACTCTTGGAACATTTTAAACTAACTAGACTCCATGTGATAGAAACATAGAAAATGATAAGAAAAAGAACTAATTTGGGTAAGAAGATAGAAAACAAGTTGAGCGGTGTGATGAGATGATCTCCATCTCATATTCATATTTATGAGTATATGTCCGTCATTATCTTTTATGAAAAAAAAAACTTTGAATTTCTTTACTACCACCCAAAGGAATATTTGTTTTTTCATGGAAAAATTCAAATAATAAGAGTAATCTCACCCCTCAACTTATTTTCAATCTTGTTACTCTAATTTTTTTTAATCATCATTTTTTGTGTTGCTATTAAATAGATCTTCAATATACAAAATTTTGATTTGAAAAAGCACAGTTTATTTTTTGCTGTTTCTTCACTGAGGTTAATTTTTACAAAAAAAATAAAATTATGAAAGTTAAGAAAAAACTTTAATTCAGCCGAATAAGATGTTGTGTGTGTTCCTCAAAAAATGACTTGATCTCAAGAATGGGAACTTGAGTTTATTCATCTCAGTAACTTAGGCTAAATTAAGTACATTAATTAATAATGATAATTATCATTAATTCAACCTGAGTATTTCATTAATAATAATCCACAAGGGCTTGACTACTTGCATGTTTTGTACATGACCCACTAGATGGGAGAAGAATGAGCTAGCCAGAGGAATTATTTCTAGAGAGAAATAGTGGTAACTTGTATCCTCATTTCAATTGTCTTTTAGCTAATAAATCAAACACACAAACACAAACGGAGGATGTACTGTTGGAATAGCATAAGCGCTACCAGAGGATCCTACCATCCCCAAAAATCTCTTGTCTCCACTATTATTTCCATTTATTACTCCATTGATTTTGCTAAGAACTTCATCATGTGGGTTTGCCCAAATTTTTGGCCACGCACAATAGTATATTTTGAATATATTTAGGCTAGTCTATATAATTCACATCACTTAAAATTATGAAAAATATTTGATAGTGGGGTCTTATTATATAAAAAAAAAATAAAAAATGATGTGGCCCAAACATATTTTCAAGGAGAAATGCTATTAAGCCCAAAAGGTTGTCACATAAATTGTGTCTCAAATGCATCTTGAATGATATAAATGTATTTACATTTGCGATTGGAGTGTACTTTTCTGGAACCAAATAACATTACTCATTCTTTTTTTTAATTGATAATTTAGTAATTGCAATTGATGTGAGATTGATAATAAATTATTAATGATTCCAGTCACTAAATTTTTTGGCTATGCCACTAAAACTCCATGCATCCCTCATCAAAAGTTCACTTTCTTTTATTTATAAAGAAAAGTGAACTCTTAATTTAGGTTCAAAAAACGGGATATTGAAAAATATGGCTTGTATAAAAAAGTTTTCTGCAAAAAAACCAAGGAGTAATATTTTTGTAAATTAAGGACCTATATTTGACCAAACTCCAAAAGGAGTGCAAAGTTAACTTTGCAGTAGATTTAAATTTTTTTTTATGGAATCATGCAAAATTAAGTTTGCATTACATGTTTTTTAGCATATTATTATAAATAAGTGTTTAATTGACAGTGTTTTAGAATAATTTTAACAAATTACATATTCAAAACCTATTCTAACAAATTACATATTCAAAACCTATTCGTTAATAAAATGCACATAATAATTTTTTCGGAGTTATGCAAAGTTAAGTTTGAACTCCTTATTTTCTAAAATATTACTATGTCGTTGTATTTATTTGACGTTGTTTTAAAATTTTATGGATGAAAAATAATAATATACTTGTTAAAAAATATAAATACATCATGCAAAAGAAATTTGCATTAAATTTTTTTGATTGCAAAGTTAAGTTTGCACTCGGTCAAATCCCTTATTTTAAAATACAATTGATTAGCAAGCCCTTATTTCATAATGATAATAATATCTAGGCCCTTATTTCTAAAAAAATATTATTCGTTGGTTTTTTTTTGCGAAAAACATAGTTATGGAAAAACTTTTACCTCCTTTTCGGTATATATATATATTAGTTATAATCATGGAAACTGTTATTACATTCCAAAATTAAAATAACTATTGTGACGGCCATTATTGATTCTCACTGTGAATAATTCCACAATTAATAATTTGCCAAACACCTTTTGCAAACTTTGAATCACAGGGCGTAGGATTGTGGGACTTTACCTAACTAGCACTCCTCCCTTCATTATGATTTATTTATTGTAGATCCTGATCCCAATATTCACGTCTACCCATCGATATCCCCCCACACCTCACACCCCTTTCAAATTTCACTGACTACTCCATTTTCTTTGGATCAACATAATTTATTGCCTTCAAATATTCTTGTATATATCTAGATATATTACCATACTTGGCCTGTAAACAGAATCATAATATTTTCAATAATTATCCAAGCCAAAAAAAAACACTAAGGGGTAATAGAAATACCAAATATTTTAACATCCTTGCCTGAACAAATTCATTGTAAAATTCAACAATTACTCACATATATAATCGGGGATTCATAGTAATACTATTAATGCTAACTATTCCCTCAATAAGAGTCGAGACTTTTTTTTCACTTTCTTTGAATTGTGTTTATAGATTGCACGAGTGTAACGGTTTGAGTCTCTTCCCCCCCTATCGTGTGTATCAAGAAAAGTGTTTAAGACTCTCAAGTCAAGTCTCCTCTGAAGTAGAAACATCTTGTCCTCTTTTGAATGGGTTGCAACTTGCAACCCTAGAGCTTAGACCTTCATTTTTAAATATATATATATATATATATATATATGGGTAGTGCTATTACCAAAGTAGATATAACTTCTGCCAAAACAATGCATTTTACTTAAAATTCAATATTGTACAACAACTCAATGCATTAATTCCTTCATTAAAAGTCATTCTAGTTTTGACAATAATATTTTTGATATAAAAACTGGTTGAATATTTTCTATTACGTACACCTTATTGATAATAACGTGTAATCCTACCTATATTCCCTTAATTTACGCTTGACTGACATATATATAGACTAAAAATTTGAGTTTGTTGACACATTTTGCGGGGCAGACTTACACATATAGTCATGTTCAAAAAAGAAAAAGGAATTCTAAGAAGACGAAACCAGCTACTTGTTGAAAAGGAATTGATTTTTTTTTCTAGTCTACAGAAATTGATTGTTTGGAATGTGTTAATTATAGAACGACCTGAAGTAAACAACTAGTCTGTTTTTTTGTGTACAAATTTTCAAAGGAGGAGTCAATAAGAAAAGTGTGAGACTATTCTTTTTCCATTGGCTTGTTACGTATAAATTTTCTCTTCTTCAACTGATCCACTGTGCATGTGGCTAGGATATATACATACCTATGGGTCCATCTTTCAAAGTATTGTAACGTTTGTATAAAGAGAAATTATATTAGAAAATATTTATCTTAACTGATTTTTTCTATTTAAGATTTTGAAATGTAAACTATGTGACAATCATAAAATATTCAGTACTCCTAAAATATCAAATAGTAGTGTAGATGAGCTTGTGAGCTCATAAAATATATCTGGGTTCCCTCGGCCAAGCATGTGAGCTCAGATGCTTGGATCCCTTTGAGTGTAATTTCTCTTCGTCTATTTTCTTCATACTTGGTGAAAATTTTGTTTTCATCCTTGCATATAAATATTGGCTTATAAAATGGGTTTCTTTCTGTAGTTAAGGGCATGCCATGTGTGACTCATCAACTGGTCAGCATGTTTTCTTCAAATTTTGGCGAGAACAGTTGTTACAGCTCATTAATGAGGAAGGTCATTAAGGGTCTGTTCCCGATGCAATAAACACTGTTTGAGAAGAGAGAGAAAAGGAAAGCCTCTTCTTTCCTTCTTTTATCTTCTTCTACCTCCGTCCTCCTCTTCCTCTTCAAGAATACAAGTTTTTCCCAAATCCTTTGGTTACATCTAAGTGTGTAACAAAAGTGGAAGGCTCAACTTCTTGTTGTACACATGGGCACTTCATAGAATAAGCTATTGTGTCTTTTTTTTTTATATGAATGAATCATTAAAGAAAATTGTTGAGGCAAAGACTTACACGAGTTAAAAAAGATCGAGTGGCAAAGCGTAGTTGAAAGAAATGGGTGTAGGCAACACTGATGGGATGAAGACCATGTAACTATTCCAGAAAGACAAAGACCCACTGGCTTGTCTACTGCTTGGTTTTTGTGGTGGGACGATTTATTTAGCGAGAGATCCCGTTTTTGATTATTCCCAAGTGTTATGATAAATTTTAATACACAAATTAGTTTATAGTGTAACGTGTAAGTGAGGTCAATCTAGTTAGAAAAGTAGTGTTTTTTTCTTCTTTTTATTTTATTTTATTTCAATTCTCAAAATACTTACAGCTTTCGGACTTCCACATTCAGGACTCCCATCCTATCCATTCTATACATCCCTCTCAACTTCTTTGGAAAACTTTCAACACCTTTAAAAGATACATTCTTCTTACATATACAGCCAGAATTTGCTAAAAAGTCTTAACAACTATTTTTTTCTCGAAATGTATGCAACAACGTATAATCCATCTCCTTAAGAATGCTCATCATCATTCTGACTTCATACCAAGGAATATCGACTTTCATCTGCTTGAGCCCATGCATCTCTGTAAACCTTGCAATAGCGCCCTAGCTTCAGCAACCATGTTCCACAGAATCCCAAAATAATCAGCTTGAGCCCACACAATAGAACCTTTACATGATTTGAGTATACTTCCACCTCCACTCTCCCCTGGATTCCCTTTTAAACACCCATCAGAGTTGAGTTTGAACTTCCAAACAAAGGACCTACCCATCTAGTAATAATATATTGTTGACCACCTCTACAATTTGTTTTCAATCTGAAGTTCCTTAGCAAATTTAAATCTTACTTGCACTGTTTCAACACTAAGCTCACATTGCAAAGAAGGCCTTTTAAGTTTACTTCAACATTACGGATGATCAAACTAGCATTTCCAACTTCACCTTCAAATCCCGCTTTGTTTTTAATCTTCCAAAATTCTTAACAAATACATACCTAAATTACAATAAGCAACACTTTAAAACACAGAGATCGAAATTTAAACAACCGCCATTCAAATAATCTTAATTTTAATGATGTCGCCTTACCAAAAATACCCAGCAAATCTTCAAAGTGATGCCAAACTTTTTAAGCCTCCACATTTAGCAAGAAAACATGATCAATGGATTCAATTTGAGGAAAGCTACAGCAATTGCATTGTGATGCAAGATTAATTCCTAGATATTGCAGATTTTGATCTAATGGCAATTTTCCTTGCACAGCCCTCCATACCAGTATTGACCATTTAAGAGGGACATAGTGTGCCCACATAAGAAAACTCAGCTTCATAGTTACCTGCCTTTGTTAATAGATATGCTGGGCCGAAGATACGGTAAATTTTCCATTTGAAGATGCCACCCACACATATTTATCGTCATCTGAGTTTATCAAATAATCCATATTTTGAATATTTGTTAAAATCTGAGGTTGAATAAAATCTTTAAATAATTCTAAAGAAGCCCTAGTATTTTTTACACCATCCTTAACTGTAAGCTCTTGAGTCAAATCCGGAGGATCACCCAAATCAACAAACTGAATTCTGCCATACCATCTTTTTTTCTAGAAACACTATGCCAGGAAAGGGTCTAGGCGACGTACACTAATAGGGTCCGTCTCTTAAAATGACCCTTAGGCAACGAATATTGATGTCCGTCTCCTAAAACTTAACTTACACGACGTACAGGTAAGAACGTCGCCTAAGTGTCATCTTAAGCGACGTATAAATAGAATACGTCTCCTAAACACAACTTATGTGACAGATCATGGCGACTAGCAAGGTACGTCTCATAAGATTAATTTAGGCGATGTACATTGATCAATTTACATCTCCTAAAAGTCCCACTTAGGCACATTGATAAATGTGCGTCGCTTAAAGTTATTCTCCCACCGCAATTTTTAATGAAATTTCAAATATTTAGAAAATTTAAAATTCACTTAGGCGACGTACATTGATCAATGTACGTCTCTTAAAAGTCTCACTTAGTCAAGGCATATTGATCAATGTATGTCGCTTAAAGTTATTTTTCCGCCGCAATTTTCAACGAAATTTCAAATATTTGGAAAATCTAAATTTCACTTAGGCGACGTACATTGATCAAAGTACGTCTCCTAAAAGTCCAACTTAGGCGACGTACATTGATCAATGCGCGTCGCTTAAAGTTATTTTGCTGTCGTAATTTTCAACAAAATTTCAAATATTTAAAAAATCTAAAATTCACTTAGGCGACGTACATTGATCGATGTACGTCGCTTAAAGTTATTTTCCCACCGCAAGTTTAACGAAATTTCAAATATTTGAAAAATCGAAAATTCACTTAGGCAACGTACATTGGTCAATGTACGTCTCCTAAAAGTCACACTTAGGCGACGTACATTGATCAATGTATTAAACCTACAATATTTGGGAAATTTAAAAATGATTATTTTTCATGTTTGAATTATGAAAATTATTCCTTCTAAAACTCTCAATGTCATTTCTTAAAAATAAAGTTTGATTTTCTTTCTATTTTGTTGTTTTAATTAATTAACAAAGATAAAAACCGTTTATCCGACTGTTCCTCTAATAATCCCCTAGGCACCAATCCTTCTCTGGCTGCCACTGACCAAATCTCCTGCCCACTTGAAAAGCCAATTTTTAAATCATTTCAAGAATTCCACTCATAATTTCATTTCAATTTATTCAATTTTATTTTAAAAAATTAATAAAATATATTATTTTTTTCACTTTTTCTAATAGTATTATAGAAATGAAAATTATGACTAAATACCCATTTCTCATTTTTTTTCTTGAAATAAGACCATTTTGACTTTTTAAAAATTTAGATTTTATATTATTGATATTTTAAAATTAATTAATTTCATTTTGTAAAACCTACATATTTTATGGTTTAACCTTTTTATAATTTATATTCAATAACTTAATGATTATTACATTAAATACTTTTTTAAGGAACAAAGTTTGTAATTAATATTTTTTCTATTAGTATTTTTATTTGCGAATCCTTTTGTTTAGTCGTTAAAATATGAAAAATATATTTTTTCACTTTATAATCTAGTTATTTTATAATCCTTAAGTATTATACTAAATTTAAATTTAAAACTAGTCATACTAAAATTAAATAGATGGTTTGCATCTTAAGTAAAAATATAGTTTTATCGTGATTAAGAAATTAATAATAGCTTGACACGTCATAATGCATTTTATCTAAAAGTAGGATTTTGCGGATTAGTTTAGTAAAACATCATTGTTTTATATTCAATGAAGCATGGATATAGATATGGTTATCGGATGTACCAATACGGTGATACGGCAAAATTAGAAATTAAAAAAATATAGGTTATGACACATCTTCGATACGGATTATAAAAAATAATTATAATATATATATTTAATTAATCAGCTATAAGAATTTTATAAATTTATGAACAATATCATTAATATTCATAAAACTAATGTAAAATATTAGAGATAATATATTTATTTATAAGTAGGGGTGTATACGGATCGGATACCACACTATTATGCTTATCTTTTTTAAATATGCTATCCAAATCATTATCCCTATTTATTTGGATAGTATACTCAATTATTCTTATTCTACTGGATTCGGATAATATCTCTATTTTTTTTATATATAACTATAATTATATATACGTTGTCTTATGTTTTGTGTAAACTTTGAACTCAAATAATTAATTCTTTTATTTATCCTATATAACATAATTTACATTAATTTATAAGATAACCATCACATAAATTCAAATGACAAATCAAAGCTGAAAATCAATAGCATTTAAATTTGATACTAGCAAATCGCATATATTGTATATACAATTTACGAACTCTTGTTTAATTTATTCCGTTTAACTTTTTATATTTTGCTTAAGAATATGTAATTTCCTAAATTTAGAATATTTACAAATTACTCTCAAACCTCCATCTTTAGGTAATCAAATCCTGAAATGCTCAATCCAACACACTAAGGGACTCTTTGTTTTGCTCATTTGAAATCTAAATAGAGACCGTTCAGATTTCAAGTCTGCTAAAAATATATGTTTGTTTGCTTAAGTGTTCATACATTAATGGTTATATTTTTCTCTGAATAATTCAAAGGTAAAAATTTTACCTCTTAACCCAAATAAAAGATCTAAATAAGTATTTTTTTTTCCATAACTACCCTCACTTGCTCAATTGATATTGACAGAGTAGTGGTATGTCCCTGTAAGCTAAAGCACATATTATGATTTTCAATTTTTGTCATCTTATACATTTTTTCCTAGTAATGAAACAAGAATTGTGTAAGAATTATTTTGAACCCTTACTTAGGCAAAGGTAGTATTCTACAAGAACTAATATATAACATATAATTATATCGATGAATCAAACCTCTAACCACTCTTTTCCCAAATTTTATGCAAGCTAGCAAGTACTACGTATTATTGTGTTATAATGCCATTGGCTCCCACTAAACTAATATTTAAATTAATGCCATTGCTTCCAGCCCCCCTCCACGTGGTCATGTATTAATGTACCCTTTTATAAAAATAGAATTAATTGCTTATTGTATATATATATATACGAAAATATTCAAGTGCGGACCGGTCTGTACGAACCGGACCTTTTTACGAAGTTTTTTCGTTTTAAAAAACATCCCCCAGTGTTTTTACTATGAAAAAACATCGTAAAAAGGCCCGGTCTGTACTAGAATTGGACTCTATATTTATATATATATACCTACATATTTAATTATTTATATCTACATATACTTTTTATATAATCTTTGTTTTTTAGATAAACTTGAGTTCGAGCATTTAGGGAATAAGGACTTAGATTGGGGTTGAGGGTTGTACTATACATCTTTGTATTCTCAAAGTTTACATGGGAGGGCTTACACAAGAAAAAATAATTAAAAAATGAGTTTGAAAATAAATTTGTTCAAAATTTTGGACATGGCTCATCTCTATTACCTTTTAATTTAATTTTGATTTAACGAATCTAATTCGAGAACTAAATGGATAATTTTTTTATAAAATTTAATGGAGATCATCTCTTGAAAAATAAATTATCTCCACAAAAATAAATTAACGAAGATGAATTGATTCCCAAAAATTTAGATTCGCTCCTTATTTTCCCCTCATATTAAAGCAAGCAATACTAACCGGTAAAATTAGACTGCATTATTTATAATTTTCTTTGTCTTTATAAAATTGTCCCAGACTTTGTATTTGTGCACCTGTCTTTGTCTCCCAGTGGTGTCTTAAAGATATGGCACTATGATTCATTATTTCTTTAATCTATCTTATTATTATTAATTTTTTTATAACAAATCCAACATGATTCACTCTACCATGCCAATTGTTTTCTATGTATCTTGGGCATTTTATTTTTCATAGCTTTTATATTATTTTTAATTAGAATCTGTTTGAGTGGCAATTCGCAATTAGGGGACCATGCAGGACTAACTTTTATGGTCATTAGTGAAAGTCCCAATGGGTATCATGTAGTTGGACAATTAGAATTGTCCATTTTGAGCTAAAAGCGGTCTAGAAAGCAAACCCTCGTCCAGTCGCACTCTGTTGAAAATTTTTACCATGCTGGATTTTATCGCTAAGCTTGAAGACAGATTTATTAAAAATTACTTAAACATGTATATTTTTTATTTTCTCTTTAATGTGATTTTATTCAAAATCATTTTAAGAAAAAAAATTAGTATTTTTATTAAATAATTTTTTATTAAATAAGATGATAAAATTTCCCACACTCTCTCTTATTTTACTAAAAACACACTCCTCACTTCAACATACTATCACCATACACACTCACTCTCACAATATTATTTATATTTTAAAATTAATTAATTTTATTTTGTAAAACCTACATATTATATGGTTAAACCTTCTTATAATTAATATTCAATAACTTAATAATTTTTACATTAAATATTTTTTTAAGGAACAAAGTTTGCAATTAATATTTTTTTATATTCGAAGTGGGCGATTTGATCATCTAAAATTTTAATGGTAAAAATTGAATATATGTTTCAAATTTTTAGTCGGACAAATTATGATTGTCAATTTCAAGCAAAAACGGTCTAGAAAGCAAACCCTAGTCCAGTCGTGCGCTATGGAAGATTTTTTTGTGCTGGATTTTATTGCGAAGCTTGAAGGCAAATTTATTAAAATTTGATGCTTAAACATATATATTTTTATTTGCTTTTTATTATTTAATTAATTTATTAAGTGCAATTGTGCCTTTTTAGAATAAATTTGAGCCATTCATTGCTTCTTTAATTAATGGTATTAAAGTATTGATCCATGTGAAGCTTAAACTTCTTTTTTGGTTCGTCGCGTGTGTACTTCCCTTAAGGAGTTTAATTATATATTTGTTTCCTTTCTTTTGTGACCGGGAGATTAAGTTGATCCTAGCCATTTATCACCCACACATAGATATTCATCTTTTTCTCCTCACTAGCCATTCGTGACCGTGGGATTAAGTTGATCCTCTGATGTGAACTGCGATCGTATTCTATCCAAGTAAGATGGATCCGCAACCCTTAACGTATGAAGACGCAAGAACCTTGGAATCACGCGAAGTTAATAGAGGTGGAACCTCGACCCAATCCCAAAAATGAGAAAGAACCTTGGTATAGTCGAAGACAAACAATCAATCGATGGGTTAATTGATTGCTAAGTCGAAGACAACAAGAACCCTAATTCTAGCTGTTCGAGACGTTCTTAGAACGCAAGAGGTGAAAACACTCAAAATTTAATTAATCAAAGCTGCCCAAAACAATAGCGTTAGCTCCTTTAAATAGGAGTAATTAAACCTACTAGGTCTAGGAAAATAAACAAAAACGAAATTAATGGGTTTTCCACATAATTTGGGCCCAAATAAAGCTAAACATAAATTAAACTTAAAATAAACAAAGCCTAGCCCAGCCTATTTATCTAATACATGTTTTTAATCTCTTGGGTTGCTATTTTGAACATTTTTAATTGGGCCTTTAAGCAATGTCTTCCATTTTTGAGCCCGATCTCCTTCAATGCTCCTCTATGCTTCAGCTTTGCTCATCATCTCTTGGACCATGGTCATAAGTGCCTCCTTGATCTTCTTGGCTCTAGCTCGAGTGATTGGACCACTTGGAATCCGGATGAGATCGGCATAGCCTTCACTCCATGATCCAGCGTCAGTACTATCCTTGGGCTCATCATTCCCTTCCTCTTAAAAAGGAATTGTCTTCAATTCGTCACCTGCACTAAACGGACTTAGATCAGCAACATTAAATGTAGCATTCACATTATACTCACCTAGAAGATCAAGTTTGTATGCATTGTCATTGATCCTTTGCACAACTTGAAATAGTCCATCTCCTCTCGGTAACAACTTAGAACGCCTTTGAATTGGAAACTGTTCCTTTCTCAAGTGCAGCCAAACCTAATCTCCTGGTTCGAAGACCACTTTTTCCTTCCTTTGTTTGCTTGCTACACATTCTGCTCAGTTCTCTTTTCAATGTTTTGCCTCGCCTTCTCATGAATCTGTCTAACAAACTCAGCTTTCTTCCTGCCATCTAGGTTAGCATGCTCAATAGGTAATGGCAATAAATCCAAAGGAGTTAAAGGTTTAAAACCATACACAATCTCAAAAGGAGAAAACTTAGATGTAGAATGAATAGATCGATTATGTGCAAACTCAACATGAGGCAAACATGCTTCCCACTCTTTTAAGTTCTTCTTAATTGTGGCACGCAATAAAGTAGATAAAGTTCTATTTACTACTTCTGTTTGACCATCAGTTTGGGGATGACATGTAGTAGAAAACAATAATTTAGTACCCAACTTTTCCCACAAAGTCTTCCAAAAGTAGCTCAAAAACTTTGCATCCCTATCAGAAACAATGGTTCTAGGTATGCCATGCAATCGCACAATTTCTTTGAAGAATAAATTAGCAATTCGTGGTGCATCATCAGTTTTATTACAAGCAATAAAATGAGCCATTTTAAAAAATCTATCAACCACCACGAAAATAAAATCATTCCCATGTTTAGTCCTAGGCAAACCCAACACAAAATCCATAGAAATGTCAACCCAAGGGTCACTAGGAATGGGCAATGGAGTATATAGACTATAGGGGTTTAACTTAAACTTTGCTTTCTTACAAGTAACACATCTCTCACAGATTCTTTTAACATCTCTTTTCATGTGAGGCCAAAAGAAGTGTTCTTGCAATACTCTTAAGGTCTTAGTTATACCAAAGTGCCCTATTAGACTCCCACCATGAGCCTCTTTCACAAGCAACTCAGGCAATGAACATTTAGGCACACAAAGTTTGTTTTCACGCATTAAGAACCCATCATGCCTAAAGTACTTATCAAACGCCACTTTCTCACATGCATTAAAGATATCTCTAAAAATAGCATCATCACAATACAATTCGTTGATGTATTCAAATCCAAGTAATTTAGCATCTAAAGTAACAATTAAAGCATACCTGCGCGATAAAGCATCTGCTACATCATTTTTCTTACCCTGCTTGTACTTGATCACATACGAAAAAGTTCTATGAACTCTACCCATTTGGCATGGCGCTTGTTCAACTTTTGCTGTCCCTTCAAGTGCTTCAACGATTCATGATCTGTGTGAATCATGAACTCCTTCGGCCACAGATAGTGCTGCCATGTATCCAACGTTCTCACTAATGCATAAAGCTCCTTGTCGTAGGTGGGGTAATATAAGGTTGTCCCACCTAGCTTCTCACTAAAGTATGCTATTGGCTTCCCTTCCTGCATAAGAACAGTACCAATACCATTTCCTGAAGCATCGCATTCAATTTCAAAAGTCTTTGAAAAGTTAGGCAAAGATAACAAGGGGGCGTTACTTAGCTTGCTTTTTAGTAATTGGAATGCCTTCTCTTGTTCCTCTCCCCATTTGAACCTAATATTCTTCTTGATCACTTCAATCATTGGCGCCGCAATCATGCTAAAATCCCTCACGAATCGCCGATAAAAACTAGCAAGCTCATGGAAACTCCGCACTTGTCCAACACTTGTAGGACTTTGCCATTCTTGAATAGCCTTAAAAAAAATTTCATCAACTTGAATACTTTGTGCACTAACAACAAAACCAAGAAATACAAGCTTATCTGTGCAAAATGTGCACTTCTTCAGGTTAGCATATAACTTCTCCTTTCGCAAGACATCCAAAACATATTTTAAATGAATTACATGGTCATCTAGATTTTTGCTATAAATTAGGATATCATCAAAATGGACCATAACAAATTTGCCAATGAATGATCTCAAAACATAGTTCATTAAGCGCATAAAGGTACTAAGAGCATTCGTCAAACCAAAAGGCATAACTAACCACTCACATAACCCATATTTAGTTTTAAATGTTGTTTTCCATTCATCGCCTTCTTTCATTCTAATTTGATGGTATCCACTTTTCAAATCAATTTTAGAGAATATACTAGACCCATGCAACTCATCAAGCATATCATCTAAACGTGGAATGGGATGACGATACTTTACCGTGATATTATTAATTGCCCAGCAGTCCACGCACATTCTCCACGTCCTATTCTTCTTCGGCACTAGCAAGACTGGCACCGCACATGGGCTCATACTCTCTCTCACACACCCTTTCTCTAGTAGTTCTGTCACTTGCCTTTGAAGTTCCTTCGTCTCCTCTGGATTACTCCTATAGGCTAGGCGGTTTGGAATGGATGCTCCGAGTACGAAATCAATTTGGTGCTCTATTCCTCGAATAGGTGGTAAACCGCTTGGGGTATCCTCTGAAAAAACGTCACCAAAATCTTGCAACAAAGAAATAATAACACTAGGCAAAGAAGAATTTAGTTCGTTAGTATTCAAAAGCGTTTCTTTGTATACAAGTACAAGAAGTTGATTACAAAGTATCGCTCTTTTCACTTCAGTAGCTCTCGCATAGAAATTCTTTTACCTCCTCTTAAACTTACTCTCAATAGTCACTAGTTTTTCCACTCTACCTTCTTTTTTCTCAATTTCTTTTCTTTTTCCCTCACTTTCTTTCTTTTCCTCACCACTCACTATCTTTTTCTTTTCAGCTCTCCGTTGCTCCTCCTCATTTTGTAACTTCAACTGATCAGCATAGGTTTGTTGAGGGGTAAAGGTGCAAGAATGATTGTTCTCTTGTTTATCTCAAACGAATATTTATTGGTGAAGCCGTCGTGTTTAACTCTTCTATCATATTGCCAAGGTCTCCCCAATAATATATGGCCGGCTTGCATGGGAACCACATCACAAAGCACTTGGTCCTCATACTTCCCAATGCTAAAGGACACCAAAACCTGCTTGTTCACGCTCACTTTACCGCTATCGTTCAACCACTGCAGTTTATAAGGCCTTGGATGCGTAGTTGTGTGCAATGCTAGCTTCTCCACCATAGTCGTGCTAGCCACATTAGTTAAACTACCTCCGTCTATCACTAAGCTACACAACTTGCCTAGCACCAGGCACCTAGTGTGAAAAATATTCTCGTGCTGCTCCTCATCCTCCCTTGCTTGCACACTAAGGGCTCTTCTTGCAACTAATAACTCGCCCTGGATGGCACTCTCTTCTTCTTGGACTTCTTCTAATTGTGGCATGGCTTTAGTGCCTTCTTTTTCCGTCTCGTATTCCCTATTATCCAGAAGTATCATCACTCGCTTGTTTGGGCATTGAGTGGCAATGTGGCCTCTCCCTTGACATTTCCAACAAATAATGTCTCGATTTCGAGTTGTAGGGGTATTAGTGGTGTTAGGGGCTGCCTTAGCTTGGCTTCCACTAGGAGCTTTCGATTTTGAATCAGTTTTTGGTTTCGGAGTGGTTGCCTTATCATCCTTCTTCCATGGACTTTGTTTCCATGGAGCAGAATAAGAACTTTGTCTTGGCTTAAAGCTACCCCTCCTCTTGAGCTGCCTCTCTATTTTAATTGCCGCGTGCACAATATCTTCAATCTCAACGTAGGGATGCAATTCAACCGCATTGGCAATTTTTCGATTTAACCTACTCAAGAACCGCGCCATGGTAGCTTCTCTATTCTTATCAACCGCATTGGCAATTTTTCGATTTAACCTACTCAAGAACCGCGCCATGGTAGCTTCTCTATTCTCATCAACCTTGGCCCGAATCATGGCCACTTCCATCTCCTTGTAGTACTCATCAACACTACGATTCCCTTGTGTAAGCCCCTGTAATTTTTGGTACAATTCTCGATAATAATGATCGGGTACAAACCCCTTCTTCATCAGTTGCTTCATCTCTTCCCATGTCTCAACGGGTCTTTCATCACTACGCCTTCGCTTTGTCATCAAGCGATCCCATCAAACAAGTGCATAATCTGAAAATTCAATAGCTGCCAATTTCACCTTCTTGGACTCGGAGTAATTATGGCAAGCAAACACCAACTCTACTTTCTTGACCCACTCAAGATAGGCCTCGGGGTCATTCTTCCCTTGGAAGGATGGAATCTTTATTTTGATTCCATTCATGTTGTCATCCTCTCGATTGGTTCCTCTACCAAATCGCCTACCATTCCGTCGGTTAGCGGTTACCGAATCAACGTCACTTTCCCCGTCATCAAAGCTATCTCGGTAATAGTTATCAGGATCATTCTCAGCCCTCCTTTCTCTAGGCTGCATTCTCCCAGTTCTTTGAGCACTATGTGATTTGCCAGATTGTTCATTTTGAGCGCTCTCAGCCCTATCCACTTTCACCCGCATTCATTTTAATTCGACACTAATCTCATATACTTGCTCTCTAAAGCCACCCAACTTCTCTCTCATCATATTTTGTAAGGTACTCATCATGGCTTCTTGGAATAACTTAGGATTGAAATTTGACATATTGCTGCAAAACAGAGATTATCACAATATAAAGAAATAAAAATTTTCTCACTACACTCCCTTACGTGTTTCACTCAGAATATGTCACTCTAATTTTACCGCTCGTGTTTAGCTCTCAAAAGTAATGATATACCTCTAAATTTTCACCTTTTGGAACTTTCAAACAAATCGAAAAGCCAGAACCTTTGTCTCGGTTCCCAAACAGACCAATCACAATTCAAACAGATAAATTGTATGCTAGGACAAGTATGTTTTCACCAAGAACTCAATAAATAGGAATCCCAATGAATTATGGACACGATACGAAGCGAAAAATTGAGAAAAATGAGCGAAAATTCAATCAAGTGAAAATAGGATTTTTGGAATCCTTGGACCCTATAGAACCCAAATCCAACAAGAAATAATTGCGAATTTCAAAAAATTTTGTACTTTTTTTTTCTGGGTGTCTCAACTTCTACTTCAATCTGGTGTAGTCGAAAATTACAGAATTCGAAATTTCAGTAAAATTAATTAACCATGACAGTCGAAACTCAATAACTAAGGATTATATACACAATCAAAATTCAATAAAAATCAAAACTCAACAGCAATCGAATCTTAGCAAACTAGGGTTTATATGGAGTTGTCAAAATTTTGATTAACCTTAACATTCGCAGTATTAACAATCAAGAGCATATTCGAAAAGCACTTAGCAAGAAAAGATTCGAAGATTAATTATCAATCAAGAACAGGTTCAAAATTTACTCAGCAAAACGGATTCGATAATTATGTAGCAAGAGCATAATCGATTTTTTTTTCATAATCGAAAATAATAACCCTAGTTTTAAGAAGATACGAATAAAGCAGTCTACAAATTGAACAAAACAGAAACAAACGAAAGATAAAACCTCGATAGAAAATTGCCTTTGATACCAACTGATGTGAAGACAATAAGAACAAGAACCCTAATTCTAGCTGTTCGAGACGTTCTTAGAACGCAAGAGGTGAAAACACTTGAAATTTAATTAATCAAAGCTGCCCAAAACAATATCGTTAGCTCCTTTAAATAGGAGTAATTAAACCTACTAAGTCTAGGAAAATAAACAAAAACGAAATTAATGGGTTTTCCACATAATTTAGGCCCAAACAAAGCTAAACATAAATTAAACTTAAAATAAACAAAGCCTAGCCCAGCCCATTTATCTAATACATGTTTTTAATCTCTTGGGATGCTATTTTGAACATCTTCAATTGGGCCTTTAAGCAATGTCTTCCATTTTTGAGCCCGATCTCCTTCAATGCTCCTCTATACTTCAGCTTTGCTCATCATCTCTTGAACCATTGTCATAAGTGCCTCCTTGATCTTCTTGGCTCTAGCTCGAGTGATTGGGCCACTTGGAACCTAGATGGGATTGGCATAGCCTTCACTCCATGATCCAGGGTCAGTGCTATCCTTGGGCTCATCATCCTCATTTGTTTCTCTCTCTAGAATTGTAAAGAACTAAAGTTCTTTTAGGCTCATTGATTGTTAAATCTAAAAATCGTGGTAGTATTTTTGATTTTGATAATATTTCTCGTCTTGAGAGAGATTCGAAATATTTTTTTGTTTGTTAAGATCAGAAATATATAGTTGAATCTTTGTTAAAAATTGATTGGGGATTTTCGGAACTGTTTTGGATCTACTGAGGTTGTGTATACACTCGGTGCTACTGATTTTGGTGATTTGCTTACTCGATTTTGCTGTGTGATTTTTGAATCTTTCGTGGTGCTTATTTTCTACTGCGTATTATGAATCGGTGCTATTTTGGATCTGCCGTGGCTAAGTTTTGGTTGGCTGTTTGCTGTGTGTACGCGATTTGTTTTATATCTTCGTGGTGCTATAATTTTTAGATTTATCTTTCTAATTTGCGTGGATAATTCTTCTTGAAATCCGGTAATATCTTTCTAGATCTAAATCTTCTTGTTCGTAAAACATATTGTTTTGTACTCGAAATCTATGATTAATTGTTGAGAAATAATTCATATAAATCTCAATTTGTTAATTAATTGGTTGTTAGATTATCTTGTTTATAAATTGATTTGAGTTTTGGAACTTAGTACATTGTTCTATTCTTGCTGTTGATCATAAATCTGATTATAGTGGGTGAAATGTTAAGAAAATAAATCAAAATGCAAAAAATAAAAATAAAAATCACAATATGTTTTTTAATAAAAATACCAACAAATAATTACCGCGGAAATTGAATTCGGACGGTCTTTGGGTTGAGTCGCGGACTAGGTCGCTTTCTTTAAGACATTTCGCGACTACCCTCTCGGTGCAAACTTTGAAGTCATGCCGTCCCTAGGATAAAACAGCCCAGAATCACTCTATCTTAAGATGTTTTTTCATGGAAAAAAATGGGAATAACACTACAATTTCAAGAGAAATGTGCTCGGTAAACTAATGAAAAAAAATGAATTCTCTAGAGGTAGAATTTTCAACTATGAAAAATGATGCTCTTGAACCATAGCAAGGTCTCATTATATAGGCTAAAAAAGATCACCGTTAGCATCAGTTTTAATTGGCCATTAACACCATCAAAACAATTTTATTGTCCACCATAAAGACAAATTTAATTGTCTACCTTTAAACCACTAAAACTCCAAAATAAATATATTGTAACATAAAATAATTTATATGCATTGATTTGTCTTTAATCAAATTATAAGGCCCTTTTGAATTCAAACTTGGTATTAAAACATATTTTAATTAATATTAAAATCTGATTTGAATTTCAAATTAAAATTTATTTCAAAATATTTTTTTTCTAAAAATTGTTTTTAATACACAATTTCAACATGAGTATGATTGTTATATAACCTGTTCATATTGAATCTAAAATATGTATTGATATTGTTCTGTTGCTGCGTAAAATCTGTGAATTTTTCTACTGTGAATCTATTCGCGCCATTGCTGTTTTTACTCTGCTATTGTTGCTGCGTATAGGCTGTTTTAGCATGTGTTATTGCCGGAAAACTGAATTAAGTCTGTATATGGCTGCTATATAAATCTTTGTTCTGGACTAGTGTTATTACTGCTATTAAAATTTGTTAAGCGCTGAATATGATATGAATATGCTTGATTACTGCGAATTTGTTTCTGCTGCGAAATTCTTCAAAGTACCGTGAGTTCTTACCTTGCCTTATATTTGATTGGTAATTGATTTAACCATCTGTTTATTCATTCACTCATTCATTCAGGGTTCAATTACTAGTTATCGAAGTGTTTTGAATTGTGTTCTTTCAAGTATGAATTTATAGTGGGTTTTTAATGTAGCAATAATAATGGTACTTGGCCTCGTAGGGTAATCATTCAGGTGTTATGCGATTGCATGAATGATACACTTGTAAAGTGGCAGAGTATTTTTTATAGTAAAAAAATTATACTAACTTTTTAGCAAGCGAACTCGAGCCGAACTTGGGACCAGCTTATATGTTTGGATCTACCTTTCTGAAATCTTTATAATTATTTTTTTTCCTTTAGGACAAAACAGGTTTATAAGAAGGGTGGAGTCATCCTTGACCTTTGAGTACAGATCCATCAATCTCTTCATCAATTTTTGTGGAGGTAATTTTGCGAAACACATCATTTGTCTAGCGAAGAAATATTAAAAATTGCATTAGCAGCCTTTTGTCAATAGTATGTATTATGTTGTAGTTAATTATTTCATGAATGTTGATTTAATATCAATGCAAAATTTCAGACAAAGTTGATGTTTTGTACTTTGAATGATCAAGTTGAGTAAACTCCTAACTTTTAGAGTTCTACCTATTCACATCTCTTATTCGAACTGTTATGACTCATGTTTTCTATTTTTAATTTCTATTAGACCGCACATACAAATATTGGGTCCCAATGCATAAAAATTCCCCAACCCAAAGTAAGTGATCAATTTATTTCTTATTCGTACCACAAGGCTTTAATGCTGTTGATTGTACATGATTCTATTATATGCCCATCCAACTCCTCAAGGTCTCCCTTAGCTTTTGTAATTTTCCGTCTTAAGAGTTGTATTTTGTCATCTTTTCTGACATTATTTTGTTATCTTATGAATACTCAGGTGACATCGGAGTTAAAGAATTTGGTAGTTATAACTTTGTAAGGCGGAAAAGAATATTTGAAAGACAGCCAAAGTAGTCTATTGTATTTTCTGGCTTTGTAATCAAACATTAGTTGTATAAGATTCTAAACAATTAAACTTTGTATGTTGGTGACGTAGTATTTTACTCATAAAAGTGTACTTTGATTTGGATGTGGGATAATGATCAATTTTTAATTGAATGTTTTATTTTTTTCAATTTGATGGATTTGTTTTGATTTGTTGCATATAAAATTTAGATCGAACCTAAAAAAGAACAGGTTGAAAAAAGCC
Source organism: Lonicera japonica (assembly GCA_021464415.1). NCBI lineage: Eukaryota > Viridiplantae > Streptophyta > Magnoliopsida > Dipsacales > Caprifoliaceae > Lonicera > Lonicera japonica. Next base: position 75,354,047 of record CM038464.1, read on the forward strand.
AAAAATGTGGCTGGAACAAAAATCATATTACTATGTTGTTGGAATACGGGGAAAAAAGGCCAAAATTGTGGCTGTAGCAACAATTTTTTTTTTGGAAATTCGCATTTTCAAACTGGCACAGTTTTGGCACAGTTAAAGTAAGGAAAACAAACAAATTAATTAAAAATGAAGAAATAAGATAAAAGGTTTTTCCAGTAATTTTGGTGTAGTGATTGCTGTAATTCCAGCAATTTTGTTAATTATGGTTTTTCACTTAGGCGACGTACATGGTTTAGGTACATCATTTAGTTCTCCCACTTAGGCGACAAACACAAAAAGGGCACGTCACTATTTTTACATCCTAAGCGATGAACATAAAAGAGTACGTTGCATAGAAGATATTTCTAGGCGACGAACACAAAAAGGGTACGTCGCCTTAGATGTAACTTTAGGCGACTAACACAAATGCTTCGTTGCCTAAATGTAAAATGTATGCGATGAACAAGTGAAGCTTAGGCGATAGGTTACACGTATGAGGCTTGAGTATCACTTAGGCGACGTACAATGTGTACATTGCCTACAAATCACTTAGGCGACGCGCCTTTATTTGTCCGTCACCTAATGCATTTTGTCACCTGACCTAGGCGACACGGGGTTTGTCGCTCGAATCTTAGGCGATGAACAAGTTGTACTTAAGCGACGTACAATATGTCGCCTAAACCCATGCTGGGCATAGTGAAATGAATATCCCCTTTCCCTACCACCCAAAAAAGGTTGCTTTCAACTAAATGCTTTACCTTCATTATTCGTTTCCACGTTGAACCCAACCGACTGATGTTACTATCAGTAGGATATATATTACTACAATACTTTTGCCTCATGAAGCAAGCCCAAAGAGATGTAAACGTTCTAAAATTCCACCAATTCTTCATAGCAAATGCTGTGCAAATATCCTATAAACTTCGAACCCATAGACCTCATTCATTAGTCCGTACGCAACACTTCTGCCATTTCACCCAATGGAATTTTTGCCTATCATTCTCCTCCCCCTAAAAGAAATTAGAAATTATCATCTCGAGTCAAATAATTATAGATTTTGGATGGTTGAATGCAGCAAAAATGTGTATAGGAACACTGTGAAGCACATGTTTGATTATAATTAACCACCCACCTTGAGAAAGCAACTTGCCTTTCCACCTTGCTAATTTCTTTTCCATTTTAGCAATCAAATCCCCAAAATAGGAGCACTTTTTCCATCCAGTGAATAGCTAACACCCCAAATATTTAAGGGGCAATTCGTGCCTGGAAAAACCAGTGAGATCAGCAACAGCTTGTGTATGATTAATAAGAGTATTCTTGCCAACCACATAACAACTTTTCTATTTATTAATAGCATGGCCAGATTCCCTCTCATAATCAATAAGAAATTTCAAAAGATTGGACAAAGAACGCTTATCACCCGTGGTAAAAATCATAACATCATCCGCGAAAGCCAAATGGGAAATGGGATTACAGTTTCTGGGCATAAAGAATACCCCAACACTTTTATTCGCAACTAAACTTTTTAACCTGCTACTAAATACTTCTGAAGCAATCATAAAAAGACTAGGCGATAACTGATCACCTTGCCTAACACCTCAATTAGAATGAAAAAACCCATCAGCTTGATCATTTATAATAAGCGAATACCAACAATTTGAAATTAACTGCCAAATCATATCAATCACTTGTTCATATAAAACAAATTTTTTAAGCATTTTTGTAATAAATAGCCATGAAATTCGATCATAAGCTTTTACTATATAAAGCTTGAGTACTAGATTAGAACCCCGTACCTTCGAATATGGTTTTTGCATCATTTTATGCGCTAACAAGATATTATTAGTAATGTTTCTGCCCTTTGTAAATGCACTATGATCAGGAGAAATAATGACAGGAAGAATAGGAGCAAGCCTACTAGTAATGATCGTAGACAAAACTTTCACACAAAAACTGCACAAACTAATAGGCCTCATATCACTAAAGCTTTTCGGATTTTCATCTTTAGGGAAAGCAACAATCAAAGTACTAGTCCACGCTTTAGGCAGAGAAGAACCACGAAAAAAATAAAACAATGGCACTACCAAAATCCTGCTTAATAATGTCCCAAGAAGATATGTAGAAGACGCCCCAAAGTCGTCCGGTCCTGCAGCACTCTTAGAGTCCATTTCATGTACAGTATTATAGATTTCTTGAATCAATGGAACTTGCGTCAAATCATCATTCATTTGCTGAAAAATCAACCGAGGTATATAATTGACAACTAAATTAAATGCCATGTTGTTTGAAGCAGAACTAAATTGCTGTTGAAAAAACTGAACCCCTGCCATGCAAATATCCTTCGGATCTATCACCCAATTTTCATTTAAAGATTGGATTCTATGAACTTTTGCTGTACGCCTTTTTTGATTAGAAACTGCATGAAAAAACTTGGTGTTCTTATCACCCTCCTTCAACCATTTCACCTTTTCACGGTGCCTCCAAAATATTTCTTCACACGCTAACATATGATGCAATCTCCATGTAGGTTGATCCAACTGTTGTTGAGCCTCTATATATAGAACCATCAATCTCCATTTTTAATTCAGCAGCAAGTAAAGCTTCTTTCGCACATTTAACATTCTTATCTATTTGGCAAAACTGGTTTTTATTCTAAGCCACTAATGTAATACCCCATTATTCCATTTCACCGTGTTGACTTTCATTCGTTCACTAATTCCACTTTGAGTGGTGAAATCTTTATTTAAGGAGATTCGTAGCATTCTAGCACCTTGCACTAGTTACATTAGTACACATACACTTATGTGAGTAATCGTTTCATGATTCGGGTGGTCTGAGTCAATATCGGTTAAATGCTCGTGCTTTTTGGTTTCATGCAATTCGTTGATTTTAGCTAACTTTGAGCGTCGTAACTTCTCCATTCCTTGCCCGATTAGCTCCCCATTTGTGCCTATGTCTAGGTTTTGAGCCATTCTATAACTTTTGTGTTTTGACTGAAAGCCCATTCATACTCCTCATTGGTAAAAATATCGTGCGAAGTAGGCCGGTTAGCTGAATCTAATCATTAGGTAACGTTGTGGCAGAGTGCTGTCTTTGACGAATTTTTGGGATTAATCCATCTAGAATTTGGAGAGACTTCATTTAGGAAGTTGTAGATCTTTGAATTATCTTTCCGTGGACATAAAAATCACCCCAATCGGAGTCCCGAGCGAAACGTTATGACCAAATTATGTACAATACGCCAGGGCCAAAAATTAAAGTGCTGACCAGTCTGGATTTTTCGTAGACAGGTCCGACAGCAAATCTGGGTCCGTTTTAAGTGTTTTAAAGTGTTATTTACTCCCCCTTTTACCCATATTTTGAGCCATACACCCCCATACACCCATAAGGAAGGCTAGAGAGAGATGAGAGCTCATTGTGACGGTTTTTGCGGAGATTTCTACACATTTTTCATTCCACGCCTAAGATTTGAGCTCCAAACCTCTTTCTCCTCTACTATTTATCTTCTTCAACTACCATCTTCTTCTATGGTTGCTTAAGCACGGGCTAGGGTTTCACGAATCGGAGTCCACGCATCATCTACTTAAGGATATTGCTTGTCTAAGGTGGGTACACTATTACTCAACTTATTTTTCAAACAATTACATGTTGTATTAGAGATTTGAACTCAAATTGGGGATTTTCTTAAATACCCTATGCTGTTTGCATCTTATGAAGGTTCGGCAAGAGATATCTTCAATTGATGGTCAATATTGATGGTTTATCTATGTTTTAACTTAAGTATATGAAGATTCATGTGGAACTCATCTTGTAGTTGCATGTATTGACTATAAATTTAGAGGTTTTCAGATTGATGCCTTGAGGATGCTTGATTGTGGGTTATAAGTAGTAAATATACATAAATATGTCATATGTTACAAGTACAAGGCATTATCCGTGAGATTTGTACTAGAAACCCACTAAGGCGGAATCATATATAATAACTTTTGAGTCTAACACTTTATGTAGATCATTCGTACAATTAGTGATGAGAACACAACTTTGATACATCCTAGAGATGCCATAAATGTAATTTTGGTGGGTGTGAGTTTCCGTAGCCATAATCACATGAGGTTAGCATGCCTTGGGCTTAATGGTTAAGTGAAAATCATAAAATGGATGCTTGGCTTGGTAGAATAACATGTGAACCTTGATAAGACTTATACGACTTAGGTTTTACACGCAAGACACGTTATAACATGTGAGTTATTGATCATACTCTAATTGACCATAAAACACGAATAACAACATGAAGATAAAGCTACAGACAATAGGCGTGGTAGTGACGCTTATAATAATGATAAGTGACAATTAGACGTAAGAATTTGATAATATAATGAATACCCTTAATGGCTATGGTGAAAGGGCTATGAGGCCAATTACATTATCGATGCTATATAAATAAGTTATTTCCCATTATTATTAATATTATCATATTGCTATTCAGTTATGAAATGGCTTGCATGAATGAGGTAATATGTATATTGTGTGATTCATGGTTGGATCTTATGTTAATATAAAATGTGATGATGAGGTGGCACTAGTCCATTATCGGTCCTAGGTGTGGTCTCATTAGACAAGGCTGGAAGTTGGGACATAGTCTCCTGGGTGCAAGACCCAAAACCGTGCAAGGAAACTAACGGGAGTCCATGTTGCCGCGTGGGTGAAAGGCCAAGAAATGCAGACCTGGTGACGCTTGGACGACTACAACGATTATTATTGTGACTGTCGAGGTTTTGATGACCATTGAGATACATGTCTCAGATGACATGGTTGATTATTGAGAATGAAAGACATCTCGGATGATACCGACACATCACACAGACGGATGTGATGGTGATTTTGATAAATGTTGTTGTATCACATCTTATATTGCATTATATATTGTGAATAACGTAATAATGAATGCATATATTATTGTACGGATCACACAACACTTAGAAAACCATTTGGCCATTCACAATGAACTAATACCTAAAGCGGAAAGTTCTAAGAACTATTGATCCTTAGATATAGCATACGGGTGCGTGAATGTATATAGTTATGAGATTAGTCTGCCGGTTCATATTGAACATAAGATATTAATAATCAAAGTCGCAAGCATAGTACATAGAGAGCTAGATGTGAGGATACCATAACGTAATGCTAATGTTGAATGGCCTAGTGGTGATGCCTATTAGTCGGCCAAGTATAAAATTCGTAATGAACTATAAACAAAGAGGAAATGATAAATTCTTGCCTTATAGTTACTGACTTTCGGTATAACAACGGGATAGTTTGGGAATAGTGTCGATTCACATTATAGTACGAATTCACCTTAGCATGATGAACCATAGGAATCTAGAGATTAATTAAGATACTCCTAGAACACCATTCTCTCGAAAGACATACATTCATATAGGGGTTGTATCTAGGGATTTGTGAGGACGGGATTGTTTAGTAAGTGGTATAGCTTTTAGTGACTAGGATGAGAATCCTAGTGGGGTTCAGCATGTATGTGTGTGTGGATTGCATTGTGTTGCATTACTTTCAAACTATCTTAGTAAAGTAAAGTATTTACCTTCTATAAAGGTTGCACGTGCCTTCGTATGCAATGTGTATTTTCTATTCAAAATTATATAGTTCCCACTAAGCCCGAATTTGGCTCATCCCATTTTCTAATAGTTTTGCAGGTTAGGCTTCGGGGATTGGAGCGTGCTATATCCATCTAGAAGCCTCTAATATCTATAGACCTGTTGTAGTTCTTAGATAAAGGACTAGGTTGTATAATCTCTTTGTTATGTAAAACTACTTGTATTTAAAAATGGACATTGAAATTCTTTAAGTAAAGAATGTTAAGGGGATTGGTGTATATATTTTTATATGTGGAGTTGTTGTACTATTTGGTTGGACATTTGGATTGATTTGGATGAAATGGTTAAAAGGTTTTACAGGGTGGTTTATTACTTAAACGAACTCCACATGCTGAAATTTTATAAAACGAGATTTTATTAAGATCATATTGTATTGAAGAAATTTTTTTAAAAGTTATGGTTTTATTACTTTAAACCCACCGTCGCGAACGGCATCCGTGATTAACTGGGTCTCGGAGGTGAAAACCTCATAACGGGATTCGGGGCGTCATAATTAATGTGTGTTTAAGCCTTTTAAGTTTACCAGCAAAACATTGAAGGGGATTCCCATCACATGACTGACTCCAACATCGTTCAACCACTTGAAAAAATTAAGAATGCTTTACCCACATATTTTGAAATCAAAAGCATCCCTTATGCTCCTTCTCACTATTACTAAATTGAGCCAGCAACGGTCCATGATCAGATTCTTTTCTATTTAGTTGCAACACTTGCGCTTCAGTAAAATGATCCAACCATTCCTTATTACATATGACCCTATCGAACTTATGCCACATTCTCGCACTCGATTTCTTCCATGTATATTGACTACCTATCGATTCCACTTCCACTAATGCATAATCAGTTACACAATCATTGAACTCCCCAGTAGCAATTACATCTAATGGTCCACCATTTAACTTTTCAGCTTGTTTTCGAACAATGTTAAAATCTCCATCAATCAACTAAAGAGTGTTCGATTGCATCGACTTCATATCATCCCATAATTATCTTCGTTCACCTTTCGAGCATTTAACATATATGGCTGACATTAAAACTTCTTGTTTAAAATCTTCATGCTTATATTGACATGTAATACTTTGCTGATGGTTCTGAATTACTTAACAACTAATCACATTCCTCCAAAAAACCCAAATTTTGTTTGTTAAATTGCTACATGCATTACTGAATACCAATTGAATTTTACACCTAACTAATAGTTTAATCCCTACCACTGGCTCCATCATCATCACCAAATCGACCTTATGCATTTGAATCAATCTCTTCAATCTAGTCATAGTAGAGGTATTAACAATAACTCTAAGATTCCAATAAAGAACCTTAATCATTGAGAATTGGATGATGGAGAAGCTTGAGCTAACTTTTTTTTCCTACCAAGCCTTCTTCTCTTTCCTTTCTTTCTACTAACCTACTTCAACAATTCCACTTCAGTTGTAGGCACATCTGTTTGCTCTACTACTTCAATTTCAGAAAGAAACTAAATATTTTAACATCTTTTATCCAATAGCCTCTGATTTCTCAACAAAATATCCTTCAAATCCCTTAAAAAAGAAGGGTAGCTAATCTTAGTTCCATTTACCCTTTTAGGAGACACCCCAACTGGAATATCAAAATCACCCTCATTCTTCTCAAACATTCCCCCACCTTCGACATATTTTGACTTAGCATTGGCCCCATCTGAAATTCACCTTCACTCTCCTGAGCATCAGAGAAACTATTATTATCCACATCATGAAGTTCATAGTCTACCTCAATTCTTTGTAAAAAACCAGCCTCCTGTAAACAACTTTCCTCTCTTGCTACAACCATATTTTTATGCAGAAAACTAATTTCCTTAGTACCGCTCATTGTTGCTTCAAAACCTTGACTACCCACTTTATTATTAGTAGTACATCCTTGTGGAACATCAAATTCTTCACCCTGTTTGGTTTCCACAATCTTCTCCCATTATCCTGCAATTTGATACCCCCTTGATGCATTTTATCATCCCCTCTATGGTCCCTATTCACCTTACATTCCCCACCCTCATGGACCTACTTGAAACACTTGCATTAATATGTAGGTATCCTCTCATAAAATATTTTTTGCCAATAACCATCATCCCCACTGCCTATCTAGATTCGATTTAGAAATTTTTTCAAGAAATCCATTTTAACACAAACTCTTGCCACATTAGGGCGAGATAGTGTTGTCGTAGCATCATCAAACTTTAATGGAGAGCCCAACGTACTTCCTAATGAAAATAAACATACATTTGAAAAGAAATGGATTGGCAAACCAGGCATATTTACCCAAATTAGGGCAATACTCGATTCCACATCAACCCTAAAACTAGGTGTCCACTTGAAAACCCTCATCAGAAATCTCCTTAAGTACCACTACTTGCGAAGCCAAATCCTATGATAGTCATCTTCATGGTTCAATCTCATTAAGATATGCTTATGATCCAACACATCAAAAGTAAATGCTGCCTTCAATCCAATTGACTCTAAAAACGATTTTATTTCAACAATTACCGGTTTTTTATGCGAGAACTTGCCCACCAATGCAAACTTAAAGGGGGAGGCTAACAACTCATTGTCTTCATTTGAGAAAAACATAGCTGGCTCACCTCAAAACAACCTCAGAGCCTTAAATTGAATAGCAGTCAGCTTAACCCCTTCAACTACATTTGCAAACGGTTTAGCACCACTTATTAACCTTCCCGTCACCGATTCCATTATAACATAAGCAAAATAAAAAACCCTTATTCAGTCGCAATTGTTTGTTCCCCCCCCCCCCCAACTGTTTATTTGATTCTTTTGGTAAAGTCCTTGCTTCTCCATCTAGTTAGAAAAGTTTATGGGAATCAAACAAATAAAATAAAGCAAAGCAAAGCAAGTAAACTAAAGTAATGGAACTAAATTAAATAATATTAAGAAAAATAACAATCGCTCAATCAAAATAGAATAGATAGTGTCCGGAAATTGGGTTTACGTACAGAATACACTAACAAAGTCAAAAAATTCAGTTATTGATTATTTTCATGAGATAATGGGTTATAGAGCCTCGCTCCGTAATGATTTATAAATCTAAGGACGGACTCATATTTAGTAAAGGGAAGTAGTACTAATTTCATAATTTGGTTTTACAATAAGGACACTTTTCATAATATTAATTTATTTTAAGAAAAATGATAAATGTTTATGGACATAAATACCTTAAACAGTGCCTCTCTCTCTTTTGCTCACTCACTCCCGTCTCTCTCTCTCAGTCCCTAAATAATTTTCCTCTTTCTTCGGCCTCCTCACCAATGATCTCAACTCTTCCACCACCACCACCACCATCTGACTCTCCGATCGTATCACCGAGAGGAGCACCGTTCTTATCTTCTCCATCTTCTTTTTTTCTGCAGGTACAATTGTAAAACATATATATCTTTTGATTGAACTGTCGGATTAGGCTGATTTTTGGATATGTTGTTCGGAAGACAAAGTTACTGTAATTATGTGAAAAATCAAGACGATCAGAGGTCGTTTTGCTATAGAAATCGACCAATTTAGACAACCCAGCAGTATTTGAAAAGAAATATAATCGCAACTCCTTTTTTTTACGAACCCTACGTCGATCCATATATATATACATATACATATAAATAAATTAAGTGGATGATGATCTCATCAATTTTGTTTTTCTCTGTTTTGTATTGGTGCTAAAACTATTTTAGCACCAATGTTTTAGCACCATTGGTGCTAAAACAGATTTAGCAGTTAGCACTATTAGTGGTTTTGGGGCTAAAACTATCTTGATGTGTAGTATTGGATGGTTGCTAAAACAGATTTAGCACCATTGGTGGTTTTGGTGCTAAAATCACATTCATGTGTAGCATTGGATAGGTGCTAAATCTATTTTAGCACCATGAATTTTGTTGTTCTTTGTTTTTTTGTTGGTGCTAAAACAGATTTAGCACGAGTGGTGCTAAAACCATTTAGCACCAATTTTGTTGAAACGTGAGATGTTATAATGAATTGTGCTAAACAAATTTAGCACCAATTCTAATGATACGTGAAATGTTATAAGTGTCCTTTATAATTATATTATTATTGGAATTAGCCCTTATGCCTAGTTGCCCCTATTTCCATTACATTGAAAACAAGAAATTATTTATTTTCCAACCAATTGCAAGAAGCCTTCTTTTATTTTAAAAATAACTAAAAATAATAACTAAAAATATGTACTTTTGGTAATACAAAAGGATAGCCTAGTTGGTAAAGGTAGCAACCCGAATTTAGGAGAGCTTATGAGTTCAAGTCTCTTCTGGGGTGGGGATGTGTAGACACCGCGATCCGTGACCCCCCCAAGAACCCTAACGACCTTTGAGAACTACTGGTTTCGGGGTCCGGACCCACCCGAGCACCCGAAACTACCCTAGGAGGGTTTGTTGGCCAACAAACCTGTTTTTTAGAGAGATTGTCGCACGACATATCACATTGTCGCGCGACAATCCCTGATATGTCGCGCGACAAACCCCTCTGCACCCGACCAACCACTTTCTGACACATCACAGTGTCAGAACCATCACTTCAGCCGTTTGTCGCGCGACAAACCCCTCTGCACCCGACCAACCACTTTCTGACACATCACAGTGTCAAAATCCATCACTTCAGCCGTTTGTCGCGCGACAAAGAGATATGTCGCGCGACAAACAGGTACAGTGATCAGGTTTGTCGCGCGACACTTCTCCTTTTTTGGGGAATGTCGCGCGACAATCTATCCCGAGCACTATAAATAGGCCAACACCCCCATGGGTTCTAGACGGCAACTTCTCGCCACAAATTCCTTATTCTCTCTGATATTTTCTAATCTTTAAGCCTTCTTTGGAAGCATCTGCGATAACATTTATTTCCGCCAGAGTCTCGGATCTAATCTTGGCACCCGGAGTGCTACATTCTAGAGTCAGACCGCCGGAAATATTTCTAAGAGGAAAGCTGATATCCGTCAGAGGTCTTCTCTGCCGTATTATATTTTCTCTCTCTTATTCTTATATATATCGCCGGGAAGGTAACTAAAGTCTCTTCTAGTAATTAAATAAGATATTTGTATATTAGTTTTATTGTAGACTTGTTTAAAACTCGATTTTTCTAACGGGGCGCTGCCCCGCACCCCGCGACCTGACCGGGCAGGTCGATCCCCGTCCTAGTAAGCGAAGTGGCGACAAGGTTATGGTAGATTCCTAACGCGCTTGAAAATCAGGTTTTTTTTAGTTATTTCCAGAAAGCAGTAGAATATCAGTAAAAGCATCCAAGTTTTCCAACATAGAGTAAACATATAAAACCACTAGAGACCGAAAGGGCGGAATGGTGCTTAACACCTTCCCAAACCGTAATATAGTTCCCGAACCCTATAGAATCCTGGTTTCGTAGACAAACGTGTAAAGAAAGGCTTATCTGTAGCCTTTCCTCTTACACAACTATTTTGTCCGTTTTCTCGTAAAACGTACTGGCGACTCTGAACGAACCCTCTTGCATCTAGAAATAGGATAGAGGGACACCCGATATGAATTATCAACACATAGAAGCAAATGGAACAACGGAATCCTTTCCGATGTTTCAGACTCCTAGAACCAGGGGCCGAGACCCGGGGGTCGCATTTGCGGATTCTCACAGGATGGGATATTGTTGTTATTACACCTTCATTTTTTTATTAATATATATATATATATATAAGGATAGTGTTATTACTAAAGCATATTACTAAAGCATATAAGACTTCTGCCAAAACAAGCATTTTACTTAAAGCCCAATATACAACAAATCAATGTACTAATTGCTTCGTTAGAAGCCATTCCAACTTTGACATAGATATTTGTATATGTACATGGTTAAATAATCACAATGACTATAAATTATTACAAACAGTTACCAAAAAATTGTTGTAGGCATGGACACAAGGATGTATGCACTTGAGCCCAACCAGATACAGTCATACCACCTCAATTTTTTGAATTTTTTTTCATATAGATATGTATATATATATATATATATATATTAATTAAAAATATTTTATACTTGGTATTTATAATAAATAATAGGATGCAGTTGACCATAAATTAAAATTATTACTACTTCTATCTCAAATTAAGAGCTAATATTGATTCAATTTAATTAGTGCTAACGATTACAACTTAATAATTATTTTTTTATTGTTGATCAAAAAAGAAATTAAGACTCTTAATTTGAAACAAAGTGAGTAGTTTTTACCTACATTGGCAATACTATTCATTTTTGTTCATGCTGAAGCAACTAATTCCCATATTTAAAGCAATGACAATCTTTTTAATAATTTAATTAATATTTTTGTGAATGCGATACCAAAAATTGTTTTGGCAATAGGTGCAACATTCTTTATTTCTAAAACATCTTTTACTTTGTTTGAACTTTTAATGTTTATCTTTGTTCTTGTGAATGTAAAGATGGATAAATAAATCTCAATGATTAAGCTCGTGAAGACATATTTTTTAAATAATATTTTAAAAAATTTAAAAATGCTTGTTTTACATATAAATATAAGATTATTTTTACAGTCTTTTATGTCCGCAACCCTTAACAAAAATCCTGCATGGACATATGAAATTTCTTTTAAAATAAACATGGTTTAGTTTTCACTAGGGTTGTGTTTAAAATATATATATATATATATGAAAGTCAGAGGCAGTTTGTTTCATCCACTAAATCTGAATCTTAATTGGTTCAGATTTTAGTGGTGCAATTTTTTTTTTTATTTTGCAAAAATAAAATAAAAATCAGAGATAGAATCATTAAATTGCCTCTGATTCACTAAAACTATCTGAAGGAATTGTAGAATTCCAAAAATATCCTTGTGTAAAATCTAGTTCTCATGATAAAATTAAGTTTTTAATATTTTTAGATGTTACCTTTGAAAAGAAAGCAAACAGATTTTTAATCTTCAGTTTTAGTGTTCAGACTCTAGCTTTAGAATTCAAATTCAAATAACAAAACAAACACACTCTTAAGCAAAAACTATGATTCAGTGGATTAAGAAATGTTGTGTGGGTTCCTAAAAAAAATAAACTTGATCTCATGAATGGAAACATGAGTTTATTCATCTCATGAACTCAAACTAATTAAGTACATTAATATTCATAATTATCATTAATTAATTCAAGCTAAGTATTTCATTTCTAATACTCCATGAGGGCGTGGCTACTTGCATGTTTTGTATAAGACCCTACTTGATATTTAAAATAAACATAGAAATATCGTATATTTTGAATATATTTAGGCTAGTGTATATAATTCACACCACTTAAAACTAAAAAAAATAGTTAATAGCGATATGCCAAGAAATTGGTATAATTTATATGCTAATTTATACTTTAGAGAGCATACATTATTACTAATATGTGTATTTTTAGTGTTTCTATAGTGTTAGAAAAGAATTGGAGAAGATGGAAAAAAATAGATAAATTATTAAAGCAAGTGAGGACACCTAAAGTAGTTTGATACTTCTAAATGCATAACTTTTTACTCTAAACTCTAAATTACGCAATTCTTGAGTCCATTTTGAAGAGAATTTCAAGAGTTATAAGTTTACGGTTTAGCATTTTTCTAAATTTAACCATCTTGGTGTTTAAAATTGTTACACAAAATTCAGCAACTTAATTGGACGAAAATTCCACAACGTGCACTTAAATAAATGGGCCTAATCCCACTCACCGGCCATAAAAAAAAAGAAACCCAGCCAAGAAATTAATTAATGGAGAAGATTTTGAAATTTAGCGGCTCTTAATTAAAAAGCCTAGCACCCATGCACCTTAAAAAAGCATATGGACAAAGCCCATTAAGCCAAACCTACACCTAATATTTTTTTTTATTTCTTTGCTTTGAAGACCTTGAAGAAGATTTAGATTTTAATTTACTATTTAAATTAATGTAATTACTAAATTAACAACATTAAATTAGAGTTCTTGGCAATGGAGGTAAAAACTTATTGTGATAAATTTTAATATTCACAAGTGCACGAATCAATTGATAATATAGTGCACAAGAAAAGTCGATCCCATAGAAACTCAAAAAACATGTTTTATAATTTGTTAATTTTTCACTAAATTTTTAATTTAGTCAGTAAAGTGGTGAAATAAATTAAGATAAAATAAGTAAAATAAAATAAAGCAAAATAATGAAAGTAAATTAATTAAATAAATTTAGTAAGATAACAAAATTAATGAATTAATTGACTACGTTTAATATCATCTTCCTAACTATTCATGCGCGTAAACTTTATTCTTTTATCGCAATAATTTGGCCTCCCGACTCTATTATTCGTGGAAAATAAAATCATTCAAGTTGAAATTAATTTATAAAATTCAGTTATAATTCTTCCTCGACCAAACTTATGTATAACGTCAAAACAATCACTATATCCATCCAAACACATCCTATATCCTCTTTTAACAAATAAGTGTGAGAATCCGGATCCACGACCCTCAGAGTTCTCTTTCTCTTTTCGTTTTGAATGAAAACTTGTTTTGTAAAGTCGCTAGTTTGTTTTACAAGAAAACAAACAAAAGATCATACAAAAGATAATTTCAAAACAAACTATCCTTCATACGTTTGAAACCAGAGAATGATTAAAAACCTACTTTGCCAGGGCTCGGGAACTACATTATGAATTGCGAAAGTGTTAGTCACCCAATTCGCCCTTTCGGTCTCTTTAATGGATCATGTATTTAATTCCTATTTTAGACATCTTGCAAGTAGTTTGAATAGTTTTCAGAATAGTCCTTTCTGAATAATTTTAGTTTAAAACTGTATTTTGAAATCAGACTCAAGCTTTGCGAGCGCCTACGTATTTATTCAGAGAATGAAATCAGAGTCTCGTAGTTTCATATATTTGAAACTATTTTTTGTACTTTTGTTTTGTTTTAAAAACGTATCAAAACAAATTTTAGTTTTCTTGTAAAATTTAGAAAGGACTTGTTTTTAAAGCAGTGGACTTCTTTGCAAGTTATCTAACTTTCTGTATTAAAACTCGTATTCAAGTGCAGTATTGAAATTCAGGAGAGTTGTAGAGAAATGTACCTGATGCACTTGAAGAAGAACGTGGATCGCTTGCTTGCTCCTTTCTATATCTAGACTTTCTCTCTTTAAAACTCTCTCTGGAAATTCTCTTTTTAAAACTTTCTCTCTCTAGAAATTCTCTTTCTAAAACTTTCTCTCTAAGACTTTTTCTCTCTAGGAATTCTCTAAAAAAAGACTCTCTAATAATCTTGATAGAGTTTCTCCTTTCTAAAAACTCTATTGAGTGTTGATCCTCCTAAATGAGACCACAAGGTTCCTATTTATAGAGAAATTTTCGCCAAAAATGTTCTAAAAGAGGCCAGCCGCAAAGGGTAGCCACAGGGGGTGCAGCTGGGGCGTGCGGTTGGAGGCTGCGGTTGGGGCCCAGCCGTACGGCTGGTAGGTAGCTGTGTGGTTGGTGGGATGCGGTTGTGTCCCAGCCGTACGGCTGGCAGGTAGCCATGCGATTGGGGGGCTGCGGCTGGCACTTTAAAATTGCCTCGAAACACCTAAAAAACTCAATTTTTCTAACGGGGCGTTGCCCCGCACCTCGCGACTTGACCGGGCAGATCGATCCCCGTTCTAGTAAGCGAAGTGACATCATTGGTCGAATCAGACTCCTGACGAATTCATAGTCAGGGTCTTTCCTAACAGTCTTCTATATGCATGATTACTCAAGACCTATCGTGAAATGCTTATTTTTATAAAAAAACCAGTGTTCACACGAGAGTCGTGGATTGGGGTGTTCATAGACCCTTTCACTCCGGGATTCTTGCTTGTAGGAATTCTGGGACGATAAGAAGATAACGATTCACGACTCTCGCATAAATCTCAACTTATTGATACTTGAATCAAAATATACCAATCTGGCACATGAATTTCGTTGTGTCTTGGGCGATGCAATCCACGACCGCCCCTTTCCTCTCGACTAGGCTACACGATACATCAATCTTTTCTTCCGTCTACCCTTAGTGGTGCATTTTTACCCTCGGCGTACTGGATTTTTAACTATTCGTACAGGGAGTTTTGACATTTTACCAAATCCAGGTGATTACGTACTGTGAAAAAGTGTTTCAAAGAAGGTTTCCCATCTTCTAGGGAGAAGTGAAAAAATGATTCTTGTCTTTTGATGATTCCTTTTGTGAGGATTTGGGCTAAAATGTGAAAAAATATTCCCTTCATGGGGAATATGTGGATGAAGTAATTCCTATCGTGGGGAATGTGCGGTAAAGGTTATTTCTCTTCGTAGGGAAAGGGGATAGAAAAAATTTCCCATCGTGGAGAATGTGAAGAATTCCTTTTTTGAGGAATTCAGAAAATTCCCTTCGTGGGGAACACGTGGAAAGTGTTATTTCCCTTCGTGGGGAAAGGGGATCGGAGAAAATTCCCATCGTGGGGAATGCGAAGAATTCTTATCTTGAAGAATCCAAAAAAATTCCCTTCGTGGGGAAAGAGGATCGGTGATAAGTACTCAAAATTGTTATTTTAACTCGCAAATAATATTTTGTTATAATATAATTAATGCTTAAATTATGGAGGATTAATATTTATTTTATCTTTTTGTAGGAAAGAAGAAAATTATAATAAAAAGTCTAAAAAGGTGGAAGAAGTTTATTGAAGATCAAAAAGAAGACAAAAAAGAAAGAATATTCTAATTCAATATTCTCTCCTAATTTGAATAGAACTCCTTATTCTCTCTCTTAATTAGAATCTTAATTGAACTCAAAGTTGTTATTTCCTCTACAATTCTAGTTTCCTAAACCTTGTAAACTTCTATCTCTCATTCCTATATATAGACCCATTCTCTACACCTAAATATATAGAAGAAAAGATATAGAAAAATATAGAAGAAAATATATAGGGAAAATAGATAGAATATAGATTTTATTAGAGAGTTCTAGAGAGAGAAATCCTCCATATACTAGTTGCCATGCGGCCGAAGTATTGAAGGAGAAGATGTTGACAGTGTAAAGCCGTGCGGTACACGCCAGTTCGAGCATCACAAACAGGGACACTTTCTAGCTTTCTAATTTTTTATAGTTTGTATTTAAGTACTTTAGTTTTAATTTTAATGATGAATTATTATTTTATTTTAATGTGTTCTTTATTTAATATGCTTGGCTAAACTCTCTCCCAAAGGAGAGGGATGAAACCGCCATGGATGTAATGGGCTTAATTTAATTCTAATTGATTTTTAATTATTTGCCTCGAATTAAAATAGATTTTGAAATTACCATTACTATAACGTGTGTTTTCTTTCTAGTATTTTAATTGTTTTTAAAATAAAGGAAGGATCTCTTGTGATCACCAATTTGGGGATATAGGCGATGCCTATTTTTATTTACATTAGTTTTAAAGAAAGAATGATGGTGATTTTGAATTTGTTTATATGGTAGGGATGAATGTTAAAAATATAATTAGATACTTTTTTGTTTATATCCATGGTGGTGGATTCTCTTTCCTTGAGATTTCTTATTATTGATTACTTGCTTGCTTGATTTAATTTAATTAGTTTAGTTTAATTAGTTTAGATAATTTCAAAATCAAAATTTGAAAATTGTTTTAATTTGGTTCCTAAAATATTGGATTTAGACAAACTCTCCTACTTTTAAGATATTAGCTTGGATTTGGATTGACTCCTACTTATTCGCTATACTAATTTCATTAATTTTACATAAAGTAGGATTTTTATTGCATTTAAGTGTGGAATTAAGCAACGATAATTTAATTATAAAAATTTCCCTTAAATCATTGGCGCCGTTGCCAATTTCAAGTTTCATAATTTTCAAGAAAGTTTGAAGAAATCCTATATAGTTCTTAGACCCTCTCCCTCCCTCCCTATTTATTTAAAAAAAAAAACCACAGAAAATTTGAAAAAAAAAAAAAACAGAAACTTTTATTCTGATTTTCGTTTTTTATTAAGAAAGAAACATTATTCTGAAAAAAAAAATTATTAATCGTACACTGCTGAAAAAAAATAAAATTTAGTCGTACAGTTAAAAAAAACAGTTTTATTATTATTTTTGTTTTCTGTTTTTACTTCAACAGTTAAATCTGCAAAAAAAAAAAAAAAAAAGTTGCTTTGTTTTCTTAAAGCCATTGCATTGATTAGACCAACTTTATAATACTAATTAAAATATTTTAAGTGGTCGGTTTTATTATTAAACAAAAAGAGTTTTATTTTTATTTTCGTTTTTTAATTAATTCTGAAAAAAAAAACAGAAAGTTATATTCTGATTTTCGTTTTTTTTAATTATTAAAAAAAATATATTCTGAAAAAACGGGAAAAAAAAACACGAACCTTCAAAAAGAAAAAAAAAGTTTTATTATTATTATTATTATTTTCGTAAAACCAGAAAGTTAAAAAAATAAAAATTCCTGAAACCCACTCGGATTTTTCCAAAGGTTCCGTATTAAGTTAACTCTCACCTTTGATATTTTCCGGACCTAAAAAATTCAGTGCTGCAGCAAGGATTTGACCTTGCAATTTTCTACTCAAAGTTTAATCTGAAGAAAAAAAAAATTCTTATTAATTCTAAAAAAAAAGGTTTTATTTCTTTTTTCGTTTTTGTTATTATTAAAAAAAATTCTAAAAAAAGTAAAAAAATTTTAAAAAATAAAATAAAAAGTATTTCCTTCATTATTTATTTTATTTGTTCTAGCCTTTAGGTTAGATAACTTAGACGCTTTGCACTTAGGTCCCTATATATTATTTATTTATTTGTTTCTTTATTTGTGCATATTTAATTTCGCATTTGCATTAATATATTAGTTAAGGGCAACTTTCTATTAAGATAAGAATTGGATTTCATCACCAATTCTTGCCCACCTAGGTTAAACATCACCCTGCACTTGTTACACCCGGGCCTTATGTAACACCCCGTTCTTTCGTTTCCTCGTAGTTGCTTTAATTCGTCCACTTAATTCACCTCGGGTGGTGAATTTCTCATTCGGAGAGCCTCGTAATGATCTAGTACCTTTTATTGGTCATATTAGCCTCCTTCCACTCATGTGGGTGTTTGTTTAGTGATTTGAGTGGTTCGGATCGAAACCGAGGCGATAATCGCGTATTTCGACTTTTCGCGATTTGTCAATTTTTGTTCAACTTTGAGAGGTCATAACTTCTTCATCCAATATCCAAATGACTCTCCGTTTTCGGCCACGTCTTCATTTCTTTTCCCTCTACAACTTTCGTGTTTGGACCGAGTCGAGATTCAGCCGTTTCGGGCTCAGCAAGTCATTTACTGTTGCAGTGACTTCCATGATCGATCATGGAAGGGCCATGATCGATCATGGTCCTCCAGAGAGTTCCAGAAGGGTTCATGATCCCATGATCGATCATGGTTCACCTGTAAGTCGGTTTTGAACATTTTTAACCCGTTTTTAAGTCATTTAACACCCCCACAACCCCATTTTCAAGTATTCAACACAGAGAGGGAGTAAGGGAGAGTCTAGAGAGCTCTAGAGAGAGAGAAAAGAGATCATACACATCTCTCATCCCCCGTCCAAGATTTGTGTTCCAAATCGCTTTCTCTTTCATTATTCATCATCCTTCCCGCTTTCTTCTTCCGTTGGAGCTTGCGTTGGAGCTAGGGCTTGGGCAATACGGCTTCTACGCTTCATCAACTTGCGGATTCGGCTTGTCTAAGGTGGGGACACTAGTACTAAAACTTGTTTTTCAATGTTTGATTGATAAATTAGAGTCTTGCACTCAACTTGGGGATTTTAAGCAAAATCATGTGTTGTCCACATCTCTTGGGGTTTGGGCTAGATAATTCTTAGATTAGTGATAGATATTGATAGATTATCACTCCTACAGCGTGATTGATCATCTAGTTACACGATTTAGCATGCGTACCTAGAGGTTTATGTGAAACCTACTCCGTAGTTATTCGTAAGACTTATAAATTGTGGTTTGTAGGTCTTGTGCTTATAGATGGATGATTGTTGGTTATTAATGATAGTGATACACATCTATATCACTAGATACGATCGAAGGGTATTATTTATGGTATGTGTGGTGAGAACCCACTACGGTGGAGCGATAAGCCTTAACGTACAAGTCTAGTGGCTTGCGTAGAGCGTGCTAGGCACTAGTAACGAGAGTTTAATCCCGATACTCTTTAAGAACACATAAAACATAGTTATCAGGGTATGGATTGCCCATGGTCATGAATACGAACATCTAGGCGAGTTGTATTAGTATGCCGGATGAGCTAGAATCGTAATAACCAATACTTGGCTTGATAGGATGACGTGAGTATCATCATAAAATACATAATGAGATATATGACATTAATAATGAATCAATTGGCCTTATTATGAGAATAATCATGTGACGATAAACAAATGGAGTATACGAGTGATGACTACACTTGTAGAAATGAATAACGGTGATGTTAATGATGATAAATGGATAGTGGGCAATTATATGATTATACGTATAACGATTAGCCATATGTGTGATGTATGATTTATGATGATGATGATATTCATTGTGGGGAATGAATAAATGTGATGTATGTTACTGTGATCACACATATGGGCTGGATATGATTGACCGAGCATCGAGTAGCTCCCGGTGACTCGAAGGAGGGCCGCCTATTGCCGCCCGTGGGTGAAAAGGCCCTAAACCGTGCACGGGGAAAATGAAGTCGGTGACTCTGCCGGTGGTTGTGCTTGTCCACAAAGGAGAGCCCACTCTGTGTATCTTGCCTTCCCACAGAACTATGTGTTCTGGGCTATAGTGTTTCCCCGGCTAGCGGAGCAGGTCCCGTGTGCCACTACTTACCCAAATGGTGAGTCCCCGGGAGGTAGTTGGGCTACTAATGGTCATCACCCTACTAGGGTATCGCATGGTGTAGTTTCTCTAGGGTGTTGTGGAAGCTTGTATGGGCGTTCACCTCGTTAACTATTCGGAGTGTTGTTCCCCGGGAAAGTGACCGTCGCGTGGGCTATCTCCGAATGACCTACTTGGAGAACTAAATCCCTGAGCCGCCACCCCACCTAGAGGAGACATGGACAAGAACTTTGGATCCTTCGGGACTCGCTGGATTATCTGTTCTGGGCCTGGTCAGACTGCGGGGTGAAACTGAGGCATTATACAGGAGATATGATATGGATTGATGTGTTGTGGATGTGTATTATTTATATTATCATTATTATTTTATTGTATCATATCTTGTATGGCATGGTTGATTATATATTGCCTCGGATGAGTGTACCTTTAGTAAGAACAATGACAAAGACACTATCGTAAATGAACATAATATACATAGGATAGCGTTAGCCACTCATAATGTACTAACAGATAAAGTGGAAAGCATTATTAGCTAATGGCCATAGAAACATAATATACGAGCGTGAGAACATGTTTGGTTGTGAGGACGAGCTAGTGGTAATGCCTTGTAGGTGGCCAAGTATGGAATCCATAACATACTATAACTAAAGAGAAAACAATAAATACTTGGCCAATTGTCATAATTTATGGTTTACGCACCGAATAGCATAGTATAGCCTTGAGTTACACTTGAGAACGGACTCAAGTAGGTTTATATCCTCGATTCCCTAGCAATGTGAAAGTTGGCTTAGGGTATTCCATGGGAAATTTAGGGATGGAATATGTTGATCTACTAGTCAGCTTCCTGGTGACTAGGATGGGATTCCTAATGGGTTTGCACGCTCGGGTGTGTGTGTTGCATTGCATTGCATGGTTTTCAAACTACTGCATTGACGTAAAATAATTATTTTCTATATAAACCTATATAGTTCCCACTGAGCCCGGATTTGGCTCACCCCGTTTTCTAAACAGTTTTGCAGGTTAAGCATCGGGGATTGGCGCGTGGTCTAGGAGTCTAGTAGCCTCTGATGACCTATATCTTTTGTAGTCCTTAAACCAAGGACTTAGTTGTATATAACCTTTTTTTGTATTAAACTCCTTATAATTATGTATGGACTTTACAACTATTTTGGGTAATGGACTATGGATTTGTATAAATGGTTTTTTATATATATGTGGAGTTGAATGTGATTGTGTTTGTGTAAATATGCTTTGTAAACCTCACGGGTTTGGTTTTTATTTAAATGAACTCCACATGCCAAACATTTGTAAAACTTGACATTTTATTTAAGAAATTTTTTTAAAGAGTTGTGGATTTTATCTTTTAAATCTGTCGTCGCGCACGGCATCCGTGATTAACCGAGTCCTGGAGGTGAAAATCTCAGAACGGAATTCGGGGCGTCACACCTTAAATTCTTAATCTAAATTTAATTAGACAATGCAAGTTAATTGTTCAAAACGGCAGTTTACTGTTGAAGGTAACTGGGTTTTAAGTGGGACCATTTGTGACCCCTCCAGTATTTCCTGGGAACTTAACCGGTTGTTATATTGGAAGCCTTAACTGGTAAGCCTACAATTTTCTCAATAAGAGTAGGATAAGCCTAGATCATTAATTATATTAAAATTCTCAGCCCTCACTAAATTCATTGTGTAATAGATTGCCCTTAGGATTTTCTTGCAATTAGGATATTGCATAGTTTATGCAACTTAGAAGTGGTCGAATAATTAGAAGACAATTAATCTTTCCACTTGAAAATCTCACAATGGCTAATAATCATACATTAAATGACTATTTCGCTCCTGTCACCGCTGAGCCTCCTATGTGCATCACCCTTCTAACCACTAATGCAGCTCAATTTGAAATTAGGCCTGCTACCATTAACATGCTACCTAAGTTTCATGGCCTTGATAGTGAACAACCATACATTCACTTAGGGAAATTCCTTACAATCTGTAGCACCTTTAAAAACCAAAACCTAGATGATGATGGTGTCAAGCTTAGATTATTTCCTTTATCCTTAGAAGATAAGGCAGCTTGGTGATTGAACTCTCTTCCTCCTAATTCAATCAAAACATGGGAACAGCTAGCTAGGAAGTTTATGTCAAAATTTTGCCCTGTGCAAAAGACTGAATCAATGAGAGATGCTATTAGCACATTTAGGGGTAAAGTAGATGAGAAATTCAATGAAACATAGGAGGGTTTTCATGATTTATTAATCAAATGTCCACACCATGGTTTTGATAAAGCGAGTCTTTTCCATTTCTTTTATAAGGGTCTTTCCCCAATGAATCATACAATGATTGAATCCATGCATAAAGAAAAATTTAAAGACCAAACTCCTGATCAAGCCTATACATTTTTAGAGGAATTAGCTGAGAGTGCACAAAACTGGAATAGTAGTAGCGAATACATGTACCGTGATGAATATACTTCAATTAGGAAACTCGGCATGTATGAAGTTAAAACTGACCCAGACCTAAAATCTGTCATGGAGAGTCTAGCTACTGGTGTTCAAAACTTAAGAAATTTGATGCTTTGACTATCTCGACTAGAAACAACCCGAGCCCAGTTTTAAATGTCAGTAACCCATATGGGTTATGCTCTAGCTTAAATCATACTACCCAGGCCTGTCCTTTTTATTGCTCTGATTCTGGTGCACAAGTGTGTGCATTTAATACTTTTGGTAAACCTACTGCAAATACTTTTGGTAATAGATACCACCCTGATATACGATTTCACCCTAATTTTTCTTGGAGTCAAAATATTTCTTCGCAACAACAAAACGTAAGTCGTCCACCAAGTTTTCAAGGTTCCTAAAATAGGCCAGTCCCTCAACAAGCTGGACCAATGGTCCCTTAACAACAGTTCTTCCAACATCAGGTCAACCATAATAGGGAAATAGTTCCTGACCCTATGCGAAATTACAATGCTCCAGTCCCATCCACTAATCATTCACCTAATGTTGAAGATACTTTTAAAATGCTGGCCATGACCATAGATCAATCCACTCAACAAACAAATCAGAGAATCCAAAAGTTAGAACATAATATTGATATTTTAGCTAAAAGTCAACTTCAATTCTAACAATCTGTTAAGAGTCAATTGAGCCAACTCACCTCTGCCTTAGATGAAAGACAAAAAGGTTCCCTACCAAGCCAACCTAAGCCAAATCCAAACGGTAGAACAAACTTTAATATAGGAGCTAATGTGTCTAATTTAGAACACCAAGCTGAACATGCTAATGTTGTTAATACACTTCCATCTAATGATACAACTAAACAACAACGAAATCAAGAAAACATTGAGTTTCAGGACAATAAGTCACAAGCCGAGAAGAAAGAAAATGAGAATGAAGAAACGAGGATGAATTTACCTAAAACTAATAAAAATGATTAAGTTGTAGGTCCTCAGATTGACAGTACCCCAAAAGAAATGATTCCACGTGCTCCTTTTCCATCTAGACTAGTCAATAATAAAAAGGATTCTCAATACAGTGAAATTTTAGATGTTTTTCAAAATCTTCAAATCAATATCCCATTTCTCACTGCCATAAAGCAAATTCCTTCTTATGCTAAATTTATTAAATATCTAGTCAAAAGAAAAACTAGTGTTCCCAAAGAAGCCTTCATAGCCCAGGATTGCACCTCCTTCTTACAAAACCAAGCTGTGATTAAACACAAAGATCCGGGTAGTCCAACTGTCAAATGTAAGATTGGAGAAAATTTTGAGGAACAAGCTTTATTAGATTTAGGAGCTAGTGTGAACCTACTTCCATATTCCGTTTATCAACAATTGGGGTTAGGTGATTTGAAAAAGACTGACGCCAGGTTAAGTCTAGTAGATCATTCCGTCAAAATTCCTAGGGGTATAATAGAAGATGTCATCGTAAAAGTTGCAGACTTTTATTATCCTGTCGATTTCATCGTCCTTGATACCCATCCTACCCAAGGCAAACATATTAATATCATCTTAGGCCGACCTTTTTTAGCCACGGCTAATGCACTAATAAATTGTCGAAATGGTAATATAACATTAACATTTGGTAACATGAAGGTTGAAGTAAATATTTTTAGTCTCACTAAACAACCCGATGACGTTGAGTCCATTGAAGAACTTTACTTTACAGAGTCATTATCTTCTGAAAGAGGATCTCCCTGACGAAGAACTCTCTTGGGGAAGAAATAGCCCAAGTGAACACCATTAAGGATTACCGTATATGTTACTGTAGAAATACATTTCATAATCAACTCAATCTAGCATGCATGAAAGCCCAATTTAATCATTATTCCCCGAATAAAATTCCACTCAATAAGGTCATAGGCCTTGCTCATGTCTAGCTTTAAGGAAACATAGCCCGACCTTCATTTAGTTTTGCATTGAAGAAAATGATTGGTCCTATGAGCGATAAGCACGTTATCTGTAATCAAACGGCCTGGAATAAAAGTGCATTGATTTTCTTGTTAACTTTAACAACTTACTAGATGAATAATCAAAAGTCCTTTTGATTATTCAATTTTGGTTATTCCATTGGAGATACTCTTAGTAAAATGTATGTTTGATTTGAAAGAAAGAAAAAGAAAATGCATGATGATAAACTACTAAATTATTTGTACTAAATAATTGCTATTAAATCATTCAATTTCAACTACATATTCACAATGAACATTTGAAGAAAATGTACAATCAAAGTGAAATTAATTTGAGGTATCATTCTCTGCACTCTTGATTTTATTGTGCATGAATGAATTTGTTTAATTTGCACAGTGATTCAGTAAAAGAATTAGCTTACCTTAAATAACATTATGGATTGTGGTTCCTATTGCAATATATATAATTGTTTCTGAAATAATTAGCATCTTGAGATAGTTCGTGGGCTTTAGTTCGATAGCTATATATTGCAATTACCCCGACTAGTTAATCTGTTTATAAAATATCAAATACCTGTTTATCGTATGGGTTGAAAGCTAGTTCTTTGTATTACTTTTATGTCACACAGTAAATATAGTTCTCTCCTTTTTTAAATTAAAAGCAACAAAATATTGTACAAATCAATCAAGTTTTAAGAGTCACTTGGAGACACATGCTAAATTTTTTTCTTCAAAATGCCACATAGATTTCCAAAGTATAATTTTAAAGCATAGCTTTTGATGAAGATAATGGGCACATATTATATATATATATATATTTCATAATCATAGGAAAAGGTATTGCCAAAATTAAAATAATTATTGTCATGGCTATTAGTATATCAAATTTGGTGTAAATTGTGCTTCAACATAAAACAATATTGATTCTTACAGCCAATAATTCTACCATTAATAAGTTGTCGAACAAATCGTGAAAAATTTGAATCGCATGACGTAGAATTGTGGGATTTTGCCTAACTAACACTCATCCTTTCACAATGATTTATTTATTGTAGATCCCAATATTTATGTCTAGCCATCGGTATCACCCCGCACCCCTTTCAAGTTTCATTGAATACTACATTTTGTTTGGATCAACATAATATTACCTTGAATTATTCTTGTATCTCTCTCTATATATATATTACCATACTTGACTTGTAAATGGAAGCGAAATATATGTTTTCAAAAATTATCCTAGAAAAACAAAAAAAGCTAAGGGGAAACAGAAATACCCAATACTTGAGCACTGTTGCCTGAACAAATTCATTTCAAAATTCAACAATTACTCACACATATAACGATTACAATTATTCTTCTTTGGAATGGAGGAATTCTTAATAATACTATTAATAATAACTACTCCCTCAATAAGAATTAAGACTTTTTTCATTTAGTTCAAATTGTATTTGTAGATTGCATGAGTGTAATGGTTCGAGTCTCTCTCCCTCCCCTCGGCCACCCAGTTCCTGTTAGATTAATTTTATATTAATCTTAATTGGGACCACACATGTAAATTATTAATGTGTGTTATCATTAAGAAGCCTTCTAATTATGTGATCTAATTAAGTTTTAAGTAGGCTTAAGGGTATTTTTTGTTATGGAACAAATGTGTAGATGCACTTATGTGAATTCTTTTCTATGAGGGGCGGAAATAGAATTATTGGATAGTTCAAGTGAACTAATGTAATTAATGCAATTGTCCCCAACCCATCCCTATATATATGTCTTCTTCATCAAGAGACAAAGAAAGAGTTGGTTATTCTCATATTCTCTACATCCTCTCAAGAAGAGAAAATAAGGAAATGAAGGGGGAAAGGGTTGGAAGGCAAATTGCTATACAAAATTGGCACTAAAATCTGCTGCAATAATTCAATCAATCATCACAAATGGATTCGGGTACGCATCCGTTTTTAATCTATTCTTCTCATTGAATTGATATGGTATATTTATGGATCCAACAAGTGGTATCAGAGGGAGGTTGCATTATCAATTCTTTGAGTAAATTTTTTTTTTGAATGCCGTATATATATATGTCTTCCGTGAATATATATGTTTATATATGTTTAGTTAATTTGATGGAATTCTGCCAATCAAGTACATGTTTGCTGTTGACTTTTTTTTTTTTGGCTTCTGCCAACCTTTGGCATATTATGAGGGCATGATTTATTATGTATTTACATCCATGCCAAGCATTGTTCATTAATGTTATATATTACTTGCTTATCATGATCAGCAATTTGGCATATTATGAGGGCATGATTTATTATGTATTTACATCCATGCCAAGCATTGTTCATTAATGTTATATATTATTTAATTGCTTATCATGATCGGCAATTTGAGTATACATATAACTGCTTCATATATATATATGTATGCACGGTTGTGTATGTATTTATACATACTTTAAACTGCTTTAAATATATATATGTATATATGCGTACGGTTATGTAATTGCTTAAAGAATTTCATATAGTGGCTGGAAATTTATTTATTTTGTTGATTTGCAATCCTTTCTTTCCATGATCAATTCTTTTCCATCATTCATTATGATGATGCATAATCGGTGTTATAATATACATATATATATATATGGACGGTTGTATATATATTTTAACTTATATATATATATATATATATATATATATTAATGAGGCTTTAATTTCTCTATATATATTATATGTTAAACGTTTTCAATTTGAAGAAGAAAACAAATTTCGAGCGTCAAACTTGTCACTGTTTTTAGCAGTGACAAGTTTATGCAGAATTGTCACAGTTTATAAGTGTGACTAGTTTCAGTTTGTCACTGTTTTTTGCAGTGACAAGGTATCTGATAGTAAAATTAATTAATTATGTACAACATTTATGGTTACATTTATCTAATATTTTATTTATATCAATTTACACAAGATGTTGCCAAAGTAACATCTCTTGAGTAAGATTGATCTTCAGGGAATAATTAGATATAATGTATGTGTTTGTGTGATTCATGCGGGAATTATCCGGTCCAAAGAAAGGCTCTAATAGTTGGCCGAATTGCACACACATGTGATGATAAACATGTGACACTTATTAAGGTAACCTAATGTGAATAATAAATCAATCCA
This sequence comes from Lonicera japonica, assembly GCA_021464415.1. NCBI lineage: Eukaryota > Viridiplantae > Streptophyta > Magnoliopsida > Dipsacales > Caprifoliaceae > Lonicera > Lonicera japonica. The sequence goes on from CM038464.1 coordinate 75,382,152, forward strand.
AAGATAGATTTGTTATTTGACATACTTTATTGTCAATATTTGATCATTACACCAAGAGTACCACTTACAGTTAATATCACTATCCAAAGATTTGGTATTAATGTTGTGCTAGGTATCTTGAGATGTTGCGATATAATTAATTAATTTATAGACTAGTTATTTGGTTATTTGATGTGAGTATTATTGTTAATTTAGTTTACTTTTGTTCTTTATTCAGCTTTAATGTCTACTACTTCTATATCTGCAAACATGAACAATGTTCCAATGTTAAATGGAACAATGTTCCAATGTTAAATGGAACAATGTTCCAATGTTAAATGGAACAATGTTCCAATGTTAAATGGAACAAACTTTAAAGACTAGAAAGAGAATATACTGATTATTCTTGGCTGCATGGACATAGACTTGGCATTGAGAATGCCGAAACCGAATGATCTCACTGAACAAAGTACTTCTGAGGAAATTGCGTATTTTGAAAAGTGGGATCGTTCAAATAGGCTAAGTCTCATGATCATGAAGTGTGGGATTCCAGAGGCCTTCAGAGGTGCAATTACGGATGACAATATCATTGCCAGTAAGTTCCTTGAGGAAATTCAGAATCTTTTTGTCAAAAACGATAAAGCTGAAACAAGTACGCTCTTAGCGAACTTGATTTCAATGAAGTATAAGGGCAAATGTAATGTTCGGGAGTACATCATGGAGATGTCTCATCTTGCTTCAAAACTTAAGGCACTAAAGCTCGACTTATCGGATGATTTGCTCCTGCATTTAATTCTGATTTATCTGCCTGCACAATTTAGTCAATTCAAGGTCAGTTATAACTGTCAAAAGGAGAAATGGACTATTAATGAGCTCATTTCATTTTGTGTACAAGAGGAAGAAAGATTGAAGCAAGAAAGGACTGAAAGTGCTCATTTAGCTAGTACCTCTAAGGGTAAGGGCAAAAGGAAGGATAAGGGAAAAGAAGTTGCTGTTCCTAAGGGTCCAGAGCAAAAGAAACAGAAAACTGAAAATGGTTGTTTCTTTTGTGGTAAGACCGGACACAAGAAAAAGAATTCTACCAAATATGCCACATGGCGTGAAAAGAAAGGTACACATCATGTTTTGGTCTGTTCTGAGATCAATTTAGCTTCAGTACCAAGAAACACTTGGTGGGTAGATTCTGGTGCTACTACTCACATTTGTGTTTCTATGCAGGGTTGCCTGAACTACCGAGAACCAATTGATGCTGAAAGACGCATTTACGTGGGTGATGGCAAGTCGGTGGAAGTGAAGGCAATAGGGCACTTTAGATTATTGTTAAAATCTGGGTGTTATTTGGATTTGATAAACACTTTTGTTGTACCGTCTTTTAGACGGAATTTGCTTTCAATTTCTGTTTTGGACAACTATGGATACTCTTGTTCATTTGAAAATTCTAAGTTTAGTTTATCTCTAAATTCAAATATTGTTGGTACCGGTTTACTTAATGCTTTCGATAATCTATATTTGGTTGAAACTATTTCATCTTATAATGAAACCTTGCATGTGGAATCACGTGGTACTAAGCGTAAATTAAATAAGAAAAATTCAGCCTCATTATGGCACAAACGCCTAGGTCACATCTCTAAATCTAGAGTTGAGCGACTTATGTCTGATGGAATTTTGGACTCCCTTGATTTTTTAGACTTTGATATCTGTGTTCAGTGTATCAAGGGAAAACAGACTAAAACAAAGAAAACAGGTGCCAATCGGACTACGGACGTCTTAGAATTAATCCATACGGATATTTGTGGTCCATTCCCTACAGCCTCTTAGAATGGTCAACAATACTTTATAACATTTATAGACGACTATTCTAGATATGGTTACCTATTTCTTATACATAAAAAATCGCAGTCTTTGATATCTGTGTTCAGTGTATCAAGGGAAAACAGACTAAAACAAAGAAAACAGGTGCCAATCGGACTACGGACGTCTTAGAATTAATCCATACGGATATTTGTGGTCCATTCCCTACAGCCTCTTAGAATGGTCAACAATACTTTATAACATTTATAGACGACTATTCTAGATATGGTTACCTATTTCTTATACATAAAAAATCGCAGTCTTTGGATGTGTTCAAAACATTTAAGGCTGAACTTGAGTTACAACTCAACAAACGAATAAAGAGCGTTAGATCTGACCGCGGTGGTGAATACTACGACAGATACGACGGCTCAGGTGAATAACGTCCAGGACCGTTTGCTAAATACCTAGAAGAATGTGGAATCGTCCCACAATACACTATGCCAGGTTCGCCTAGCATGAATGGTGTATCTGAGAGACGAAACCAGACGCTTAAGGATATGGTAAGAAGTATGATTAGTCAATTTACTTTACCAGAGTCACTCTGGGGTGAGGCTTTAAAGACGGCAACTTATATCCTAAATCGGGTACCAACAAAAGCAGCTGCAAAAACGCCGTATGAGCTTTGGGTTGGGCGAAAGCCTAGTCTAAAGCACTTGCGTGTTTGGGGATGTCCTGCTGAAGCGAGGCCCTATAAGCCTCATGAAAGAAAATTAGACTCCAAAACGGTTAGCAGCTACTTTATTGGTTATGCAGAACGATCACGGGGTTACAAGTTTTACGATCCCACTAGTAAGTCAATTTTTGAGACAGGAACTGCAACGTTCTTTGAGGATGTTGAGTTTGGGGGGAGAAATCAAGTTAGGAACATTGTCTTCGAGGAGGAAAATGGAGCAATCCCAATTCCTACCACTACTTTTGACAATGTGCAGGTTTCTATACCCGTCATTGATCAAGAAGTTACTTCAGATCTTCGACAAGGCAATGTTGTTCAACCCCTCATTCAAGATGAGGTAATTGTTCCCGAGGAACCCATTCCTGAGGAACAAACTCAACAACCTCAAGAATCTGCGCCATTAAGACGATCCACGAGAGAAAGGAAATTTGCAATTTCGGACGATTATGTCGTGTATCTCCAAGAACAGGAGGTAGAAAGTGGAATGTCGGAAGATGATCCAATCAACTTCCGTCAAGCTATGCAAAGTTTCAACTCTCATAAATGGATTGAAGCCATGAATGAAGAGTATAAGTCTATGCAAGATAATAAAGTTTGAAAACTTGTTCCATTACCGGATGGTGCGAAACCCGTAGGTTGTAAATGAATATTTAAAACCAAAAGGGATTCGAATGGTAATGTGGAGAGGTATAAAGCACGTCTTGTGGCAAAGGGCTTTACTCAGAAAGAAGGAATTGACTTTAAAGAGACTTTCTCTCCGGTTTCTACGAAAGACTCTTTTAGGACAATTATGGCGCTTGTTGCATATTTTGATCTTGAGTTGCATCAAATGGATGTCAAAACAGCATTTCTTAATGGCGACATTGAAGAAACAATTTATATGGTGCAGCCAGAAAACTTTGTGTTGGGAGACCCAAAGAATATGGTTTGCAAATTGACAAAATCCATCTATGGACTCAAGCAGGCTTCTCGTCAGTGGTACTTCAAATTTCATCAAGTCATTGCTTCATATGGTTTTGAAACGAATGTTATTGATGATTGTGTGTATCACATGTTCAGTGGGAGTAAACACATTTTTCTGGTTTTGTACGTCGATGACATATTACTTGCCACAAATGACGTAGGCATGTTACATGACACCAAGAGATTTTTATCACGGAATTTTGAAATGAAAGATCTTGGGAATGCTTCCTTTGTGTTAGGAATTGAGATACACCGGGATCGTTCTCGGGGTATATTGGGATTGTCACAAAGGAACTATATTGAGAATGTTCTCAATAGATTTGGCATGCAAAATTGCAAACCAGGGGAAACCCCAGTCGCTAAGGGAGACAAGTTTAGTCTCAGTCAATGCCTGAAGAATAGCCTTGAAATTAAGGAAATGTAGAAGATTCCCTATGCGTCGGCTGTAGGGAGTCTAATGTATGCTCAAGTATGTACGCGTCCAGATATTGCGTTCATAGTCGGCATGTTAGGCAGATATTTAAGTAACCCTGGCATGGATCATTGGAAGGCAGCCAAGCGGGTTATGAGGTATTTACAGAAAACAAAGGAGTACATGCTCACATATAAGAGATCGGATCAGTTAGAGATCATTGGGTATTCCGATTCCGATTTTGCTGGATGCCAAGACAGTAGGAGATCCACGTCAGGCTATGTTTATTTGTTAGCTAGTGGAGCGATTTCGTGGAGGTCTGCTAAGCAGACACTCATTGCTTCGTCCACCATGGCTGCAGAATTTGTAGCATGTTATGAGGCATCTAATCATGAAATATGGCTACGAAATTTTGTCACTGGGCTGCGAATTTTGGAGGGTGTTGAAAGACCACTCAAACTGTATTGTGACAATAAATCAGCAGTTTTATATTCTAATAACAACAGAAGCTCGACAAAGTCAAAGTACATTGACATCAAGTTTCTTGTTGTAAAGGAAAGAGTACATAGTGGTCAGATTTTCATATAACACATTGGAACAAACTCCATGATAGCGGATCCACTTACCAAGGGATTAGCACCCAAAGTCTTTCACGAGCACACTGCTCATATGGGTGTCAGTCTGTTTGAGGATACTTTAGTTTAGTGGGAGTTTGTATTTAGCTTGTTGCTTTATGTTAACTACAGTTACATTCAGTTTATTTTCTACAGAAATAAAGTATTCAGTTTATCACACACTCTGTTAAGTATTTTGAAGTATTGATCTCAATAAAGTTAAGTAGGACCAGTTGGAAATAGGCATGTGTGGATCACATTTACATGTAATTTCCATGCTACACATCCATGATTGATCTATGTTATTTGACTATATTGGTATACGTGACCATTGATGGGTTCAGTTACGATTAATGTAACAAAGACCGCTTTGATCCTATATTAATATAGCCAATGAACGAGATTGTTGGGATACCCTCAAGTTATGATAATAAATTAATGAGCTCACTAAAGTTAAACGCATTTATCAGGTTACATATGTGGTCCAGTGGGAGATTGTTAGATTAATTTTATATTAATCTTAATTGGGACCACACATGTAAATTATTAATGTGTGTTATCATTAAGAAGCCTTCTAATTATGTGATCTAATTAAGTTTTAAGTAGGCTTAAGGGTATTTTTTGTTATGGAACAAATGTGTAGATACACTTATGTGAATTCTTTTCTATGAGGGGCGGAAATAGAATTATTGGATAGTTCAAGTGAACTAATGTAATTAATGCAATTGTCCCCAACCCATCCCTATATATATGTCTTCTTCATCAAGAGACAAAGAGAGAGTTGGTTATTCTCATATACTCTACATCCTCTCAAGAAGAGAAAATAAGGAAATTAAGGGGGAAAGGGTTGGAAGGCAAATTGCTATAAAAAATTGGCACTAAAATCCGCTGCAATAATTCAATCAATCATCACAAATGGATTCGGGTACGCATCCGTTTTTAATCTATTCTTCTCATTGAATTGATATGGTATATTTATGGATCCAACAGTTCCTACATACTGTGTAACAAGAAAAGAGTGAGTTTGTTTTTAGTGTTTTCGTTTATAGTTTCTGGAATTTAGTTAGCGACCACAGAAAATTAAGAAGCAAGAGAATAGTTCATATAGATATCTGTATATGTACATAATTAAAATAATCACACTGACATGAAATTATTACAAATAGTTACGAAAAATTTGTTGTAGGCGTAAACAGTGTCGTAAGCCCGAATTAAAAATTCTCTGTAAACATTTCAAAGGCATGGTCATTGGTAATATGAACTGTCCAAACTTATTTTCCCACAAAACAACTCATCCACCAGTGAACTCTTGCAATAATATTTCAGCATGTTCACTATGGAGCTATAATTAAGCCAAAATCGAAAACTGAGATTTAATTTGTTTTCCAGTAGAGATAGTTGTACTACAAGCATGCGCCCATTTCGTTTATGCAAATAACGGAGTATAAAACATATTTCGATCAATTAATATCGAAAGTGATATATAAATAAATTGGGTCTCTCTACCAGGCCAATTTGGGTTGGGTGTTCTTCAACACCCAACCCCAACCAGCTTATTTTTATGAATCTTGTCTAAAGCTCAACCCAAAATGATAGGTCCAGTCCAAAACTTAAGTTTGTAACAGCTCAAATTGCATACCGGGTGGTTAAACATATATTTCTTGTAAAACAAAACGTAATCAATTGAGCAAGTGAGTTTTTTGAAAAGGAAAAGCCATCAAAATAATTGAGTTTTGTTTTAGAGTCCTACCTCTTTTTTTTTTGGGTCTCTAGTCTTCATTGGAATGGAAGCAAAGACTTGTCATTTTCCTAGGTGAACAGTAGTTGCCCATCCCCCAATTTGGATTTCTGAAAATTTATGTAGTATCTCTTATTAGCTATTCCATTTTTTTTCTACAAGTAAAATTTATAATAATTTGGATTTATATAAATACAAACTCTAATATTACAAACAACGAAATTTATCGGTGTAAAAATACGATGAACACAACACACAATAATTACTGGTCTTTCTCGGTTAGCTATTTTGAATATGTTTTCATGCTAATTACTTTTATGGGAAAAAAATATTGTGCATTTGTTTTGAGGACTTGGCTCATCTCTATTACCCCTTCGGTCCAAACACTAATCTTGCATACAACGAGATTTACAAGTGTAAAAGTACGAAGAAAACAACACACAATAATTGTTGGTCTTCCTCGGTTAGCTTAATTATTTGATTTTGTTTTCACGTTAATTACTTTTATGTCAACAAAAAACGTACTTGATACCCCCTTCCCCCAATTCAATATTCCGAATCCGCCATTGATCAAGTGGATAATATTGTTGTTTAACTTATACTTACACTCCAGGAACATTTAAAATTAAATAATGTAAAAAATTTGGTTTAAAATAAACACGGTTTATTGTTTGTTGTTTTTTCACTGAGATTAATGTTTACAAAAATAAAATAAAATTTTAAAGTTAAGCAAAAACTCTAATTCAGTCAAATAAGATGTTGTGCGGGTTTCCCAAAAAATGAACTTGATCTCATGAATGGGAACTTGAATTAATTCATCTCATGAACTCAAGCTATTAAGTACATTAATACCGATAATTATCATTAATTGAAGTTGAGTATTTCATTAATAATACTCCAGAAGGGCGTGGCTACTTGCATGTTTTGTACGAGACTTCACTTGATATTTAAAATATACATATAAATATAGTATATTTTGAATATATTTAGGTTAGTGTATATAATCCACATCACTTAAAATTATAAAAAATAGTTAATAGCGGGGTCGTATTATAAAAAAATAAAAATAAATATGTGGCTCAAAAGTAAGGAGAAATGCTATTAATTGATAACATTACTCATTCTTCATTTTCTTTAATTGATAACTTAATAACAACAATTGATGTAAGACTGATAATAAATTATTAGGGTTAATTGCACTTTATCCACCCGAACTATACACTCTGTTGCATTGTGCCATACCAACTATCAATTTTAACAATTTTTACACTGAACTATGAGATTTGTTGCATTTTACCCTAAATTGGTAACGGGGTTAAAAAATTGACGGAAATAAAGGGCAAAATGGGTAAGTAGCATATCCCCTCAATTTCTCACATTATCTCTTTGTCATCTCCTTCAATTTCTCACATTATCTCTCCCTCATCTCCCTTGATTTATTATTCCTGCTCCACTGCATCTCCCCATTTTCACCAAAATGGAAGAATCAAACCCATCTTCACCAAACTCCTCCTCTCTCTCTCTCTCCTTCTCTCTCTCTCTCTCTCTCCGCATCAAACACCACCTTCCCTCCACTTTCCCCACCACCAACACCTTCTCCTTCCTCCTCCACCGCCTCCCACCATCCCTCTCCCTCTCTCTCTAACAAGATCAAAATCTTCTTACGGTATGGTTCAGGTTCCTCCTTAGCAACATACCCCCAACGATCTTCATCTCTCAAACCTCCATCTCAAAGGTAAACATATACCCTCTCTCAAACCTCCATCTCAGACATATTCCACCATCGATTCTCCATCTCCGTTCCTTTGCTCAAATGCATCTCCACGGAAGAACTCAATATCCGTCTCTAGGACTTGACGACCTTCTTTCCTTTGTTGATCAGAGATGCGGCGGAAGGGGCTTCTGATCGTTGTCGGAGAAGGGCTTGACGACTAGAGCTCTGGTGGCTCCGATCCGATTTGCTCATGTCTCTGTTTGTTTGTGATGAGATTTTGGTTTTAGGCAAAACGAAAGTGATGAGCTCCGGTGGCTTCTGATCGTTTGTTTGTGATGAGCTCCAGAGGGGATATGCTACTTACCCATTTTGCCCCTTATTTCCGTCAATTTTTTAACCCCGTTACCAATTTAAGGTAAAATGCAACAAATCTCATAGTTCAGTGTAAAAATTGTAAAAATTGATAGTTGGTATGGCACAGTGCAACAAAGTGTATAGTTCGGGTGGGTAAAGTGCAATTAACCCAAATTATTAATAATTCCAGTCAGTAATTTTTTTGTCTACGCTACTAAAACTCCATGCATCCCTCGTCAAAAGTTCAGTTTGTTTTATTTATAAAAAAAAAGTGAACTCTTAATTTATGATCAAATGATAGTTTGATATCACTAACTTTTCCCTAATTTTAAAAAGTAACTTTTGAAAAAGGTAAATCACATATTTTGTATATATATATATTAGTTATATTCATATACAATGTTATAGTATCCCAAAATTAAAATAACTATTGTGACGGCCATTGATTCTCACTGCCAATAACTCTACCATTAATAATTTGTCAAAAATATTGTGGAAAATTTGAATCACAGGGCGTAGAATTGGGAGGTTTTGCCTAACTAGCACTCATCCTTTCATCGTGATCTATTTATTGTAGATACCAATATTCACGTCTAGCCATCAATATCACCCTACACCCCTTTCAAATTTCATTGACTATGCCATTTTGTTTAATTTGGATCAACAAAATTTATTGCCTCAAATTATTCATTTATATATATATATATATATATTACAATACTTGACTTGTAAACGGGAGCATAATGTTTTCAATGATTATCTGGGAAAAAAATAAATAAAAGCTATGGTTAAATAGAAATACCCAATACTTGAGCACTATTGCTTGAACAAATTCATTTGAAAATTCAGCAATTACTCACACATATAACGATTGCAGCTATTCTTCTTTGACATCGGAGGATTCATAATAATACTATTAATAATAACTACTCCCTCAATAAGAATCGAGACTTTTTTTCGTTCGGTTCGAATTGTGTTCGTAGATTGCACGAGTGTAACGGTTCAAGTCTCTCCCCCTCCCCCTCTCCTCGACCACTCGGTTCCTACCTACCGTGTGTATCAAGAAAAGAGTTTAAGACCCTCAAGTCAAGTCTCCTCTGAAGTAGAAAGGTCTTGCCCTCTTTTGTACATGTTGCAACTTGCAACCCTGGAGAAAAGTCTCCACCAAAAGGGAGTGGAAACTAGCATATTAATACTAAAGCACTAATCTCTAACATCAACTCATCAATTTGTGTGTCCTCGCAAATATCTAAAAAAAGTATGAGAATTTTAGTCTTCATTCCCATTTTCATTATTACCATACTCGCCATTTGTTGTGTAAGCATCGTTCCAACAAATCTCCAATGTTTGGAGGATCAAAGAAGTTTGCTGCTCCAGTTGAAGAACACCCTCATATTTAGTTCTTTATTTTCTAGCAAGTTGGTTAAATGGAACCATAGTAAAGCTTGTTGCCTCTGGGAAGGCATCACTTGCAGCAAAGCTGGCCATGTTATTGGGTTAGACTTGAACAGTGAATCAATCACTGGTGGAATCGGCAATTCAAGTGGTCTTTTCAGTCTCCAGTTCCTTCAGAGCCTGAATTTGGCTAACAACAACTTCAACTTTACACAAATTCCATCTGTATTCAATAACCTTACTAGTTTGACATATCTGAATTTGTCAAACTCTTATTTTGTTGGGCAAATCCCAATTGAATTGTCTCAATTGACGAGGTTGGTTACTCTTGATCTCTCCACACTTGACTCTGGAATCAATTCGCTAAAACTTGAGAATCCGAATTTAAATATGTTTGTTCAGAATCTCACACATCTTACTCAACTTTATCTTGATGGCATAAATATATCGGCTCAGGGATACGATTGGTGCCACTCGGTATCTTATTCATTGCCTAAGTTGAGAACATTGAGCATGTCAAATTGTAATCTTTCAGGACCTATTGATCCCTCTCTTGCAAAGCTTCAGTTTCTCTCTGTAATTCATCTGGATAATAACAATATCACTGCCCCTGTTCCAGAATTTATTGCCAATTTCAAGAACTTGACAACTTTGAGCCTCCGTTCTTGTAATCTAGTTGGAGTATTTCCACATAAAACATTCAGAGTACAGACTCTGAAGAATCTTGATTTATCGCACAATGAATTACTCCGTGGTTCTTTGCCAGATTTTCCCAAGAATGGATCACTTCAGAGTTTGGTGCTACCAATCACGAATTTTACTGGGGCTTTGCCATATTCTATTGGTAACCTTAGGATGTTGTCAGAAATGGACCTATACAACTGCCATTTTAGTGGACCAATCCCATCATCTCTGTTTGCTGTGCCATCATTACAAGTGCTTATCCTTTCCAACAACCACTTTGATGGTCCACTACCTGAAATTTCCGGTGCATCATTTTCTCTACTGGATACACTGGACTTGAGAAGTAACAGGTTAGAAGGAACTATCCCGTTATCTTTCTTTGACCTCAAAAGGCTTAATTTCCTCTCTCTGTCGTCCAATAATTTTAATGGTACTATACAGCTGGAAAACGTTCAGAAACTTGTTAATCTTAAGACTCTTGATCTTTCATACAATAACTTTTCAGTCGAAACTAGTGGCAACAATTCTAGCTTACACACATTCCCCCAGCACAACACATTGAATTTGGCTTCTTGCATGCTCCGAAATTTTCCAGACCTAAAAAGCCAATCAAAACTGTTCGATTTGGACCTTTCGGAGAATCAAATTGGTGGAGAGATACCAAATTGGATTTGGAATGTCAATGGAAGTCTAGCATACTTAAATCTTTCTCATAACCTTCTTGAGAATCTTCAAGAACCGTATGTTATTCCTAGTCTCTTCTTTCTTGACTTACATTCCAACCAACTCCGAGGGGAATTGCCGAAACCACCTCAAACTTCCATCTATGTTGATTACTCTTCAAATTTTTTCAACTCTTCAATCCCCATTGATATTGGTTACAATCTCACCTTCGCTTATTTATTTTCAATTGCAAATAATAACCTCACTGGAACCATCCCAATATCCATATGCAACGCTAGCTACCTTGAAGTCCTTGATATGTCCAACAACAGTTTGAGTGGCTCGATGCCCTGGTGTTTAATTGGATGGAGTGATAAGACTCTTGGGGTACTGAATCTAGGGAAGAATCAACTGAGCGGAAATATTTCTGGAATATTTCAGGAAAATTGTGGTTTAAAAACTCTAGATTTGCATGAGAATCTTTTAGAAGGGAAGGTACCAGAATCACTTGCCAATTGTACTGAGTTGGAGGTGTTAAACCTCGGGCACAACCGGATAAATGACACTTTTCCATGCTTTTTGAGTAATTCTTCCAATTTACACGTTCTTGTGTTGAGGTCCAATATGTTTCATGGGGGCATTCATTGTCCAGGGGTAAATCAGAGCTGGCCAAATCTTCAAATCATCGACATAGCTTCGAACTACTTCACTGGTCATTTGGTACCAAAACAATTCTTAAATTGGAAAGCTATGATGCATGCCGCTGGTGATTTGAAAACAAAGGCGAATCACCTGCGTTTCAAGGTCCCAAATTATATCGAGTTATATTACCAGGATACTGTGACAATCACCAGCAAAGGGCAACAGATGGAGCTGGTGAAAATTTTGACCATCTTCACCACCATTGATTTTTCAAACAACTATTTCGAAGGGGACGTGCCAGAAACAATCGGAGAACTCAAATCACTTTATTTTCTCAACTTGTCACACAATTCACTTACGGGATCAATCCCGCCATTGTTTGGGAATCTTAAAGAGCTTGAATCATTAGACCTCTCAGTGAACAAGCTAATTGGAAAAATTCCTCCAGAGCTTACTAGTCTTACATTCCTTTCAGTCTTGAACTTGTCATATAATAAGCTGACTGGAAAGATCCCGAGTGGCAACCAGTTCGAAACATTTGGAGAAACTTCATTTGAAGGAAATGAAGGATTATGTGGACGTCAGTTGAACAAAAGTTGCAGTGATGCCGAAATTGTGCCAACGTTTAAGGACAAGCACTCACATCCTAAAGATGGGAAGAAATGGGAATTCTTGAGTGCTGCTGCGGTGGGATATGTTGTTGGCTTAGCATTTGTCATTGGGCCACTTTTCTTCTGCGAAAGATGGAGTAAATGGTACTGGAAGCTCGTTGATCGTGTTGCTTTATGGATTGTCTATCAGAATGGCCAACGAAGCAGAAATCGTAAAACAAAAGCACCAATACAAAGAATGTAGTGCGGTTTGAGCTTATTGCAGCAAGTGGGGGCACTTGATAGCTAGCTTCAATCTGTTCGAGTGTGAGGTTTTTTTTATTGTTTCCATTTATGGTTTCTATAATCCTATTTTTATTTTCTTCTTTCTTCCTTTTTTTGTGTACCTTTTCTCCTTTTTTTACTTAAGCAAATAAACCTCCTTTTTGGAGTGGATGTAACTATATAATATGGAAACCAAGAGTGCCTCTCATTTTGAAGGGACTTTTATAACAATATTTAGCAGGCGAACATGCAAAGAAGCAAGAGAATAGTTCTTATAAATATCTGTATATGTACATAGTTAAATAATCACAATGACTATATATTATTACAAATAGTTACAAAAAAATTGTTTTAGGTATGGACACAGGGACGTATGCACTTGAGTCTGAGAGGTTTCGGTCGTACCCACTTAATTTTCGGATTTTTTCATATACATATATATATATATTAATTAAAAATATTTTATGCTTGGTATTTATAATAAATAATAGGATGTGTTTGACCATAAATTAAATATACTACTACATCTATCTCAAATTAAGAATAGCATTAATATTGATTCAATGCAATCAGTGCTAATGATTACAACTTATTTAAATTTTTTTATTGTTTATATATTATTATGTGCAAAAAAGAAATTAAAACTATTAATTTGAGTCTTCATGTAAAATGAAAGTGTTGCACCTTATCTGAAACAGAGTGAGTAGCTTTTACCTACGTTAACAATACTATTCATTTTTGTGCATGTTGAAGTAATTAATTCTAATATTTAAAGTAATGACATAATCACTTTAATTATTTAATTAACATTTTTGTAAATGAGACACCAAAAATTCTTTTGGCAACGGGTGCAACATTCTTTTTTCCTGAAACTTCTTTAACTTTGTATATATAATTCACACCACTTAATTAAAATTATAAAATTATAAAAATTTATAAAACAAGCGCATCCTTGAGAAAAAACTCTGATTCAGTGGAATAAAATGTTGTGAGGGTTCCTCAAAAAATGAATTTGATGGGATGAATGGGAACTTGAGTTCATTCATCTCATGAACTCAAGCAAATTAAGTACATTAATACCCCTAAATATGGCACAAACACCCCCCTCCTCCAGAATAAATCAACAAAAAAAATAAAATAAATCAATTATTGATTATTTCCATTACAATGGAAATAATAAATTATTTATTTTCCAACCAACCGTAAGAAGCCCTCCTTTGGGAATACAAAAGGGTAGCGTAGTTTGTAAGGTAACAACCCCAAATTTTAAGTCTCATCTAAGGTGGGTGGGTGGGGAAGAGATTTTTGTTATTAGACCTTCATTTTTTAAATATATATATATATAAGGGTAGTGCTATAACCAAAATAGATATAACTTTTGTCAAAACAATGCATTTTACTTAAAATTCAATGTACAACAACTCAATGCACTAATTGCTTCGTTAAAAGTCATTCTAGTCTTGACAATAATATTTTTGATATAAAAATTGGTTTAATATTTTCTATTACGTCCACCTTACTTAGAATAACATGTAATCCTACCTATATTCCCTTAATTTATGCTTGACTGACATATATAGACTAAAAATCTGAGTTTGCTAACACATTTTGCGGGGCAGACTTACACATATAGTCATGTTCAAAAAAGAAGAAGGAAGAAGACCAAACCAGCTACTTGTTGAAAAGGAATTGATTGTTTGGATTGTGTTAATTCTAGAACTTCTGTCAAAACAATGCATTTTACTTAAAATTCAATGTACAACAACTCAATGCACTAATTCCTTCATTACAAGTCATTCGAGTTTTGACAATAATATTTTTGATATAAAAATTGGTTGAATATTTTCTATTACGTATGCCTTATTCATAATAACGTGTAATCCTACCTATATTCTCTTAATTTATGCTTGACTGGCATATATAGACTAAAAATATGAGTTTGTTGACACATTTCGCCAGGCAGACTTACACATACAGGGGCGGAGCCACGTGGGGCCGAGGTGGGGCCCATGCCCCACCTGGACTTTTTGGAAATTTTTAGAGAGTACAAGGGTCTATGTGTGGGAAGGAAAAGTTTAGGGGCCATTGTGTGATTAGTTGAGAAGCTTAGGGTCAGGGGATGTAATTTCTGCTAAGCGGGTTGTGTGTTGTGCGCGGGGGGTTTTGTGCAATTAGCATTATAAGTTCAGGGTTTAAGTTTGTAATATGTTAAGTTTTTACTTTTTTTTTCCTGATTGATCCAGCCGTTTTTTACTAATTTTTTTTTTCTAAAATACAGTTTTCATTTTTTTTTTTGGATTATATATCAAAAGATATTTCAAAATATATAATTAATTTTAGTATATCGTTTCTAACTTTTTCGAAATATCGAAACAGAATGAAGAAGTATTTTAGTAAAAAATTGGTTTGTAAACATAATTATTGAATTTGATTTGACTTAAAATTTTTTTGGCCCCCCCTGAAAATAATTCCTGGCTCCGCCACTGTACACATATAGTCATGTTTAAAAAAGAAGAAGGAAGAAGACCAAACTAGCAACTTATTGAAAAGGAATTGATTTTTTTTTGGTCTTTCCATTGGCTTGTTACGTATGAATTTTCTCTTCTTCAACTGATCCACTGTGCATATGACCAGGATATATACATACCTATGGGTCCATCTTTCAAAGTAATACACACGCGGAATTGTATCTTTGTAACGTTTGTATAAAGAGAAATTAAATCAGGAAATATTTATCTTAACTGGTTCTTTCTATTTAAGATTTTGAAATGTAAACTATGTAACAATTATAAAATATTTAGTACTCCTAAAATATCAAATAGTAATTTAGAACTAATAAATGAGTACCAAATAACAATTTTTATATATGTTTTTACACTTTTGCATTGTACTTAAAGCGTCACCATGAGACTTGAGTATGTCACGTAGGAATCTAACAGTAAAAATCTTCTTACTCACAATAGATCCATCTAACGGAAGATAATACAATAATTTATCTAAAATAAAACTATTTTGATGATACCATGCATATAAATTAAGTAAACTTCAGTATGGTCGTGGGGATTACTAGGAGTATTAAAAATCTCCTTAGTCACAATACACGCGCCTAAGAAAAGAAAATACAGTAATTATCTAAAAGATAAAACTATTTTGACAATACCATTCATTTCAATTAAGGCTGAATTTAATTAAATAACTCATTTCCAAAATTGGTATTATATAACATTTTACAAGTATAAACTTGATAGATTTTGTCATTAATTAACTTGATATTATATCTAATTCTATTTTTTTTTATCGTTTGGAAGTAGTACAGACATATATATTTCCAATATATATATATAGAGAGAGAGTTTAGATAGAAAAGCAATTCCCTTACTTTAACAAAAATAAGAGATTCCCATATCGAGGATGTGGGTGCCAAATTTTTTGGGTCTCCCCACAAAGTAAGTTCAAAACAATTTCAATAAGATAGTAGATATAGATGGTAAAGGGACAACAGACTTATTGTTGTATAATATGTTCCTTTGGTAGCTCTTATGTTATTCCAATAGTACATCCTTATTTGTGTGTGTATTTGTATAAAGCTCAAAGACAACTAATAAGAAGAATAATACAAGCTACCAGCTCTCTCTGTCTCTATCTCTCTTTCACTTTCTTTATTGTTAGTCACGTAGAATTCAGAGCCATATCCCCCTTGTAATGAGCCATCCATTTTCTATCTATATGTATAGAATAACGGTTACAAAGCTTCAAATAGTAAAATGATAATAAAGGTAAAACTTGGGCATCACTCTAAGGTTAAACTTTACGCGTGTCCCAAAATAAATAAATTACAGGTCTTTGTCTCATCAGCAGACCTGCTGATGATAGCACGTCGGCATTCTATCTTCGAATTTTGGTGAGGATAGTTGTCACACCTCATTAATTAGGTGTGATCATTACACTTTTGTTCCCAAGGCAAAAAAACACTATTTGAGAGGAAAGAGAAAAGGTATAAAAACCCCAAGCCTCATCTTTCCTTCTCTTATCTTCTTCTACCTCCGTCCTCCTCTTCCTCTTCAAGAATACAAGTTTTTCCCAAATCCTTTGGTTACATCTAAGTAAAAGTGGGAGGCTTAATGTCCTGTTGTAAACATGGGCACTTCATAGAAGAAGCTATTTTTTTTTGTCATGGCTAAGTCGTCAAAGAAAATTGTTGAGGCAATGACCTACATGAGTTAAAAAAGATTGAGTGGCAAAGCGGAGTTGAGAAGTTGAAAGAAGTGGGTATAGGCAACACTGATGTGATGAAGATCATGTAACTATTGTAGAAAGACAAAGACCTAGTGGCTTGTCCGCTGCTTTGTTTTTGTGGTGGGACAATTTATTTAGCTGGAGATCCCATTTTTGATCTCCCCCAAGTGTTGTGATAAATTTTGAGAACTCGCAAGAGCACGAATTAATTCATAGTGTAGTGTATAAGCGAGGTCGATCCGACAAGGACTTAAACAATATTTTTTGATAATTATCTTGTTAACTTTTCACTAAATTCCTAACCTAGTTAGAAAAGTTTATGGGAATCAAATAAAACAAAGAAAAGCAAAGCAAAGCAAGTAAACTAAAGTAATGGAACTAAATTAAATAATATTAAGAAAAATAACAAAATTAATGAATTAATTGACTAGGGTTTCGCAGTCATATATTTAATATCATCTTCCTAAGTATTCGTACGCGTAAACTCTACTCTTGTCTCGCAATAATTTTGTCTCTCGACTCTATTATTTACGGAAAATAATCATTCAAGTGTAGTTAATTTATAAAATCCAGTTAAAATTCTTTCACAGCTAAACTTATGTATAAAATCAAAACATACCATATATCTGCTTTTAACAAATCATAACATGAATTCAACTTTATTTTTATCAATTAAAATAGGTATCAAATACGAATAATTGTATTTAACATTGACACATTAAATTCGTAGAGTTAATTGGCATGAACCCGAGCAATATAATCAATTAAATATATTCATCCTAACCCTAATATATATTTACGCTAACATGAAAAAAAAAAAAACATAAAATAATAAAATTAAAGTAAACTTATTTGGCATATAATTAACTTATTAAAACAAATCTTCAATATTCAAAATCTTCAAATTACAAAAAAATAAGAAAACAAAGAAATTGAGAAGATGAAGAGGAAGTGCACGGCAGCACGTACTCTTCCGTTGGCTGTGGCTCTTTCTTCAATCGGAAAATAAATTGGCCCGTTCTTTTAAAATTAAGTGGGCTGCTCATTAATTTATTTTGCTGGATGGGTTTTCATTTTTTATTTTTATGGCTGATGATTGGGCTTGGACCCATACTTGAATATAATGAATTTTTGCCATTTTTCAATTGTTGCATTTTGCATTCTTATTTTGGACCTCGAGATGGCTTAATTTGGAAAAATGCTAAACTACAAAATTGTAACTCTCAAAATTGTCTTCAAAATGGACACAAGAATCACATAATTTGGAGTTTCGAGTAAAACGTTATGCGTCCAGAAGTATTGAACCACTTTAGGTGTCTTCATTTGCTTTAATTTTTATATTTTTCTCTATTTTCTCCAATTCTTTTCTAGCAAATGCGAAAGCATTAAAAATAGAAAATTAGTAACAATATATGCTCTTTAAAGTATAAATTAGTATGATAAATTATATCAATTTCTTGGCACATCACCAAGTACAAATTTTCTAGGGGCGAGCAGATGGGTCAGATCCGCGAGCGGGAATTAGACAATTAGTCACACATCCAATATGATGCGGGGACACATTGCGGGAATTTTTTTATAGTAAAAATGAGCACATTTAAGTAGTCACACATCCAATATGATCATTATTCATTAATAAATCTCGGGTTTCGGAAGACCTCTAGTATTTGAGGGTGGTGCCATCTTAGTTGATCTTCCTTTGTCCCCTGGGATTTTCTACCTTTCGAGCTTGATTTTATATAAGGCTCCGTTTGACATTAATTGTAAGAAATACTATTGATTTGTTCGAAAAGTTAAAAAATAAGTTAGGGATAGGGGTGTGCAGCAACTGAACCGGACTGAATGGACTGACTGGACCGAACTGAAATATAGAGTTTTTTTTTCGGTTTTATAAATACAACAGTCCAGTCTGGTCTAGTCCGAAATTTAATGGACCATTACTATTTGGTCTGGTCTTCGGTCCAGCTTATAATTAGTGCAAAAAATCAGACCGAATATGTTAAATTTAGATATATATATATATATATATATCTTGAGTCCAGTTCAGTTTCTCTCTCTAAAAGTTTGGTTGAAGAGCTGCTTGCTCTTTTGTAATCCTCTCAGTTTATAATGTTATGATTCCCCGTAAAGGGTTTTGTGAAAATCATCGTGATGCTTGTTTGATTCTTGATCTTCTAACTCTTTTCTTTACTATCTTGTTTATAGTTAGTCTGTTCTATGTCTTTGCATGTAGACGTCGCCATTAAGTTTCGTAAAGCTAGTTGGTAGTCCGTAACTCCGGTTATCTTCCCCCATTGGTATCAAAGATTGTAAGTATGTCTGTCCGTGAGTAGTCTTTCAGAGTTTTGAACCAAGGTTTAGGCTAAAGTTTCTTGATGTTCGGTTTCTTTCTTGATGATCTATCTTTAAATCCCATATTTGATAGCTATATGATGATCAGTATGAGATTAAAGCTTTATGAAAAGTATGCTCTATGACTGGCACTTAATAGTTAATCCTCTAAGATTAGTATGCTCTGTGACTACCACTGTTGTGGATCTCTAACATCAGAACACTTTGAGGTTAATTGTGTGGATCTCTCATATCATAAATCTTTGAAGCTTTCTTGCTCAGAAAACAGGTATAGTTTCTAAGTAAGAATTTCTGGTAACTATTGCTAACAATACACAGGTAGGGTGTTTGAGCTCTTTGTTAGGCCGTGGTGTGCCGTTGTTGTGTTGCTCGCAGATGTGACCTGGTGTATGTGATGCATAGTTAAGAGAAATTAGTACTTAGAGTCGTCAGCTTAATATAAGTACACATAGTAATTAGTTTTTATAAAAAAATAAAGAAAGCAGCCAAGAACAAGAGAAACCTTAGTCTGTTATCCTTTGGTAAAGAACTCTGATCCCCCATTTCTACCTCTAATCATGTCTAATCTCTTTAAACGACCAGATAATAGTGCAAAAATCCTGGCTAAGTCAGCGCCTTTAGGTTCGTCTAGTTCGTCCTCCCGTTTTGATCTAAATAGGTTAGCGTCTCTCCATGAAATCTCTTCTCTCCCAGAAGAACAAAAGATCCCTGAAATTGATTTGCCTATGGCAAATCCGTACAATGTCTTCTCCAAGCCATCAACTCCTTTTACCATACAAATCAGAAAACTCATCAGCCACAAGTCCTTTAAGCTCCCAATCAAGGAGTTTGTATAAGCCAGCAAATTCGATGATATAATTGTCCCATTAGGTTTAGAAGAGCACTTCTTTATAGTCCATATCCCCCCAGATCTACCAAGAATGGCCCTTGCCCAAGGCTATACGCATCTCCAGTTTGGAGCTATATGTCTAGCAGTTATGTTTCATGGTAAAAAAGGTCTTGAAGCTGTTGCAAGACTAGCAATTCTTGACTCAAGAATGAAAGAGTACCAGCAAGCTTGTTTTGGAAACGTACAAGCCACTCTTAATGCTGGTACGATTTTTGTTACTCTCTAACCCAACTTTAACATCAATCATCAGATGATCTGTAGGATACAAAATCATTCCTATGATTTCTCTATTCCCAATTCCAATTCAACTGATGCCTTGTTGCTCAAGGTCAATTCAAACACGGCTCCCACAGCCACATATATTCCTTAATAACTTCCTCATGAAGAGCTGGTAAAATTGATACCTAAATCATGGGTAACTTCATATGAAGCCTTCCATGAGCAAGCACACCCAGAACCAGTCCAAGCTACCCAACCCAGTCTTATCAGAAAAGCAAACAAACAAGTCGAGATTCACTTTGACAAGAAATCTTTACAAGCTCCACCTCAGGACAATCCTTTTGTCACTGAGATCAACATGATGGAACCAATAGTCCGTCTCTCTACGGATACAAATTTGGTCGCAGAGCCTATACTTATTGTTTTCTTTGATATAAATAGTTGTCCATGCTATCAAGGAAAAGATAACACATGTCATATTTGGTATGATATATGCCACTGTGATGCCTGTGAAGAAGCACAATATGAGGATAAGCTTGATCCAACAGAGTTAAGAAGATACAGGAAAAAAAACAGGGAAAGAAGTTAAATTCCCAGGAACTCCTACAAGAAAACTTTGAAGCAAATGATCCCACAGTTGGATTATTAGGAGAACCCTCTGGAAAGTTCGATTACTATGTTACTTATGGTGATCCACCTTTGCCAACGCTACCTTCTGAAATTTCTTCATGCTCTCTACCGCCACCATCTAACAATCCGGCACCTTCACAAACGCAGCCGCAACTCCTCCCGCCGTATGCTGAAAAGGCTCTTAAAGCCTTAGCTAAATCTCAGTCTTCCCAGAAAAAGAATAAGCCTGTCTCTAGTTCTTTTCCTCAACAACATGTTCCATAACCACTTTCATGTTATATGTTCACACCAGACACGCCAGAGTATGCTATAAACTTTCCACCACCAGAAGATTATGATAATCTTTCTTAGCGCACTAAGCATATGTGGAAGGTTAAAAATCCACTTACCTTGACCCCCATGGTGAACAGAAAAAGGTGACTGCAGCTGAAGCAGCCCTTAACTGGCAAGCAGAAAACACTGTTGCACAAAATCAAGTTTTGACTGAGATTGTCTCATCCACATGCCGAATTGAATCCAAGATGGTAGAATTCTCTTCCATGGATGCTGCGATAGCAAACTTAAAGATGAGAATTAAATCACTACATGAGCAGATGTTGACAGTTGCCTCTACAATTCGTGATTTCTCCACTACAGCTCAATATTTTATAAACATTAAAAGGGAGAAAAAATACTTAGAATCTCAACTTAGATCGCTTGAACATAGTGCATGACAACCACCAATAGTCAAACCAAGACCAGTCAACATAGCCAACCCTATGGGTTACACTTCAGGTTTCACTCCCCCGCCATCAGAACCATTAGCTTTCAGAAGCTATCCCACTACAGGCATTCAAAATCCTGAAAGTATTGAACGTTGGCCCGATAAACCTTCCAAAGGCAGAATGTTCCAAAATGGCCAAGCCCGCAGCCGTTAGTTTCTTATGGAATAGCATTTAAGCCAAATAAGCCAATGTACTACCCTAGACCTCGTGGTCCAGGTGATCAGCGAATCAGATACCAGGATCAGCTTATGCCTATTCCACCAATTGATTATTACCTTATAGCAGGTTATCCACTTTCCAGTGATTATAACCCTGCTAAGTTTGCAGCTGAAAGTACTCGTTCTAAATCTACCCAGCGTGAAATAGTTTACCCAATCTCCTCAAAAGCTCCAGTATCCTCGTTACCACCACCTCCTGATGAGGAAATTCCTCGTGTACATATTAACCAAGTGTGAGAATCCGGACCCGCGACCCGAGAAAGGCAAGAAGAGTCCTCGTTCTCGGTTTTGAGAAAAATGTGTTTTGTGTAGAGTCGCCAGTTTGTTTTACAAGAAAACAAACAAAAGATCGTACGAAGGACAATTCGAAATGAATCATCATTCATACGTTTGAAACCAGAGATTTATTTAAAAATTACTTTGCTAGGGTTCGGGAACTACGTTACGAATTGGGAAGGTGTTAGGCACCCAATTCGCCCTTTCGGTCTCTTAATGGATCATTTATTTAATTCCTATATTAGATATCTTGCAAGTAGTTTGGATAGTTTTCAGAATAGTCCTTTCCCGATAAATTCAATTTAAAACAATATTTTGAAATCAGACTCGAGCTTTGCGAGCGCCTACGTATTCATTCCTAGAATGAAATCAGAGTCTCGTAGTTCCATTTGTTTGGAAACTGTTTTTGTGCTTTTATTTGTTTTGAAAACGTGTCAAAACGGATTTTAGTTTTCTTGTAAAGTTGATTTATTTTGAAAGCAATGAACTTCTTTGCAAGTTATCTAATTTTCCGTATTAAAAGGAAATTAAATGCAGTACCGAAATTTAGAGAAAGTGGCAGAAAGTTATACCTGCTGCGCTTGAAGAAGATAGGAGAGCCTTGCCTTGACTTCCTTCTCTCTCTAGAGCTTTCTCTCTCTAAAGCTTTCTCTCACTAACTTCCTCTCACTAGCCTTCTCTCTCAGAATTTCTCTAAAAACGACTTTCTAAAACTTTGATAAAGCTCCTCTTTTCCAAAAATCCTCTTTTTTGTTGATGATCCCAAAATGGGATCCCAAGAGTCCTATTTATAGCAACAATTCCGCCAAAAACGCTCCAAAAGAGGCTAACCGCAGGGGTAGCCGCACGGGGTGCGGCTGGGGCGTGCGACAGGTGTGTGCCAGCCGTACGGCTGGCAGGTGGCCGTACGGTTGGGCGTGCGGCTAGGGGGTGCGGCTGGCAGGTGCCAACCGTACGGTTGGGAAGTGGGCGTGCGGCTAGGGCGTGCGGTTAGAAGGTACCAACCGTACGGTTGGGAGCCAACCGTGCGGTTAGGGGCGTGCGGCTAGGAGGTACCAACCGTACGGTTGGGAGCCAACCGTGCGGTTGGGGGCATGCGGCTGGCTACCAAAAAACCCAAATTTCTAACGGGGCGCTGCCCCGCACCCCGCGACCTGACCGGGCAGGTCGATCCCCGTCCTAGTAAGCGAAGAGGCAACAAAGGTTATCTTAGACTCCCAATGCGTCTGAAATTGGAGTCTTTCCTATCAGTCTTTCTACATGCATGATGACCCATGATTAAATGCAGGATGCTAAAAGAAAACCAGTATTCGCACGAGAGTCGCGGATTGGGGTGTTCACAGACCCTCTCGTCCCGGGATTCTTGTCCGCAAGAATACTGGGACGATAAGAAGACAACAATTCACGACTCTCGGGTGAATCTCAAGATACTTGAATCAGAATATACCCTTTATGACATGTGGATTTCGTTGTGCTTCCAGGCGATGCAATCCACGACCGCTCCTTTCTCTTTCGGCCGGGTGACATGATACATCAACCTTTTCTTTCCATCTACCCCCAGTGACACATTACCCTCAGTGGCACACCACCCTCAGTGTGTAGGGTCTCACGGGGGCTTAGCATTATGCCTGATTCCAAATGATCGTGGTGGAAAATGAGTTCTCGAAGCTTTCCCTTTTCTTAGGGAGAAGTGAGAGGATATTCTTGGTTTTGTGGTGTATCCCTTCATGGGGCGTGGTGCTAAGAGAAATTTCCATCTTTGGGAAGTATGAATCAGATTCCTTTCGTGGGGAATGTGTGGGTAAAGTTATTCCCTTCATGGGGAATGCGCGGTAAAGGTTATTTCCCTTCTTGGGGAAAGGGGATCGGAGAAATTCCCATCGTGGGGAATGCGAAGAATTCCTATCTTTTCAGGAATTCGGAAAAAATTCCCTTCTTGGGGAACACATGGAGTCGTTATTTCCCTTCTTGGGGAAAGGGGTTTCGGAGAAATTCCCATCGTGGGGAATGCGAAGAATTCATATCTTTTCAGGAATTCGGAAAAATTCCCTTCTTGGGGAACACGTGGAGTCGTTATTTCCCTTCTTGGGGAAAGGGGTTTCGGAGAAATTCCCATCGTTGGGAATGCGAAGAATTCCTATCTTTTCAGGAATTCGGAAAAATTCCCTTCTTGGGGAACACGTGGAGTCGTTATTTCCCTTCTTGGGGAAAGGGGTTTCGGAGAAATTCCCATCGTGGGGAATGCGAAGAATTCCTATCTTTTCAGGAATTCGGAAAAATTCCCTTCTTGGGGAACACGTGGAGTCGTTATTTCCCTTCTTGGGGAAAGGGGTTTCGGAGAAATTCCCATCGTGGGGAATGCGAAGAATTCCTATCTTTTCAGGAATTCGGAAAAATTCCCTTCTTGGGGAACACGTGGAGTCGTTATTTCCCTTCTTGGGGAAAGGGGTTTCGGAGAAATTCCCATCGTGGGGAATGCGAAGAATTCCTATCTTTTCAGGAATTCGAAAAAATTCCCTTCTTGGGGAACACGTGGAGTCGTTATTTCCCTTCTTGGGGAAAGGGGTTTCGGAGAAATTCCCATCGTGGGGAATGCGAAGAATTCCTATCTTTTCAGGAATTCGAAAAAATTCCCTTCTTGGGGAACACGTGGAGTCGTTATTTCCCTTCTTGGGGAAAGGGGTTTCGGAGAAATTCCCATCGTGGGGAATGCGAAGAATTCCTATCTTTTCAGGAATTCGGAAAAATTCCCTTCTTGGGGAACACGTGGAGTCGTTATTTCCCTTCTTGGGGAAAGGGGTTTCGGAGAAATTCCCATCGTGGGGAATGCGAAGAATTCCTATCTTTTCAGGAATTCGAAAAAATTCCCTTCTTGGGGAACACGTGGAGTCGTTATTTCCCTTCTTGGGGAAAGGGGTTTCGGAGAAATTCCCATCGTGGGGAATGCGAAGAATTCCTATCTTTTCAGGAATCCGAAAAAATTCCCTTCTTGGGGAACACGTGGAGTCGTTATTTCCCTTCTTGGGGAAAGGGGTTTCGGAGAAATTCCCATCGTGGGGAATGCGAAGAATTCCTATCTTTTCAGGAATTCGAAAAAATTCCCTTCTTGGGGAACACGTGGAGTCGTTATTTCCCTTCTTGGGGAAAGGGGTTTCGGAGAAATTCCCATCGTGGGGAATGCGAAGAATTCCTATCTTTTCAGGAATCCGAAAAAATTCCCTTCTTGGGGAACACGTTGTCATGGTTACTCAGACACTGCTTTGTTTGATTTTTCCCAAAAATAATATGTTAGAGAGAACTGTTTGCAAGTGGAAGTCCTTTTTCTTTTCCAATCCTTCCTACCCTC
The DNA here is from genome assembly GCA_021464415.1 of Lonicera japonica. Classification (NCBI taxonomy): domain Eukaryota; kingdom Viridiplantae; phylum Streptophyta; class Magnoliopsida; order Dipsacales; family Caprifoliaceae; genus Lonicera; species Lonicera japonica. Next base: position 75,407,642 of record CM038464.1, read on the forward strand.
AGTTTTGACCTCTGGCGTTATTAGAAGTCAGATCTTTGAATCAACTTTTTCCAAAAACCTCCGAACCGTTGTGCGTGAATTTATGGGATTTGACATCTCTTTACCCTCAGTTTTCCTCTCTTTGGTCATGGGGATAGAATCTCGCTTGGAAATCTCAGTCGTCCTCAAGCTACCCTCTGATTTTTTCACGGGGAAGATGCTGGTCCTGTATCGTCTTCTGTTTTTCGATACCCTTATTGCTCCCTCTTTTAGTTATCCGGCCTTAGGCTTTCGGACTTTACTGCGCTATTTTCTTTCTTGGCTTTTTCCAAAACAGGAGCCTTACTCACCTAAGATGTAGCCCTCCGCCTTTTGGCACAGCTGTCACTCTTAGTGTGGCTCTCCCTGTCGATTTTTTTACTTTTTCTCTTTTGGACCAACGGGATTTTACCCTTTTCTACTCTTTCAATTTTTTCTGGTACCCGATTCCTCTTTTACACCTTCCCTGTTTATTAATCAGATTCGAGCCTTCTGGACAATGGATCCATCCTATTGAATTTCATTTCCTCCACAGACTTTGAAGTGTCAAACTTCAAGCATTGATCAGTCATCTCGTGCGTGTGTGTGAGTCTTGGTCCTTTTGTACTCCGGGAGAAGTTGATTCATGGTCTTAGTCTTCCCTCATTTTTTTTTTTTTTTTTTTTAGTCAAACTGGTCAGAAAATGAGGGTAGCCGCACGGGGTAGCCGCAGGGTGTGCGACTAGGGCGTGCGGTTGGGGGTAGCCGCACGAGGTAGCCGCAGGGTTTGACCCCCCAGCCGTACGGCTGGTAGCCAACCGCACGGTTGGGGGCCAGCCGTACGGTTGGCTAGCCTGCGGCTGGCCTTGAAATCTTATAAATAGGCCACTGTTTGTCAACAGTCTCACCACTTCTACTTGCAACTTCTCTCTCTAGCATTCAAATACCAAATTTTTCAAAAAGTGTTAGCGAGTGTCTGATACAAAGTGAGCGATGGCGTTGGCGAAGTTACTATCGATCTTCGTGTACATGATGATGGGAGGCCCAGCAGAGGGAGGGGAGGCGCCGGAGCGACTCCCGGGGGGACGAGGTGGAGTCGATCACCGCGATGATGGATGGGCGCCTGATCTGCGCGCCACATCATGACGACTGGGAGGGTGTGGCCTGGGAGGGGCCACTGGGGGCAGATGGATCGCTACAGCGAGCGATGTACCGGGACGTACCCTTGATCTTGCCGGGAGAGGGGCGAGAGTGGCTGTTGATGGAGCCTGCGGCACACGAGATCCGCCGTCGGACTAGGGTATGCTATAATATTTAGTATTTAATTTATGTGATTTTTGAAAAAATGCAATGACATGATATGCATGAGATGTGATAAATTTAATAATTACTTGCCATAATAGATATATACTCAACATTATGTATTTTTGAAATAAGTGTGTTAGTGAGACTTATTAAAATCCGTGATGTAACAGAGGATCGGACGTTGCCGTGGCATCACGCGTGCTGCGCCTGATCTTCGGGATCAGCTTCCGCCGCTGGTGAGAGCATACTTGAGTGCGACCCCATTCGGACGATTTATCGAGGTGCTGCCAAGCGGAGAGTTCCAGCGATCAGTGAGCCTTCCGACGGTGTTGGGGGAGAGGTGGTGGGACACGACGCACACCTTCCATTGGAGTTGGGGAGAGATGACGCTGACTCCAGAGGACGTTTTCGTGCTGACAGGGCTGCCTTTCGGGGGGAAGGCTCTGGCACCCAATCCCCGGGTACGCATTACCCTAGATGGTATGGGAGCGGCACTAGGGTGGAGGCCTAGCCGGATTGTGGCGGATGGGATACCCCACACGGCGATGGTGCAGCATATCGAGGCCGAGAGTGAGAGGTTTGGAGATGGGCCGATGACACGCCAGGAGGTGCGACAGTTATCCCGATGCTTTCTGCTGCTCGTACTGCATGACTTCTTCTACGCGCGTGGCGGCGATAACCTGCGGTTATGGTGGCTGCCTTATCTGCGGTTCTTCGACCAGTTGTACACTTTTGCATGGGGAGGATACGTACTGGCGGTGCTGTATGAGTCGATGGACTTGGTGTGCCGTCACATGGAGCTGAATCACCGTGGGTTGGTCACGCTTTGGGAGGTAATTAATAATTTAGACCGTCAATTTACTTGGAAAAAACACGTGATTTATTTTAATAGAAAAATGTGCCGGTTTGATAATTTTTAATAAGCGTGATGATTTGTGACAGATGTGGTTTATCGCGCATACCCATCAGGGTATTGGTCAGATCCACTTGCACCCGACTTTCGCAGACGAGTTCCCGCTTTTTCGATGATACTACAGCGGGAACCTAGTTGGGGTGTACCGGTACCTGACCCCGGATGTCAGTGCAGGCGACGTTTCGGGTCTTCAGCTAAATCAGGTATGAGGTTAAATTATTTTTGAAAAATACAGCTGAGTTTATTTGTAGCGTATGCTCGATGTGGCAGGTTCAGTGGAGTCCGTGGCCTGCGTATGTGACGCAGCAGTGGGGGTATGCGGATGCGTTGGTCGCGGCACGTTCGAGACGGTTGTTCGTGCATGAGTACGGCGCGGCATTCTACCTGGGGGAGCGTGTGGTACGGCAGCATACACCTGTGTTGGGATTCCGGGTTCCGGCCTGGCCTCCGGTGGCGATGAGGCGGCCGGTCATGCTGACTGCGGATGAGAGGGCTCTGTTTCTGGGAGGCGTCCCGATGGAGGGCCTGTTGGTGGAGGGGGAGTATGGGACGTTTGCGCACCGGTACCTGATGAGGGAGATAAAAGGGGTGCGAGGCAGGGTGATATATGCGAGGTACGCGGCCCTCGGGGGAGACCCGATGTATATCCGGGGGCAGTTGTACATCTCGCAGCGGGTCCCACAGCAGCCCGCACCGGCGCCGAACCGGAGGGCTAAGGGGATTGCGGATTCAGATGATGAGGACCCGCATGGGGAGAGAGACGTGGAGCCGCAGCAGGTGGAGGAGGAGGATGATGAGGGTTCGGAGGAGGTGCCCTTGGAAGGAGGCAACGGTGGGGCGCCCCCAGTAGGTCCAGGCGGGGGAGTGGGGGAGGAGCCGACTGCTGCAGTTTCGCCTGGACGAGGTAGGACGTCGAGGGGCGGGAGGAGTCCAGTCGGAGGACGGAGTCCCGTGTCGAGGCCGCCTATCCCACCAGCCATGGCGGGGAGGACACCGCAGTTGTCGTCGGAGGACATGCGGCAGATGCTGGAGTCGGCGCAGACACCCGGGGGACGTGGGTCGATGTCGGGATCATCACCCGTGTATGGGCCGGGCGACATGGATAGGGTTCATCATGTGTCATTCTCGCCGTTGCTGCGCACACCTGTCGGGTCGCCAGGTGCCGGGTCGGTGGGGTTGAGACCGTATTCTCTGTCGACCCCATCATCAGGAGCTGCTCGCGGTATCGTCTTCCGGGAGTTGGGAGAGAGGGAGGCGCAGTTAGGGGCGGAAGCAGGCATAGGCCAAACTCCGGCGGGTGAAGGTGGCGACAAAGGGAAGAGGAAGGCGGTGGCGCCCGAGTCGGAGACGAGAGAGGATACCGGGGAGGACGTTCCCCCGGTAGGCGACGCTGGCGGAGCTGGTCCGTCACAGGCTCCTGCGGGTGGGGCGTTGGCGTCGTATTCGATCCCGGAGTACCCCCGGGACATCCCTTACTTGGATTTCGGCCGACCCAAGCAATACCGGATCCCTGACATACCTGAGGGCGAGGAGCAGATGGGGGCCTTAGCACACGTCTCGGGCGAGGAGGTAAAGTTTCTCTTAAACAGTTGAGTATATGTGTTGTTTTTATGAATGTTACTGATTGGTAATTTTGGTTTTGGCAGAGGGGCTCATTCCTACTTCGCGAGGTGGCTGAGTTACTGAGGAGCTACTTCAACATGTATGGATTGCTGACGTTTGCGGCTCCTCTCCCGACGGAGTACATGGGGCGATACAGCAGGCGTTTGGCGGGCGATACGACTGCCACCTACAATCCGTCACGTTCGCGGTCCCGATCGGCGGCTCCTTCTCAGTCGGTCCAGCAGTCGAGGCGCGCTTCTCGGCTGGCTCCTTCTCATCAGGGTGTAGGCCGCACGGTGTCAGAGAGTCCAGCGGAAGGTGCTGGAGAGACAGAAGCGAAGCGCCCGCGTACGATGGATCCTCCTCCTTCTCCTCAGCGTTGATAGCTCGGTGGTTCGATGTTTTGTTAGGTTCGATTTTATGTAGAAAAAATAATTTAAATTAAGTAGTTAATTTAGATGCATTTTGGTTTTAATAAAGACGTTGTTAATTTAGTGGATAATTTAAGTATGCTTATTTGTTAGGAAAAAAATTGGTTTATCAATGTGTTCGGTTTTAACTTATGAATAAAATATTTATGTTTGTTTTGAAAATATGTTTGCGTGTAATGTGATGGAAATGTTATTTGTGAGTGTAATTGAAAAGTGCTTATGTGTTGGCGAAATTATTACTTATTTAATTATACAAGGATAAACGGCCTGCGATAATCAAGTTAAATTGCGAAAAAGGTTAAGTACATATGTTGGCAAGTAATTATCAAATCTATATGCATGCTATGATGGATCGTTCTTTCTGAACAAAGTCTGGCAATTTTCGTATCATGATGTATTGTAAAAAGGAAGATTTTAACTAAAGGGGGAGAGCCAACCGCACGCCTCACCCGCACGGGGTAGCCGTACGGTTGGGATCCAACCGCACAGTTGGCATGCGCAGTTATGCTATAAATAGAGCGCGAATTTGTCCTTTTTTCCATCATCAAAGTCACTATTCACCCTGTAGCTTCTTCTTTCTCGATTCGTTGGGACATCCCATGGTGGCGTATGAGGACCATGATCATGAGTATGGGTGGGCAGAACTATCTTAGGTTTCGTGGTTTGAGGGAGACGTCATTCTACATTCCCGGTCGGTTGACGAGGCAGTTCGTTGTTCCCCTGAGTATACCCCTTCCACAGAGAGATTTTTCTTCGGTCGCTCTTCCTATTACCCCGAGATTGGAGACGACCCTACGAGGTCTTTGGTCTACCCGTTACACTCGACGATTTCATGCAGGTGAGGTTGGTATTACCCAGGTGACCCTTTCTGATATTGTGCTGCATATTTGGCGTCGGGTTCGGCAGACCATTGAGCATGAGCCTATGATGATGAGGTGGTATCGGTTTGTAGATTCACGTGTGACTGATGAGACAGTGCTTGCTTCGTATCAGACCATGGATCGAGAGAGGATTTTATATTCTGCTGATGATGGTTAGGTTAGGTTTGGTTTGGCGGATGGCTTCTTTATGAAAGCTTTTTGGGGTTAGATATGGTAGGTGAAACATATAGGAAAAGTATGTAGGAACTGATGTAGTTGTCTTTGAAGGTTATCTTGTATGAAAGAACTATATATGTATGAAAAATCTCTTTCTGCCTTGCGTTCAACTGAATGAATATTATTATAATGAATAGACCGGGCCTGAATGTCCTATTCAGGTTGCCTACGTTCCCCCAAATAGCACATTAAAAATCTTTTTACTTTTGCCTTTGCTCATGGGGCTCAGGTCTCCGTAGTTCATGATTTACAAGTGATAAATCTTCAGTAACTATTTTCAAATTCTCAATCACTGATTACAAATCCTCAATCTCTAGTTACCAATCTTCAAATTCTGACGGTTTAGATGAGACGGGTCTGGTATCTTTCCTGCTTCGATAAGGTCCTGAATGGTATGCCGAAGAGCTTTGCAATCATCTGTTGTGTGACCTATACCCTGGTGGTATTCACATCTTTCATTAAGATTCCAACTAGAACGGACTGGATTTGGTATAGGTTGCGGGTTTAGTGGATAGATTATCCCTTCATCCTTCAGCTGCTTGTATACCTTGCTTAACGACCCTGGCAATTGTGAGAAATCCCTTTTCGCAGATCTGACTCTGTTAAATCCTCTGTTGTTGGTGTGTTTATATCTCGGAGAATGTTTTGTGGCACAAGGACTGAGAGGAATCGATAAATGACTTTTCGAGTCATGTGGTGAGGATAAATTGAACATGGGTGAGCCTGGTGTGCTTGATGAATATGGATATGGGTGTGCAATTGAAGAGGTGATTTTGAATGGGTTAGTGAAATTCTCTGGGGTTGGCTTCGGATTATTGTTGGCCTTTTGGGGAAGATATTCTGGATTTGATGAATAGGTTGAGATAGATTCAAAGTCATTCATTTGTTCCTGACTTGATGGGTAGCTTGATGGTGTAGGTGGGGTAGGTTCGATGCGTAGGTACGGACCTGGTTGATCAGCGTCTGAGATATACCCCATTTCTTCCAACTGATTCTTTTGTTTAAAGACTACCTTTTCCAAGCGAAAGATTTCCTCATGCAGTTTTACTGTCTCTTTAGCAAAATAATCCCTCTGAATTTCTATAGCATCTTTCTCCTTTCTTAGCTGCTCAATAGCCTGGTCTTTTCGTTCTGAATCTTGTAATGATCTTTTGAGCTCTTCCTCGGTCACTTCTTTCAATGTTTCGGATTTTGATAATTTTTCCAAGCGAACTTTCGTCATTTGATGATCGGTTATTGTCTCACTTAATTTCTGATTCAGCATTTGGATTGCTTGCACCAAATCGGCTAATTCAAATAATTTCCACGGATCGGCCCCGCACTTTTCATCTAGGTGATTTTTCCCAGCGGTTGAAGGTACTCCAGTGTTTGGGAAATAGGGACCCAACATTGAATTTTTCGCAGTGGATGGCAATTTCGCAGTTCCCTGATCCGGTGTAAACTGTTGATGCCCCATCTCTCTTCTAAGAAACTCAATCTCCCAAATTCGATCCCTTTCGGTTCTTACAATAACCCAGCTGAAACCTTTGATTACGACAAGTGGCCCGATGCTATCTCTTCCAGCCCACACAGAGGCTAGGATGAATATCTGCTGTGTCGGAAAAAAGGACAAATTCGACCGCGTGCATTTCCCCGAAAAATAACAACAATATATCATTTAGAAATTGCCGGACCTTATCCAGAAATACATCGATCGGGACGAAAATAAACACACAAAAAAAAAAAGTTTTCCTTTAGGTGAGATCAAAAACAGACCAACGGCGACAACTTGAGAGCCCCGTATAGCAGTAGGGTAGGAATAGAATTCCATGGGTTCCCTGACCGTCTATAATTTTGAAAAATAATTTTGAAAAGAGTTTTCTGAAAAATCATTTGAAAATATGGGAAGATCTCTCCTCATGAGTTGCTTTGTTCATGGAATCAGGGCTTCCGCTCACTAGATTCTCACGACTGTTGGTCATTAAAACAAATGCAGAAAATCTTGTGTTCTAAGCTGACTCTACTATATGCAAGCGTGGCTGAAGAGGGTAAGGTTTAAGGCTCCCTCCTATTTGGCAGGTCTTACGATATACCTCAAGAGCGCAGGTACGTGTAAGGACCTTTTGATATACATCCCGGGTACGTGAGTGTTCTCGTCACTCTATATACCTCGGTAAGTACTTGGCCAAGGAGAGTGGTCCCAGGCGCTTTCGGCTAGTGCAGACCCGCAAGTCCGCGGCCTAGTCACGACTCTGGTCCCGAGGTTGATAGGGTAAATTCACACTCGCGGAAATGCATGATAAGATGTGAGTGCGTGCGAAAGAACAATCTGGTGGTTCATTATTGAGCAATGCTTTATGATTTGTTATGATATTTTACACAATTTTAATTATGAAAAAGATTTTCCTCACATAATTAGCAAATAAGGGTATCAGGGTATCCACCTAGATCGCTTCTATGTTATCCTAGGACTAAGGCTTGCAAGACCTATATCTATTAAACAATAGGAATTAAATATATGATCCATTATAATAGAGCTTAGTTCTCAACTATCCCCAGCAGAGTCGCCACTGTGAGAATCCGGACCCGCGACCCGAGAAAGGCAAGAAGAGTCCTCGTTCTCGGTTTTGAGAAAAATGTGTTTTGTGTAGAGTCGCCAGTTTGTTTTACAAGAAAACAAACAAAAGATCGTACGAAGGACAATTCGAAATGAATCATCATTCATACGTTTGAAACCAGAGATTTATTTAAAAATTACTTTGCTAGGGTTCGGGAACTACGTTACGAATTGGGAAGGTGTTAGGCACCCAATTCGCCCTTTCGGTCTCTTAATGGATCATTTATTTAATTCCTATATTAGATATCTTGCAAGTAGTTTGGATAGTTTTCAGAATAGTCCTTTCCCGATAAATTCAATTTAAAACAATATTTTGAAATCAGACTCGAGCTTTGCGAGCGCCTACGTATTCATTCCTAGAATGAAATCAGAGTCTCGTAGTTCCATTTGTTTGGAAACTGTTTTTGTGCTTTTATTTGTTTTGAAAACGTGTCAAAACGGATTTTAGTTTTCTTGTAAAGTTGATTTATTTTGAAAGCAATGAACTTCTTTGCAAGTTATCTAATTTTCCGTATTAAAAGGAAATTAAATGCAGTACCGAAATTTAGAGAAAGTGGCAGAAAGTTATACCTGCTGCGCTTGAAGAAGATAGGAGAGCCTTGCCTTGACTTCCTTCTCTCTCTAGAGCTTTCTCTCTCTAAAGCTTTCTCTCACTAACTTCCTCTCACTAGCCTTCTCTCTCAGAATTTCTCTAAAAACGACTTTCTAAAACTTTGATAAAGCTCCTCTTTTCCAAAAATCCTCTTTTTTGTTGATGATCCCAAAATGGGATCCCAAGAGTCCTATTTATAGCAACAATTCCGCCAAAAACGCTCCAAAAGAGGCTAACCGCAGGGGTAGCCGCACGGGGTGCGGCTGGGGCGTGCGACAGGTGTGTGCCAGCCGTACGGCTGGCAGGTGGCCGTACGGTTGGGCGTGCGGCTAGGGGGTGCGGCTGGCAGGTGCCAACCGTACGGTTGGGAAGTGGGCGTGCGGCTAGGGCGTGCGGTTAGAAGGTACCAACCGTACGGTTGGGAGCCAACCGTGCGGTTAGGGGCGTGCGGCTAGGAGGTACCAACCGTACGGTTGGGAGCCAACCGTGCGGTTGGGGGCATGCGGCTGGCTACCAAAAAACCCAAATTTCTAACGGGGCGCTGCCCCGCACCCCGCGACCTGACCGGGCAGGTCGATCCCCGTCCTAGTAAGCGAAGAGGCAACAAAGGTTATCTTAGACTCCCAATGCGTCTGAAATTGGAGTCTTTCCTATCAGTCTTTCTACATGCATGATGACCCATGATTAAATGCAGGATGCTAAAAGAAAACCAGTATTCGCACGAGAGTCGCGGATTGGGGTGTTCACACCAAGGTTCAACCCATGAGAATTACCAGCAATTTTCTATTGATGATCTCCCTCCAAGCAAATGGTGTGATATACTGGTTTCATTCACTGCGTGGATGACTGCAAATAAAGAAAGTCATGACTTACACCAAGTTTTTAAAAGATTCCTTGCACGCCTTGAATGAAGATTGAAAGATTGGTATGAAGCTCTTGGTCCATGTAGACAGTTATAACTTTAGCAAGCCACGTCCATTGATAATTTTCTTGGCTTAGTGTATATTGAATTCATAGGCAAGCCTCTTTGACATGTTAATATTGCCCGTGAAGAATTTTTAAATATGAACTGCTGTTCTATACTTCCCAAAGACTTGGAAAGACATTATAATTGGATGTCTCAAAGATTCTACATCATTAACGGCCTTGATGCTTTGAATCTCAAGCAAGTCTTTCTCCATTCATTTCCAGATTCTTTCGTTACTGAAGCCCAGAAAATGTATTGAACTTTGACCCAATAAATCTTCCAAAGGCAGAATGCTTCCAAAATGGCCAAGCCCGCAGCCGTTAGTTTCATATGGAACAGCATTTAAGCCAAAGAAGTGTATATATATATTTTTAATATATATACTCATTTTATCAAACCTTTAACGTAATAACCCTTCTCATCTTAAAACATCAGCCGCCTGCAATTCACTCCCTCATCTTCGCACTGTCTCTCTCCCCCCTCTCTCTAGCACATTGCCATTAACCAGTCACCACTATCCTCTGCCGGCCACCACTGCCCATCATGACCTCTTCTTCGCATCTCGTCGAAGCTAAGTGGTAACATCTCTTTTGTTTCTCTCTCTTTCTCCCTCTCTCTCCCTCCCTCCTAAATCCTTATATATATACATACATATATACACGAATGGACCTACCTTATATATACATACATATATACACCAACAGTTTAATTTGGTACAAATAATGGGGATTTGGCAACAGTGCACGGCCAAATGGGGATTTGGCAATAATAAATCAATAATGGGATTTTTCAATAGTGAAAAAGAGTATATACATCAGGACCTAATTTGGGGATTTGGCAGTGGCCGATGAGTGCCTTTATTTTGGCTTGGCCTTATCCAAACCGGACTATTTAAATTGGTACAGTCTGGTCTGGTCTTAGCTGGTAAATCGGTCCAGTCCGATCTGAAATGTTATAGGACCGAAGTGTTCGGTCCGGTCTAGATACAAGGCAAAACCGGGCCATGCACACCCCTAGTTAGGGATGTGTTGAGATTAACTTACTTTTTAGTTTTTTCCATTAAAAAGTTTTCTGGGGGTGAGGAAGAAAAATTTCCACAAAAAATAAGGCAGTATGGAGGATATTTACTCATAAAAATGAGTAGTGAAATGGCTCACCACATGTCTTACCTTATTTTCTAACTTCTCACACAAATTAGTTATTTTTTTCTATTATTTTTCATATTGCTACACTACACAATGGAACCTAAGTGTATATATTTATTTATACTTTCACATTAAGTTAAGCAAACTTTAGCAATCGAGTTATTTAATTTTTTTTATTACCATTATTTCCTTTTCTTTTACAACCATTGGAGAATGTAAGTTCTCAAATCCTGTGACACCTCAAATTCCGTTAAGAGGACTTATCATTCGGGATCCGGTTAATCACGGGTGCCGTACGCTGACGGCGGTTTAACAAGACAAAATCCCTGCGTGAGACGTAGAAAACCACATTCTCATGAACAAGAGCATTTTTCCATATCATACAGTTTGTCCATAAGGCAAGAGAAATGCTATAATAAAACAACTAGCCTCCAATGAGGTCCCAAATGCAAAGTTTATAGTCTTCACAATATACATGAATTCTAGTATAAGTGCAATACATATATTGTTAACAATGTTTCAAAGCGAGGGTCCTTCTATCGTGAAGGACACGCGACTAAGTAGTGGTATTGAGGCAATCTACGAAATAGCATCCTCACTTTTTCCTAATGAACCTGTATAGAAAATAGGTGGGTTGAGTCAAACGAACTTAGTGGGAATCATATAATAGATTTTGTGTGAAAATAATATTTTGAAATCCTTTTCATAAAATCATAAGATTAACTGTTCATATATATATATTAGTTAAGGAAGAAATCTTTTCTTATTTTGTTAAAATGCTTTTAAAGCCCCAGAAAAATGTATATATAGTTGAATCTTATGGCACAATTAACATATATACATCTTATGAATCTCGAACTGAAATCTCATAATTCCCACAACTATCCAAGCGTCGCCAGGTCTACATTTCGTGGCCTTTCACCTACACGGCAACAGGATCTCCCATTAGTTTCTGTGCACGATTTCGGGTCTTGCATCCAGGAGACTGTGTCCCAACTTTCGGCACCATCCAATGAGACCAAACCCAAGACCGTTCATGTATTAGTGCCAACGTATAACCTCAATATATAACATGCCAAACGGATCATTGAAAAAGCAATTGTGCCATATAAATACCTTTCATTAATCATATAAAACATCAACCATGTAATCAATCGGGGAAATCTCATATTGTCAGAATTCGAATCCACGACCCGTCCTTCTCGATTTCTTTATTATAAAGGAAAAAATGTTTTGTAGAGTCGCCAGTTTGTTTTACTAGAAAAAAAAACAAAAGATCGTACGAAGGACAATTCAAAAACGAATTATCTTTCATACGTTTAAAACCAGAGATTGAAAATAAACTTTGTTAGGGTTCGGGAACTACGTTATGAATTGGGAAGGTGTTAGGCACCCAATTCGCCCTTTCGGTCTCTTAATGGATCATGTATTTAATTCCTATTTTAGATATCTTGCAAGTAGTTGAATTGTTTTCATAATAGTCCTTTCCGGATAAATTCAATTTAAAACATTATTTTGAAATCAGACTCGAGTTTTGTGAGCGCCTACGTATTCATTCGTAGAATGAAATCAGAGTCTCGTAGTTCCATTTATTTGGAAATTGTTTTTGTATTTTTGTTTGTTTTGAAAACGTGTCAAAACGGATTTTAGATTTCTTGTAAAACTTAGAATGAACTAGTTTAGAAAACAGTGAACTTCTTTGCATGTTATCTAATTTCTTGATTAAAAACAATATTTAAATACAGTACTAAAATCAGTAAAGTGGTAGAAAGACGTACCTGATGCGCTTGAAGAAGAAACAAGAACCTTGCCTTGATTACTCCTTTCTCTCTCTGGAACTTTCTCTCTCTAGAAATTCTCTCTCTAGAACTTTCTCTCTCTAGAAATTCTCTCTCTAGAACTTTCTCTGTTAGAATTTCCCTAAAATGACTCTCTAATAATTTTGACAGAGTTTCTACCTACTAAAAACACTATTGAGTGTTGATGCTCCCAAATGAGACCCCAAGGGTCTTATTTATAGGAAGATTTCCGCCAAAAACGCTCCAAAAGAGGCCAACCGCAGGGGGTAGCCGTAGGGGGTGCTACTGGGGCGTGCGGTTAGGGGTAGCCGCAGAGTGTGCGGCTAGGGCGTGCGGCTGGGTGCCAACCGCGACCTGAACGAGCAGGTCAATCCCCGTCCTAGTAAGCGAAGAGGCAACAAAGGTTATCTCAGACTCCCAACGCTTTCAAAAATTGGAGTCTTTCCTAACGGTCTTCTATATGCATGATAACTCAGGATTAAATGCAAGATGCTCGTTTTAAGAAAAGCTGTATTCACACGAGAGTCGTGGATTGGGGTGTTCACACATATCAACAACTCAATCTAGTTTAAGAACTCGTAAACAAAGGGTTTTGTCTAAAAAAGCCTCCACTTGAACCCTTAAGGGTGAATATTTACTTTGTGAAAAGAATCCTTAACAATAAAATGGATTCCAAATCGGTTTTTGTGTAAATCAAGTGAACAGCCATAATTCCTTGTTGAAACATATGTTTTGATTAATATATAGGCTATTTGAATAATCAATTTCAACATATAATCGAAAATCCCATTTTTGACAAGTTAGGTTTTTATGTAATCAAGTAGTAAAATCATAATCGCATAGCAACAAGTTATAAAATAGGTTTTATTACTAAATTCCCACCTCTATGAAGCTAAATCCTCGAGTTTGGAAGCTTGAATCAAGCCAAGAGCTGTTGAGTCGCAAAATCCCCAAATTCGTGCTTTAAGCCCTAGCCATGGAGGATGGAAGGATGAACAAGATGAAGGCTTGAAGATTGAAGGATGGAATGTTGATTCAATGATTCGAATGATAAATCATGTTTAGGAGTGATCAAACCTTTTAAAAAACTCCCAAAATCACCCCTTAATCACCTTCTTTAAAATCTCTAGGTGGGTGTATTTGTTTGGGACAAAATGAGCTCTGTTTTTCCTATTTATCAAGCTCAGGAGCCCATTAGTCGATTGATCTACCCCATCAGTTGACTGATGGGTGAAATCTGGCGCATTTTTAGTATTTTGGCCATAACTTCTTGCTCAGAACTCTGATTGAAGTGATCTTTATGACCACAGAAAGATAATTCAAAGATCTACAACTTCCTAAGAGGAAATTTATCCAAATTATGGATGGATAATTCCCAAAAATTTGTCAAAGACGACGCTCTGCCATTATGCTTCCGAACGAATAGATTTCGCTAACCGACCTACGTTGCACGATGTTTTAACCAATGAGAAAAAAGAATTGGCTTCCAGTCAAAACACAAAAGTTTTAGAATAGAATAAAATCTAACTAGAAACTTCAACGAGGAGTCAATTGGGTGTAAAACGAAGGATTTATGATCTCTCAAACTTTGCTAAATTCCTTAAGTTGTGTAAATTGAGATTACAAGCATAACACCTCAATTCAAACCAAACTACCCAAAATGTGAAATGATTATCCACGCAGATGTATTTAATGTAACACCCCGTTTCCTTAACTCTTGCAAAATCACGACCCATATCGCGTATAAGGCAGAAATGGGCTTTGGATAGCCAAATTGGGTTTTGTAAAGGTCGACGTGGTTCGATGACTTCCATTGAGTCATATTATAGTTAAATATTTACTCTGGATAGTTTCATTCAATTTGGAAAGCATTTGCGTAATTTGGCACGTCATTGGAAAAGTGGTAATTTTCTTAAAATATTGCTCTTCACTATTTCCTTGAGATGGATTAATTAACCTAGAAATGTCCAAATTGAGTTTCGCCTTTTCCATCGTGTCTTATTATATATTTAGAGTTATTCTGGAAAGTTTCGTCACATTCGGACTTCAATTGAGCATTTCGGAGTCGTTTTTGGATTTGGATTAATTATTCGTCGGTTAGTTTTTTATTAACTTTGGGAAGTCAAAACTTCTTCATCCGAACTCCAAATAAGTCCCCATTTTTTTTTATATCTAGGTTTTGATCCACTCTACAACTTTCGTGTTTTGGCTAAGACCTAATTCCAGCTCCTTGATGGCCAAAATTGGGCGTGAAGTTGAACTTGTGACCAAACAGCAAAATTGTGTGCTGTGAATAGTGGAAGTCAACTACATGGGTTTTGATGTAGTCGACTACATTGACCTGGGCGGGAAATTTATATATTTTCACCTCCTTTCTTCCTCATTTAACACATTCATTTAAAGAGCTCTTGAGAGAGATGTAAAGGGCGAATTTAGGGGATTTTAAGGGATCATTTGAGGGTGCATCTTCTACACAAGATTCTCATCAACATCATCATCTCCATCCTCTCCTTCATCCTCTTTAACATCAAGCTACACCATTTCTAGGGTTTTGGATGGAATTTGGGGATTTCGGACTTGGCGCTTCTCCGGCTCGATTCCGCTAGGATTCATCGAGGGATTAACCCTCAATAGGTGGGAACAATAATATTAGAACATGTTTTCAAGTTATTATACCTTATTCTCCTTAAATCAAAGCTCATGTATTGATTTTGTATATAATCTTCTATAAGAGCATATGCATGGGGTTTGGGATTATTTTCTTATGATTAATGGGTTGATTTGCACTCTATATTACATTATCATTGTTATTTTACTAGAAGCCCCAATTATTTAATAGTATTGCAAAGATTGAGCCAAAACCCTTATGTACAGATGTGTTATGAATAAGTATGAGCATATTTTGAGTATTTTCACTTATAATGGGGATGCTATTGTGGTACTTAAGCCATCAAAACCGCATTTATGAGAACTACCATTTATTGGCCAGTCTGTAACTATGCTGGACTGATTTATAAGCTTATTTTATATAAATTAAGTACCAATACCATATGGGGAAGTTTATTTAGAAAATATATCATATATAGTCTATGAAATAAATCTGACTTGTTGTCTATGTGATAAAACTATTGAAACTCCCCAAATAAATAATATTCATGAAGGAGCCTATGGTTAACGGAATTGGCGAAACAGGTCTAAATACCACACTAGTGCTACCATGTGAGCAATGTTGATATGTAAACCCCTCAGTGGAGATACATAAGCTTTGTGTGTATATATATATGGAGATATGTGTTCACATGTTAATGTCTTTGTTCTTATAAATGTATCTGTATTTAATATGAGATTTATATCGGTTAGGCCAACACTGTTCGTACCAGATGAGTATATGTAGCGTATGCCTTGGTGGCTGCGTGAGGTAGCGTCTAAGTGGACCTGGTAGGTGGTCCCTGCCTTGGGGCAGAAGAAACCGAGTTTGATCGCGATCCGTGTGCACACGTATGAAAATCCTAGACGTGAGGATGATATATGATATAAATGTACGTAGATTTGGTCACGGTGTTATGGCATACTTAGTACGATGACATATTATATTGTTCTTATCTTATATTTTTGGGATGGGATAACATACACATTTATACTTACTAAAGTATCATATATTATAAGAAGTAGATTTCATGCTGAAGCGTACTACTTGAAAGTAATTATTTTCATTATGTTGCATAGCATAGCATGCATGGTTTCTAACCTATTTTTCGTATATATAGTTTCCACTGAGCCCGTTTGGCTCACTCCCATTTTCCAAACCATGTTTTGCAAGTGTTCCCGGGGATGGTCCGTTTATGGAGTCTAGTGGCCCTGACAACCTCTAATTTCCAAAGTCGTTTGGGAACGACTAGTTTCACACTTTCCCTTAAATTGAGATCATGATTTTGTACTGTATATATTACATATCCTATTGATTGTTGTACTCTTGAAATATTGTTGTAAGACTATTTAATTAATTGGGACCTCGTTGGAGGCTTTGTACAAATGACTTTTCTTCTTAAATGTGGAGTATCTATTTGAAAGGGATGATATGTACATTTTTACAGGTTCTGGTTTTGCTTTATGAACAAACTCCATATGCCAATTTTTTTTTCTAAAATTACAACTTATTATGAAACTCTATTTTTACATAAGTTATGATTTGCACCTTAGCACTGTCGTCGCGTACGACACCGTGATTAACCGGATCCCGGAGGCTAAATCCTCTAAACGGGATTTCGGGGCGTCACATTTATTGTATTGGAACATATTTGAAGTGTATGTACCATTGAATTTGCCTCAGAACTGAAAATCACTAGTCAAAACTAGATTCCGCACTCGAACATGGCTAACACATGGAATTTAGGTGTGATAAAAATACGGGATATTACAACCTCCCCTTCTTAAGAAATTTTGTCCTTAAAATTTATGGGTATGAATGAGACACACGATAACAAGCGCAACAACCCACCTTGTAGGTTATCCCCTCCTTATTAGGTAACGATGATTTCGATGGGCTATAGTTCCAACTGGGGACATCTGAACAATTCTTGTTCTCCAAAAGTGTGAGTGAACATTGAACTCTAAGGAACATAGAAATCTCCATTAAAAGTATACTAAAAAAATCAAAAATGTGAGAGTTTCATCTATTACGGTATTCAGTAGACATTAAAGACATAATGAACTTAACTCACGTGATGGCTGTAATGCCCCAAATCCCATTAAGAGGATCTTTCCTCCAGGACCCGGTTTGTCATGGGTACCGTACGCCGACGACAGGTTAACTAGACATAATTCCTGTGTAAAACGTAAAAGTCCCCAATCTAAGTAATGGGAATAGTTCAATTCCACAAAATCTGGTCACCAAAAGAATAAGAAATACTACAATACAACAGCTAGCCTCCAACGAGGTCCCAAGTACAAGATTTACAATCTCCACAATGCATACAATATAAAGCATTTCTAGAATGAGAGTAGTACATGAGTTTTTACACTTAAATAACACATACACTGATGACTATACTACATGCACGGTGGTCCTTTTATCGTAAAGGACCTTACTACCAAACGATGGTATTGAGGCAATCTAAGATGTAGTGTCCTCTCTCTTCCCGTTCTTAGAAGATCCTGCAAAAGAACTGTTTGGAAAATAAGTGGGGTGAGTCAAAAGGACTCAGTGGGAATCATATAATAAATTTGGTATGAAAACAGTATTTAGAAACCCTTTATGTAACAACATAGAACAATCGTTCATATATATATATATATATATATATCTGTGTGATAGGTAAGGAGGAAACCCTTGCTCATTTGTAAATGAAAGCTTTTAAAACCCAAGGCAATGCATAACCGATATCCCATAATCCTATGGCTCAATTAAAACATATATATCTCAAAAACCTTGACCCGTAATCTCTTACATCACACGGCTATCCAGACGTCCAACTGGTCTGCATTTCATGGTCTTTCCCCCAGGGAGCACCCATGCGGCAACAGGACCTACACGTTAGTTTTTGTGCACGGTTTCGGGTCTTTTACCCAGGAGAACTGTGTCCCATCTTATGGCCCTAATTGTTAGAGACCAACCTGTGACCAATCATGGACTAGCGTAATCGTATACTCTCAATATCATATCAATCGTCTTATACAAGAAACAACTATGCCATTATATGGTTTCATAAACCAATTATAATATCAACATATAACAAATGAGGACATTCTCATTTCCAACCTCTAGTATAGTATAATAACTCACCAACACGGGTTTATAGGGGAAAAACCACCTCTTGAACCTCAAAGAGTAACACATAGCCTTTTTGTAAGATTTATTAACAATAGAGTGGGTTCTAAGTGGGTTTTCAAGTAAACCAAGAAAATAGCCATAATTTCTTATTAAACATGTGATTTAATATATATGTAGGCTATTTGATTCATCAATCTCAACACCAAACCGATGCATCAACATATACTCAAAAAACCCTTATTTTGAAGGCTCGATTTTTATATAAAATAATGCCATATACTTAGCTTTAATATGTAAAACGGATATATGTACACATAATATCAATAATGTAATCAAAAGGGGAATTCCTTGCATAAGTGGTTCCGTATAAATAATAATTTTTTTTTTATCATGTATCTCAAATCATAACTCCACCATTTGGACCCATATACGTATTTCCATGTCTACTGTCAAGAGTTAAGAACAAACACATGAGCTTCAAGTGGGTTTTGATGCCAATTAGTTCAATAACCACAACCTTCAGTTAAAACATGTATTTCAAGATATATTCAGTCTATAGGGATTATCAATTTTGATATTGAAACCCAATCTCATCAAAATCCCTAAAACCGATATTAACAAGTTAGGTTTTTACATAACATGTGATAGAATCATGAGAGAACAATCATAAGTTACAAAAATAGGTTTTGATAGTAGATTCCCACCTTTATGAAGCTCGTTTGTCGAGTTTGGAAGGTTGAATCAAGCCGAGACTTGCCCAATCACGAAATCCCCAATTCTTGAGCTTGAACCTTCAACAATGGAAGAGAGAGAGAGAATAAAGAAGATGAAACTTAGATTTGGGGATGAAAGGAGAAGAGGATTCACTTCCAAGAGATCTTCCAATATGGAGCTCTCAATCATCTCTATCTCTCTTGGATGTATAATGGTTGAATGTGTGAGTGTTGGCGTGTTTAAATGGTGAGAAATGACTTAAATTTCGGGAATGCCAAAATTGGATCAATCCAGCTCATACCTGAATCGATCTAGGATTTTCTGGTCACTTTGGATCTAGAGCACTGTTCATAATTTAGGCATAACTTTCCACTCGGGACTCCGATTGAGGTGATCTGTATGTCCACGAAAAGCTAATTCAAAGATCTAAAACTTCATAAGAGGAAGTTTTCCCAAATTATTGATGGATTAATCCCATAAATTCGTAGAAGACAACAGTCTGCCATCGAGTTACAATACAATCAGATTTTAGTGATCGTTGTCCTTTGCGCACTGTTTTGACCAATGAGGAACATGAATTGGCTTTCGATCAAAACATGAAAGCTGCAGTGGGGAATAAAATGAAGACGTGGCTGCAAACAGAGTCGTTTGGATATCGGATGAAGAAATTACGACCTCTCAAAGTTGGTCAAAAATAAACTTTTTCGAAAAGTTCAAAACGCGCGATTAGCTGCTTGTTTCCGATTCGGGCCACTCGAATAACGAAACGATTGTTCCCATAAACTTAATATACCTAATATTACATTATATAAGTGTCAGGTTGAATACGAGGGGCTCAGAACCCGATGTTCACTCCTTAACAGAGATCTACCCTTAACCGGCTTAAGAGAAAGATTCGCTCGAAAATAAAGGAACGGGGTATTACAATGGCCACCATGCATCACATCTCACTCAAGCCAATTATAAAACAACTTATCAAAGATTGAAAGCAACAACAAACTTTACTAGAATTGCTTAATCTTGTCAATGAAAACAGAACTATTATATGACCATAATTCGGAATTATAATCTGCCCTATTGAACTATAAGGCTTCCCGGGCGTAAGCATCATTTAGTAATCAAAGTTGGAGAATGGAGTTCCTCCTCTCATCAACCCTATGGGTTTGATCCGAAACGAGGAAACAGTCTAAATGGAATTCCAATGGTTTTGGTTATATATTCAAAAGAACACTACTCCACGAGATTACATATGAATAGGAAAAAGAAAAAGTTCAACCCCATCCTTGACGGCCCTAAATCATCTATGTAAGTAGTAAAAATATCCTTTCGTATGAATCCCATTGACCTCGGACTCAATTAGTGTAGCGCCATTGGGAAGGTGCTTAATCACCACCACGTGGTTAAAGTTATACACTCAGAATCCTATTAGCAAATACACCTACCTCAAAGGAGTCCATACAGAAAGAATTAGCTACAAGGCTTGAAATGAGTTCGAATCTTATTAACTACATAAAACACTCAAGGCAAATCTAAGATGAGGTTGCCCAATCCTTCAAACGGATGGAGGATTTTTTGAAAACCCATAGTAGTATCAAACTCCTTTGAGGATTACCCACTCATACTTATGATCGCATAACCATTACGTAGCCAGAGTTTTAACCATCTCTGGTACAATTTGTCGCGTGTAGTATTATCATATCCGAGTGTACATCGACAGCCGTGCTATGAGAGGAAATAGGTTTGCATTATACAACTCCATTGAACATAGTTCATCATACACAACATCACCAAGAAGAAGAGTTCACCTTTCTTCCTTTAAAGATGAGGGTATTATCAAGCCTCACACATTCACTGTTCACTCATCTGTAGTAGTCCTCTATAGGTTTAGATCATGTATTCGGAATTTAGTTACTCCATGCACTTAACCAAATGAGGAAAAATGAAATTAGGATTTTTACTTTTGGTCTACTATATTTACATATCTAAAATTAGGATTGCGAAGAGTCGTTATGAATCCACTCTAAGGAAATAACAATTGAAATTATGAGTCAATAGTAGGAAACGTACTAAACAAAAGAGTTATGAGAAAAAATAGGTTCACCCTATACGGTAAACACAACTCCACTCCTTAGAGGGTTGGCTATCTAATTGTATTAACAAAGGCTTTGGATCCGGAGTACCGTGCAACACCCCCGCCTTAATTATTAGGATAACACCAGTAATTAAGACCTGGAGTGTTACTAACCCATCTTAAGATGACTAGAATGGGTTTATATAAATATATATATATATATATATATATATATATATATAATTCAAGCATTACATAACATGTGTCAATCAAACAGAGCATACAAGGTGATGGCTTCAAAATTCATACGAAACTAAGTTAAGCATTCTCGAAACGATATACAGTACTCTAGGCTGACTGTGGCCTGCCATGGAAATAATATTATACAACAAAAATAAGTTCGTATCAGAGCTTCTATTTCGTTCCCAATCCTGTCATTTCCTTGTCCTTATTGGACTCCAGGGTACCTGTATTATTTTAGGAAAACGGGGTGAGCTATTTGCCCAGTGGGGGAAAAAATAGGGGATATTACGTTTGAAAAACATAAGTAACAATGAATAATAATTTATACTTCAACCGTTAATTTAGTCAACTACCATGATTTCATAAAACAATGCATGGTTATACAAATGTAGATTACCTCTCTTGTGTCAACCGTTATGCTAGGTCGTCAGAACATTTATAGAGCCAAGTGTGAACACCCCAATCCGCGACTCTCGTGTGAACCTAACAAGCATTCTGCATCGAGTCTTGAGTCATCATGCATACAAGAGACTGTTAGGAAAAACCCTGATTTTCGGCGCGTTAGGGATCTATCACAACCTTGTCGCCACTTCGCTTACTAGGACGGGGCAGCGCCTCGTTAGAAAAATTGAGTTTGTTTTTAGCTAGCCGCACGCCCAACCGTACGGCTACCTGCCAACCGTACGGTTGGCACCTCCTAACCGCACCCCCTAGCCGCACGCCCAACCGTACGGCTACCTGCCAGCCGTACGGCTGGCAACCCTCCTGTCGCACGCCCCGGCCGCACCCCATGCGGCTACCCCTGCGGTTGGCCTCTTTTGGAGCGTTTTTGGCGATTTTTTTAGCTATAAATAGGACCCTTGGGATCCCATTTTGGGATCATCAACACTCAATAGTGTTTTTAGCAAGTAGAAACTCTGTCAAAATTATCAAAAAGTCATTTTAGAGAAATTCTGAGAGAGAAAGTTTTAGAGATAGAATTTCTAGAGAGAGAAAGTCTAGAGAGAGAAAGAAACAATCGAGGCAAGGTTCTTATTTCTTCTTCAAGTGCACCAGGTACGTTTTTCTACCACTCTACTAATTTCAATACTGCATTTAAATATTGTTTTTAATTCTGAAAATTAGATAACTTGCAAAGAAGTTCATTACTTTCAAGATTAGTCCTTTCTAAATTTTACAAGAAAACTAAAATCCGTTTTGACACGTTTTCAAAACAAACAAAAAATACAAAAACAGTTTCCAAACAAATGGAACTACGAGACTCTGATTTCATTCTACGAATGAATACGTAGGCGCTCGCAAAGCTCGAGTCTGATTTCAAAATACAATTTTAAATTTAATTTATCCGAAAAGGACTATTCCGAAAACTATTTAAACTACTTGCAAGATATCTAAAATAGGAATTAGATCAATGATCCATTAAGAGACCGAAAGGGCGAATTGGGTGCATAACACCTTCCCAATTCGTAACATAGTTCCCGAACCCTAGCAAAGTAAATTTTCAATATAAATCTCTGGTTTCAAACGTATGAAAGATAATTCACTTTCGAATTGTCCTTCATACGATCTTTTGTTTGTTTTCTCGTAAAACAAACTGGCGACTCTACAAAACATGTTTTTTTAAAAGAAAACCGAGAACGAGGACTCTTCTTTTCTCTCGGGTCGCGGGTCCGGATTCTCACACCAAGACATAATATGATATGGGCCTGCCCGCCCGAGATCGTTATCGGACTATGTCAAAAGATATTATAACTTCACTGAATCATAATCCCAACAATAACAGTTGGCCCGGTCACTTGAAAGAATAATCTGCACAAGATCAATATGTCCTCTCCGTCTCAAGTGAATATCAACAAATAATCAACAACTGGACCACAACCCTATAATACAACATTTGCAGAACATTGTCACAGCAACTGAATTATTAGTGTCTTGTCGTTATCTAGATTTTCGAACTTCTCACCATTAGCTCTAGACAACCGATGATTTGTTGCCCCTCCGGAGGTTTAAAAAGACAAAATCCCTGCGCGAGACATAGAAAATCACATTCTCATGAACAAGAGCATTTTTCCATATCATACAGTTTGTCCACAAGGCAAGAGAAATGCTATAATAAAACAACTAGCCTCCAACGAGGCCCCAAATGCAAAGTTTACAATCTCCACAATATACATGAATTCTAGTATAAGTGCAATACATATATTGTTAATAGAATTTCAAAGCAATGGTCTTTCTATCGTGAAGGACGCGCTACTAAGGAATGGTATTGAGGCAATCTACGAAGTAGCGTCCTCCCTTTTTCCTTTTTTTCCCAATGAACTTCTATAAAAAATAGGTGGGTTATGTCAAACAGACTCAGTGGGAATCATATAATAGACTTTGTGTGAAAAAAATATTTAGAAATTAAATCCTTTTTGTAAAATCATAAAATAAACCGTTCACATATATATATAATAGTTAAGGAAGAAATCTTTTCTTATTTTGTTAAAATGCTTTTAAAGCTCTAGAAAAATGTATATCAAATGGAATCCTGTAATAACCCACCTTTTAAAAACAGGCGTTAACGGATGTTGTCTTTAATAATAGCTAAAAATATAGGCAAATTAATAAGATTAAATGCAACATCGATTAAAATTCTATAATTTCACGAAAATTCGGCATGATGCCTATGTATATACAATATACCAATCCTGTTGAAAAATTTAAAGAATACAACTTTACAAGTTCAAATCCCTCAGGGAAAAGAAAAATATTGCAATACAAATCCCAATTATTTTCCAAAGTAAAAATAATTACAAATCATCTATTTACAAATTATATAAACACATGATAGATGCGGTCAATGCCCAATAACTAGAAAAATACTAAACACGACTCATGGTATCAGAGGACTACAAAAATCCCGCACTCTTCCCCGTGAACCCAACAGAAAGCTACAAGAAATACCTACAATGAGAAATGAGGGAATGAGCCAAAGCTGGCCCAGTGGAAACTATAGGGGAAGGGAAAAATGCAATGCATATGCAAGAAACCAATTTTTTTACAATCTTAAGTTATAAAACAATAATTATAAAAGTTTAGCCTGTAAAGTAGTCAATGAGTTATACACTGGAAAATAAGTTGGTCCGCCCTGGCATATTGACCTACCTCAAACAACCATATCTCAAGGGACAAACACACTATAACGCTCATGTAATACCCCGTGATCCTTTTTCCGCGTTGACCTTCTCTTAAGCTCGGTATGGCTTAATCTCCGTTAGAGAGCGAGCATTGGGTTCCGAGCCCTTCGTACTTGACCCAATACTTTTAGTATGTCAAAATTAGGTATATTAAGTTTGAGGGAGCAATCGTTTCATTATCTTAGTGGTTCGAGTTGAAACCAAGGCGATAATCGCGTATTTCGACTTTTTGCAATTAGTCAATTTCTGGCCAACTTTGAGAGGCCATAACTTTATCCGATGTCCAAACGACTCTCCGTTTGCATCCATGTCTTCATTTCTTTTCCTTCTACAACTTTCATGTTTGGGCTGAGTCGAGATTTAGCCATTTCGAGGTCCATTTCGGGCTTAGAAAGTCATTTGCTGTTGCAGTGACTTCCATGATCGATCATGGAAGGCCATGATCGATCATGGTCCTCCAAAGGAATTCCAGAAGGGTTCATGATCGATCATGGAGGACCCATGATCGATCATGGTTCACTTGAATGTCGATTTTGAGCGTTTTTAACCCGTTTTTTGACCTATTTATCACCCATCACTCCTTATTTTCGAGCCACACACATCCACCACTCTCTAGAGAGTTCTAGAAAGAGAGAGGGAGATTCTTGGAGCTTTTTCATCCTCCTACAAGATTTGGGCCCCAAATCGCTTCCACCTTAGCTATTCATCATCTTTCTCACCTTCTTCCTCTGTTGGAGCTTGCGTTGGAGCTTGCGTTGGAGCTAG
Organism: Lonicera japonica; assembly: GCA_021464415.1. NCBI lineage: Eukaryota > Viridiplantae > Streptophyta > Magnoliopsida > Dipsacales > Caprifoliaceae > Lonicera > Lonicera japonica. The sequence goes on from CM038464.1 coordinate 75,432,828, forward strand.
GGCTTGGGCGGTACGGTGTCTACGCTTCCTCAACTCCTCAATATAGCTACTCTAAGGTGGGAACACTAGTAATAAATCCTTGATTTCAAATTATTACTCGTTGAATTAGAGTTTTTAACCCAAATTGGGGATTTTCATCAAAAGTACATATTGTTTGCATCTCATGGGGTTTGGGCGAGGTAAACCTTAGATTGGTGATGCATATGGATATATTATCACTTATACATCATATATCATCACTTATTACCATGCTGTGAGCCTTGTTCTTTCACCTACACATCGTATCCTCATTATGGTTAAGGGAATGAACTAGGCTAAAGAGGATTTCGGGATTTATGCTTGAATCATGGTTGATTATGGATTATATGAATTAGATATGTATGCATACGTATATAGTTGAGAGTGTTGAACTCCATCCATGATTGTTGAACCAAGAACCCATTGCGGCAGAGCGATATGCCATAATATACGGGTTTAATGACTTATGTGGAGCATGCTAGGCATTAGCAACGAGAATATAACCTCGATCCTATTTAAGTACGCATAGAACACACTTATTAGGGCATGGATTGCCTTAGTTATGAACATGAACATCTAGGTGAGTTATATTAATATGCCGGTTGAACGAGGGGCACACTAATCGTTATTTGGCTTAGTGACAAGCTAGAGAATTAACATAGAATGCTTATGGACATAGTTTAATACAGATGACACATAATGAGATGTAATATATTGATAACGAATCAATCGGCCGAATAATGAGAATTGTTGGTTAAATGATAAAGTCCCGGATAATTGGATCGATAATAGTGATGATGTGACGAATAATGAATGAACGATGATTATAATGATGATGAATGTGTGATTGTATATATATGTTGATTAGCCATACGTGTGATGAATGATTTAATGATTATATGCTGTTGAATGAGGAATCGATATATTCCTATTGAATGCGATCACACGTATAGGCTGGATATGATGATTGACCGAGCACCGGGTAGCTCCCTGTGACTCGAAGATGGGCCACCTATTGCCGCCCCTGGGTGAAAATCCCTAAACTGTGCACGGGGGAAATAAATTCAGTGACTCCGCTGGTGGTTGTGCTTGCCCACAAAGGAAAGCCCACTCTAGGTATCATGCCTTCCGACAGGACTATGTGTTCTCGGTTAGACGAGTTTCCCTAGCAGCGGAGCAGGTCTCATGTACCACTAATTTCCAAATGGTGAGTTTTTCGGGAAGTAGTTAGGCTACTAATGGTCATTACCGTGCTAGGGTATCGCCTGGTGTAGTTCTTTCCAGAATGTCGAGATGACTTGTATGAGGTGCTCTTTTCATTAACTATTCAGAGTTTATTCTTGGAAAAATGTCTTGCATGGTTACCTCCGAATGAATTACTTAGAAAACATGTCCCTGAGCCACTTTCCACTCGGAGGAGACGTGAAATAAGAACCTTGGACCTTTTGAGATCTTCTGGTTTGGGCCTAGACTGATCGCGGGGTGAAACTGAGGCATTATACTAGAGACGTGATATGAGAGTTGCTGTGAGATTGTGATTATGCTGTTATTATTATTGTATCGTATCATGTCTCGTATTGATTTGTATATGTTGCCTCGATTATGATGAAAATGATGTAAGGACTTATGCGGACATATCTAGACAGAACAGGGTACATGTAGAAAACTATCGAGCTTTTCATAATGTATTAATATATAAAGTAAAAAGAGATAATAATTATTGAACTTGGAAGTGGCATATGGATATACAGATTATGAAATAGCGAGCCAGATCATAATGCATATAATACGAGGTAGCCTAATGAGGGTACACCGTGATGTAACGGTTTAGGCTAAAGATCTTGCGGCGAATCCTATTAGCTGGCCAAGTATAAGATCCATAATGAATTATAATTAAAGTGATAACAATGAATACTTGGCCTATAGTTACAACTTTCAGTGTAAGGACCGGATAGCATAGAAGAGTTAGAGTTACACTTGAGAGTGGATAGTCCATAGCATGTCGAACCTTAGGAAGCTAGAGTTTGATACAAGGTGACCTTGGGCTAGCAATCTCCTCGAGTTGTGGAAATTCCTTGGAGCTTTATCTTATGGATGGTTAGAGGAGAGATCGAGTTGTCGGGTAAATGGCTTTCGGGTAGCTATGATAGAAGTCCTAGTGCGGTTGCATGCACTCGAGTTTGCATTGCATTGCACGTTTTCAAACTATTACATTAAAATAAAGTATTTTCTATATAGAACCTATATAGTTCTCACTGAGCCCGGATTTGGCTCATCCCGTTTTTTAACAATTTTGCAGGCATAACATCTTGGGTGGCGAATGATGTACGTATATAGAGGCCTCTGATATTCACATTCTGTGTTTAGTCCTTCGAGAAAGGACTGTGTTGTATAATCATTTTGATTTCCTTTTGATTGTGAATGAACTATGATTTGATAAACAATTTGTATTGTAAATTTGCATAAATGGTTTTATATATGTGGAGTTAATTTAAGTATGGTTTGATGTGATTATTCGTATTCAATGATTTTAAACCTTACAAGGTGGTTTGTTAGTAAAATAAACTCCACATGCCGTGATTTTGTAAAATGAGCTTTCAACAAGATCACCATTATATTTGAGAAATGTTTTACAAAGTTATGATTTTTTTTATATTTTAAACCTGCCATCGCGCACGGCATCTGTGATTAACTGGGTCCTGGAGGTGAAAATCTCAAAACGGAATTTGGGGCGTCACAGCTCATAACACAATCCATCCCCCTCCTCCTACTCCTCGACCTAATACAGGTACTAGACAGAATTTACTACACTCATACGCACCCCACCTTACCATGGGTCAGTGCACTGGTAACCAGGTTTATGGCACCCCATCTTCCCATGGGTCTGTGCAATAATATATTACAAACATTTCTATATTGGTGCTTATCCAGTTCCAACAATCTCAATATCTTACTATCGAATGATAGTAGTAATTCCCAGGGATATTATTTTATTGATTAAAATAGTAATAACCTATGAATGAAGTTAAAACAATAATCTCAATAATTCTCATGAATAAATTCCTTAGCTTTACGATAATAAAACAAACACAATTTCATGGGTTAAATATACTGCTTTTGGCAAAATCATATTATCTTTCCCAACAAAGTTCTTTTGTATAACCTTGAAAAAGGACCAACACCATAATTTAGTAAAACCATCGATTAATGAACAAAATTCTCAGATTTGTTTAAGTTATACATTGCACCATTACTATACTCTTCATTCAATTAATGCCCTTTCTCGTGAAAAACAATTAAATGTAGTTCTAGACCACTTGGTAAGGCACAACCCACCAATTAACATGTCTAAACATAGTTTATGTAACCATCAAATACTATGCATATTCAGAATTTAATTTACATGCTCGAGTCATCCATGCAATGTATTAACATTTGCTAAATCTTCCAATTTCATGAGTTTAATCCAAACTAGCAAATGGGGGTAACACTAGACCTTAGAAAATTCACAAATCACCACATGCATATTTAACTATAGGCTTTAATAATGTATTTAAAGGCATAATATTCTGGAAATTTAAGAAAACATGTAGTTTAGTGAATATTAGACATACATGGGTTGATTTCTAGTCATTTCGGTACCAAAATCACAAAACAATCCATAAATACCAATATGCATGATAATCAACCTTGATATTCATCATAATTAGTGTTGTAAACAACTAAATACAAGCTCAAATCATAAAAATATGAATTTATCCCAACACATGCAGAGAAAATGGTGATTTTGATACCGAAAGGCTACATTATCTCTCTAGCAAGCAATATATTCAAAGAATGAGAGAAAAGGGGAGATTCCCACCTTATTGAAGCTCTTGCTTCGAAAATTAAGTGGAGGATTGAGTCGAATCAAGAGAATCTCGAATATCTCCCAAATAGCTTCAAGCTTCAACAATGGAGGATGAGGAAGATGATGAATAGTGATGGGTTAAGGATGATTTGGTGGAGATTTTAGGTGGTGAAGACATGTGGCTGAATGATTCTTCAAATCTCTCTCAAAAGTGCTCTCCATCTCTCTCTAGAAGCCTCAAGGCTTGTGGCTTGAAATTGTGACAAAAAGGGGTGAAAACGATTTAAAGTATTCTAAACGGGCCTAGATTTGCTGCCGGACCGGTCCACAGAAAGGCCATACCGATCCGCGCTTTAGCACTTTTAGGTCTGGAGCACTGTTTGTATTTTGGTCATAACTTTCTCACTTAGAACTCCGATTTATGTGATATTTATGTCCACGGAAAGGTATTTCAAAGATCTACAACTTCCTAGAAGGAAGTTTCCTCAGATTATGAACAGATCGCTCCCAGAAATTTGTCGAAGACAGCACTCTGCCAAAACGTTACTGAACGATCAGATTTTGCTAACCGGCTTACTTCACACACTGTTTTGACCAACGAGGAGCATGAATTGGCTTTTGGTCAAAACAAGAAAGTTGCAGATAGGATCAAAATCTAGACATAGGCATAAATGGGGACTTAATCGGATAAGAAACGGAGAAGTTATGATATCTCAAAATTAGCTAAAAATTAATTAATCGCGTAAAGTAGAAACACGTAATTAATATCTTGATTTCAGTTCGGACCACCTGAATTACAAAATTATTGTTCCCGAAGACTTAAGATACCTAATATGATATGCTAAAAGTGTTGGATCAACTAAGAAGGGTCCAAAACCAAAAGTTCATGCCCTAACGGAGATTAAGCCTTAACCGGGCTTAAGAAGATGATTAACTCGAAAACAGAACACGAGGTGTTATAAATCCTATGGCACAATTAACAAACATATATCTCATGAATCTCGAGCCGCAATCGGAGAATACTCGCAACTATCCAAGCGTCGTCAGGTTTGCATTTCGTGGCCTTTCACCCACGCGGCAGCACGGCCTCCTGTTAGTTTTCGTGCACGGTTTCGGGTCTTGCACCCAAGAAACTGTGTCCCAACTTTCGGCCCCATCCAACGAGACCATACCCAGGACTGTTCATGGACTAATGGCAACGTATAATCTTAATAACATGTCAAACGACTCATTTAAAAAGCAATTGTGCCATATAAATACCTTTCATTAATCATATGAAATATCAACCATATAATCAACTGAGGAAATCTCATATCAACAACTCAATCTAATTTGAGAACTCGTAAACAGGGGGTTTCATCTAACGAAGCCTCCACTTGAACCCTCGAGGGTGAATATTAACTTTGTGGTAAGAATCCTTAACAATAAAATGGGCTCCAAATGGGTTTTGTGTAAATCAAGTGAATAAATGTAATTCCTTGTTAAAACATATGTTTTGATTAACATATAGGCTATTCAAATCATTAATTTCAACATATAATCGAAAACCCCCTTTTTGACAAGTTAGGTTTTTATGTAATCAAGTAGTAAAATCATAATCGCATAGCAACAAGTTATAGAATAAGTTTTAGTACTAGATTCCCACCTCTATGAAGCTAGATCCTCGAGTTTGGAAGCTTAAATCAAGCCAAGAGCCACTGAGTAGCAAAATCCCCAAATTTGTGCTTTGAGCCCTAGCCATGGAGGATGGAAGGATGAAGAAGATGAAGGCTTGAAGATTGAAAGATGGAATGATGATTCAATGATTCAAATGATAAATCATGTTAGGAGTGATTAAACCCTCTCAAGACACACTCTATATCCGCTATTAACAGGTCATAAGGTGAATCCAACAAAATATAATGATAATTCAACTTTATTTTTGTCAATTAAAATAGGCATTCAATAAGAAAAATTGTATTTAACATTAAAGAATTGTATTTAATGTTAAATACAATTCTTTAATGCTAAATAGAATCAATTAAATACACTCGTCTTAACCCTAACAAAAATTTATGCTAGCATAGAATAAATTAATTAATAAATAAAATAAAAATAAAAATAAGCCTTCAATATTCTGATCTTCAATCAAGCAAAAAAAAACAAAAAACAAAAAAAAAATGAAAAGAGAGGAGAAGAGTGAATACTGCTCGGCAGCACTTCTATGCACGGCTCCCCCTTTTTGTTGCTGCTGCTGTTCTTCTTTTATAGATGATTTTCTCGTGAGCTTAGATTTAGGATCTAATTACAAGACTTGGGCCCATACTTGAGTATGATGAATTTTCGCTATTTTTAAACTGCTATACTCTGTGTAACAGTTTTAGATCCCGAGATGGCTGAATGTAAAAAAATGCTAAACTACATAGTTGTTGATGTGCCAAGAAACTAGTGTAATTTATTATGTTAATTTATAATTTAAATAGCATATATTATTACTAATATTTATATATTTTATTGTTTTACAGGTTATATAAAAGAATTGAAAAAGATTGAAAAAAAAATAGAGAAATTAAATATTGTGAAGATACCCAAAAGTGTGCAATACTTCTGGGAGCATAACTTTTTACTTAAAATTTTAAATAATGCGATTCTTAAGCCAAATTTGAAGAGAATTTCGAGAGTTACAACTTTCAAGTTGATAACTATTTCAAATTCAACTGTCTTGAATTCTAAAATTACGACGCAAAGTGCTACTGTTAATAAAGATGAAAATTGAAATTATATTTTAATGTGAGCCCAAATCAATTTAGCTGGCACTCATTCTAGCCCAATTAATAATCTAAAGGCCAACTACCCATTTATTAAATTAACAAAAGCCCATCAGCCATCATTAAAAACAATTATATGGAAGCCAGCCGCAGCAATTCTTGTAGCAACCGTGCCGCAGCATATTGTGCCGATTTCGATTTCTTTTCTTTTTCTTCTTCTTCTTAAATTTACTTCCTTTTACTTTTATTTACATTAATTCGAAGAATTGAAGATTAAAAGTTTATTTTTATTATTTATGTCAAGTAAGTTTTCTTTTAATCTTATTTTTTATTTAATTTATACTGTGTTAATGTAATTTTGTGCTAGGGTTAAGATGAGTATATTTAATTAATTCCCTTGCGCATAATTATGCCAATTGACCCTACTATTTAATGCCTTAATGTTAAATACAATTATTCCTATTGGATGCCTATTTTAATGGATAAAAAATAAAGTTAGATTCTCATTATTTTTTGTTAGATTCACCTTATAATTTTTTAAGAGTAGATATAGGGTGTGCTTTGACGGATATAGTGAGTGTTTTGATTTTATACATAAGTTTAGATGTTGAAGAATTATAATTAGATTTTATTAATTAATTGAACTTTATTGATTTTATTTTCCGTATCTAATAGAGTCGAGAGGCTAAATCAGTGTGAGATAAGAGTAGAGTTTATGCGCATGAATACTTAGGAAGATGATATTAAATATATGACTCTGAAATCCTAGTCAATTAATTCATTAATTTTATTATCTTGCTTAATATTGTTTAGTTTAGTTCCATTAATTTAATTTACTTGCTTTGCTTTATTTTGTTAGTTTGATTCTCACCAATTTTTCTAACTAGATTAGGAATTTAGTGAAACATTAACAAGATAATTATAAAACATACTGTTTGAATCCTTGTGGGATTGACCTCGTTTACATGCTACACTATAAATTAACTTGTGTGCTTGTGAGTATTAAAATTTATCATAACAATTGTAGTTCTCGAAATTTTATTCAAATTAGGTTCAAGAATCGCATGATTTGGAGTTCCGAGAAAAAAATTATGCATCCAGAAGTATTGACCCATTTTAGGTATATTCACTTGCTTTAATTTTTGTCAATCTTCTCCAATTCTTTTCTAGTACATGAGAAACATTAAAAATAGAAATATTAGTAATAATATACGTTCTCTAAAGTATAAATTAACATAATAATTAAATTATACCAATTTCTTGACTCATCACTTCTTTTTTACTTGAGCAAATAACCTCATTTTTGGAGTGGATGCATTGTAACTATATGATATTAAAACCAAGCGTGGCTCTCATTGTGAAAGGACTTTTATTACAACATTTAGTAAACCAACACGCAAAACTAAAAGAATAGTTCAAGTAGACATTACTATATGTAGATAGTTAAATAATCACTTGAACCCAAGCTAGGAATGGGAACTTGATCTCATGAATGGGAACTTGAGTTTATTCCTCTCATGAACTCAAGCTAATTAAGTACATTAATACTAATAATTATCATTAACTCAAGTTGAGTATTTCATTATTAAAGGGCGATATTATTTACACTCCCAAATATGTCACAAACACCCCCTCCTCCATAGTACACCAACAAAAATAAAAATAAAAATCAATTATTGATTTTTTCCATTACATTGGAAATAATAAATTATTTATTTTTCAACCAATTGTAAAAAGCCCTCTTTTATTTTAAAAATATCTAAAAACACGTACTCTTGGGAATACAAAAGGGTAGTTAGTGTACTTGGCCAGGTTGCAACCCAAATTTCAAGTCTCATTCGGGGCGGGGCAGGAGAGATTTTTGTTATTAGACTTTCATTTTTTAAAATATCTATATATATATAAGAGTAGTGCTATTTTTAAAGTAGAAATAACTTTAGTTAAAATAATGCATTTTACTTAAAATTCAATGTGCAACAACTCAATACAATAATTGCTTCATTAAAAGTCATTCCAATTTTGACAATAATATTTTTGATATAAAAAATAGTTTAATATTTTTTTATCACGTACACCTTACTTAGAATAACACGTAATCCTACCTATATCTTCTTAATTTATGCTGACTGACATATATAGACTAATAATTTGAGTTCGCTGAAAACCATTTTGTGGGGGCAGACTTGCACATATAGTCATGTTCAAAAAAGAAAAAAGAAGGAAGAAGACCAAACCAGCTAATTGTTGAAGGACCTGAAGTAAATGGTGACATATAATAACAATAGGATGGGCTCATCTTTGGCCAGAAAACAACTAGTCTATTTTTTTGTCCACAAATTTTCATGGGGGCCGCGGGGGGGGGGGGGGGGGGGGGGGGGGGGGAGGATAAGAAAAGTATTGAGACTTTATATATATTTTATTTTTCATTGGCTTGTTAGGTATGAATGTTCTCTTCTCCAACTGATCCACTATGCATGTGGCCAGGTTACACTTCTATGGGTCCATCTTCCAAAGTCCTGCACATGAAACTTTGTAGAATTGTATCTTTGTAACGTTTGTTTAAAGAGAATTTAAATCAGAAAATATTTATCTTAACTGATTTTTTTCTATTTAAGATTTTGAAATATAAACTATGTGACAATCATAAAATATTTAGCTCTCTTAAAATATCATGTAATAGTATTTTAGAACCAACAAATGGGTAGCAAATAACAATATTTTCATTTTTTTTATATATGCCTTTACGCTCCTGCATAGTACTTCAAGCGTCACCATGAGACTTGAGTATGTCACATAAGAATCTAAGAGTAAAAATCTTCTTAGTCACAATAGATCCTTCTAAAATGGAAGACAATACAATAATTTATCTAAAATAAAACTATTTTGATGATACCATCCATTTAAATTAAGTAAACTTCAGTATGGTCACATGGATATCTAGGAATATTAAAAATCTTCTTAGCCACAATAGACGCGCCTAACAAAAGAAAATACAATAATTATTATCTAAAAGATAAAACTATTTTGACAATACCATTCATTTCAATTATGGTAGAATTTACTTAAGGGTGATTTTATTTCTATCCACCATATCTTGCAGTTAATCCACCTTTAAATCATGGAAATTTTAAACAAAGTTTCACAACATTTCCCTTTTCAAAATTAATGAGTACATCCGCCAATTAAAATTAAATTATAATTGTATCAATTTAGATTCTATTTTAATTAAGATTCTTAATACAAATAATTCCTTTCTTATTTATTTCATATTTACCTTTCAACAAATTTCAACATATTTACCTTGAACTATATATTTTCATGTTTACACGTAGTTAACATTTTCACAACCATGCCACACAACATATCGTGACAAAGTCCACTACGTCAGATCACCAATCACAACTTTATTAACATCATTTGCATGAGCACACAACCTTCTTGTTAAGATTGATTGTTTTAATTTACAACTAAGTTGGTTTCACAACAGCACCAATATCTGCTACCAAGGGAACAACTATTTTAATTTACAACAACTCCATTTTTTTGCTTTATACGTGATACAGAGAGGATTGAGTATGGGGGAGAAACAGGTGTTAGAAGGAAGGGTATCATGGATGGGATGATGGGAGCATAGGTATCTTTAATACCATCATCAATCGCCGCTTCCAAATTGATTTATGCGCTCCCTCATATGCCCTAGATTAACAATATGAAAATAAGGTTCTAGGGTTTATTAATTAAGATTTACCCGTGCATTGCTTACTATTAGAATCCAAAATTTTAAAGTGGTGGTACTTATTAATTTAGTAGATATTTTAATATTAAATTATTATTCAAAATAATATTTATAAAATTAAGTTAATAATTTTTTTTTTGTCAATCCACGCTTGCGGATTAACTTAATAGGTAATGTGGATTAACTTAACAGTGCAGATTAACTGCAAGATATGGTGGATAGAAACAAAATCACCCTTTACTTAAACAACTCATTTCCAAAATTGATATTATATAACATTTTACAAGTATAAACTTGATAGTTTTTGTCATTAATTAACATGATATTATATCTTATTATAATTTTTTATCATTTGGAAGAAATACAGACATATATATTTCCGATATACATAGAGAGAGAGAGTTTAGATATAGTGAGGGATTCCCTCACATCAACAAAAATAAGGATTCCCATATGGAGGGTGTGGGTGCCAAAATTTTGGGTCTCCCCAACAAGGTAGGTTTAAAGCAATTTCAATAAGATAGTAGATGTAAATGGTAAAGGGACAATAGACTTTTTATTGTATAGTAGGTTCCTCCGGTAGTTCTTATATTATTCCAATAGTTCATCCTTGTTTGTGTGTATTTGTATAAAGCTCAAAGGCAACTAATAAGAAGAAGAATACAAGCTACCAGCTCTCTCTCTCTCTCTATATATATATATATATATATATTTTTAGCCACGTTGAATTTAGGACTAGAACTCCCTTGTAATGAACCATCCCTTTTCTATTTATATATATAGAATTAGGGTTACAATGCTTCAAATAGTAAAATGACTATAAATGTAAAATTTGGGCATCACTGTAAGGTTAAACTTTACAGGTGTCCCAAAATAGTACAAGTCACATGTGTTTCATTTTCAGTGGTAGGGACGACCATCTTTACATAATGACCTTATCACAACCGTATCGGCATTCAGTGATGTCTTCCAACTTTTTTAGCTAAGGTAATTGTACTCGGCAGTGATGATATACTAAGCTGCAAGCATGATATTTTTATTTTCTGATGACCCTCTTATTGCTCTAGTTACTGGGCCTAAATTACTCTAAGCTCAAAGGAATGGGCTTGCCCCAAATCATGAACATTATTTTGGGTTCCCTCAAATGCCCCCTAAGCATGTGAGCTCGGCCGACTAGATGAGTTTGGATGCTTGGATCCCTTGGAGTGTAATTTCTCTTTGTCTATTTCCTTCGTACTTAGTGAAAATTTTGTTTCCAACCTTGCATATAAATCATGGCTTATAAAATGAGTTTCTTTATGTGGTTAAGGGCATGCCATGTGTTACTCATCAGTTGATTGACATTCTAACTTTGAATTTTGGCGAGAACAGTTGTCATGCCTAATTAATGAGGTGTGATCATTTCACTTCCGTTCCCGCGCGAGGCAAAAAATGTTGTTTGAGAGGATAAGAGAAAGGATACAAAAACTCTAAGCCTCATCTTTCCTTCTCTTATCTTCTTGGCGAGAACGGTAGCTTAATTGGACGAAAATTCGACAAAGAGCACTTAAACAAATGGGCCTAAACCCACTCATCGGCCATAAAAAAAAGAAAACCCAGCCAAGGAATTAATTAATGGATAAGATTTTTAAATTTAGCAGCTCTTAATTAAAAGACTAGCACCCATCCACCTTAAAAAAGCGGATGGACCAAGCCCATTAAGCTAAACCTACACCTAACTATACAAGGAGAGCATACATGTCGTAAATAGGAGAGTCGTGCACATAAGAGACAATTTTCGGGAGTGCTTCTGCCGAATTCTCTCCTTTCTTCTTCTCAATTTTTTTATTTATTTATTTGCTTTGAAGACCTTGAAGAAGAATTGGATTTTAATTTACTATTTAAATTAATGTAATTACTAAATTAACAAGATTAAATTATAGATTCTGGTAACGGCAGTAAAAATTTGTTGTGATGAATTTTAATATTCGCAAGCGCACGAATCAATTGATAATATAGCGCACAAAAAATGTCAATCCCACAGAAACTCAAACAACATATTTTATAATTTGTTAATTTTCACTAAATTTCTAATTTAGTCAGTAAAGTGGTGAAATAAAATAAGTAAAATAAAAAAGCAAAATAATGAAAGTATATTAAATAAATTAAGATAACAAAATTAATGAATTAATTGACTACGATTTTGGATTCATATATCTAATATCATCTTCCTAAGTATTCATGAGCGTAAACTTTATTCTTTTCTCGCAATAATTTGACCTTCCGGCTCAATTATTCGTGGAAAATAAAATCATTCAAGTTTAAATTAATTTATAAAATTCAGTTATAATTCTTCCACGGCCAAATTTATGTATAAGTCAAAACATTTACTATATCCATCCAAACACATCCTATATTCGTTTTAACAAATAATAAGGTGAATCCAACAAAAAATAATGAGAATCCAACTTTCTTTTTATCAATTAAAATAGGCATTTGATATGAAGAATTATATTTAACATTGAAGTATTAAACTGGTAGAGTCAATTGGCATAAATATATGTAATGAAATTAATTAAATATACTCATCCTAACCCTAGCACAAATTTACGCTAACATAAATAAAAAATAAAAAAATTAAATTAAATTACTTGGCATGAAATAAATAAATTGAATCTTCAAATCTCCAAAGAATGTAGAAGCAGAAGAATAAAAATAAATAATTAATTGTTGATGGCGTTAGGGTTGCCTTGGATCAAGACATGGGCTTTGAATAATGGGTGTGCCAGCCTTGGTGAATGGGCTTGTATGCTATATCATGCACGGGCTGGGTTGGTGCTCGGAATGAGTCTTCACGTTAATTGGGCTAGTGGGCTGCTTTGTGAATGGTTTTGGGCCCACATGAGAGTACAATTTGAATTTTCGTCATTTTAAACGGTGGCATTTTGCGTTGCAATTTCGAACCCTGAGATAGCTAAATTTGAAAAGGTCCTGAATTGCAAATTTTAACTATTGAAATTATCTCCAAAATGGGCTTAAGAATTGCATAATTTAGAGTTCAAAAAAAAAAGTTATGCGTTCAGAAGTATTGAGCTACTTTAAGTGTTTTCACTTGCTTTAATTAATTAATTAATTATTATTTTTTTCAATCTTCTCCAATTATTTTCTAATACTTGAGAAACACTAAAAAAAATAAAATAAGAATAAAACTTGATTTCTACTCTTATTCAGGGTATTGTGTATGCTTATCAGCGTGATTGGCGCAGGATTTAGATTAAACTTGATTCGATGGTGGTTATTTGATACTTACATTCCTCCTTTTATCAGCATCCTTTGCATGTTGCCACGATATGGGATAGCTACAACTAGCTCCTCTTTGACATGAGTTTATATTGCTCTGATATCTACAAGGAAGGCAAAATTGTGGCAGATCGTATTGCTTCTATGTGTCTTAATCATAAGACCTTATTTTGGTGGGATTCGGCTCCTGCTCAAATGGTTGCTTTAGTGGGGTGGGACATGTTTAGTTTTGATAGTAGTATCTTGCTTAGTTTTGCTCTCATGGCTACGCTTTTTGGGGCTAGTGTTCAAAATAACATTTATTATAGGAGTGATGGATCTTCTTAGGCTTTCTAACTTGTTCAATTATTATTCTTGTTTTTTATTATACTACTAGAGGTCGCTGATATCTCTATGATCCTTTTTGGGAATTAGGATGGCGAGTGCATAGATGGACATTTATAATATACTAGAAAAAGGATATCTACTAGTTAATTTTGATAGTCACATATGCCTTTAAATTTGTAGGTTACTACTTACATGAAACAATATTTTCTTTTAAAATTGTTTACTCTCTTTTTGTTAAACTTTTTGATGAGTTGTTTTAGGCTATCTTGAATATATCGTTCCTTCCATTTTTACACATCGTATATAATATTGTATATAATAATAGTAAGTAAAATGCTATCTTTTGACGAGAGAATGACATGTGGCACATAATAAATTAATGTACTTTAATCTCTATAATATTCTTATTATTCTCAATTTTATAATAATTTAATATATCATATCTAATTTGTAATATAATATATTAATTGTGGTAGCAATATCTCTTTTAGCAAATATAATATCTAATTTAATTACTAAAAAATATTAATTATAATTTCTAAATTTTAAGAACTTTTTCCATAGATATCTTCAGTTTTTTAAGTTATTTTTTTTCTCTTCTATTTGTCTCCTTCACTCTCTAAGTATTTTTTTTTACTATTACACTACTCTATATAAGCATTTAACTATTATTCCATTCGCAAAACATTTCATATATAATCATATCATATATAAATAGAACGTAAAATGCTCTTTTTACGATATTGTGACATGTACTGTTTTTCATATTCTAAATAAATATTTTCCTTTTTTTCAATATTTATATGTATATATATTCGTATTTTCCTATGCTTACTTTCATTTGTTAAGTTTTTCTTTTAATTTCTAACATAATATTTGGTGTAATATATAATATTACTATAATATATATATATATATATATATTTCTTTTCTTTTGTAGTATCTAATCTCTCAAATCCATAATTTATATATCTAAAATTCTAATTCTTACTTCAAAATTTAAATGTCAAAATTCAAAATCTCTTTCATTGATATTAGTTAATTATCCTTTTAATCTATCTATTTTTTTTATACAATGTAACTCTCAAATTCTCAATTATTACTTATTTATATTCTATAGGTTTTGTCTTTTGAAATTCTCTTCCTTAAATTTTTAGACTTATAATTCTTTAAATATTTCATTCCTATTTATTTTTTTAAATTTTTAGCTAATGCTTTATCCTCAAGTGCCTTGGTCGCCGAACTATTGGAGGCTCAAGTTGTCCAAGGCAATGAACTTTCTGCTCTCAAGACTTCCTACCAAGAACAAACTTCCAGCCTTGATGAAGTCAAGAGTGCTTTAGGGGCTGAAAAGTTGGCTACAGAGAGTGCCGAGCTGATGGTCAAGGGTGTTGTTGCTGAACTAAATTGGGTTAGGGAGGACCATGCCTCAAACGTGGTTCAATTAAAAGAAAAGCATGCTTTCAAAATGTCCTAACTTAGTTCTCGTCATGGATCTGCTTTGGTCGATGAGAGGAACGACGGCTATAACAAGGCTCTGGGTGACTGCGCGTCCAAGATGTCTAAACTCAAAGATCTTATTTACCAAGGCGGATACAAACTCGATCTTGAGCATGATGGTCTCCCCTTCGAACATGAACTGTATGGGCGACCTGCGTTGTTCCCACCTGATCTTTATAATGCCAAAGTCTCTTTCGATTCTGAAGAGGATGAGGATGCATCTCCTGCTAATCCCCCTCCCCAAGTTTAATAACTGCGTCATAAGAGCATATATGTGTATTTTGTCCGATTTTGGATTCTCTCTTTTTATATGCTTTTAATATAATACAATTTTGACTTGGCCTCAACTTTGTTGCATTCTATGAATGAATTTTTGTTAATTTCCAAATCGATGTTATTATCGTGTTGCCTTTCAAGGCACGAAGTGCGTGTTGCTATGTGGGGCAGGCAGCGCTTCGCGGATTGATATTGCGTAAAACTTCACGTTCAATTTGTAAAGTAGTTTCAACAAATCACCAAAATTTTTCAACAATGCCCTTAGGGCGCAAGTGTTCTTCTCGGCCAACGGCAGATGACACTTGTGGCTTAAACAACCGAAAGTTTTTAAATAATGCCCCCAGGGTGCATGTGTTCATCTCGGCCTATAGCAAATGACACTTGTGGCTTAAACAGCCGAATTTTTTTTAAATAAAGCCCTTAGGGTGCAAGTGTTCATCTCGGCCCATGAAAGATGACACTTGTGGCTTAAACAACCAAAAGTTTTTAAATAATGCCCCCAGGGTGCAAGTATTCATCTCGGCCTATGGCAAATGACACTTATGGCTTAAACAGTCTAAAATTTTTAAATAATGCCCACAGGACGCAAGTGTTCATCTCGGCCTATGGCAGATGACACTTGTAGCTTAAACAGTCGAAAAGATTTTAAATAATCCCCCTTAGGCACAAGTGTTCATCTTGGCCTATGGCAGATGACACTTGTGACTTAAACAGCCAAAGAATTTTTAAATAATGCCCCCAGGGCGCAAGTGTTCATCTCGGCCTATGGCAGATGATACTTGTGGCTTAAACAGCCAGAGATTTTTTAAATAATGCCCCCAGGGCACAAATGTTCATCTCGGCTTATGGCAGATGACACTTGTGCCTTAAATAGTTGAAAAGTTTTTAAATAATGCCCCTTGGGCACAAATATTCTTCTCAGCCTATGGCAGATGACACTTATGGGTTAAACAGCCAAAAGTTTTTAAATAATGCACCCACAACGCAAGTGTTCATCTCGGCCTATGGCAAATGACATTTGTCGCTTAAACAACCAAAGATTTTGTAAATAATGCCCCCAAGGCACAAGTGTTCATCTTGGCCTATGGCAGATGACACTTATGGCTTAGACAACAGAAAAGTTTTTAAATAATTCCCCTTGGGCACAAGTATTCATCTCGGCCTATGGCAGATAACAGTTTTTAAATAAATATCCCCCTTACAAAAATATGCCTACAACAATAAAAAAAGCAAAAATAAAGGCACACAACCGGCCACGAAGCATGACGCTATAGATGAAACTTGTGGCAACAGTAAAGATTTTTTAAATAATGCCCCCAGGGCACAAGTGTTCATCTCGGCTGATGGCAGATGTCACTTGTGGCTTAAACAGCCAAAAGTTTTTAAATAATACCCCAGGGCGCAAGTGTTCATCTCGGCCTTTGGCAGATAACACATATGGCTTAAACAGCGAAAGATTTTTAAATAGTGCCCCTAAGGCGCAAGTGGCTTAAACAGCTGAAAAGTTTTTAACTGTTTTGCTCCATATGCCTTTGTTTGCCGTATTCGATCTTCTCTATGATTGTCTGGATAATTTGTAATTGAATCACTGGTATTAACCCATATCTTTTGTGAACGGACTCCAAACATAAGGCATTTCAGCTCGTATAACACTTTCTTGCATTGACTAAATTGTAACAAACTCAGAAGATCGAAAATAGAATATCTTTGTTTGAAATGGGTAAAAATTACCACGTGTATGTTGTTCGGGGTTCAAACAACCTGGACTCTTAGTCATTTCACTCCGATTAGATCTAAACCAGTTTATGCAAAGTTCTAGATGTATTTCAGCCAGAACATTAACTAAATAATAATAAGTTATGGTTCAATCAACCTTGAATTAGGGTTTCTTGACCTTGATTGCATCGCAATTTCTATAAGCTATTTACTGCGGTTCTATCGATATTTCAACAAAATCACAACCTCAGTGAACTCAGTTATTTCTATCTGGACATATCTGAGTAGGCCTATTTAAATGCAACTGACCTTGGCTTGCAGTTATTGTTCCAATTCATAATCTATTAAGAAACAAAAGAGGGTTTCGACTTACTGAGCTTCTTGTAGGGGGAAGTGACCATTCATATAATCCACGTGTCAAGTTCTGATTGGCTCGTCATGGGCAAAAAGCTGACCCCAGATGTAATTTTAATTGTCGCGGCATAACTCCTTCCCACTGTAACCTTTCGAATGAAAAGCCATCTCGGCTTTGTCATAAATGGATTCTGGCCTTTCGTCTGTCTAGGCCACCTTTAACTTCTATTTATATGAGTGCTGATTCGCTTAATTTCTTCCATAATCCTTTTTCGACCCTTCTATATTCACAACTTTACTTTAGCAATTTATTTGTGCGATTCTGGGCATTATTGAAAATCAACACATTGGTGCCTGTTCAAATAATCCTGGTGGCTATAATGCCGCATATCCTCTTCCTCCTCATTCCGTTACTTATGGCGAGGTTTCTGAAAAGATCCACCAACTCGAAATGGAGTTGGCTGAGCGTACCTTCAAATTGGAGGGCGCTCGGCAGAAGTTGGATAGAGCCCTTGTCGATGGGGCTCATGTTGTCGCAAAGATTGCTCGCCTACGAACTGCTCTGAACTTGGCGCGCCAGTTCCAAGAGCGTCAAGAGGAGGCTTATAATACCATGAGGGAAGGTACAATACCGTCGTTATAGAGAGGAACACCCTCTGGGCGGAACTGAGGCGTCAGGATTAAGCTCACTCTACACATTTTTCTTTCTTTTTTTGTGACTTCAAAGTCTTGTTTTGTACACAGCTTTATAAATCAATATACATTTGTATATATAAGTGTGTTTAATTCTCGTTTTGTGGCATTTTTGTGTTATAAACAAATTGCTAATCGCAGCAACTTTCACACTCATTTAAAATAACTTTAAGACTTTCCTCTTGGTCTTGCCAAATCCAAAGAACTCTAAGTTTTGGTTAAGTGTTCATTAATTATGATTTTCACTTTAAAAAATATATAACAGTTAAATAAACTTCATCTTAGTTGGCATGTTTCAGCCTTTGATCTGCCCCATAGGCACTGACATTCACAACGACCTCAACAGGCCTGCGAAATTTACAAACTGTTCTTATTGCACATGGCGCTTGTGTAAACACCCCAATCCACGACTCTCGTGAGAACACTGGTTTTCTTAAAACAAGCATCTTGCATTAAGTATCGAGTCATCATACATATAGAAGACCGTTAGGAAAAGACTCCATTTTCGACCGCGTTGGGAGTCTGACATAACCTTTTGTTGCCTCTTCGCTTATTAGGACGGGGATCGACCTGACCGGTCGCGGGGTGCGGGGCAGCGCCCCGTTAGAAATCGAGTTATTTCCGAGTGTTCTTGTGCGATTTTTTGTGAGCCAAACGCACGCTCCCAGCCGCACGCCATGCGGCTACCCCCAGCCGCACGCTCCCAGCCGTACGGCTACCTGCCAGCCGTACGGTTGGCACCCTAGCCGCACGCCCCAGCCGCACGCACCAACCACACGCCCCAGCCGCATGCCCTGTGGCTACCCCCAACCGCATGCTCCCAGCCGCACGCCCTGCGGCTACCCTTTGCGGTTGGCCTCTTTTGGAGCGTTTTTGGCGAGATTTTTGCTATAAATAGGACCATTGGGCTCTCATTTGGAGACATCAACACTGAATAGTGTTTTTAGTAAGTAGAAACTCTGTCAAAATCTTTAGAGAGTCATTTTAGAGAAATTCTGAGAGAGAATTTCTAGAGAGAGAAAGTTTTAGAGAGAGAAAATCTAGAGAGAGAAAGTTCTAGAGAGAGAAAGGAGCATTCAAGGCAAGGTTCTTATTTCTTCTTCAAGCGCATCAGGTATATTTTCTACAACCCTCCTTAATTTCAGTACTGCATTTAATTTCACTTTTAATACAGAAAATTAGATAACTTGCAAAGAAGTTCATTGCTTTCAAAACAAGTCCTTTCTAAGTTTTACAAGAAATCTAAAATCCGTTTTGACACATTTTCAAAACAAACAAAAATACAAAAACAGTTTCCAAAAGAATGGAACTACGAGACTCTGATTTCATTCTACGAATGAATACGTAAGCGCTCACAAAGCTCGAGTCTGATTTCAAAATACTATTTTAAATCGAATTTATCTGGAAAGGACTATTCTGGAAACTATTCAAACTACTTGCAAGATATCTAAAATAGGAATTAGATACATGATCCATTAAGAGACCGAAAGGGCGAATTGGGTGCCTAGCACCTTCCCAATTCGTAATGTAGTTCCCGAACCCTAGCAAAGTATATTTTAAAACTCTGGTTTCAAACGTATGAAAGATAATTCGTTTTCGAATTATCCTTTGTACGATCTTTTGTTTGTTTTCTCGAAAAACAAACTGGCGACTCTATAAAGCATGTTTTCAAATAAAACCGAGAACGAGGACCCCTCTCCTCTCGGGTCGCGGGTCCGGATTCTCATAGCTTGCACCAACCTAAACAGGCCTGCAAGGCCGGTTGCCAAGCGGTAATTTTTCTTTTAAGAGAGTGACACCGATACACTTTTGGTGAAAGTATCAATTCGTGTGTTTGGCTCAAACAGCCTTAACTTCCCGGCGTGTTCGTTTCGGCCAACTTCGCTGTTACAGCATCTTCCCCCATTGGAGGTCTTTGGCTAGCACAATGGTGAATTAAATAAACTTCTCATTGCGTTTGAATAATAAGTCAGCAAAGACAATGGCCCTTTGACATGGCCTACTTTGATAAAACAAATGAGCTAATGACAGTATGTTCTCAAATTGCTAATGTTCCATGGATTTAGGATCTCTCTTCCATCTTGATCTTTTAAGTAATATGCACCGGTCCCGATCATACCGGTTACCTCGTACGGACCTTCCCAATTGGAAATTAATTTCCCGTGAGTCAGATCAACCATCAAACCCATATTTTTCCGCATGACAAGTTCTCTAATCTGAAATTTTATGTGGTTCACCTTGTTATCCCTGTGTCATGTTAACCTTTGTTGATAACTGGCCAATTGAATAATGGTAGCTTCTCTTTTCTCATCAGAAAAATCTAAGGCTTCTTCCATCGCGGCATTGTTTTTCCTTGACTCTACCATCATAGTTCTCAGAGTTGGGAGGCCGACTTCCATAGGGATCACTGCCTCTGTGCCGTAAGTCAAAGAGAATGGGATTTCTCTTGTGGATCGTCTCAGCATTGTTCCGAACGCCCAAAGTACTGATGGCAATTCTTTCACCCAATTTCCCTTAGCATCGTCTAACCTTTTCTTCATTCCTTCAAGAATGACCTTATTCGACGATTTGGCCTGGCCGTTTGTTTGAGGGTGAGCGACACTGGAAAAACTCTGCCAAATTCCCAGCTTTTCACAGAATTTGTAAATCTTCTTGCTTTTAAATTACGTGCCATTATCTGCAACGATGATTTTTGGAATGCAGAAACGGGTAACAATATTTTTCCATAGGAAAGCCTTCACATTGGAATCAACGATGTTGATAAGAGGTTCCGCTTCCACCCATTTGGTGAGTTAATTTATCATCACTAATTATTCACTAATATATACAAAAATTAATATATTCCATTATTATTACAATGGCCTTATATATTTTTTAATGTCATTGTAAAAGATTAAACATTTTCAGAGGGAAGGGGTGGGCCATTTGCGTTTATAACATTACATATTTTCAAATTTTAATTGTAAATATATGGTACCATTGATAATAACATTGATTTACAAAAGTAATATATATATATATTTTAAATAAAATAAAATAAACTATTTAAGTTTGTGAAAGATTAAATAAAAAATATATATCTTCTTATATTTTTAAACTAAAAGAAGAATTAGGTTGGAACATTAAATAATTAACATATATATTTTTTATATTTTTAAACTAAAACTCATATATATTTAACATTAATTTTGAACACAAATTAAATAAAATGCACTTACGATTGGATTTTTTCAATTTTTTTTATAACATCTATGTGTAAAGTCAAATTCCATCTCATTGTACATTTTTTTTATTTTGTATTTCTTTATTATTATTATTAATCTAAATATGAAAAGGTTTTTTTTCAAGTTTTTAATTTTTTTTGTCATCATGTTAACATTAAAACCCATATATATTTAACATTCATTTTGAACCCAAATTTGTTTGTTTGAACCCAAATTTTAGATTTTTGAACCCAAAACTATATTTGAATAAAAAAAATTAAAACACACATACTCACGGGTGGATTTTTCTGGGTTTCTTTTTTAACCCAAATTTGATAAGTTTTTATTTAGTTTCAAATTTCAGATTCCAAGTTTTTATTTACACTATTCACTGCATCTTAATTTTCTACATCTATATTTAATATAACATTAAACCCATATATATTTAACATTCAAAAAATTAATGTTAACATCTACAGTGCACTTACGGTTGGTTTTGTTTTTAAGTTTTTGAAAAAAAAATTCGTCATGTTAACTTTAACATTCAAAATATTACAAGTGTACTCACGGTTGGATTTTTTTTGGGTTTTTTCAATTTATTTTTTTATTTTTAACCCAAATTTCATACTTTTGAACCCAAACTTCCCAAAACTATTATTATAATAAAAAATTATATACATACTATATACATAAGACGAGAGAGAGAGAGAGATAAGTATGAAAAATTTATAAACATATATAATAGTCACCAAAACTATATATATATTAGAATAAAAATTTGGACAATATTAATTAAAGAAGAATAAAACTCACATACATACATGAAAATAAAATAAGGAAAAACGTACATACATACATTCTTTAAAAAATGAAATAAAAGAGTATATTCTTCAAAAGAGTAAACAATAAAAAAAAGTAGAAGATGGGAAGTCTTAATAAAAGAGAGTATTTTTTTGAGGGAGAGAGAGAATATATATAAAAAAATGTGAGAGGGAAAAAGTTAGAAATTTTGAATTTTCAAAATCAAATTGTATTTTTTTATCATTAAATTAAGGTGGAGAAAAATAAAATTAAAAAAATATGATTTGATTGGGTGATTTGATATCCTAAAAACACATCTAAGAGTTCATATTTTTTTTTGTGATTTGTAAATAAATTTAAACCATTGATTAAATAAAGAAAAAAATGTGTCTTATAATATAGATATACATTCATTGTGAGAGATAAATGACTGTGATGATTGTGAATTGATCTGCTACATATATATATGTGTGTGTGTGTGTGTAATGTAATGATGAGATGATATAGTCCATGTGAGGTCCCGAGTTGGTCTCTAACGATTGAGACCTTAAGTTGGGACAGAGTGCCCCTGGGTGAAATACCTAAAACCGTGCACAGAAACAAACGGGAAGCCTTGCTGCCGCATGGGTGAAAGGCCACGAAATGCAGACCTGGTGACGCTTGGACGATCGCGATTATTATTATTGTGATGGTTGAGGCCGTGAGGGCATTTGAGAGACATTGTCTCGAATGATACTAATACGCCACAATGACGGATGTGGCAGTGGTTTCGATATATATATATATATATTGTTGTGTTGTATTTTATATTGTTCTATATATTGTCTCTGGTATATTATGGATTATATATATATATATCTGTTTGGATAATTGTATACTTAGAGAACCATTTGACCATCCATAACAAATAAATATTTAATGTGAGAAGTTCTAGTAATCGTTAGTTTACAAGCATAATATACGAATGGGTAGACGTGAGGAATAGCTTAATGTAACGCTTAAGCTAGACGGCCTGGTAGTAATGCTTAATACTCGGCCAAGTATATGATTCATAATGTACTGTTGATAAGCGATAACTATGAATACTTGGCATAAGAGGTGTATACCCCTCACACGTAGTTGAGTAACAGAGAACAGAGTGATTCTTATAACGTGTGAACCCTAGGAAGCTAGAAGAGTAGAATGATATATGATGAGAGTTAGGGAACAGTTTTGATACCCGAGATAGAACAATTAGTGGGTTTTGGCACGCACATACATGGTGAATTGCATAGTAAGGTTTTCAAAAAGATTGTATTGTTGAAGCAACATATATATGATACATATGTTTTCAAATGAAAACCTTATTTTGATTATAAACCCTCATAGTTCCCATGAGCCCGTATTTGGCTCATTCCTTCATTCTCAACAGTTTTACAGGTCCATACTTAAGGGTGGCACGCGCTGTACGTCCGCAGAAGCTCTGATGACCTTTAACAACTGTGTAGTCCTTAATTTAAGGACAATGCCATTGAGGCCTTTATATTACATTTTAAGGCACTTGTATTTATTTAAAATGATTTGGGACTGTTGTATAATCTTATACTTAAACGGACTTTGATAAAGTGTATTAGATGAGGAGTATTTTTATTAAATGGTTGATTGTGAAATAATTGAACAGAGGTTATTTTTATTTTTATTTACAGGGTGGATATTGCATTTTACAAACTCCTCACGCCGAAATTTTTTTAAATGGATTTTACTAAATTTTCTTTTATCACTCACACCCGTTGTCGCGTACGACACCGTGATTAACCGGGTCCCGGAGGTAAAAATCTTAGAACGGGATTCGGGGCGTCACATCGAAGGCCTACCCTGACTGTAATTGCTAGAAATTTTTGGGGACTTTGTTCCCTTTTGGTGGAGGCTTCAGGCAACTCAGTCGCTTTTCTCTTTTCTTGGCTCTTACTGTCGTTTTGGCCGCCATAGCCTTCGATATTTCAGCTATTTTTCCCCAAATCTAAATACTATCAACGACCTCGAACGGGTGCTTAACATTAGAGGTTCCTTGCACTGCTAAACCAAAACATAAACGAGCATCTTCCTGCTTTCCCTGAACAACGACCACTTCGTATTTGTTGGGAACTTGAGCTTCTGATGGAGGGGAGAGGCAATGGCCTTCATTTAGGTCAACCACCCTCTGCCAAGGATTGCATTATAGGGAGAATCTATGTCTATGACAATGAACTCCACGATCTTCTATTTTGGCCCCAAAGGTACCGGTACCTCGGCTATAGAAATAGGCCAAACTGCCTCCCCGCTAAAATTGAACACAGGTGAATCAATACTTTTAACTTGAGAGGGCAAGAGGTTCAGCTTCTTAAACATGCTGTGATACGTTATCTCAGATGAACTTCCTAGGTCAATCAGTAGTCTCTTAACGTCAAACGTGTTGATATTAACAGTCAATACCAGCGCATCGTTATGTGGGGTGTTTACCCCTCGCATGTCTTCTTTAGTGAACTTGATTTCATATGACCACTTATCACGCCTTTCCTTCCTATAGGCCGTGACAGACATTACCTCGGCCCCGAACGCTTTTTTGACACATTGCGCTCTCTTCACAGAGGCTCTCATTGCTTTCTTGGTAACATAATCCTGGTTGGTGTAGCCGTGAATCACGTCTATTATCCCACAAAATTTTTGGGGACTTCATTGTCACCACGCTTATCGTCACTACTGTTCTCTACTTTCTTTTTCTCCGCTTTCTCGGCGGGTTTGACAAACTTGACTAAATGCCCTTTTTTTACCATACTCTCCAGAAACTGCTTGAGGGTTTGTACTCTTCTGTCTTATGACCGTGGTCCCTATGATACAAAAATCTCACTTTCTTATTTCTTTATTCTGGATCCCCGCCCAGAGGTCTCGATCATTCAAAGTACGACTCATCTTTGATTTGATACATGATTCGGTGGATCGGCTTGGTGAAAACCGTGTGGACCCCTTAATAACCCTCATCACCAACATGGGAGAAATCCTCTTTTTTTCTGTTTTTTGGAGCGATCAGAACCCCTGTCGCCCCATCCTTCCTTTCTGTCGGCGTTCATGTTCCTTCTCCAATTTCCAACCATCAATTCATCATCCTCAACGCGGGCATACTGTGCTGTTCTTGAGAGAAAATCATCAAAGGTCTGAGGAGGTTTGCAGGTCAAGGAATTGTATATGCCATTATCGTCCTTGGGCAAACCATACCTGAAGGTGTTCAGAGCAAATTGTAAATCACAGCCTTCTGCCTCTTGGAATATCTCCCAATATCTTGCTGAGTACTCCCTTAGAGTTTTGTCTCTTCTCTTTCTCATGTTTGCTAAGGCTTTTGGGCCTTTGACCACCCTACTGCTAGTTATGAACTTGGTAGTAAACTGCTCTGCCAGTTCTCAAAAACTATCGATCTGATATGCTGGTAAGCAGGTAAACCATCTAAGGGAAACTTCGCCCAGGCTCGCCAGGAACATTCGGCACATCACAGCATTATCCAAAATCCAGTCTGCCATGACCTGTTGATAGTATCTAACATGGTCGGCTGGGTCTGTCTTGCCATTATATATGTTGAACTTCGGTTGAGGCAGCTTTTTGGGTGGCGGGGCTTCGGCTATGCGCCTTGTGAATGGCGAGCCGTTCTGCTCTCCCAATGATTTTCATGCTAAGTCTCTAGGAGTGTAGGCCACAAACCTTTCGGCCACTGTCGAATCAATCAATCTCCTCAAATCATTTTTTTGCCCATGCTTTGGGCCCGGAATTGTTCTCGACTAGCCTATCGAATACACTCTGTCTGTATTCCGCCACTGGGACTTTTAGAGTGGAAACGTGTGCACTAGGTGGCTGTTTATCATCTCGGCCCTAAACACGAGTCTGAACGGGTACTGAATTTTCATTAGCAACATTATCATTACACAGTCGCCTAACGGTCGACGTTGCCGTGTCCTCCTCCTTCGCATTTCTAGAGGCGGATTTCGTCATATACTTTCTCAGAAGTTGATGGAAGGTTTAATTCTCCAACCTTAGTGCAACAACATTATTGACGGTATCCCCACCAATAATGTCAGGATCATCGTAGTTGTTATCGACCAGCCTCATATTCGTGGTGATCGGCGAATTTTGGGAATCGTTCTGTTGTTGTTAGAGGGGTGGCAATCCGTCATCTCCCCCGGCGGGTTGCGCTTGCAAAATCCGCGAGGTGGTTGCTCTTGTTTGAGGCATGGTGATGGGTACTACTTTTTCGATGGGTTAAAATCACACTCACCAGTTTTTCGAAATAAAAAGGACTGTCTCTCTCGTTTTCCACAGACGGCGTCAAATTAAAGGTGGTCGAAATTTTACGACCTGACCCACTAAGATAATTTGAAAAACGAGTTAGAGCGAACGAAAAAATAAGTGAAGCGTGAGAAGAGAATTTTTTGGGCACGGTAGGTTCCCCCAACAGCGCTTATGCTGATCTAGTAATACGTCATCCGTCTGTGTGTGTGTGAGTGGTTACTGTATTGAGCTCTTAAGGCAGTGTTAATGGTGTTACAAGCTTCCTCTCTCTAAAACAAATTAAGTAAAAGCTAGCAACTCTCTGCCCAAATACACAGCAACCAACCCCTTCCTCGAGCCTCCCTTTTTCTATTTATATGTATATAATTAGGGTTACATTTTCTCATTAGGGTTGAGAGTAAAATGACTAAAGAGGGTAAGACTTGGATAATACTCCAACTTTCATTCGCTTATCCACTACTAATAACTTCTGAATTCGTACGTTGGTGGTGGAGCAGTGGGGATTTGTACGATTCTATACAGATCCGCGCGATTTGGTGTGATCCTCTACTCGCGTTTCCCACGTGTTCCACACGTGCTATGGCACCTGCTCCCCTTCCTGGGGGTCTCGGTACCAGCTTTCCATCTCGGCGTGTCTTGGCGCTTTTCTTTGACATGTCTTCTTGGTATTCCTTTTCGTTTGGGGATGACCCGTCTGCTAGGCCCCTGGTATGGGCCTTCCAGTAAATTGGACTAGCCCAATTTACCTTAACCAAATTTTATGCTCCCTCAATAATAATAATAATAATTTTTATTTTATTATATAATTTTCTTTTATTTATAAATATATTTTTTAATAAATATTTATATATATAATAAGAAATAAATATAGTATTATACATAATATATTATATATAAATATTTAAACCAACATTAAAACTATATTTTTAACACTAATTAACTCAACATAACTATTATGAATACAAAATTTAGTAACAAATTAAGACCAATAAGAGAGATTATACTAACCTAGAGATCAAATAGGAGGCAAGAATAAAGCCTTTGGTGATAAAAATGGTGATTTGCACTTCAAAATCGCCCAAAATCACCCAAATAGCCTCTCCTCCAACCAAAATGCATTATGAGAAAAGGCTTCATACTTAACTAAAAGAAAATACACTTAGGGGACTGAGAATGCATTTTCAATCGCCTATATGAGATCTTAAGCGACTGATTATGTGCAAACTTAGTCTCTTAAGAAGTCTGGTCAAAGTCCTTTGACTTTGACTAAAAACTGTCGGTGGAAGCTTTTAAGTGACTAACATATGAACTTCAGTCACTTAAGATATCTTAAGTGATAAATATAGGTCTGTCTCTTAAGTGTAGTCGCATAAGATCTCTTAAGCGATTAGCAAAGGGTGGTCGCTGAAGTATTGTCGCTTAAGAGGCTCCTAGGCGACTAATTAACGTTAGTCACTTAAGTGTAGTCACTTAAGCATGCTTAAGCGACGGACTGTAATGTTAGTCGCTTAAGAAGTGCTTAAGCGACTGACGAAAAAAAGTCAGTCTCTTAAGATGATTTTTGGTGTAGTGATTTAACGGAAGATAATACAATAATTTATCTAAAAAAAACTATTTTGATGATACTATGCATTTAAATTAAGTAAACTTCAGTATGGTTGCGTTGATTTCTAGGCGTATTAAAAATCGCCTTAGTCACAATAGATGCACCTAACAAAAAAATACAGTAATTATCTAAAAGATAAAACTATATATTTTGACAATGCCATTCATTTCAATTAGGGTTGAATTTACTTAAATAACTTGTGACACCCCGAAAATCCCATTCTAAGATTTTCACCTCTGGGACCCGGTTAATCACGGATGCCGTGCGCGACGGCAGGTTAAAAATATAAAATTCAAAACTTTAAAAAAAAATTGTTAAATAAAATGTCCTATTAAAAGTCCCATTTTACAAAAGCCCAGCATGTGGAGTTTATTTAAATAAAAACCAAACCTGTGAGGTTTACAAAGCATAGTTACACAAATACAATCATATCCAACTTCACATATATATAAAAATCATTTATACAAATCCATAATCGATCACCCAAAATAGTTGTAAAGTCCATACATAATTATACAACAAACCCAAAATATTATACATATAACTTAGTCCTTGATTCAAGGACTACAAGGATTAATGAACATCAGAGGCTTTATAGACTAGTACCATGCTCCAATCCCGAAGCCCGACCTGCAAAACTGGTGAATGGAAGGAATGAGCCAAATCCGGGCTCAGTGGAAACTATATATGTTTTATGTAGAAAATACTTTATTTTAATGTTATGGTTTGAAAACATGCAATGCCCATGCAACCCACATACACATGTATGCTAAACCCCACTAAGATTCCTGTCATGGCCACCAGAAGTTAACTACCCAACTAAGCGATCCCAGTCGTAAGTATCCCATAAGTGAACCTCTCACGTGCTCCCACATTACTAAGGAATCGTCAGTTCAAGGTCATCTTGTTCTAACACTAGCTTCCTAAGGCTCGTCACACCTTAGTGGATTAGTTCTACAGCTTGTATTGATTGCTAGTGCCTACATCAAAAGTCAATAACTATAGGCCAAGAATTTGTTGTTTCCACTTTAATTATAATTCATTATGAATCCTATACTTGGCCAGCTAATAGGCTTTTAGCTCAAGATCATTCGTTCAAGCCATTATGTTACAGTGTCCTCTCAATAGGCTATCTCGTTATTTATGATTTCCCCTTCAATTATTAGTTCTTTAGGTTTATTATGATCCGGCTATCAAGTCTCGTGAACCACACTTACTCGCACGCCCATATTCTATATCTAAGGTTCATAGTCATCATCTCATTCCACTTTATATATATACATTATGAAAGGCTCGACAGTTCTGTACATGTACCTTATTTGTCTAATAGTGTCTGCCTAAATCCGTACAACATTTATATCATAGCCAAGGCAACATACACAAATCAATACAAGACGTGATACAATACACTAATAATAACATAATCAACAATCTCACAACAGCTCTCGTATCACGTCTCCAGCATAATATCTCAGTTTCACCCTACGATCAGTACATCCAGGCCCAGAACAACGGATCCCAAAGGGTCCGAGGCTCTTGTCCATGTCTCCTCTGAGTGGGGAGTGGCTCAGGGACTTTGTTCTCTAAGTAGGTCATTTGGAGATAACCCTCAAGACATTTTTTCGGGAATAACACTCTGAATAGTTAACGAGGAGAATACCTCATACAAACCACATCGACATTCTTGAAAAAAGTACACTAAGCGATACCCTAGCAAGGTAATGACCATTAGTAGCCCAACTACTTCCTGGGGGACTCACCATTGGGAAAGTAATGGCACACGGGACCTGCTCCGCTGCCAGGGAAACTCATCTAACCCAGAACACATAGTCCTCTGGGAAGGCAATATACATAGAGTGGGCTCTCCTTTGTGGGCGACCACAACCACCGGCGGAGTCACCAACTTTATTTTCCCTGTGCATGGTTTAGGGATTTTCACCCATGGGCGGCAATAGGCGGCCCGTCTTCGAGCCACGCGGGCACTACCCGGTGCTCAGTCCATCATATCTAACCCATACGTGTGATTATAACAACAAGAATATATTGATTCCTCACTTAATAATGTATAAAAATCATCAAATCATCCATCACACGTATTGCTATCAACATATATATAATCACACAATCATTATCATCATAATCGTTGCTATCGATCCAATTAACCAAGACCTTATTGTTTAACTAATAATTCCTATTATTTTGCCAATTGGTTCATTATCAGGATATTACATTTCATTACGTGTCATATGTACCAAACTATGGCCGTAAGCATTTTAGTAAGGTTCTCACATCATACTAACAGTTTAAGCATTTATTCTTGTGTCTCTAGTTCAATCGGGACACTCGTAATATGTTCAACCTTGTGCAGTAAGCCATTAGTATCTACAACCCATCCAACGTAGGTAATAACATTTATAGAGTGTATAGGGCTTATGTTATCATACGAGTGTCTACCATATTTTATACAAGGCACTAAACCCAAAGGTTGTTGTGTATCATACCTCCTTAGTAAGTTAATAGTGTAGATATCCTACATAATGCTATAAAATCGTGTTTACTAGTATATCTATGTATCTCTAGCATTAATAATCCATAATTAATCATCCTATAGGCACTAAACCCAAGAACCCAATTCCCATGTTTCCACATGTGTGTACATGATGGGTTATTTGTGAATTTTGTGGTGTGGAAGTGAAAACATGCATTTAATACTCAAATCATACAATATGAGTGATTTTCTATCACTACCCATCATTAATCGACAAGTTATCTAGCCCAAACCCCACATGATGCAAATAACTTAGGGTTTTTGTGAAAATCCCCAATTTGAGTAGAAATCACTAATACAACAAGTAAGAGTCTATAAAAGAGGTTTTATACTAGTGTTTCCACCTTAGAGTAGCAATATTGAGGAGTTGAGGAAGCGTAGACGTTGTATCTCCAAAACCCTAACTCGCCTCCAAGCTCTACGTGCGAAGACGAAAGTGGAAGACGATGAATAGTGAAGGAGAAAGTGATTTGAAGCTCAATTCTTGGATGAGGGATGAGAGATTTGTATAATACCTTGTCTCTCTCTCTCTCTATAGCTCTCTCAAGACTCCCTTTCACTCCTCTTAATCATTGGTGTTCGAAAATGGAGAGTTTGGGGTGTAAAATGGGTGAAAATGGGTTAAATATCATCAAAATCGACATTCAGGTGAACCATGATTGATCATGAGTCCCCCATGATCAGTCATGAACCCTTATGGAACTCTTCTGGAGGACTGTGATCGATCATGGAAGTCATTACAGCAGTAAATGACTTTCTGAGCCCAAAACGGACCTCGAAATGATTGAATCTTGACTCGGTCCAAACACAAAAGTTGTAGAGGGTAAATAAATGAAAACGTGGCCGCAAATAGAGAGTCGTTTGGACATCAGATAAAGAAGTTATGGCCTCTCAAAGTTGGCCAAAAACTGACGAATCACGAAAGGTCGAAACACGCGATTATCACCTTGGTTTCAATCCGAACCACTCGAATAATGTAACTATTGCTCCATCAAACTTAATATATCTAATATTACATGCTAGAAGTATCGGGTCAAGTACGAAGAGCTCGAAACCCGATGCTCGCGCTCTAACGGAAATTAAGCCTTAAGAGAAAGCTAATGCGGAAGATGGAACATGGGGTATCACATAACTCATTTCCAAAATTGAAATTATATAAAATTTTACAAGTATATAAACTTGGTAGTTTTTGTCATTAATTAACTTGTCATTATATAAACTTGATAGTTTTTGTCATTAATTAACTTGCATTTCTAAATTATTTCTAAGCGAGATGTTTAACTATTCACTCTTGGAACATTTTAAACTAACTAGACTCCAAATGATAAGAAAAAGAATACTCCAAACCACAGTCATGAATTGACTGACATGGTATAAATACTGCATATTCGAACTGTAAGGGTTTCCTCGTAATGCATCTGTCATGCATAGCATTTCCAATAAAAGAAATTTATAGGATCTTACCTTGTCTCCCCCCTTAACAGGTAGTAGAAACACATCTCATGAAAATCTCTTGGGGAAACCACTATGCACAGAGCGAAAGTAATAGACTCGTCGTACGCTTGCATGATCTTAGGAGATTTCATACTTCTCTAAGGGTATAATTCATGTCTGATAGACTGACCCAGACTATTTTTCCCCGAGCTAGAACAAACTTCGAACTAAAAATAAAAGGAAGAGAAATGATGGTGCGAACAAGGTCTATCTATCAAGGTTAAGTCTCGTCTCATCTTCTAAAAAACGTTTGTCAGAGATTGTATCAATAAAGCTTGAATCTCG
Source organism: Lonicera japonica (assembly GCA_021464415.1). Classification (NCBI taxonomy): domain Eukaryota; kingdom Viridiplantae; phylum Streptophyta; class Magnoliopsida; order Dipsacales; family Caprifoliaceae; genus Lonicera; species Lonicera japonica. Next base: position 75,465,554 of record CM038464.1, read on the forward strand.
AGCACTGCTTCAAATTCCAAATTAGAATCTAGAGGCAATAGGAAGGTCTCAAGCTTGAAATGCTTATTTCATCATCATCTGAATTCTTGAAATGGAGTAAGATAAATTCTCACCAGAATACTCATCCCAAACTTAAAGGTATGATTTTATGCCCCAGACTTCTCTTTAGCGAAAACTCGCTTATAACTAGCATATACTTCACTCTAATTGGATGTCTACATAGGAGGATGGGAATGATTTCTCGAAAGTGCTCATATCATCGAGGTTAACTCAATAAGAGTCAAGCAATGTTACTCCTCTTGTCTCAAAGGTACTACACCTTTCTAGCATGAGGAGAGTTCAAGTCCTAGTTCACTAAGCCACAATTGATACTTCATCATGCTATTATTAAGTAATTCGAACCAATCTCCTCTATTAGGGTAAACGAAATCATAATCAACTTGAATGTGTACCCAAAACTCCACTTGAAAACAACAAAGGGAATGAAATAGAAGAGCATCAAGTTCTACTAAGGGTTTCAGCGCCTTTTTGCCATGAGAGCTAGCCATTAAACAAACACTCTTCCTCAGGATTTACCAAGGGAGTTCACTTTTAATCCCTTTACAGACCAAATTCTCAAGGCTTAGATACAATATGCTCAATCAAATGTAGGAGGTTTACAAAAGGACCAGTCACCCTAACCTCAAATCGACAAATCATCAAGCTTTCGCTGCATTACTCTGATAGGTCCCCCTAATGAAAATGGAATAGAATTGTCCTTCAGACGAATTCGTTGTGTATTCCTTATCACGAAGGAAGAATGAGTCTGCAGCTACTAAAGGTGGGATGTCTAGCGGATACCTTTGAAAGATTATCTCCCATCACATTAAGGAACAAGGCATTATACAGATACACTGGATATAGGGTTCATCAAACGGGTTCTCGTTCCCAATTGAACTTACATGACAAACAAAATGAGGATTCGATTCCAAAATAAGCATATTCAATGCTTCTCCCTAAATAGGAACATCTACAACCACCCATTTTTTCGAAAGAAAATATATAAAGTATATCACACCACAATCATATGCCTCTTATTCCAAGGAATAGAACAACTCAAGCACACACGAGGCATCGGCATCCATAGGAAAGTCCATGTAATACCCGTAGCATTTGCATTTGCATTTTCATTTGAGCATGAGCATCCTTGTTTTATACCTTTATATGAGTTTAATTTTTTTTTATTTTGATATTTGTCATACAAATTTCATTAGTTGGTTATGATTTGAGATTTATTTATTGATAATTATGTTCGGGTTTGATTACCGTGTTCCCATTTTTTTTACACTCTTTATTGTAATTCTCTTTATTTTATTTATCTTAGTCCTTGTTCGGATACATTTAACCTATTCTAGATACCTACATGTTTAGCCTACAAATTATGGAGAAATAAAAATATTTTAGACAATTGTGTAGTGTTACCATTTCGATCATATCTTTTCGCTCAGAACTCCGATTTTGGCGTTCTTTATATCGTTAAAAAGAAGACTCGAAGAACTAAAACTTCTTCCTACTGAAAATTTTCCAGTTCGGACATTTACTAGCCTAAAATTATCTCCGAAGCTACTGGTCAGTCACAGTGACGTAAAAACAGGGGATTTTGGTAATTTTCTTTTTTTTCCACTTATACTCTTCTCTTCTACACACTTCTCATTTTCTCCTTCTCCAAACGCACGAAATCAGAGCATCTCTCTCTATTTCCCTCATCCTAAAACCTTGATTCATCATAAATTAAACCACTAAATCCATTCTACTACTAGAAATCACAAGCTAGCAACATCATCAACAAGATTTCATCATCCTCCTCCTTTGAATCATTCAATTCATTCAAGGATCCTTCAAGTTCTTCATACTCAACTACTTCAATTCTTCATAAATCCTTTATTTGAGGTGGGAACATGAGTAAACTTCTCTTCTCTACTCTAATTTCCATGTTTTATACTTTAGATTGTTAATTTTGAGTTATATCACTATGAACCTTAGGTTTGCTATTTTAGAGAAGAGATGATTTTCTAAAATGCTATTAATTGAACTATAAAATTGTGATGATAGTATTTGATATATGAATTTGCAAGTTTGATTGTTATATGGGTTTTAAAGTCAAGTTTTGATGATGAACAGTGAATTCGTCATAGTATACCTTGCCCATAAATTATTGGTATAATTGAATAAGTTTACTTTAAAAATTATTTATGGAATTTCCTTTAGTGTTGGTACTTAAACTTGGTTTAAAGACACATTTAATGTAAATTGTGTATTGTATGGATATTGTACATGTGCTTGTATTTGTGGTTGGTTTGTAAGTTGGGACGGAGAGCCCCTCGGATGAAAAGACCGAAAACCGTGCACGGAAGCAAGTAAGAGGTGCCACCGCCACGGGGTGAGGAGCCCCCGGAATGGGGACCACCACATTAGCATTTACGGAGTAACCATTCATTATGTATGTGTTACTAGTTTATCTGAAATTTATATTCGGTTACTTATCCTCAACACAACAAAAATTAAATGTGTCAACTTTATGATTTATATATTCCTTAACAAAGTGCCAACATTTTTATGATTCTTATATGAGTTTAATGAGGTGTGATTATTTTCTTTGTTAAATTCCATTATACTTTGGAGCCTCATTTATTAGGCTTGTTTACAATTTTAATAGTTTAATTATTAGTTTCATTTTGCACTCTTGTTTCCATTGGGCTTTTTAGCTCACGTTTTCCTCCACAGGTACAAAATCTGATCGTGTAGTAGATGACAAGGGAAAAGGGGAAAAGATGAGGTTGCATGCGGTAGAGTAGATCCTTGATACCAACTAGACCTTGTGTAGTCTTCATGTAGAAGACTTTGGTTTGTTTCTTTTGAGTTTTATTAATAATATGTTGTGGTTATGTAATATTAGTGAAGAATATTTTGTGGAGTACTTATGGTTTTATGTATATATGACTTTTATTTATATTTAATGAGCTTGATAATGGTTTGTGATTTGGTCTACAGTTTGTATCATATAAGTGCGTTATAATTTTCAGATTCATATTTATGGAATTTTAGTTGGTCTTTTATGCGTCCATTATCCAAATTTATATCCGCTATATAGGTGGATACCGTAGCGTCCCTGCTACCCCGGGGTGTGGGATTCGGGGCGTTACAAAGTTGGTATCAGAGGCTAAGGTTTAAGTCATTATTAGGACGCAATATGGGTTGATATGGGATTGTGTGTCGTCTTCTCTTCTTTTCTATTTATGCTCAATTATTATATTTCGATCCTCCATAATCACATTATTATTACAAAGTTTTCTTGATTTTCTTCGTGTAGAAAGTATGCCTCCGAAAGGCAACCGAGGGAGAGGAGGAAAATCACTCGGCAAAGCCAAGCCTACCTTTGTTGCCCGAGGTAGAGGTAGACCCAAACGAGCTGTGAATAGTACCCCTTCTCAAGTGCCACCATCAATCGTTACACCTTCGGTACCAGCTGTACAACCTCCACAAAGTCAGCCCGTTCAAGTCCCCACGCAACAAAACCCACTCCTACAAACTTTTGATCCAAATGTTTTTATGAACCAAATGGATAATATGGTGAGAGCGATGACAAGTCTTACAACTTTACTTGCTTCTAACCCAAATTTAACCAACTCACAAGGCCAAAACCACAATGAAAACACTAATGCCCACACCATAATCCCACCGGGTAACCCAAACCAAAACCAAGGGCTCCAACACACTGAAAATCAACCGGTAATCCTTCAAAATGAACCCATTTTCCAAGATGCTATTAACCGAGAAAAACGACGAGAGCTTATCCCCGCTGAATACATTAAGATTTTCGAGCACCTCCAACTTTTGATGGGAAAACCGGGGCTTTAGATGCTGATAGTTGGTTGTACCAAATCACCGAGCGCCTTGCTAATCTTGAAGTGCCCGATAGATACCGAGTGCAAGTTGCCACGAACCGACTTACCAACCGAGCTGCTTTATGATGGAGACACACAAAAGAAAGTTTTGCTGTTCGTACGTGGGAGCAATTTACCACCGATTTTCTTCAAGAGTATGTATCGGAAGCCCATAAGAATGAAAAGCTCTCTCAATTAGATCAACTAATTCAAGGCACCGGAACCGTTGAAGACTATCGGATGAAGTTTGAAGAATTAAGCATTTATGAAGAGACTTTCCATACCCACCCACAAGAGAAGATGAGGAGATTCAAGAATGGGTTACGGCCGATGTATCGTATCAATCTTGGGTCTCAAAAGTTTAATAGCTACAGAGAACTTGTTGAAGCTGCTTTAAGAATGGATGCTGAGTACCGTGAGACCGAACCTTTGAGGAGGGGCAACAAAAGAAAAGCCGAAAGTTCAACCTTTATCCCCAAATCAAGCAAGAAAAATAGCAGCAATTCTCAAACTTTGAATACCTCTTTACGGATTACCGATGGAAACCCGAACTCAAGACCAATTATATGTTACTCTTGCGGTGAATATGGCCACAGACGAGCTGAATGTCCTAAAAACTCAAAGACGGTTGAATCGTATAGCCATGTATCCAATCAGGGTGGTGGTAATGATCAAGGTGGAAGTAGTGGTCGAGTTCGAGGTGGATTCGCTGGTTGTGGTGGTGGTAGAAATTTTCAAGGAAACTTCTGAGGACCCTCTCCAAGTTTCACTCGTTCTAATTCCAATCCAACGCCGTATCAAGCTTATCAAAGTTTCAGCGCCGCTAATGAACCATCTCAATCTCGCTCATTTGCCCATGGAACCACCCAATCAGGCCGTGTCTACTCAATTACACAATCTTCTAATCCGACTGAGTTGACTGCCATGGAAGGTAACCTTATTGTCTTTAACACCGGAGCGAGGGTATTACTTGATACGGGTGCATTTCATTCATTCATTTCAGCATCGTTCATTACTTGTTTGGGCTTACCTACTTATGAGTTGGACTTTCCTTTAACTGTCGGTACACCCGCCAATGGCACGGTTAGATTGAGCCGTAGTTGCTCCGTTGTAATTTATGTTGATCGTGAGCGTTTCATAGAGGATTCCTTTATCATCTTAGATATAGATTTGTATGATGTTATTTTGGGTATGAATTGGTTGTCGAAGTATCAAGCGGTCATCGATTGTTATAACATAAGGGTTATTGTTACTTTACCTTGGGGTGTTCGTGTTGCTTTTATGGGTAGAAATTCTGAATTCCACCCTTATTCATTTGCTACGCGTACGGAACAACGAGATTATATTAGTTGGTTAGCTAGTCTCACTAAGTCGAAGCACCTAAGTTGTCACCGAGCGATGTACCCACCGTATGTGATTTTCTTGATGTTTTTCCCGACGATTTACCGGGTTTACCCCCTCACCGTGAGATAGAATTCACCATTGAATTGCAAACCAATACTTCACCTATCTCTTTTTTCCCTTACCGACTCGCTCCCGCCGAGCTCCAGGAGTTGAAAACCCAACTTGATGACCTTCTTGCCAAAGGTTTTATCCGTTATAGTACCTCTCCATGGGGAGCACCGGTTCTTTTTGCTAAGAAAGCTGATGGTTCACTTCGTCTATGTGTTGATTACCGCAAGCTTAACCAAGTCACCATCAAGAATAAATACCCTTTACCTCGCATTGATGATCTCTTTGACCAACTACGTGGTTCTCACTGCTTCTCAAAAATTTATCTTCGATCGGGCTACCATCAACTAAGGGTTCGGGAAGAAGATATTCCCAAAACTGCATTCAACACCCATTATGGCCACTTCGAGTTTCTTGTGATGCCTTTTGGTTTGACCGATGCACCTGCGGCATTTATGGATCTTATGCACCGCGTCTTTCGACCTTATCTTGATTCTTTCGTTGTGGTGTTTATAGACGATATTCTTATTTATTCCCGTACCGATGAAGAACATGATCGACATCTTCGTATAGCCCTTCAACTTCTTCGAGAACATCGTCTTTATGCTAAATTTAGCAAGTGTGACTTTTGGAAAGATGAGGTCAAATTCCTTGGCCATGTGGTATCTCGTGGTGGTATATCTGTTGACCCTATTAAAGTTCAGTCCATATCCTCTTGGCAACGTCCGAAGAATGTTATTGAAATTCGAAGTTTTCTTGGTCTTGCTGGTTACTATCGACGTTTTGTTCAAGACTTCTCTAAGATTGCTGCACCGCTCACGAGGCTTACCCAAAAAGGTGTTCCTTATGTTTGGACCGATAAGTGTGAAGAATCTTTTAACGAACTCAAGCGTCGACTAACGTCTGCGCCCGTACTTGTTTTACCTGAACAAGGCCGTGGTTATGTACTATGTTGTGACGCTTCTCGTATCGGATTAGGTTGTGTGCTTATGCAAGATGGACATGTTATTGCTTACGGTTCGCGCCAATTGAAGACCCACGAGAGAAATTATTCAGTCCATGACCTTGAACTTGCTGCTGTAGTTTTTGCTTTGAAGTTATGGCGACATTACCTAGACGGAGAGAAATTTGAAGTTTATACGGATCATAAGAGCTTGAAGTATATCTTCACCCAACGTGACCTTAATCTCCGACAACGTCGATGGATGGAATTTCTTGAAGATTATGACTTCACTCTACAATATCACCCTGGGAAGGCGAATGTTGTTGCCGATGCGCTTAGCCGAAAGAACCAAGGGTCCTTATCCTCTCTATGGTGTCGGGAGTGGAAACTTTGTCAAGCGTTACAAGACTTTAATTTGGTTGTTGATCATCGAGAAAATGTTGCTTTTCTTGCCAACATCATTGTTCGACCACTCATTCAAGACCGCGTAATTCAAAGTCAGTCTGAAGACGAAGAAATTGCTGAAATTAAAAAGAAGTTAGAAAGTGGAGAATTAATTGAACATCACACTATTGGTGCTGATGGTGGTGTACGTTATAAAGGAAGAATCCTTGTACCGAAGGACAATGAAGACATTAAGCGAAAAATCCTAGATGATGCCCACAAGTCCAAATTCACCATCCATCCTAGAAGCTCAAAGATGTACAAAGATATCCGACACACTCATCAATGGATGGGAATGAAACGAGAAATTGCCACTTATGTATCAAAATGCCTCACTTGTCAAAAAATCAAGATCGAGCATCAAAGACCTGCCGGTGAACTTCAACCCCTCCCTATTCCTGTGTGGAAGTGGGAAAATATTACGATGGATTTCCTTATGGGGCTACCGAGAACGCAACAGAAGCATAATGCTATTTGGGTAATTATCGACCGTCTCACCAAATCAGCCCATTTCTTACCAATAAAGGATACCGACTCACCTGAGACACTTGCTAAACTCTACGTACGAGAGATTGTACGCCTTCACAGAGTCCCCATTTCCATTGTATCAGATAGAGATGCACGCTTTACATCACGATTTTGGAAAGCATTTCAAAGTGCACTTAGCACCCGACTTGAGATGAGTATTGCATTTCATCCGCAAACTGATGGCCAATCGGAGCGAACTGTACAAATTCTTGAAGATATGTTACGAGCGTGTGCTTTAGATTTTCAAGGCAGTTGGGATGACCATTTATCGTTAGCGGAATTTGCTTACAATAACAGTTTTCAAGCAAGTATCGGAATGGCACCGTATGAAGCCTTATATGGAAGATCGTGTCGCTCACCTATGTGTTGGACTGAAGCTGGAGAAGCAGCACTTATTGGGCCACAACTTGTGGAAGAGACGACTGAAAAGATTCGAGTTATCAAGCAACGGTTAACCACAGCCCAAAGTCGTCAAAAGAGCTACGCTGATAAACGAAGACGCCGCGCTACATAGGTCCTTTCGAGATCTAATAGAGGGTGATTTTGAAGTGGGTGATTTTGTGTTTTTGAAGGTGAAAGCTAATAGAGGAATCATTCGTTTTGGTAGCAAAGGCAAGCTAGCACCGCGCTACATAGGTCCTTTCGAGATCTTACGACGTGTCGGTAATGTATCTTATCAATTAGCGCTACCATCCTCCCTTGATCGAGTACACGATGCTTTTCATGTCTCTATGCTTAAAAAGTATATCCCCGATTCGTCACATGTTCTACCGGTGGAAGAATTAGAAATCGATGAGAGTGTTTCTTATAAAACTATACCGGTCAAAATTTTAGATCGCAAGGAGAAGATTCTTCGTAACAAAGTTATTCCGTTAGTGAAGGTCCTTTGGCTCCATCATAATATGGAGGAAGCAACATGGGAGTTAGAATAAGAAATTCTTCGTTTATATCCTCATTTGGTACGTTAGACATTACTCATCCTCATTTCAATTGTATTCCTTTTGAATTTCGGGTCGAAATTCTTTTTAGGAGGGGAGACTGTAATACCCGTAGCATTTGCATTTGATTTTCATTTGAGCATGAGCATCCTTGTTTTATACCTTTATATGAGTTTAATTTTTTTTTATTTTGATATTTGTCATACAAATTTCATTAGTTGGTTATGATTTGAGATTTATTTATTGATAATTATGTTCGGGTTTGATTACCGTGTTCCCATTTTTTTTACACTCTTTATTGTAATTCTCTTTATTTTATTTATCTTAGTCCTTGTTCGGATACATTTAACCTATTCTAGATACCTACATGTTTAGCCTACAAATTATGGAGAAATAAAAATATTTTAGACAATTGTGCAGTGTTACCATTTAGATCATATCTTTTCGCTCAGAACTCCGATTTTGGTATTCTTTATATCGTTACAAAGAAGACTCGAAGAGCTAAAACTTCTTCCTACTGAAAATTTTCCAGTTCGGACATTTACTAGCCTAAAATTAGCTCCGAAGCTACTGGTCAGTCACAGTGACGTAAAAACAGGGGATTTTGGTAATTTTCTTTTTTTTTTCCACTTATACTCTTCTCTTCTACACACTTCTCATTTTCTCCTTCTCCAAACCCACGAAATCAGAGCATCTCTCTCTATTTCCCTCATCCTAAAACCTTGATTCATCACAAATTAAACCACTAAATCCATTCTACTACTAGAAATCACAAGCTAGCAACATCATCAACAAGATTTCATCATCCTCCTCCTTTGAATCATTCAATTCATTCAAGGATCCTTCAAGTTCTTCATACTCAACTACTTCAATTCTTCATCAATCCTTTATTTGAGGTGGGAACAAGAGTAAACTTCTCTTCTCTACTCTAATTTCCATGTTTTATATCACTATGAACTTTAGATTTGCTATTTTAGAGAAGAGATGATTTTCTAAATTGCTATTAATTGAACTATGAAATTGTGATGATGGTATTTGATATATGAATTTGCAAGTTTGATTGTTATATGGGTTTTAAAGTCATGTTTTGATGATGAAAAGTGAATTCGTCATAGTATACCTTGCCCATAAATTATTGGTATAATTGAATAAGTTTACTTTAAAAATTATTTATGGAATTTCCTTTAGTGTTGGTACTTAAACTTGGTTTAAAGACACATTTAATGTAAATTGTGTATTGTATGGATATTGTACTTGTGCTTGTATTTGTGGTTGGTTTGTAAGTTGGGACGGAGAGCCCCTCGGATGAAAAGACCGAAAACCGTGGACGGAAGCAAGTAAGAGGTGCCACCGCCACGGGGTGAGGAGCCCCCGGAATGGGGACCACCACATTAGCATTTACGGAGTAACCATTCATTATGTATGTGTTATTAGTTTATCCGAAATTTATATTCGGTTACTTATCCTCAACACAACAAAAATTAAATGTGTCAACTTTATGATTTATGTATTCCTTAACAAAGTGCCAACATTTTTATGATTCTTATATGAGTTTAATGAGGTGTGATTATTTTCTTTGTTAAATTCCATTATACTTTGGAGCCTCATTTATTAGGCTTGTTTACAATTTTAATAGTTCAATTATTAGTTTCATTTTGCACTCTTGTTTCCATTGGGCTTTTTAGCTCACGTTTTCCTCCACAGGTACAAAATCTGATTGTGTAGTAGATGACAAGGGAAATGGGGAAAAGATGAGGTTGCATGCGGTAGAGTAGATCCTTGATACCAACTAGACCTTGTGTAGTCTTCATGTAGAAGACTTTGGTTTGTTTCTTTTGAGTTTTATTAATAATATGTTGTGGTTACGTAATATTAGTGAAGAATATTTTGTGGAGTACTTATGGTTTTATGTATATATGACTTTTATTATATTTAATGAGCTTGATAATGGTTTGTGATTTGGTCTATAGTTTGTATCATATAAGTGCGTTATAATTTTCAGATTTATATTTAAGGAATTTTAGTTGGTTTTTTATACGTCCATTATCCAAATTTATATCCGCCATATAGGTGGATACCGTAGTGTCCCCGCTACCCTGGGGTGTGGGATTCGGGGCGTTACAGTCCAGCCATTCATCCATATCGAATCTCGCCTCATTTGATGGAATATATACATATATGCATATACACGACCAAACTTGGTCATTCTCAGGCATTTCATATAGGTTTGAAGAAAGTTTGCTCATCATTCCGCTATAAAACAGTTATCTTGCCAAAGAGATTTCGCAAGCCAAATTTTTTCTAGAACAATATAAAAGTTTACTCATAACAGAGTAATCAATATGAACATAATCCACAGATTCCCTCTCTCATAACTAAATTTACAAGTTCGATCGCGGTCGTACAGATATAGAGGAACGATCATCCACGTACTAGGTTCACCCCTCAAGAAAATCGAAGAAGAAGCAATGGGGTAAACACGGAGAATAGGACTTTAGCAGCCACTTCCTTACGAGTATGTTGCGTTCTAACCTCAGTCAGCAATAGTGGACTGGTGGTTTATCAGATAGTCAACCGTTGGCCGGCGGATGACTATAACATAATCCATCAGTCGCCTTTTGCTCACTTAGTGGCAAAACTAATCCTGAACACAAATCTCATATGTAAACATGTGATACAGGAGCCAATGACAGAGATAATTTACGAAAGAGGCCAAAAGAATTAATCAAGAACTTTATGAATGGACGTAGCCAAGACAAGCCACATCTCCTTTCACAATTCTCCCATTTTCTAATATCCTAACGGTAGAATCCTATCGCAAGAGAATGTATATCGATCTTCCGAGGAATACTATAGCTGCTCGCACTGCTAATCTCAAGTCTACCCATGAATCCCTTGAGAAAAACGTCAAACCTATAGCTCTGATACCAACTTGTGACGCCCCGAAATCCCATTCAGAGGATTTCGCCTTCGGGACCCGGTTAGTCACGGTGTCGTACGCGATGACGGGTGATAAGCTATAAATCATAACTTAAATAAAAATAGAATTATTAATAAAGCCATGTATTCTGAAATTTTTTGGCATGTGGAGTTTGTACATAGAGCAGACCAAAACCTGCTATGTAACGACCCGGTCGCACCTCAGTACGATATTGTCCGCTCTGGGTAGCGTCCTAGCCAGGCCTCAGCCCTAGGACATCTACCCTCACGGCTTTATTTTTGGGAGCTCACGACCAGCTTCCCAGGGGGTCATCCATCCTGGGATTGCTCTGGCCGCCTACTCGCTTAACTTCGGAGTTCTTATGGGATCCGAAGCCAGTGAGCCCCCAAAAGGCCTCGTACTTAATTAGCGACCATATCTTACTTATATGGGTCTCCAAAGATCCCCCAACTTCCGGTGTGGGATGCCCCCTTTGAGCTACCATTCCTCCACACAAGGGAGTACTCATCGCTCGAGCTACCATTCCTCCACACAAGGGAGTACTCATCACTCAGGGCGTCACATCCTTCCCCCCAAGGGAATCGACGTCCTCGTCGACACACCGTACTCTGTGGGGTCCGCTCTGATACCATTTGTAACGACCCGGTCGCACCTCAGTACGATATTGTCCGCTCTGGGTAGCGTCCTAGCCGGGCCTCAGCCCCAGGACATCTACCCTCACGGCTTTATTTTTGAGAGCTCACGACCAGCTTCCCAGGGGGTCACCCATCCTGGGATTGCTCTGGCCGCCTACTCGCTTAACTTCGGAGTTCTTATGGGATCCGAAGCCAGTGAGCCCCCAAAAGGCCTCGTACTTAATTAGCGACCATATCTTACTTATATGGGTCTCCAAGGATCCCCCAACTTCCGGTGTGGGATGCCCCCTTTGAGCTACCATTCCTCCACACAAGGGAGTACTCATCGCTCGAGCTACCATTCCTCCACACAAGGGAGTACTCATCACTCAGGGCGTCACATGCTAAAATAACATATGTTTAACTCAAAATAATATCTCCACATCTGTCAACATCTTGTCAAATAAAAAGCACAGTACATTATAAAGTGATTACTATCACGGGGTTCCAATCTCATACAAATATTTTACATATATGGCTTGAGGGTTTAACACATTGTAATATGAATTCTTAAACAAAGAAGACACAAGTCGTTTCCCAACGACTTTAGTAATCTAGTCTTCAGAGCTATCTAGACTTGGTGAGCACACTGTTCCCCGGGAAATACCTGCAAAACCTGGTTTGGAAAATGGGAGTGAGCCAAACAGGCTCAGTGGGAACTATAAGAGTTTTGTATAAGAAAATAAGTTGGAAATGATGCATGCCATGCCATGTACTATAATGAAAATAGTTTATGTGCTGCTTTTCTATAAAGAATCACCTCTAAGTAAAATACATTTTTTTTGTATATATAAGTGTAAATATATATATATTATATTTTTGAAGTAGCCAATGCACGGAAAACCTTTCGTGAAATATGTATATATAATGTCCCCAACCCAAAGTATAAGAAAAGCAATATATGTATATACATCTCATACTGTATATGCCACAACACCGCGACTAGATCTATCACATCAATCACATATATCATAATCACGTCTAGGATTTTCATACATCTACTGTGCACAGAGATAGCCGGCAACTCGGTTTCTTCTGCCCAAGGCAGGGACCGCCTACCAGGTCCACCTAGACATACGCTACCTCACGCAGCCACACAGGCATACGCTACCTCACGCGGCCACAAAGGCATACGCTACTAATAGTACTCACGTAGCCACTAAGGCTATACGCTACAGGTAATAACCATCTATCTAGTACGAACGGTGTGGCCATCCGATAGTCAATACCAAATAATAATAAATATATCAAATCAATGAAATCATAAGAATATAGGATCCAACATGTACAGATATGTAAATACATATATTCCACGTATATTCGTATAACTCGCATATATATATATCCATCCAGGTTATGGGTACTTATACACTTTGTAAAACACGTAGTGGTATTGTTGTTGAGGTTGTACAAGATCCGCCAAGTCTGTCAATTAATAAAGGAAACCAGAAAAATCCTTAGTTTGGGAGGTTTCGTATGTTTTCATCAATTTGGCCCCAAGCGAAGTCTAATACAATAAAACAATGTATACGAGTTCCCAATTAGCCTCCAAATATGATTTAAAGACTTAATTTATTCAAAACATATATATGTATTTGATTAGCATATTTACGGTCTGGCGAGGTAAGTATAAAATCTCATAAATGTAGTTCATAGCTTAAAATACAACAATACCACCAATATATGTAACTTTATCAAAAATATACTTTAAATCCCATATATGACATCATATATAAGCATATCAAAGTTTAGCGTATATACTCATATGCGTACTTAAAGGTTATATACCAAACTTTCTCATAAATCATTTCCAATTAAGGCTTTTTGTCTAAAATAGTTATTGATGTCATATATGATGTAAATCTATCAAAAATACCCAAAGAAATTGACCCAAGCCCCATGCATATGCAACTTTGAGTAAAAAACCTAGGTTTTACTTGATTTGGTGTAAATATGTTATAATCACTTGAAAAGAAGTTTAAATACTATTGTTCCCACCTTAAGAGGGTCAATCCCTCGAAGTATTGCGGAAGAATCGAGCCGGAGAAGCGTTGTCGCGGAAACCCCCAATATGTAGCTATAAACCCTAGAAATGGTGAACCAAATGAAGAAGAGGATGAAGATGATGATGATGGTGTTGATTTGGTGTGGGGTAATAAGCATAGAGTGATCTCACAATATCCCTTAGGATAGCCCCTCAATCTCTCTCTAAAGGCTCTCCAATGGTGGGGTGAAATGAGGAAGAAAGGAGAAGAAGAAATATATAAAAAACCTTGCCATCACAATGTATTCGACTCCCCACAATTCATGGAGTCGACTCCCTAGGCCTGAAAGTGCCCCTTTCAGCTTTTGGTCAACAGCTCGACTTCGCACCAAATTTTGGGCATCAAGGAGTTGGAATCGGGTCTCGGCCAAAACCCGAAAGTTATAGAGGGAATTGAGATGAAGACGTGGCCGAAAACGGGGACTCATTTGGAGTTAGGATGAAGAAGATATGGACTTTCAAAGTTGGGTAAAAATCATTAATCACGTAGGATCGAAACTTGTGATTTTCGAGCCAATTTCCGTCCGAGTCACCCGAAACAACTTATGGTCATTATAACAAACTTAAATATGTTAATATGACTAGTTGGAGGTTTCCAAACCATGCCAACCTTTTCAGAACCCAATTTGGCTACCCGGAGCCAAATTCAGCTTGTACGCGATATGGGTCATGATTTGCAAGCGATAAGGAAACCAGGTGTTACAGTGCATTTAAGAACACCCATACAAATGGTTAGCCTAGTTGATAAGGTAACAACCCGAATTTTGGAGAGCTCATTAGTTCAAGTTTCATCCGGGGTGGGGATGGGATATTGTTGTTATTAGACCTTATTTTTTTAATATTTATATAAGGATAGTGTTATTACTAAAGCATATATGACTTCTGCAAAAACAATGCATTTTACTTAAAGCCCAATATACAATAAATCAATGTACTAATTGCTTTGTTAGAAGCCATTCCAACTTTGACAAAGATATTTGTATATGTACATAGTTAAATAATCACAATGACTATAAATTATTACAAACAATTACAAAAAAAAATGTTGTAGGCATGGACACAGGGACATATGCACTTGAGCTTGATGGGATACGGTCATACCCCCTCAATTTTTCGATTTTTTTTTCATATACATATGTATATATGTATATTAATTAAAAATATTTTATGCTTGATATTTATAATAAATAATAGGATGCATTTGGCCATAAATTAAATAAACTACTACTTCTATCTCAAATTAAGAGTCGCACTAATAGTGATTCAATTTAATCGGTGTGATTACGACTTATTTGTTATTTTTTATTGTTGATCAAAAAAGAATTTGAGACTCTTAATTTGAGTCTCTGAGTAAAATGAAGGTGTTGCTCCTTATTTGAAACAATGCAAAGTGAGTAATTTTTACTTACATTGGCAATACTATTCATTTTTGTTCATGCTGAAGCAATTAATTCCAATATTTAAAGTAATGACAATCTTTTTAATAATTTAATTAACATTTTTGTGAATGCGACACAAAAAATTGTTTTGGCAATAGGTGCAACATTCTATATTTCTAAAACACTTTTAACGTTGTTTGAACTTTTAGGCTCCGATTGATAGCAACATGGAAAATTAAAAAAAATAACTAATTTAGGTGAAAAGATGGAAAATAAATTAAGGGATGTGGTGAGATTAACTCTTGCTTTTTGATTTATTTCCATGAAATTTTTTTCTTTGGGTGACAGTGGAGAAATTTTTTCCACAAAATATTAAAGGAGGATGGAGGACATACACTCACAAAAATGAGTATGAGATGGAAAATATCTCACCATATGCCTCAACTTATTTTCCATATTCTCACTCAAATCAGTTGTTTTTATTTCCATTTTCGATGTTGCTATCAAACTGTAGACACCCCAATTTGCGACCCCCACAAGAACCTTATATTGTTACTATGTTTTTCTCCATTTTAAGCTTAAATTTTGATTTTGGTAGTTTGGCCTTTTTAGGCTTATTTTGCCTTTTCCTTGTTTTGCCCACTTTTTTAGATCCTACATTGGATGGGAGTTAAAAGTGAAGCCATGAGTTTCTTTATAAATAAGGGCCTAAGGTTTGAGTTTTAGAAGAGAGGACCAAATGAAAAGGATCATGTAAGAGCTTTTTTTAGCCATTGAACCAATAATTCTCATAACTATAAGATTCTCATACTCTTTTATTAAAAATGCTAAGAATTATGCTCTAGTAAATTTTATTAGATTCTTAGAAAATAAGAATATTTTCAGTATAAAGTTTATACTCAGAGTGACAGTCTTTGCCAAACGCCGGAGGTCTATCC
This sequence comes from Lonicera japonica, assembly GCA_021464415.1. Lineage (NCBI taxonomy): Eukaryota > Viridiplantae > Streptophyta > Magnoliopsida > Dipsacales > Caprifoliaceae > Lonicera > Lonicera japonica. Next base: position 75,481,758 of record CM038464.1, read on the forward strand.
TCTTCTCTCGTATTATCGTCGGGTAGGTAATCATCTAACCCCCCTCTTTTAATTAAAGTTTATTACATGCATACTTGTTTAATGTCTTAATTGAGTTTATTATCTGCGTAATTGCTTAATTTTAATTAAAGGTCTATTTTCAATATTAGAAACTCTCATAGAATTCACATCGAGTCTGGAACTCACCTACGCATTAGAGCACCCTACTAGATGGGTTTATCGCACGACAAACCTAATGCAAATACAATTTGTCGCATGACAAACCTTGTCATGTCACGCGACAATCCCCCCAAACACCGACCAACAACTTTCTGACACATCAGTCTGTTAGAACCATCACTTCAGCCCTTTGTCGCACTACATATGTATATGTCGCGCGACAATCGTCCCACTGTTTTAGTATGTCGCGCAACAATCACTCCTGAGTACTACAAATAGGCCAACACCCCCATGGGTTCTAGGCAGTCATTCCCCACCACAAAGGACACGGTTCTGACACCAAAAATCCTTATTTCTCTCTGACATTTCTAATCTTTAAGCCTTCTTCGGAAGCACCTTTGATATCATTTATTTCTGCAAGAGTTTCGAATCTAATCTTAGCACTCAGAATGCCAACTTCTAGAGCCAGACTGTTGGAAATATTTCAAAGAGGAAAGTTAATATCCGCTGGAGGTCTTTTCTGCCATATTATATTTTCTCTCTTTTATTATTATATATACCGTCAGGAAGGTAACTAAAGTTTCTTTTAGTAATCATATAATATATATGCATACTAGTTTTATTGTACTTTATTTAGTAAGATTTGTTTAATTCTTAATTAAGTTTATCATACAAACTTGCTTAATTTCTCGGAAGTACTATAAATGAGTAGGGAGTTGGCTTGCTTGGGCCAACATAAACCGAAAGCATTTACTTCCACCTTCTTCGTTTCAGATGTTAATTAAGTTTATTATTTGTAGACTCGTTATATCTGTTGTTCTGTCCACTTTCTAGCTGGATAAACTTATTGTCAAGTTATCGATATTTTATTGTTTACAAAACAACTTGATAAAATTGTTTTCAAAATTAGAAGAAGTAAAGCCATTATCGTCCGGATAAAACCAAGTTTTCAAAACCTGGTCTGATAAAGTTTATTTAGGAATTAAACTCAGATATAGTATGTCTTCTATGTAGAATGTAATATATCTGATAAACTCTCCTTAATAGTTCAATTCCATATCAAATCAATTTCGATAAGATATGATATTTTCTAAATTAACCAAACAAGATAATTGATATTGTTATCTGAGGAAACAATACCGAATCACTCTCATTTCAAAATAGATAAGATAAACTTTTGTCACTAGTTATCAGATTTCGACAAAACCAAAACATCGGATTACGGAATACAAGGTTTTCATCCATTTTCCCGTTTTTCCCAAAATCAGGTTGTAATGAGTTATTTCCAAAAAGCAGTAGAATATTAGTAAAAGCATCCAAGTTTTCCAACATAGAATAAATATATAATACCACTAAAGATCGAAAGGGCAGAATAGGTGCTTAACACCTTCCGAATCCGTAACATAGTTTCCGAACCCTACGAAATCCTTGTTTCGTAGACAAACGTGTAAAGAAAGGCTTATTTGCAGCCTTTCTTCTTACACAACTATATTGTCATTTTTCTCGTAAAACGTACTAGCGACTCTGAACGAACCCTCTTGCATCTAAAAATAGGATAGAGGGACACCTGATATGAATTATCAACACATAGAAGCAAATGGAACAATGAAATCATTTCCGATGTTCTAGACTCCTAAACTAGAGGTTGAGACCTGGGGGTTGCATTTGCGAATTCTCACAGTAGCGACTCTGCTGGGAACACAAGAAAACTAGTCTCTTATATGTGGACTTTTGTTTATATTATGTTAAGATGCATGCTTTTACTACTTCCCCTACTTGCCTTTAAGCCCTCTAACGTGGCGCTCGAATTTTATTGATGACTTGACCTAGAGGCACAGTAGAGTCTATTCATTTATATAGACATATGTTTAGAATTTTCCCTACTTGTTAAATTGATTGTGAAGAAATATCTTTTCTAATAAAAATGACATTTTTAAAAACACCTCAAAGATAAGATATTTGCAATTAAACCTTTCGAAAACTCTTGTTTTCATGCACTTCAATATTCATGCATGGTTCTTACGAGTGTGATTTTTACCCCAAACCTCCGGAAGTACTATAAGTGAGTAAGGAGTTGGCTTGCTTGGGCCAACATAAACGAAAGCATTTACTTCCACTCTCCTTGGTCAAGTACATCCCTGAGGTATATCGAGTAATGAGAACACTCACGTATCTAGGAAGTATATCAAAAGATTCTTGCACGTACCCGCCCCTGGGGTATATCGTGAGGTCTTGCCAAATAGGAGGGAGCCTGAAGCCTTCACCTTGCATTACACCTACATTGCATATAGGAAGAGTCGAGATAGAACACTCTTATCTTTTTTATCAACCGTGAGGAGTTCGTACCATATAGGGCCTTGTCATGTATATCTTCCCCAAATATTAGTGAGTACGGCCGGAGGCTGACCAACCTCGGACGTAGAAACTTACATCGAGATCACCTCATTATGACTTTCCACAGTACATCTCCCATGAAAAGCAGCTCAAGAGGAGTGATATTCCCAATTTTTCTTCAAAAGTCAAAATATGAGTTTTTCAAAAATGGGACAAAACGAGTAACCCAAGGAGTGCTTTGTTGCCTACCCAAAAGCTCCCACTGAGAATTCTCTCAAGTTGTTGTCGACATGTCTTTACAATACCCGAAAATTGTGTTTCGTTATTTATTTACCTAACTTTTTTTGTAAAATAATTCGCATCATAGTATGTGTGTATCTGAAAGTTAAAGACTTCCTCCTATGATCTAGAGGATTGGTAAGACAACGATCACACCAATAGACTACTCAAAGTCTCCATTCGAAAATAATATTACTTCAGTAGAGGAGATAAATCTCGCCTTAAAAGCCTTCAGCCTCGGATTAAGCAAAATCGTTAGGGCTTCTATCAACCAAACAATTATACAAGGCCATTGAGGGCTCCATAAACCTCCGAGCAGATAAGGCCATCAGGGCCTCCACCAACTAACATATCAGATCAAGCTACTAAGGCCTCTGTCGCAACCAAGCCTTTCGTAGAACTCAAAACAGACAAAACCGTTGGGGTATCCACAGATTTTAAAATCTCCACCAACCAGAGAAAAGACAAGGCTGACAGTACCTCCACCGACTATAGATCATACAGGGCCACCAGAGCATAAACCAACCATATATCAGATAAAGGATGCCAAAACCGCCACAAACTATAGATCAAGTATGGCCACCAGGGCCCCTATCAACCTTAGATTGGGCAGGATCGTTAAGACCTCCGCTTGCTATAGATTGGACAGGTTCATCAAGAACTACACCAACATTTAGATCATACAAACCAACTAGGGCCTCCGTCAAACGTGTTTCAGGCCGGGCTGTTACGACCTCCACCGGTAATAGATTGAACAAGTTAGTCAAAAACTATCAACTTCAGATTCAGACAAAGCCACTAGAGCCTCTATTAGCCAGATAAGACCGCCAAGGTCTCCATCGCCTTTATATTAGACAGAGCAGTTAAAACCTCCATCGACCTCAGATCAGACAGGGATCGGACAAAGTCAACAAGAACTTTACTAACATCAGATCGAACAAAACCCACCAGGGCATCCATCTACTATGTTTCCGCCAAGGCCTCCATTTAACCTCAGATTGGGCAGGTCGTTAAGACCTCGATTGGCTTCAGATCAAAGAAGATCGTCAAGAACTCTACCAACATCAGATCAAACAAACCTACCAGGGCATTCGTCGACCATGCTTCAGGCAGGGTCACCAGGGCCTTCATTTAAACCTCAGATCGGGCAGGTCATTAAAACTTCCAATGGCTTCAGATCAGATAGGATCGTCAAGAACTCTACCAACATCAGATTAAACAAACCCACCAGGGCCTCCGTCGACTATGTTTCAAGTATGGCCGACAGGGACTCTATCAATCTTAGATCGATCAAGGTCGTTAAGAACACCATCGGCTATGGATTAGGTAATACCACAAGGCTTCTATCGACTTCAGATCAGATTAGGCCGCCTAGGACTCCACTTACTTTAAAGCTAGACAGGACCGTCAACACCTGCGACGGACATATCAAAATTATTGTTGTCTTTAGTGAGCAAATAATTGTACACAATCGCCCTTAATCACCATCGGATTCGATAAGGTTTAACATAAATCGGCCAACAGGGCACTTCTCAGGTTTTTAGTATAAATTTTTTTAATCCAAGATTTAAGTCAGGATTACCGGCCAAATTAGAGTACATGTTTTTTAGCCTTCATAAACATCGGACCACCAGGGACGAGAAAAAGCACTTTAAGTTGCTCCCTTAGGTTTCCAATAAGCAATCCAGGCCAGCTGGGACAAAATTTGATGACTGGACTATGGTCATTATCGTAAGTATCAAAACCTTTTTTCGAGGCACCTAAACACAAAGCCCTCTTCCCTGGGCATACTCACGCACCAAAGACCTTTTCTCGAGGCATACATATAAAACGCTTTCCCCGAGGAACCCATACACTGAAGCTCTATTCCCGAGGCACCCATGCACTGAAGCCCTTTTCTCGAGGCACATACACACACCAAGCCCTCTTCTAGAGGCACCCACGCATCGAAGCCTTCTTTTCGAGGCACATACACACACGGTAGTTGTCTTCTCGATGAACCCACCCATCGAAACCCTCTTCCCAAAACACCCATGCACCCTTTTCTCAAGGCATAAACATACCTAGCCCTCTTCTTGAGGAACCCAAGCACCGAAGCCCTCTTCTTGAGGTACACACACGAAGCCCTCTCCCCGAGGTACGCACGCACCAAGCCCTCTCCCCGAGGCACCCATGCATAAAGCCCCCTTTTCGAAGCACATGTAACGACCCGGTCCCACCTCAGTACGATATTGTCCGCTCTGGGTAGCGTCCTAGACAGGCCTCAGCCCCAGGACATCTACCCTCGCGGCTTTGTTTCTGGGAGCTCACGACCAGCTTCCCAGGGGGTCACCCATCCCTGGATTGCTCTGGTCCAAGCACGCTTAACTTCGGAGTTCTCATGGGATCCGAAGCCAGTGAGCTACCTAAAAGGCCTCGTACTTAATTAGCGACCATATCTTACTTATATGGGTCTCCAAGGATCCCCCAACTTCCGGTGTGGGATGCCCCCTTTGAGCTACCATTCCTCCACACAAGGGAGTACTCATCGCTCGAGCTACCATTCCTCCACACAAGGGAGTACTCATCACTCAGGGCGTCACATCCTTCCCCCCAAGGGAATCGACGTCCTCGTCGACACACCGTACTCTGTGGGGTCCGCTCTGATACTATTTGTAACGACCCGGTCCCACCTCAGTACGATATTGTCCGCTCTGGATAGCGTCCTAGACAGGCCTCAGCCCCAGGACATCTACCCTCACGGCTTTGTTTCTGGGAGCTCACGACCAGCTTCCCAGGGGGTCACCCATCCCTGGATTGCTCTGGTCCAAGCACGCTTAACTTCGGAGTTCTCATGGGATCCGAAGCCAGTGAGCTACCCAAAAGGCCTCGTACTTAATTAGCGACCATATCTTACTTATATGGGTCTCCAAGGATCCCCCAACTTCCGGTGTGGGATGCCCCCTTTGAGCTACCATTCCTCCACACAAAGGAGTACTCATCGCTCGAGCTACCATTCCTCCACACAAGGGAGTACTCATCACTCAGGGCGTCACAGCACCCATGCATGAGGCCCTCTTCTCGAGGCATAAACACACCTAGCCTTCTCCCCGTGGTACCCACTCACTAAAGCCCTATTCTTGAGGCATACTATAACACCCTGTGTTTATATTAACGTTATTTATGTTGTATTACCTCCTTTATACTCATGTGAGTGATAGTTTGGTGATCCGGGTGGTCCGAATCAATTTTGGTTGATAAATAAAAAGTTTTGATTCTTCATGATTCGTAAATTCTAGCTAAGTTTGAGCTATCATAATTTATTCATTTTTTATTCAATTAAGATTCCATCTACGTAGGTGTTTAGGTTTCATACCATTCTAAAACTTTCGTGTTTTGGACGAAAGCCAATTCTCACTCCTCCTAGGTCAAAATAGGGCCCAAAGTAAGCCCATCGCTAAATTCTAGTCATTCGGTAGCGCTTTGGTAAAGCGCTGTCTTCAGTGAATTTTTGGAAATTATCTATCCAGAATTTGAAAAAACATCCTCTTAGAAAGTTGTATATCTTTGAATTAACTTTCCGTAGACATAAAGATCACCCAATTGGAGTTTCGAGTGAAATTATGGCCGAAACAAAAATAGTGCATCTGGACCAAATGTAACCACGGATTGGTATGGCATTTTTGGCATACCGGTTAGGCAACAAATTTTTGGAAAAATTGAGCCCCGCAGATCGGTATTGGGTATTTTGCATACCAGTATGCCAGTTAACTATTTTCACCGACTTAAGCTCGTTTTTAAGCCATTTTTTGTCATTTTTCACTCCAACTTCGACCCAAACTCTTCCATACTCCTCTAGAGAGTTTTAGGGGATTCTAGAGAGAGAATGAGAGAGATTTCTATGCATTTCTCATCCCCGATCGAATATTCAAGCTTGAAATCATCCAAACCCACCTCTAAGGTACTATTCATCAACTTCTACCTTGGTTTTCTTCTATAAAAGCTCAAGCGTGAGCTTTGGCTACTTGGGTTGGGTTTATACATCATTGATTTGTGGATTTTGCTAAGCTAGGAATGTGTTGATGCGAGAGCTTGAGTATTTCACCAAACGGGGCTTCGGTTTATAACTTCCTTCCTTCTTTTGGTCTATACACATAAGGTAGGGGTTCTAAAACTTATTTTCATAAAAGGCTTGATAGTATGATTTTATCTACCGATAAATGGATGATTATATACATATACGTGATATATAAAGTATATGTATCTTGTTATTGATTAGACAAGAATGATTTATGCATGGTTGATTATTAAGAAAAATCAAGTTAATTGATATATATGAATTATGCATGAGATGAGCCTATGATATGGAGTGAGATATGCCACCTAAGCTCTATGATTACATGTTATTGATTCATGTGGATTTTCATTGGATATATATATATGTTGGTTTGACAATAAAATGATTAGTAAAGGGTTTCGTATACACCAAAGAACATGGACGTGAATTTGATGGAGTTTATATGGCATATGTAGTATCTACCTTATCTATGATGCATGAATTGATACAAGATATGCCGCTTGAACTTGATATCTATGTAATATAGACTTGTAAGTGATGTTCCTTGGATATACATGCTTGGTTGTATCCAAGTGGATTTGTACATGGGTTATGTATACGCTAAGAAACATGGATACATGATGAATGAAGTTTAAGTGGCATGTGTTGTTTTAGTTGTCATAAAGAGCATGTATGCATGTTGTGCATCACTATTATGTAAAGCGCAATCTTGAAGATTCTTTGGCAAGCTTGGATTCCCTTATGGCCTATCGAATGGGCGTATATGTAACACCCCGTTCTTCCGTTTCTTCGTAGTTAGCTTCATTCATTCGTAAATTTCACCTCGGGTGGTGAAATTATGTATTGTGGAGCCTCGTAGTGTTCTAACACTATGTATTAGTCATATCAATTTACCTACACTCATGTTAGTGATTGTTCAGTAATTCGGGTGGTTCGAATCAATATCGGCTCTTAAACCATGAGTTTTGGCCTTACGCGATTTCTTGTTTTTAGCCAACTTTGGAGCAGCGTAACTTCTTCATTTCTCGCCAAAGGAGTTTCCTTTCAATAAGGGGTCTATATTTTAATGCAATCTACAACTTTTCTGTTTTGGCTGAAAGCCAATTCAAGCTCCTACTTGGTCAAAATTGAGTACGAAGTAAGCCCATCGATAAATTATGTGCGTTCGGTAGCTCTTTAGCAGAGTGCTGTCTTTGGAAATTTTTTGATAATGATTCATCTATAATTTGAGAAAACTTCCTTCTAGTAAGTTGTAGATCTTTGAAATACCTTTCCGTAGACATAAAGATTACCCCAATCGGATTTTCAAGCAAAAAGTTATGGCCAAATTACAAACATTGCTCCAGAAATGCAAATTTATAGCGTGGACCAGTATGGACATTTTGTGGACCGGTCCAACACTTAACTTGGGCATATTTTTGGTGTATAAGCCAGATTTTTAGACCTTCTTCTTCTCATTTTCAGGCTACACAAAAGAGAGGAGTTAGATAGAGATGAGAGCTCATTTTTAGGGAGTGTTTGAGAGATCATTGGGTATCCATCATCCATACACAAAATCCCTACATAATTAAAACCAAATCATCCTCCTAACACCATTATTCATCATTTTCTTCCTCCTTCCTTCCTCCATGGATGTTTGAGCTCGAGTAGGGCTTTGCGATACGGTGTCTATGCTTCGTCTGTTCAAGGATAAAGCTTCTCTAAGGTGGGAACACTAGTATTAAACATATTTTTCCAATTATTACATGTTGAATTAGAGTTTTCTACTCAAAATGGGTATTTTCTTAAAAACCCTAGGCTTGTTGTATTCCATGGGGTTTGGGTGAGATTAGTCTTTGATTAATGAAGGATATTGATAGATTATCACTACTATAATATGATTGATCATCTAGTTCCACGATTTAGCATGTGTGTCTAGAGATTCATGTGGAACCTTTATTATAGCTAAACATATGAACCCAAATTTGGGGATTTTGGTTTTGGACACATAAAGTGATCGATTAAGGGTTATAGATGATAGATATACATAGAGATGTGGTTAGTTGAGGATATTGAGTATTTCCCTTGAGATTTGCACCGAAAACCCTTAGAGGGGAATCGTGTGTGATGACTTTCGAGTAGAACTTTATGTAGAAGATAGTAAAGATTGGTGATGATAATACAACCTCAATATACCCTTGTTACTACCTTGGTTTGGTTGGTTAGAGATAGTCGTGGAACTAAGTATACGTAGTTGAACTTGCCATGGATATACTTCTATGTATATATAAATTAAAGGGCTGTTTATACACCGATTGAACTAGAAGTAAATAACCAATACTTGGCCTGATAAAATGATGTGAGGATCCTAATAAAGCACATACGGACTTAGTTTGATACAAATAACACATAATGAGATACATGACGCAAATAATAAACTAGTTGGCCTTATAATGTGAATAACCACGTGACGGTAACCATATGTGGTATACACGTGATGAAGACGCTTATAGAAATTATTAACGACGATGTTAATAATGATAAATGGATAGTGGGCTGTGATAGATTTTATTTACATATGTGATATGCCATATGTGTGATGTTGATGATGATATTCATTGTGAATGAAAATGATATTCCCAGTTATTGCGATCACACATATTGGCTGGATTATTGGATCGAGCACCGGGTAGTTCCCGCATGACTCAAAGACGGGCTGTCTAATTGCCGCCCATGGAAGAAAGTCCCTAAACCGTGCATGGGAAAAAAGGAGGTGACTCCACCTGTGGTTGAATTGTTCACAAAGGAGAGCCCACTCTTTGTATCTTGCCTTCCAACTTGACTATGTGTTCTTCGTTAGATGAGTTTTCCCGGCAAGCGGAGTAGGTCCCGTGTGCCACTACTATCCAATTGGAGAGTTTTTCGGATAGTACTTGGACTACTAATGGACACCATCCTGATAGGGGGTCTCCTGGTGTAGTTCTTTCTAAAGTGTCGACGTGGCTTGTATGAGGTGTTCTCCTCGTTAACTATTTGGAGTGTCGTCCCCAAAAAAGTGTCTTGCGTGGGTTATATTTGAATGATTTACTTGGAGAACCAAGTTCCTGAGCCACTCCACACTCGGAGGAGACATGGACAAGAGCCTCGGAGCCTTTGGGATCTGTTGTTCTGGGCCTAGACGACCGCGGGGTGAAACTGAGGCATTTTGCAAGAGATATGATATGGACCGATGTGATGTGTTTGGACATTATTATTATTGTTATTGTTGTTGTGTCATATCTATGTTGTTTATGTATATAATGCCTTGGATGTGATGGGAATCACGTTATTTGATTTCGAACAAGATCGGACTGATCATAATACATATAGGAAAGTAATGGCCACTCATAATGTACTAACGCATAAAGAGGAAAGTTATAATAACTATTGGCCTTTAGATAAGTGATACGAGCGTGAGAATACTCATCGATAATTTAGAGAGTTGCCTTGATCATAATGAACATAAATTATTAATAATTAGAGTGGTAATTATAGCTAACGGATAACTTAGTGGGAGACACCGTAGCATAATGACTTATAAGGATGGTGAGAGGTAAAGCCTATTAGTAGGCCAAGCATGGACAATCATAATGAACAAATCACAAAGAGGAAACAATAAATGCTTGGTTATTAGTAAACGACTTCGGGTATATGTGTGGGACAGCGTGAGGTTAGTTTAGCATACTTTAGAACCATTCCACCATCGTATAGCAAACCATAAGAAGCTACTATTTGTGAAGAAACGGTTTCATACCAACGCTCCACTAGTGACTTAGGAATGTGTAGAGATCCATTCCATGGAAAGTCTAAGGACGAGATCGGTCGATTGGGTAGTTGGCTTCCGATGGCTAGGATAGGAGTCCTAGTGGGGTTCGGCATGCACGTGTGTGTATTGCCATTGCAAAAGTGTTATTTTTAAACCATTGCAATAAAATAAAGCACTTATTTTTTATTAAAACCTATATAGTTCCCACTGAGCCAGGATTTGGCTCATTCCCTCATTTTAGCAGCTTTGTAGGTTCTGTTTCGGGGTTGGCACGTGATATTCGAGTAAAGAAACCTCTGATGACTATGGACCAATCCTAATCCTTCATGAGAAGGACTGTCTTGTATATTTGTTTTGGTTTTAGTGTATTGTATATGAACCATGGTTTTATGCATAAACGATATTTTGGCAAACTTATACAAATGGGTTTCATATGTGGAATGGTTTTAATGTGGATTGTTTGTGTTGGTACTTGTATATAAATGTTTTGATTTTTAAAGGGCGGTTTTCCATCTGAACAAACTCCACATGTCGAAATTTTCTGAAATATGATTTGTTATAATTATAATTTATCAAAGAAAAGTTTTTAAAAATTGTGTTTTTATTATTTTAAACCCACCATCGCGCACGGCATCCATGATTAATCGAGTCCCGGAGGTAAAAATCTCAGAACGGAATTCGGGGCGTCACAGTATATCTCTTATTATGATGCTGAAAGCTTCATTATATATATATATGTTCGGAGGCTACATGGGGCTTATTTCTCATGGCAATTCATGGAGGCTTCATCTCTATCTTGATATTGTCTTATCGAATACGATTGGTTGATTGATTCCTTGGTAGTGATTGTGCTTGGTCATGAATGACCATGGTGATGTGAATCCTGTATGAATATCTGGCTTCTTGGTGCTTGTCAGGATGGAAAAATAGGCAAGGCCCGGTGCCCTTGGGTTGAAAAGCCCTAAACTCCTAGGAGATATTGGTTGGCCGCCTATAAGCCATCGGTGAAAGACCCGGGAACCTAGGCATCGGCAATGCACTATTGGTTTGATTCTTTTCTATTGAAGATGGACGGGTTGTTGTTCCACTTCCTGGGTATGATGATGATATGCCATTTTGAGATAATGGATTCTATTCTGAGATTTCAGCTCAGGTTCTCGTCGACAGAAACTACGATTATGTTATAAGCTCTTGGAGTGAATGGATTCCATACGGCCATCTTGGCTTGGTTTCTCATCAACATGCATTATTAAGATTCGAAAATGGGTTGACACAAAGGGAGGTAACCTGCATATGCATGACCACGCATCATCATGAACTAGTTATATTTTGTGATATGTTACAAATAATGTTTAGATTATATAATAAAAAGGTTTACTTGGTACAATAATATATCAAGGAATGTTTTCAAAACTTTCCCTTCTATTCCCCTTACTGAACTGTGAGCTTATCCCGTGTTTTATTTAGAATTACATGTACACAGGGGGCAAACGATGGTAATGGGATTAAGGTTTCGGGAACGAAATATATGGCTCTGATACATATTCATTTTTTTATGTATACGTTATCTCGGGAAGCCGCGGCTAGCCCAAAGTGTTATCTATTGACTTGCACTTACTTAGCTTAGTTTTGTATATTCGTTATATGTATGCATGATTATATACAGTACTATCTTCTTCTATCTTGCTAATTGACATGTGTGATAGTTACTATTTGAATTTCTTTATGTATTTACATATACACCCATTTTAGTCAATCAAAGATGGGTTAGTAGCACTCCAGGTCTTAATTACGAGTGTTGTCCTGTAAATTAAGGCGGGGGTGTTAAAAATTGGTATCAGAGCATAGGTTGACGAGTACTTGGGTTTGATTGTGACGAAATGTATTGTGATTCTCACAAGTTATTCGGCATCTGTTAGAAATTGTGATATATGTGTTCATGAGGTCGTGTTTAGTCTTTACACCTTGAATTATGAGGATAGTTTTGTATCCTACAGCTCATCTAGGGCTTGTTAGACCATATGGTGTGGCAAGTTGTTTCTTTGCTGATTTCTTTTATTGTGGTTATGGATGGTCGTATCTTGTAGGATTTTGGCCTTGAGGATTTGGTACCATAGGATGTAGGTGTAACACTCGGTTTCCTTATCTCTTGCAGATCATGACCCATATCGCGTATAAAACAAAATTTGGCTTCGGATGGCCAAATTGGGTTCTGTAAAAGTTGGTATGGTTTGGAAACTTCCAATAATTCATATTAACATATATAAGTGTATTATAATGACCATAAGTTGTTTCGGGTGGCTCGGACGGAAATCGGCTCGAAAATCACAAGTTTGGAACCTACGCGATAAATTATTTTTACCCGACTTTGGATGAACATAACTTCCTCATCCGAACTCCAAATGAGTCCCCGTTTTTGTCCACGTCTTCATTTAAATGCCCTCTACAACTTTCGTGTTTTGTCCGAGACCAAATTCGAATTCCTTGATGCCCAAAAGTGCGTGCGAAGTCGAGCTGTTGACCAAAAATTGAATGAGGCAGAAATTACCTCATGTAGTCGACTACATGAACAGTGGGGGAGTCAAGTACATCGATCTGGGCGAGAAATGTATATATTTTCACCTCCTTTCTTCCCCATTTAACACATTCATTTGGAATGCTCTTGAGAGAGATGTAAGGGGCGAATTTGGGGGATATTAAGGGATCATTTTAGGGTGCATCTTCCACACAAGATTCTCATCAACATCACCATCTCTATCATCATCTTCATCTCCTTCTCCATCCAAATCCACCATAGCTAAGGTTTTGAAGAGAAATTGGGGGTTTTTGGTATCCGTGCTTCTCCGGCTCGATTCTTCCGCAATACTTCGAGGGATTGACCCTCTTAAGGTGGGAACAATAGTATTTAAACTTATTTTCAAGTTATTATAACGTATTTACACCAAATAAATCTAAACCTAGGGTTTTTACTCAAAGTTTCATGTTCATGGGGGTTTGGGCTAATTTTTCTTGATTCTTTGCTTGATTTGAACTTAATACATATATAAATAGTGGATTTTATGATAAGCCCCAATTTATATATTGTTTTTGGTAAGATTGGTACAAAACCCTTATGTACGGATACGATAGTGTACAGTATACACTACTACGCATACATACAACGCGATACATGATTTTAAAAGTATATTTTGTACAAAGTTACATATATTGGTGGTATTGTTGTTGTGTTTTAAGTTATAAACCATATTTATGAGATTTTCTACTTACCTAGCCAGTCCGTAAGTATGCTGGTCAAATACATATATATGTTTTGAATAAATGAAGTATTTCAATCATAGTGGGAGGCTATTTGGGAACTCATACACATAGTTTTATTGTATAAGACTTGGCTTGGGGACAAATTGATGAAAACATGTGAAACCTCCCAAACTAATGATTTTATGGTTTCCTTTATTAACTGACAGACTTGGCGGATCTTGTTCAATCTCAACAACAATACCACTACGTGTTTTACAAAGTGTATAAGTACCCATATCATGAATGGCTATATATATATATACGAGTTATACGAATACATCTAGAATGTATGTATATTCATATCTACATCAGTTGGATTCTATATTATTATGATTTCATTGATTTGATGAGTTTATTTTTGTTTGGATATATTATTGGATGGCCACACCGTTTGTACTAGATAGATGGTGATTACCGGTAGCGTATAGCCTTGGTGGCTACGTGAGTATTATTGTAGCGTGCGCCTTTATGGCGGCGTGAGGTAGCATATGCCTGTGTGGCTGCGTGAGGTAGCGTCTAGGTGGACCTGGTAGGTGGTCCTTGCCTTGGGCAGAAGAAACCGAGTTGCCGGCTATCTCTGTGCATAGTAGATTTATAAAAATCCTAGACGTGAGTTTGATATATGTGATTGATGCGATAGATCTAGTCGCGGTGTTGTGGCACATGCAATATGATGATGTATATATTTACGTTGCCTTTCTTGTACTTTGGGTTGGGGGCATTATATATACATTTCACGAAAGGTTTCCATGCATTAGCTGCTTCACATATGTATATGTATTTATATTTGTATGTACAAAGAGAAATGTGATTTATTATCGAGAAGCAGCTTATAAACTAAATTTACTTTCATTAAATTGCATCGCATGGCATGCATGATTTCTAACTTATTTTTCTATACGAACTCTTATAGTTCCCACTGAGCCCGTTTAGCTCACTCCCATTTTCCAAACCAGGTTTTGCAGGTGTTCGCGAGAATGGTACGAGCACAAGTTTAGATAGCTCTGATAGACCCTGATCACGTAAGTCGTTAAGAAACGACTTATGTACTAGTTGATTAATTAGTAAATGATTATGTATTATAATGTTGTATTTCGATATAAAGCTTATTGAGATTGGGACCTCATTGGAGGCTTTGTATAAATGACTATTCTTAAATGTGGAGTATCTTTTGAATATGGATTATATGTATATCCTAACAGGTTTTGGTATTGCTTGATAAATAAACTCCACATGCCAAAATTTTCTAAAAATCACTGCTTTATTTAGAATTCTCTTTTTTTATAAGTTCTAAGTTTTATCATTTCATACCCGTCGTCGCGTACGACTCCGTGGCTAACCTGGTCCCGGAGGTATAATCCTCTAAACAGGATTTCGGGGCGTCGCAGTAGGTATATTACTTGAAAATTCTTTTTGTATTTTACTGTGTCCCACGTGAGAAGGGTAGAATTATTCTTTTAATGGTCAATTAGCAGGTTCTATCCTCATGGCATTGTTTACTTGTTGTTCCCTAAGATCGTTTTGTTTGTTCTATTTTCAGAATAGATATTCCTTGTTATTAGGAAATCATTGAAACAATTTGATACGTTTCTTGTTTTCATATAGTATGAAGACATGATTTGTTGATAAGAAAGGTGGGAGTACAGTTGGGAAGTCTTCTTCGGTAGAGATTCTAGATGTTGTTCGATTGTTGACCCGAGAATTGACCAAAGTGATTAAAACCCTTAAAGGATTCCAGAATAGGGTACGTAAAGACAAAAATGCTATAACGTCTCGTATTTCGTTTCCGAGCCAATTCTCCTCTTTAGCTCGGTTAAGGCTTTATTACCATTAGATCGTGAACATTGGGTTCTGAGCCTCTTGTATTTGAACCGACACCTCTAGCATGTCATATTAGGTATATTAAGTTTTTAAGATCAATCGTTTCATTTTTCGGGTGGCCAAAATCGAAAAAGGGAAATGATCACGTATTTTGAACTTTTCAAAAAAGATAATTTTTGGCCAACTTTGGGAGGCTATAACTTTTTCATCCGAGGTTCGAATGACTCTCTGTTTATGGCCACATCTTCATCTCAATACCCTCTACAATTTTCATGTTTTGACCAAAAGCCAAATCACACTCCTCGGTGGCCGAATAAGTTTGCAAAGTAAGCATATTGTTGAAATCTGGTTGATCGGAACACTTCGGAAGAGTGCTGTCTTCGGTGTATTTCTGGAAATGATCCATCTAGAATTTGAGGAACCTTCCTTTTAGGAAGTTGTAGGCCATTGAATTACCTTTCCGTGGACATAAAGATTACCTCAATCGGAGTTCCGAGGAAGACGTTATGGCCAAAATACTAATAGTGCACCAGATTTTACCCATCAGTCGATTGATGGAATTGATTAGTCGACTGAAGGGGTCCTGAGCCCGATTATAAAACCAAAACATATGTCATTTCATCCCCAACACATACAACAACATATAGAGCTTCAAGGGGGCGATTGGGGGCTATGTGGGGAGATTTTGAGAGGGTTTGATCACCCCTACATATGAGTCATCATTTGAATCATCACCATCATCATCTTCCTCTTCAATCCTTTTCTCCATTAATGAGGGTTTCAAGCTCGATATTTGGGATTTTGCAATTGCTCAAACTACGGCTCGATCCACCGCTCTTGACTTCGAAGATCTGCTTGACTGAGGTGGGAACAATAGTATTAAAGTTTATTTTCAAAGATTATGCATTCAATCACAATATTTTCAACAAATTGAGGTTTTTTTTCTATACGAATGAAGTTTCTACGCATTTATGGGTTTTGGGTTTATGATTTATGATTATAATGGTTGATTATTAATTGTTATTATTAGTATTTCATGATTCTACGAGAAAATCCTATATTTCATTGATTTAGCACAAACCATTGTTATTGGTCACTAGCGCGCAAGTGCGTATAAGCTGACCGTGAACAATAAAGCTTAGATACACACTAAAGCATGATGTGAGTTATACTATGCTATATTTTGACATTTGCAACTCTTATGTAGTTTATTGAGGTTGCATTGGAATTTATACTATAAGCGGCCTATATTACTGTAACACCCCCACCTTAATCTACAGGATAACACCCGTCACTAAGGCCTGAAGTGTCACTAACCCATTTTAGATTAACTAAAATGGGTAGATATGGAAATGCATAAAGAAATTCAAATAGTAATATCATGCTTGTCAAACAACAGCTTCATAATCACACTGATGATGATAGTACTATACATAAACATGTGTACATGCATATAGCCGTTAAACAAAACCAATCAAGTAAGTCCAAACTAAAATATAACACTTCGAGCTAGCCGTGGCTTCCCGAGATAACATATACATAACAAAAATATGAATATGTATCAGAGCCATCTATTTCGTTCCTGAACCCGTATATCCTTGTTCTCGTGGGACTCGTGAGTACTTGCAATGTTTTAAAGAAAAACCAGGGTGAGCCATTTGCTCAGTAGGGGGGATACAGGGCGTATGTTCAAAAACAAGTTTATAAACATATCTTTTAGACCATATTAAAATCACTAATATCAACAGAAACCAAATTCATCAAGTGATCGTGCATGAACATGCTAATGCATATGTAGATTACCTCCCTTGTGTCAACCGTTAAGCCACGTATCTAGAATATATATATATATATCCACATCGAAGCAAACTTTATCGAGGGCCAGACCGCCCGATAGAATCATTCGTCAATAATCATAACTGGCCCATTGGCCTCAGAGAATATCATCAGATCCTAACCGAATCGGACCTCTAGTTCAACGATAATATTACACCCACAAATCATTAGGCCTTGCCAATTTGCCTATATTCTCGGGCTTCTCACCGGTGGCTTATAGGCGGCCAAACATTGCTCCCCCAGGAGTTTAGGGCTTTTCAACCCAAGGGCACCGGGCCCCGCCTATTTTCCCATCCCGACAAGCACCGAATTAAAGCACAATCCCTTCACCATCGAAAGGCCACAATGGAATCATATTCAGATCCATATCAGGATCATGTCTGTAGACACCCCGATCTGTGACCCCCGCAAGAACCCTAACGACCTACAAGAACTACTGTTTTTGGAGTCCGGGACCCACCCGAGCACCCGAAACTACCCTGAAAGGGTTTGTTGGCCAGCAAACTTGTTTTTAAGTGGGTTTGTCCCACGACATATCAGTATGTCGTGCGACAATCACTGATATATCGCGCGACAATCACTCCTATGTCGGGCGACAAACCCCTCTGACCCCGACCATCCACTCTCTGACAAATCAGTCTGTCAGAGACATCACTTCAACCTTTTGTCGCGCGACATTGGACACATTGTCGCGTGACATATGCCCCTTTTGGAGAAGTGTCGCGCGACATACTCTTCCCACCACTATAAATAGGCCAACACCCCCAAGGGTTCAAGGACAGCAGCTTGGATTTGGAGAATTATTGGCTTATATCTGATTTTTTTAATCTTTCGTCAAGTATTTTCTGTTATAATCTTATTTCTGAGGAGTTATCGAATCTATTCACGACACTCGACGTGTCCAGTTTCTGGAATCGAATTCTCGGAAAGATCTGAAGAAGGAAAAGATCATTATCACCGGAGATCTCTCTGCCGCATTATATTTTCTTTCTTATTATTATTCTCATCAGGAAGGTAAAGAAAATCTCTTATAGTATTTAAATTATATACATGTTTACTTGTTTTACTTCTGTTGTCCAGCCCACGTTTTATTTGAATAAACTTATTGCCAAGTTATAAACAGACTACTGTTTTCAAAACAAAAGACCTTAGTAAAACCATTTACAAAATTAGAAGAATAAGTACATTATCATCCGGATAAAATTCTGTTTTCAGAACCCGGATTGATAAGACTTATTTAGGAAATAAAATCAGCATATCCCGTCTTTTATATAGACTGCGGCGTGTCTGATAAAACTCCCCTCAAAGAGTTCTAGTTCCATATTAAATTAGTCCCGATACAAAATCCGAACTTTTACAAAAGTAATCTCAACACGTGAAAACCGTCATTATCTGAGGAAATAATACGGAACACTATTTCAAAAAAAAGGTTTTGTCATTTGTATTTACATCTTTCAATAATAAAAACATCGGATCTCAGAACACAAAGGTTTTTATCCCTTTCCCCGCTTTTCCCAGAAATTAGGGTTTTTCACTTGGAAAGTAGTAGACTATCAGTAAAAGCATCCAAGTTTTTCAACATAAAATAAACGTATAAGACCACTAGAGACCGAAAGGGCGGAATGGGTGCTTAACACCTTCCCAAACCGTAATATAGTTTCCGAACCCTATAGAATCCTGGTTTCGCAGACAAACGTGTAAAGAAAGGGTTATCTATAGCCTTCCCTCTTACACGACTATTTTGTCTGTTTTCTCGTAAAACGTACTGGCGACTCTGAACAAACCCTCTTACATCTAGAAATAGGATAGAGGGACACCCGATATGAACTATCAACACACGGACCGAAGCAAATGGAACGATGGAATCCGTTCCGATGTTCCAGACGCCCAACAACGGGAGCGAGGTCCGAGGGTCGCATTTGCGGATTCTCACAATGTCACATCCATAATAGAATCATATCCGGATCCATATCAGGATTATGTCATATCCAGAACGATACAATAATCATAAGAAACTCCCGGCATACTGATAAGAGATATACGCATATACGATAGGCCAAAAGAATGATCCGAGCTTGCCGAAGGATCTCCAAGATTTTGGTTGATACAAATGTAATGCATAATATGCATAGCATGCTATTTAGTAACTACATAAAGCAATCTATGCCATATACCCTTTAACAAGTCTCGTTAAATATCCCTTGATTTGTATAAAACATTAACAAGTCCATTTCATCATAAATAGCATCCAGACATCCAAGGGATATATCGTACAATTTAATTAGCACGACACGTCAAATATAAATGGCATACTTTGCCTCAAACCATGCATTCATGTCATTTAACAAACATTTAAAGTAAGTTATGCCATATACACTTCCATAAGCCCAACCCCATGCTCCATGATGTGTAGAAACAACAACAGTTCATTTTCATCAATTTTTAGGAGTCAGGAATCCATGGAATACTTCATAGGGTTGGATAATACAAAGGTTTCATGTGTATATAGCATTTATGGCTTCAAATTTCATATTTGAACCTTTACAACCATTTATAAATGCATCGAATATATGTATCGTATTTTTCTTAGAGAACACATGGGGAAAACATTATAAATTTCATCAAACAAGTCATACTTTAGATAAATAAAACAAATGAAGTGAAACTATGATGATATCCATGAAACAAGGCCAAAATTTCAAGTTTAAGAGCATATAAACCCCTACCTCGAGTGGATAAGTCGAAAGGATGAAGGAAAGATGATAATCCAAGCCTTACTTGATGAAATCCCAAAGATTTCAAGGTTGATGGTGATGAATAGTGTAGAAAGATAGGATTTGAAGCTTAAATCTTGAATCTGGAGCGATGTTTGTGTAGAAATCTCTTCAAAGACCCTCTCATATGAACTTCCTTCCCTCTCTAGAGTTTTCTAGAGAGTTGCCACTAAAATGGGGTGAAAATGAGTGAAAAAGTGCTTAAAAACGAGCTTAAGTTGGTGGTGAATAGTGACTGACGGACCTGTGAGAATCCGGACCCGCGCGCGACCCGAGAGAAGAAAAGAGTCCTTGTTCTCGGTTTTAAAGGAAAACGTGTTTTGTAGAGTCGCCAGTTTGTTTTACAAGAAAACAAACAAAAGATCATACGAAGGACAATTCGAAATGAATCATCTTTCATACGTTTGAAACCAGAGATTTATTTTGAAAATTTTACTTTGCTAGGGTTCGGGAACTACGTTACGAATTGGGAAGGTGTTAGGCACCCAATTCGGCCTTTCGGTCTCTTAATGGATCATGTGTCTAATTTCTATTTTGGATATCTTGCAAGTAGTTCGAATGGTTTTCAGAATAGTCCTTTCCGGATAAATCTAGTTTAAAACAATATTTTGAAATCAGACTCGAGCTTTTCGAGCGCCTACGTATTCATTCGTATAATGAAATCAGAGTCTCGTAGTTCCTTTCTTTTGGAAACTGTTTTTGTATTTTTGTTTGTTTTGAAAACGTGTCAAAACGGATTTTAGATTTCTTGTAAAACTTAGAAAGGATTTGTTTTGAAAGCAGTGAACTTCCTTGCAAGTTATCTAATTTTCTGAATTAAAAATGAAATTAAATGCAGTATTGAAATCAAGGAGGGTTGAAAGACGTACCTGATGCGCCTGAAGAAGAATTAAGAGCCTGGCCTTGTTGCCTTGCTGGCTTCCTTCTCTCTCTAGAACTTTCTCTCTCTAAAACTTTCTCTCTCTAGAAATTCTCTCTCAGAATTTCTCTAAAATGACTCTCTAAAGATTTACAGAGTTTCTACTTACTAAAAACACTATTGAGTGTTGATGTCTCCAAATGAGAGCCCAAGGGTCCTATTTATAGCAAAAATCTCGCCAAAAACGCTCCAAAAGAGGCCAACCGCTGGGGGTAGCCGCAGGGCGTGCGGCTAGGTGCCAACCGTACGGTTGGGAGCCAACACAAAAACGCAAGATGCTTGTTTTAAGAAAACCAGTGTTCACACGAGAGTCGTAGATTGGGGTGTTCACAGGACCGGTATGCAAAATACCCAATACCGATCCGCAGGGGTCAATTTTCCCAAAAATTTTGGTGCCCAACCGGTATGCCAAAAAGGCTATACCGGTCCGCAGGTAACTTTGGTGCCCTGATGCACTCTTTTTGTTTCGGCCATAACTTTTCGCTCCAAACTCCGATTGAGGTGATCTTTATGTCCATGGAAAAGTATTTCAAAGATCAACAACATCATAGAGGAACTTTTCCCAAATTCTGGATAAATATTTTCCAAAAATTCACCGAAGACAGCACTCTGCCGAAACGCTACCGAATGACCAGAATTTTGCAATGAGCCTACTTTGTGCCATGTTTTGACCCACGAGGAGTGTGAATTGGTTTTCGGCCAAAACACAAAAGTTGTAGAATGGTACAAATAATAGACACATTGCGAACGGAATCTCATTCCGATAAATAGAGAAGAAATTACGATAGCTCAAAGATAGCTAGAAATAAAAAATCGCGAAAGACCAAAACTTCTTATTTACCAACCAAAATCAATTCGAACCACCCGAATCACTTAACGATCACTCACATGAGTATAAATAAGCTAATATACTTCAATTTAAAATAATTAAAAGTACATGGTGTAACACCCCCGCCTTAATATACAGGACAACACCCGTAATTAAGACCTGGAGTATTACTAACCCATCTTAGATTGACTAAAATGGGTATCTATGTAAATACATAAAGAAATTCAAATAGTAATATCATGCGTGCTAACAATATTTTCATAATCGTACTGATGATGATAGTACCGTACATAAACATGCATACAGCCGTGACACAAAACCAATTAAATAAATTCAAGCAATATATAACACTTCGGGCTAGCCGGGGCTTCCCAAGATAACATATACACAACAAATTGATGAATCCGTATCAGAGCTCTCTATTTCGATCCCGAACCCGCCGTCTCATTAACATCACATGTCCCCTGTGTACCTGTAATAGTTAGAAAACGGGGTGAGCTCACAGCTCAATAGGGGGGTGAAGGGCATATATTAAACAAAACAGGTTTATAAACATATCTTTCAAACCACGTGTAATTCATTAATATCAACAAGAACCATGTTCATCAATTGACTACGCATACACGTGCTAATGCAATTTACCTCCCGTGTCAACCGATTACCATACCGTAGAGAGCCTAAGCTATAAGTATATTCTCATGCCACTGAGATGTCGAATCATCAAGCTAATACCCTAGGATCAATTGTCCCGATCCTATATGAATATAGATAGCAACAGTCCCGAGAGGTCGAATCATCAAGCTGATACCCTGGGATCAATTGTCCTGATCCCATAAGAATATAGATAGCAACAGTCTTGGGACCAATCATTCCGATCCCATATAAGCATTGATAACAACCAAACTATAGTGCCTTGCCAATTTGCCTAGGTTCCCGGACTCCACACCGGTGGCTTATAGGCGGCCAAACATTGCTCCCCCAAGGGTTTAGGGCTTTTCAACCCAAGGGCACCGAGCCCTGCCAATTTTTCCCATCCCGGCAAGCACTATGAAAACAGATATTCACATCACCCTTGGTCATCCACGACCAAGTACAATCATTTCCAGAGATCAATCAACCAATCATATCCGATAAGACAATATCAAGATAAAAATGAAGCTTCCATGAATTTTCCATGACATGTAACCTCCAAACATATATATATATAAATGAGCTCTCAGCATCATGATAAGAGATAAATGCCCATTCGGTAGGCCATAAAGGAATTCGAGCTTGCTGAAGAATCTTCAAGATTGCGGTTGACACAAAAATGATGCACAACATGCATACATGCTCTTTATGACAACTAAAAACAACATATGCCACTTAAACTTCATTCATCATGTATCCATGTTTCTTAGTATATACATAATCCATTTACAAATCAATTTGAATATCGCCAAGCATGTATATCTAAGGAACATCACTCACAAGTCTATATTACATAAATGTTAAGTTCAAATGGCATATCTTGTTACAAATCACATGCTCATGGTTTTATGAATCATAAAACATCATCATCCTCAATAAATATCCTCCAATAATAACTTAATTAAAATTCTTAATCATCAAATATTAACATAGTAACCCAATTCATTAACCAAATGAATTTACTCAAATTATGGAGTGGACTTTGGAATATTTAAGAAAATACTCAAGATTCCCGCGTAAGAATCAATACCGCACACCAATCTTGTAAAATTCACCAAAAAATTCATTCCTTATCCTTTTTAGGTAATTCCAAAGCCATAAGTTAGGTATTAAACTATATTTTAAGATACATACTAGATACTTCACTTTTACCATTGCCAATCTACCCAAATTTAATCAAAACAGCGGCCAAGATTTGTTATTTAACTACCGATTTCAATAATCAAGCAAGAACCCAACATATGTGTATAAACCTATTTGAAAACATATAAACAAGTTTATTAAGTTTCAAAAACCAAGAAAATACCCCTAACTCAGTTTATGAGTGAGAAAGAAGAAGGAAATTTGATGCTTCAAGCTTCCCCAAAGAATCCTCAAGGTAGAAGATGATGAATAGCAAGCTAGGAGGTGTTTCGGATGATTTTCGATGCTTAATCCTTCGATCGGGAGTGAAAATAGGTAAGAGTCGCTCAAAAACACCTATCTTTCTCTCTCTAGAACTCTCTAGAGTTTAATGGAAGTGGATGGTTCAAAAACAAATGAAAAATACCTTAAAACGAGCTTCAACCGACTTTAAGTCGGTTGCTACAGTAACCGCGCGTATATTTTTGGTTCTGGAGCACTGTTTTTGTTTTGGCCATAACTTTTGACTCAGAACTCCGATTAAGGTGTTCTTTATATGCACCGGAAGGTAATTCAAAGGTCTACAACTTCCTAAGAGGAAGTTTTCCCAAATTATGGACTCATTTTTTCCAGAAATTTATCAAAGACAGCGCTCTGCCGAACGCTATCAAACCACCAGAATTTGGCGACGCGCCTACTTTGCGCCCTGTTTTGACCCACGAGCAGTGCGAATTAGCTTTCGGGCAAAACAAGAAAGTTGTAAAATTATGCAAATACTAGATACATTTGTGAGTGAAACTTCAATCGGATAAGTAACGGAGGAATTATGATAGCCCAAAGTTAACTCAAATTAACGAATCACAAAGAACCCAAAACTTCCTATTTACCAACCGAAAGACTACCCGAATCACTAAAAGATCACTTACATGAGTGTAAAGAAACCTAATACAGCATACTTAACATTAATATGAACACGGGGTGTTATAATCTCCCCCACTAATAAAAATTTCGTCCTCGAGATTTTCGATGGCATTCCTCAAGGAAATAACTTGTGACACTGGTCATAAATCCCGGTTTTCAACCCTTATATCTCTTTTGGTCATATGCTAAGTACCACCACACCCATCCCTGTGTCACCTCACCCATGTCCTCACACTGGATATCCGTAAGGGCCTGATAGAGTGTTGGCAAATTCCGGTTGGTATACTTAACCATGTACCAATCAATCCCCATTGGCACTTAGCCAACTCATATAGAACAAGTAAGGCCAACACAATTATCACTGAGTCAAGAAATAATCAACAAGAATAAAGATATAAGAATAAGGTCAACGATGAGTGCTTTAAAACTTAATACTAGTGATAATGACCCTTAATTAGTTGATATCTACCAAACGGTTTCCATGGTATACCCAACCGTCAAATCTTTGACGGGTGAAAATCAAAAATTAAATCCAGAATTTCCATAATATGATCATCTTATCCAATGTATACTATAAAACTTATCCAATTACCGACACCTTTTCAGACTTTCCATAAGTCTAGTTAACATTGTCATTAATTCATGTTTGATCTATATACCAAAAGTGTTTACTTACACGAGATTTACATCATCTATCCGTTGGCACCTAACATACCAAAATCATCTCTCTCCATAGTGCATATTTGGAAAACTTATACGAACACAATTACCTCACAACATCTGAGAAACTCATAGAACCCAAAAATTAATGTCCTACAATGACTCGAAGGACTTTCTCAAATTTAACAAAGATATACGTAACAGATGCCAAATTCAGACATTTAGGAAACAATTCCTTCGATTCCTCTAGTCAAGGATTCAGATAAATTTAACTTGTCAGCAAGGTAGGTGTTGTTAACAACCCAAGAATGAACAATATCATATTATCATTGCAAGGATTACCACACAAGGAAACATGGTAAAAGAAAACTCAACCATAGATATCCTAAATCAAAATTTAAGAATCGAATGAACCATAAAGGGTTTTGAGAATATTTCTGCATTCCCATCTATATTTTCAATATACCCAAAAGTTATGGGGTTACCATTTCATATCCTGCAAGGAATCTTTATGACGAAGGATACTACAAAAATAAAGAATAGTTGAAATTCATTCCAGAACAATAAGCTTAATTCAACTTCTTTGGCTTCAATGGTTAAACTATAAATAATCCACAACTGCAATCCGTAAACGTTTATACAAGCTCCTTTTTCAAATAGAAGTCTGACCTTAGTTGAAGAAAAGACCATATACCCCAACATTCTCACAAAGAATTTGAGATAACCTCAATTTACACCACTACAATTATCATATACTCATAACACACAAATCTTACACCAAAGCATATCATCAATCACCTATAGACTTAATCAAAATATTACTCCGTAATAGAGGAAAATCATAATAGCTTTATGCCACAATGTAAGGTGATTTCTGGTTGCTATGAAATTTCTTAACATGAGCTAAGTAGCCAATCTAATTCAATAGTCCTTCCACAAGACAGGTTCCCTTACAAAGGTGTCACACAGAATCATTAATCTATGTCCAAAAAGTCAGAAGCATATAGATACACAAAGTGAATAAAGGTCATCTCTAAAGATTAATACTTTATATCCACAAAAAGTTCCATAATCCATAAATTTAAATCCAAAACAATCAAGATACAAAAGTTTCTAATTTGAGAAATTTCTAAAAACGGCACATTAAATTAGTTTCCACAATTGATCATATGTAATCCACATTACTAGTTTCACACTACCACAGAATATGCTCGTCACTTACCCAACGTCTTGATTTATCCAAAAATTTCAAACCATGTGTTAAAAGTACAGTTGAGATTAGTACAAACATCACAAACTTCCTTGTCTTTTAGCATGAGATTTCCACAAGATATAACCAACCACCATATCATATAAGATACAATATATATATTTATGATGTGCAACCCATTATATAAAATATGCCTGCAACATTCATCTGCCGATTCTATATATCCACCACAAGAAGAAGCAACTATATTGTGAACGTACTATTCTCCCACATGCTGAACACCTTACCTCAGGTGATTTAATAGACAATTAAGAAGGAAATAAACTTCTTAATTCCTGAAACTAAATGAAGTATGCGACTCTTTACCAATCCCTTATAGATATTGATCTATACTATCCGGGAGAACCTTCTTTTCCCATAAACCACAAGAATGAATACTCCCTTCTATGGTGACCCTATTACCGGCATTTACAACTATCCTTTGCCTTGTCGTACTCGAAGAGGATTAATCATTTGGCCACTTACCAGGTCACTTCAAAAATTTATATCGATGAAGAAAACTTGACCTTTATTCCAAATTACATCTGGTCTCCTCTTCTTAGGAGACTAACCAAAATTTCCACAAGGTAGAATCTAATCCAAAAGCAAGACAAACAAAACAATCTTAGGAAACAACGAGCGAGCGATGTAACGAAGCTAGAACCTATTAACTTATTATCAAGATAATGATTCTACCCTTCTCACATGGGACATAGAAAAACATAAAATAATTTTCCAAATAATATACTCACATTAAGTGGTACCAAATTCCCAAGGCCAAAATACAAATTTCAAATATCAGGACTCCGAATAGGTCTAATCACAAAATACGACCATCGATAACCATAATAATCGAAATCAGCAAAGAAACAACTTGCCACATCATATGGCCTAACAAGCTCTAGATGAGCTGTAGAATACAAAACCATCCCCTAAATTCAAAGCGTAAAGACTAAACATGACTTCAAAAAGACAAAGAGTATAATTACTGACACATACAAGAATAACTTTCAAGAATCACAACACATTTCGTCCCCATCAAGCCCAAGTACTCGTTAACCTATGCTCTGATACCAATTGTAACACCCCCGCCTTAATATACAGGACAACACCCGTAATTAAGACCTGGAGTATTACTAACCCATCTTAGATTAACTAAAATGGGTATATATGTAAATACATAAAAAAATTCAAATAGTAATATCATGCGTGTTAACAATATTTTCATAATCGTACTGATGATGATAGTACCGTACATAAACATGCATACAGCCGTGGCATAAAACCAATTAAATAAGTTCAAGCAATATATAACACTTTGAGCTAGCCGGGGCTTCCCAAGATAACATATACACAACAAATTGATGAATCCGTATCAGAGCTCTCTATTTCAATCCCGAACCCGCTGTCTCATTAACATCACACGTCCCTTGTGTACTTGTAATAGTTAGAAAACGGGGTGAGCTCACAGCTCAGTTGGGGGGTGAAGGGCATATATTCAAAAAAACAGGTTTATAAACATATCTTTCAAACCACGTGTAATTCATCAATATCAACAAGAACCATGTTCATCAATTGACTACGCATGCACGTGCTAATGCAATTTACCTCCCGTGTCAACCGATTACCATACCGTAGAGAGCCTGAGCTGTAAGTATATTCTCATGCCACCGAGATGTCGAATCATCAAGCTGATACCCTGGGATCAATTGTCCCGATCCCATATGAATATAGATAGCAAAGTCCTGGGACCAATCATTCCGATCCCATATAAGCATTGATAATAACCAAACTATAGTGCCTTGCCATTTTGCCTAGGTTCCCGGACTCCACACCGGTGGCTTATAGGCGGCCAAACATTGCTCCCCCAGGGGTTTAGGGCTTTTTAACCCAAGGGCACCGGGCCCTGCCTATTTTTCCCATCCCGGCAAGCACTATGAAAACAGATATTCACATCACCTTTGGTCATCCATGACCAAGTACAATCATTTCCAACAGATCAATCAACCAATCATATCCGATAAGATAATATCAAGATAAAAATGAAGCTTCCATGAATTTTCCATGACATGTAACCTCCAAACATATATATATATATAAATGAGCTCTCAGCATCATGATAAAAGATAAATGCCCATTCGATAGGCCATAAGGGAATTCAAGCTTGCTGAAGAATCTTCAAGATTGCGGCTGACACAAAAATGATGCACAACATGCATACATGCTCTTTATGACAACTAAAAACAACATATGCCACTTAAACTTCATTCATCATGTATCCATGTTCCATAGTATATACATAATCCATTTATAAATCCATTTGAATATCGCCAAGCATGTATATCTAAGGAACATCACTCACAAGTCTATATTACATAAATGTTAAGTTCAAATGGCATATCTTGTTACAAATCACATGCTCATGGTTTTATGAATCATAAAACATCATCATCCTCAATAAATATCCTCCAATAATACCTTAATTAAAATTCTTAATCATCAAATATTAACATAGTAACCCAGTTCATTAACCAAATGAATTTACTCAAATTATGGAGTGAACTTTGGAATATTTAAGAACATATTCAAGATTCCCGCGTAGGAATCAATACCGCACACCAATCTTGTAAAATTCACCAAAAAATTCATTCCTTATCCTTTTTAGGTAATTCCAAAGTCATAAGTTAGGTATTAAACTATATTTTAAGATATATACTTGATACTTCACTTTTATCATTGCCAATCTACCCAAATTTAATCAAAACAGTGGCCAAGATTTATTATTTAACTACCGATTTCAATAATCAAGCAAGAACCCAACATATGTGTGTAAACCTATTTGAAAACATATAAACAAGTTTATTAAGTTTCAAAAACCTAGAAAATGCCCCTACCTCAGTTTATGAGTGAGAAAGAAGAAGGAAATTTGATGCTTCAAGCTTCCCCAAAGAGTCCTCAAGGTAGAAGATGATGAATAGCAAGCTAGGAGGTGTTTCGGATGATTTTCGATGCTTAATCCTTCGATCGGGAGTGAAAATAGGTAAGAGTCGCTCAAAAACACCTATCTTTCTCTCTCTAGAACTCTCTAGAGTTTTGTGGAAGTGGATGGATTGAAAAAGGAAGAAAAATACCTTAAAACGAGCTTCAACCGACTTTAAGTCGGTTGCTATAGTAACCCCGCGTATATTTTTGGTTCTGGAGCACTGTTTTTGTTTTGGCCATAACTTTTGACTCGGAACTCCGATTGAGGTGTTCTTTATATGCACAGAAAGGTAATTCAAAGGTATACAACTTCCTAAGAGGAATGTTTTCCAAATTACGGACTCATTTGTCCCAAAAATTCACTGAAGACAGCGCTCTGCCGAACGCTATCAAACCACCAGAATTTAGCAACGCGCCTACTTGTGCCCTGTTTTTACCCACGAGGAGTGCGAATTAGCTTTCGGGAAAAACACGAAAGTTGTAGAATGATGCAAATACTAGACATATATGTTAGCAAAACTTTAATCGGATAAGTAACGGAGGAATTACGATAGCCCAAAGTTAACTCAAATTAACGAATCACAAAGAACCCAAAACTTCCTATTTACCAACCGAAATTAATTCGGACCACCCGAATCACTAAAAGATCACTTACATGAGTGTAAAGAAACCTAATACAACATACTTAACATTAATATGAACACGGGGTGTTACACAGGGTATTACAATTACGCTTATTTGTGAACTACGCATAAGGAGCAATACTAGCGCGGTTGATATTGGGTCTAGACGTAAATCTGGTACCTTGGACTATATATATAATTTTCTTACTTAGGTTTTCAAGTTGTTGGGGAATTAATGTGATAAATACACAAGAAACTCCATATTTGCATTATTAAGCCTAGTTAGTAAGTGTATATGGCTATGAAGAGTTGTGTATTTATATTCATATCTGGCACACGAGATAGGGTGTGAATACATCATGTTGTATGGTTAAACGATGTATAAATATGCCATTGGATAATTAATATCATGACTTTGATAGGAAACCACTATTTTAGTAATAACCTTATAGAACATTGTTACATACTTAGTAACAGATGGGTTAATGCATACTTTCTCTACTAGACAATATGGTGATTATATTCTTGATCTACTTACGCTATTCAGTAGACTACGTACATTATGGATAGTGTATTAACAAACCAAGTGTTTATTTCAAATAAACTATTAACTCTCTTTTTAGAATAATTTAAGTACTACATGGATGTAACCAAGTGATGATATTGATTTCCTATTGGCATATGTATATTAAACACACCCTAAGTCGAGGTGGTTATTGTGGTCATTAATCTTGTGTACCTAGCACCAGTATGAATTGGATTATACGTATAGTGCGTGGATTGCTTATATGAGTTGAGATAAGCTCTTGGTAATTAAAGTTATACTTGAGAGATAGATGTACATGTATATATATGTGCATGTGTATTATAAATAAGTATATTCTTTGGGAGAATATTTTGTATGGATTTCTCGGCTTTGTAAGGCACTAATGGTCCATGGGGTTGACTTAGCCTTGGTGGCTACATACCCTGATCCGTGTAGAGGGATCCCGCTTTCATAGCGGAATACTTTATGGTCCATATGGGGACCCCGCGAGGCGGCATACCTTACACCATCTAGGTAGTCCATGGGGGGACCCAGCCTTGGGGGCTTAGATCACGATCACTGTGCATAGTTGAGTAAATCCTAGATGTTAGATGTGAGACGAGATTGACGGTTACTAGATTGGTGCCTATAATTAACCTACGATTATATTTCTTTATGATACTTTGTTATAGTAACATTTTTGTACCTTGTTGATAAATTCTTATTATATAATCGGGGCCGGGTAAGTATTTGACATGCACTTCATATACAATGGTATATATACACATATGCATAGTTTTAGAAACGTATTCTACTTATAAAAACCTTATAGTTCCCACTGAGCCCGTGTTTGGCTCACTCCTATTTTCCAAACCAGTTTTGCAGGTATTTTTTTAGGGTGGCACGAGCACGCGATAGAAAACCTCTGGTGACCGCATAAGTTGTGGTCGTTCGTGGACGACTTACATCTCATGAGCTATATATATTAATATAAGTTGTACAATTTGTATCATTGTTGTATTCAATTTTATATATAAATGATGTACAAGGCCTTTTATAAACTATTGGGACCTCGTTAGAGGAATTGTTGTTTATTGACTTGTTTGATGATTTATGACTTCAAAAGTGTGGAGTTATATTTCTAGTAAAATTTTCTTTATAATTTACAGGTTGGTTTTATTGAAAATACGAACTCCACATGCCAAATTTTTTTGAAAAATGCAGCCTTATTTGAAATTTTCTATTATATTAGTTCTAAGTCATGCATTCTAACCCACCATCGCGCACGGAACCGTGATTAACTAGGTCCCGAACGTCCAAACCTCATAACGGGATTCGGGGTGTCACAAAGGCTGTCTGTTATAGCCAACGAACTAGGCCGAGGAGATGCTATGAATGTAAGCAACAAGGTCATTATAGAGAAGCGTGTCCTGTAATACCCCGTACTTTAATTTGTGTTAAATGAAATTATATTGGCTTATTTATACTCATGTGAGTGATCGTCAGGTTATTCGGGTGGTTCGAATTGATTTTGGTTGGTAAATAAGAAGTTTTGTTCTTTCGCGATTTGTTATTTCTAGCTATCTTTGAGTTATCGTAAGTTTTTCTCTATTTATCGGAATGAGATTACGTTCGTGTTTTGACCAAATTCCATTTCACATTCCTCGTGAATCAAAACAGGGTGCAAAGTAAGCCCATTGCAAAATTCTGGTCATTCGGTAGCGTTTCGGCAGAGCACTGTTTTCGGTGAATTTTTAGAAAAAATATATCCAGAGTTTGGTAAAACTTTCTTTTAGAAAGTTGTAGAGCTTTGAAATACCTTTTTCGCTGACATAAAGAACGCCTCAATTTGAGTTCCAAGCGAAAAGTTATGGCTAAAAAAAAAAACAGTGGTCCAGAGCCCAAAATTTAAAGCGCGGACCGGTATGGCGTTTTTGGCATACCGGTCCAGCGCCAAAATTTTGGGAAAATTGACCCCCGTAGACCGGTATTGGGTATTTTGCATACCGCTCTACCAATTAACTATTCCCACCGACTTAAGCACGTTTTTAAGCCATTTTTAGTCATTTTTCAACCCAACTTCGACACACACTCTTCCACACTCCTCTAGGGAGTTCTAAAGAGAGAAAGAGAAAGATTTCTATGCATCTTTCACCCATGATCAAAGATTCAAGCTCAAAATCATCCAAACCACCTTTAAGGTACTATTCATCATCTCCTACCTTGATTTTCTTCTATAAAATCTCAAGTATGAGCTTTGGCTATACGAGTTGGAGTTTATACATCATTGATTCGTGGGTTTGCTAGCCTAAGGACGTGGTGATGCGAGAGCTCAAGTATTTCACCGAACGGGGTTTCGGTTTACATCCTTCTTCATTCTCTTGGTCTACAAACTTAAGGTAGGGGTTATATGTTTTTCAAACTTGATGATATGATTTTATTTATCTAAAGATGATATGATTTTATTTATCTAAAGATGAATGATTTTATACATATATGTTCAATAAGAAGCATATACTTCCTTGTTATTGATTATGCTTGGACTATCTATGCATGGATGCTTACTATGAAAACCAAGTTAATTGATATCTATGAATTATGCATGATATGAGCCTATAATATGGAGTGAGATATGCCACCTAAGCTCTATGATTACATGTTATTAATTCATACGGATGTTCTTTAGGTATATATGTGTTGGTTTGACAAGAAAATGATTAGTAAAGGGTTTCGTATACACCAAAGAGCATGGACGTGGATTGGATAGAGTTTATATGGCATATGTACCTTCTATTTTCTATATGATGCAATAGTTGGGACAAGATAAGCCACTTCAACTTGATATCTATGTAATAGAGACTAGTAAGCGATGTTCCTTGAATATACATGCTTGGTTGTTTCCAAGTGGATTTGTAAATGGGTTATGTATACGCTGAGGAACATGGCTACATGATGAATGAAGTTTAAGTGGCATGTGTTGTTTTTAGTTGTCATAAAGAGCATATATGCATGTTGTGTATCACTATTGTGTCAACTGCACTTTTGAAGATTCTTCGGCAAGCTTGGATTCTCTTATGGCCTATTGAATGGGCGTATATCTCTTATTATGATGCTGAAAGCTTCAATATATATATATATATATCTGCTCGGAGGCTACATGGAGGCTTATTTCTTATGGCAATTCATGGCAGCTTCATTTCTATCTTGATATTGTCTTGTTGGATACGATTGGTTGATTGATCTCTTGGAAATGATTGTGCTTGGTCGTGGATGACCAAGGGTGATATGAATTATGTATGAATATCTGTTTTCATGGTGCTTGCCGGGATGGAAAAATAGGCAGGGCCCGGTGCCCTTGGGTTGAAAAGCCCTAAACCCTTAAGGGATATTGTTTGGCCGCCAATAAGCCACCGATAAAAGACCCGGGAACCTTTGCATTGGCAACGCACTATGGATTTGATTCTTTTCTATGGAAGATGGACGGGTTGTTGTTCCACTTCCTAGGTACGATGATGATATGCCATTTTGAGGTAATGGATTCTATGATGAGATTTCAGTTCAGGTTCTTGTTGACAGAAACTGTGACTGCGTTATATACTCTTGGAAAGAATGAATTCTATATAGCCATCTTGGCTTGATTTCTCATCGGCATGCATCGTCAAGATTCGGAAATGGGTTGACACAAAGGGAGGTAAACTGCATATGCATGAGCATGCATCATCATGAATTAGTTATATTTTACGATATGTTACAAATAACGTTTAAATTACATAATGAAAAGGTCTACTTGGTTTACAGTACTATGTCAAGGAATATTTTCAAAACATTCCCTTTTTACTTTTCCCCCTACTGAACTGGGAGCTCACCCCGTGTTTTATTTACAATTACAGGTACACAGGGGGCGAACGATGGTTACGAGACGACGAGATTAGGATTGAAATATTATCTTATATCTTGTTGAAGGTTGAATGACACATATTGTAACAACCCGCCTAATTAAGCAGGTGTTAATGGGTGTTGTATTAAACTAACAGCATAATTACAAGAATATAACTCATATGAAAAGAAATTCCTAGCAAAAATTCGGCATGAAGTATTCATAACTATAACAAAATCCAACATGTCTAAAAACAAACTTAACATTACCAATGATAACTGGAATTCAAAATATAATCCAAGTACAATACCAATACAATCCAAATTTCAAATGATATTACAACCCAGAGTTATCATAAATTGTCTCAAAATCACCATATTTAACAAGATACACAACTTCCATACATGAAAATACAATAATTAAGCCCATAAGGGCATCAGAGTAGACTCTAAGAAGTACTCGGGCCTGTCCCTCGGCCTCTACTCATACCACGAGGTGTACCTGAAACATACATGAGAGAATGAGCCAAAACTGGCCCAGTGGGAACTATAGGGAAAAGGGAATTATGCAATGCATGGACGTACTCCTTATATATGATGATGATAATAATAATCTATAACAAAAATTTCCAATATTTCCGTCAATTAATTTCGTCTCCCATTTTTACCAAATTTATAGGAAAAACCATTAACTTAGCATTAATTAATCCAATTATGATCGATACATCTCGCACGCAATACACAACATACATCCATCCACCTCCTCCTCCTCAACCTAATATCGATACTAGACGGAATACGACTCACATATGCACCCCACCGTTCCGTGGGCCTGTGCACTGGTAACCAGATTTCCTGCACCCATCTTAACCATGGGTCTGTGCCAACATAAAATCAAGCATTTTTATACCGGTGCTTTTTGGTTCCAACAGTATTAAACGATATCTCACAGCACACGAGTGTTTTATCAATGGATATTGTAACACACTATTTATAATATATGAAAATTTGAGATATGGTACTCAAAACTAGTATTATGCACCTAAAATTTTCATAACTGCGTATATCCATTAATCGTTCCAGTTAATAACTAAATTCTCAGATCTTAATTGTGCATTATCATCATTATACTGCTGAAAAAATAGTAATTTAATCTCATGTTTAAATAATTCCATGCATTACACCATTACAAGGCAAAAAATGACAATTTTCAACAGTTTACATTAACATTATGCTGGGAAAAATTGCTAAGCTGACTTGAGACCTCAAAATACCCACTTATATGTCAAGTAAAGTTCAAAATAATGATTTTAAAAAAACATACTCAGGTCTAGAATCAAAGCAAATCTAATAAAAATACAACTTTGTAGACATACATGGGTATTTATAGTCATTCGGTACCAAAATCATCAAATCGGTCCATAGATACTAACAGGCAACATAATCAACCTTGATAATCATCAATATTTGAGAAGTAATTGACCAACTATAGGCACGGATCGTAATATACCAGTTAATTCGTTACACATGCAGAGAAAATATGATTTCGGTACCGAAATCTAGCAAAATCAACCAACAACTCATGAATTTCTCAGAATAGAAGAGAAGAGGGGAAGTACCAACCTGAATAGCTAGAGTTACAGAGGATGAAAGGCCTAGAATGAGTTCAAGAAGGTCCCTCAATCCCACATGCAAGTGCAGAAACGTGTAGAGAGTGCGAGAGAGCACTTGAACTTGACATCTATGTAACATAGACTTGTAAGTGATGTTCCTTGGACATATACGCTTGGTTGAATCCAAGTGGATTTGTAAATGGATTATGTATGTGCTAAGGAACATGGATACATGATGAATGAATTTTAAATGGCATGGGTTGTTTCTAGCTTACAATTAAGAGCATGGATTGCACGTTATGCTTAATTATTGTGTCAACCTAGCATCTGGAGGATTCATGGCAAGCTCAGAGCATTCTTATGGCATATGGCATGGAAATTGTCTCTTGGGAGAATTACATCTCGTCTCTATGATGCGGATGGCTTTCTATGCTCTTGTGGTATTCTTAAACAAGTGATTATCTATCTTCGGGAATTCTTTATGCGTATGTGGATATATTCTTGGTAATGTTATATGGTGGGACGTTGCCACAATTGATCAGTTGATGTGATATTTTGGACTGTGGTCCAATTGTTAATTATTTGTTGGTTTTCACCTGAGACGGAGATGCCATATTCTGGATATATATGTTATGATCTTGATACTCTTTCTTTTGAGGGCGGTTAGGCCCATTGTCAGTATGATTATGAAATTGTTCAACTTTGGTATCTCTTGAAGGCGGTCAGGCCCATCGTTATGATTATTATGGTTCGGTTTAGCTTTGGCACTTCTCTTGGAAAGGTGGCCCACATTCTGTTCTGGGGATTTGACATAATGGTTGACACAAAGGGAGGTAACCTACATATGCATAAGCATGCATTGTTTTTGTGAAATCATGATATTTACATGGATTAATGGTTAAGGAGTAGATTGTCATCAAATTGCATTGTTTTATAGAATTACGATTGAAGTATAAACTATTACCAAATTAATGATTATGATATTCAAACACGTTATCCCCTATATTCCCTCCTACTGAGCTGTGAGCTCACCCCTTTTTCTTTTAACTAATATAGGTACACAGGGGACGTGTGATGTTAACAAGACGGCGGGTTCGGGACCGATATAGAAGACTCTGATACAGATTTATTTTGTTGTGTACATATTGTATCGGGAAGCCACAGCTGGCCCGAAGTGTTATATATTAGTTTGGACTTACTCAATTGATTTTGTGTAACGGCTGTTTGCATGTATGCACATTTATCTACAGTACCATCATCATCAGTATAATTATGAAGCTGTTGTTTGATACGCATGAGATTACTGCTTGGATTTCTTTATGCATTTACATATATACCCATTTTAGTCAATCTAAGATGGGTTAATGACACTCTATGTCTTAATTACGGATGTTGTCCTGTATATTAAGGCGGGGGTGTTACAATCTCAACCCATACATTATGACCTGGTCAATGGACAGTGATGAGTACTTCAGAGATGCACTGAAAATGGTATGTCTCTCAATCTCTCCCAAAAAACATAACCAGAATAAACTCTAACAAAACACTAACATCTGACACAGTTTGAATCACTACAAAGATTTTTCTCGGACATAAAAAGAGATGGTCCAACCATACTAGAAAGTGGACGACTCAACAGTAGTGCATGGAATGAAAATACTGATGTAGAGGATGAACGAGACTTAACACTGCCAGAGAGAATGGCAATTGAGTAGATCGTTGAAAACACTTTGAAACCAAAACTCATCCCTCACCCAGGCTGCCCACAACAAGACCCAGGGAGGTAAGAATCCCTGCCCTTACATAATAATTTTTCTTTTAAACATTTTATTAACTACTATCATTGACCATCTAGTTGTGACATTGCAACAGTGTGGACTGCAGCGTCGCTGTGATGTACTACATGAGGGAACTTGCTGCAGGGCATCATTTGAAAAGACGCTTTGGAAACACAATTTAATTGGAGATGAGAGCACATTTGGTTGAACAGTTCCTCATGGCACCAACAAGCACCGACCCAGCAACTTTGCCAGAACCAATATAGTTAGATTAGTCATTGTGCTAGTTTTAGAATATATAATATGTGACAAATGTATTAAATAAAGCGTGCGAGGTCATATACCCCCAATACGCTAGTCACAACATTAGTGTGGTTTTTTTTTTTGGCTTAATGAATGATGGTATTTGATGCTATTATATTTCACATGTTTACCGACTATTATATATATAGCTATGGACTTATTTTGCTTAATATATACCTACTTTACAAATTTATCTACCTGGATATTATGGTGCCATATTTCATACGGATGTCCATCATATTAAGAGTAACAGACATATTAATATCCCCGCCTACGATTTATGAACTTTTTCCCAGCCACTTTGAAAAAATTGGAAGTAAGTGTTTTAATTTGAAGAACAATATGATATAATTCGAAGGAATGATATCTTAAATAATCAAACTCCGGTTTATGCCAAAATTCAATGTCTTTTTCCATTATATATTAAAATAACAGTGTCAGTTTGCGTGTACAATGGGAAAATTAAGGGCAAAGTTTATACAATGAAAACTTAAATTCGTTATATACCAATTTCCAGTATTTATAAGTTCCATATTGCAATCAAATGTGTCAGACTTATTACGATGTGCACAACTACATTGACCAACAACTTGCACCATCACATTTTATACCAATTTACTATCTACATAAACTAATTATAACTAACAAGTTAGGCATATTGATATCATACATTTAATATATGATAGACATATTAAATAATAAGTGGGATATCATACGCCCATGGTACCCTTGTCAGAAAATTAATTTAGATTTTATACTGCCTTAATATGCCCCTAATATTCTAGCTAATGTTATTATATTACAAATGTTTCATACGGATTACCTGTATATACATGGATCATAGGCATATTGCACCAACTCATGATAGATTATAGACATATTCGGTAAAAGAGACACAGTGATAAATTTGACACATACAAATACTGTTTATATGATAAAGAAATTTGATTGACACCCTTTTTATATACATATTAATATTAGACATATTGAACTACATCGAATCCATCTGAATCCTGAGTTGTAAATAAAAATAGACATAATGCATGTAGGCATTAGCAAAAATACTCCCATTATGTAAATAAAAATTAGACATATTGAAATATGAAAGTTTTAAAGATGACGCATTTAATACCAATTTGCCACATACAATTAAGAAGTTAAAAAAAATTACTTATTATTATGCATATTATTGTCGTATATATTGGACCTCCCATTTGATTTTTATGAAACCCGTCTTATAGTTAACAGTATGCATAATAAACCCCTACAAGGCCAATAGTATACCCATTAGAACTTAACAATATTATAATATGAAACATGTATGGAACTTATATACCTCAAATTAATTGGACTTCACCTTGTAATTAGTAGTAGTCATATTAGAAATAACGGTCAAATATTCAAAATAAATGAAAGCACAACTGTCAATCCCAACCAATAAGAGAAGTTACTTTAAAAAAATGAAGTAAACTGAATAGTCGTCTCCCAATCAATATAAAAGCCAGGATCACAAGTAAACAATCCCGTCATCAACATATGAAACAAAGTTAACCGCCAAAAAACTTAGATGGATAAACCCACAAAAATGTCGACCACACCCACGAAGGAGAAGGCTGACACGTCCAAGGGCAAGCAGCCTGCCAACCAAAAACGGAGGAGCATGAAGATCCAAACAAGTTAATCCCCCAACGAAAGCGTAAGGAGAGGGCAAAGGAGGAGGCAATCATTGACAGGCTGGAGAAATAAGAAAAGAAGGCGCTGAAGAAGAAGCGACCAAAGAAAAAAAGAAGGAAATACTGTTCGAGATGGACCCAATTGATGGACTACCAATAACCGGAAGTCCCGACCGTACTCCGCCCCTAAGCCCTGGTGTTTTTGAAGGAGAGATAAGCCCCTGTGACCCCCCATCCGACTCTGGCAGTCCAACTTCAACAAAGAACCACAGCGACTCAAGTGGGAAGTCGTTTTAAGAAGAAAAAAATACTGGCTTCAAAAGCCAGACTACTGATGTAATGATATTATTATATAATAAAATATGTTATTTTTTTCAATTGCAGTCCACACCTCTCATTGATCTGTTCCATACTCGTTGAATCTTATGAACACGCATATCATCATGCAACCATTAAATACATAAAATGAACACCACAGAGTGATAGATATATCTACAAAATAAACTTTTAGAGAAACCCAAATGCATGTTATAATATACCAATGATCAAACAAATGAACATTACTGCTATCAAATGTAAAAAATAAACAATTTAATCAAATAGAAACAAACTCAATCATAATATGAAAATAAAAATGATGATGCTGACGGAACAAAATGTTTTAAAACAAACTCTTAGTAGTAGTGGTACACGAGCGACGATAACGCCCGCCAATCATCCACATCTTTTGCATGATGATACTTATTATTAAACGCAAAAACTAGACACCTTATTCAATTTAAGAAAAACTCAATGTTATTATGCAATTAAAAAAACAATGTAGAGAGTACGGAACATTAGAAAACGAAAGAACTCTAGATGGGGTTGGTACATGTTCGACGATTGTGCCTGCCCACCTGACCATACCTGTTGCACATCATAGTACCCTTGCTTGCCTCTCCCCTCGACTTAAAACGTGAGTTACGTGGCTTACCAGGCTGCTTCTTCGTAGCAGGCGGCCTCGCAAAGAGCTCGTTATCACCAACCTCGATATCTTTGTCAATCGAAGGAACAGGAAATATAGGAAATGAATAACAGTCGCGAAATACATCAGCCCTGTAATACGGATCAACATAGTCATATAAATTAAACCCCATTTGCTTGACCACTGAAAAATATGTGCACACGAGAAACCAATAACCCGCCACCTTTCACACGAACAGGAACATTCTGCAAGGTTAACTGTAACACCCCCGCCTTAATCTACAGGACAACACCCGTAATTAAGACATGGAGTGCTACTAACCCATCTTAGATTGACTAAAATGGGTATATATGTAAATGCACAAAGAAATCCAAATAGTAAATACCATGCGTGTCAATCAATAAGGTACAAGCTGATAGTGATGTACCAAAACATACATACATATATACAACCAGTTTACACAACCAACCGAGTAAGTTTAAGATAATATAATATCCATCGGGCTAGCCGTGGCTTCCCGGGAAAACATATACATCACAAAGGTACATCTATATCAGAGCCACTAACTCGTTCCTGATCCCATCGCGTCCCTGTCTTATTTGGACTCCTGGTGTAACACCCATTTTAAACATCTCTTGCAAAAATCACGATCCGTGTCGCGTATAAGGCAGGATCGGGCTCCGGATGGCCAAAATCGGGTTCTGAAAAGGTTGGTATGGTTTGGAAACCTCCAACAAGTCATATTAACATATTTAAGTGTGTTATAATGACCATAAGTTATTTCGGGTGGCTCGGATGAAAATCGGCTCGAAAATCACAAGTTTGGAACCTACGCGATAAGTTATTTTTACCCGACTTTGGATGACCATAACTTCTTCATCCGAACTCCAAATGAGTCCCCGTTTTCGGCCACGTCTTCATTTCAATTCCCTCTACAACTTTCATGTTTCGGACGAGACCCAATTCCAACTCCTTGATGCCCAAAAAGGCATGCGAAGTTGGGCTGTTGACCAAAAACTGAATGAGGCAGAAATTACCTCATGTAGTCGACTACATGAACAGTGGGTAGTCGACTACATCGCGCTGGAGAGATTTTTTATATATTCCTTC
Organism: Lonicera japonica; assembly: GCA_021464415.1. Taxonomy (NCBI): domain Eukaryota; kingdom Viridiplantae; phylum Streptophyta; class Magnoliopsida; order Dipsacales; family Caprifoliaceae; genus Lonicera; species Lonicera japonica. The sequence continues at coordinate 75,523,937 of CM038464.1, forward strand.
TTCTCCTTTCACCCTCATTTTCACCCAGCCATTGGAGAGCTCTTAGAGAGAGATTATGGGGCTATCCTTGGGGATATTGTGAGAATACTCTATGCTTATTATCCCCCACCAAATCATCAACATTATCATCATCTCATCATCATTTCATCTCTCCCTCCTTTGTTCCATCTCTATCCTTGTTTCATTCTAGGGTTTAAGGCTTCAATTTGGGATTTCGTCATTGGCGCTTCTCTGGCTCGATTCATCTGCAATTCTTCGAGGGATTGACCCTCCTAAGGTGGGAACAATAGTATTTAAACTCTTTTTCAACTTATTATAACATATTCACACCAAATCAATCCAAACCTAGGGTTTTTACTCAAAGTTCATGTTTATGGGGGTTTGGGCTAATTTCTCTTGATTCTTGTTTGATTTGAACTTAATACAGATATAAATAGCGGATTTTATGATAAGCCCTAATTTATATATTGTTTTTGGTAAGATTTGTACAAAACCCTTATGTACGGATACGATAGGGTACTGTGTACTCTAATACGCGTACATACACTGCTATACTTGTCTCAAAAGTAGGCTACGGCCTTGATTACTCTTATTAGTGATATTGTTGTTGTACTTTGACTGTTGGTTTATATATTATGAGTTTTGTTACTTATTTAGCCAGTCCGTAACTGTGCTGGGCATGATTATAACCTTTTTATATATAATCAAAGCATTATGGTGTTAAGGGGAGGTCTATATATATTGTGTATACTATGAGAACTACATTATACTTGGCTTTGATGCCGCGTTGACTGAACACATATAATGCCTCCCAAATTCAATATCTTTTAACTGAGCCATTAGTTGACGGACCTGGCAAGCCTAGCTGAAGTACAACAGCAATACCACTATATGTTATACAATATGCATATGTACACATATCATGAATAGATATATATATATACGAGCTATACAAATACATATGGAATGTATGTATATTCATACCTACATCTGTTGGATTCTATATTCCTATGATTTCACGGATTTGATGTGTTTATTATTATTTGGTATTGATTAACGGATAGCCACACCGTTCGTACTAGATAGATGGTGATTACTTGTAGCGTATAGCCTTGGTGGCTACGTGAGTATTATTAGTAGCGCGCGCCTTTATGGCGGCGTGAGGTAGCGCGCGCCTTTATGGCTGCGTGAGGTAGCGTATGCCTGTGTGGCTGGTAGGTGGTCCTTGCCTTGGGCAGAAGAAACCAAGTTGCCGGCTATCTCTGTGCACAGTAGATTTATGAAAATCCTAGACGTGAGTTTGATATATGTGATTGATGTGATAGATCTAGTCGCGGTGTTGTGGCATATTACAGGATGATATATATATATACATACATTGCCTTTCTTATATTTTGGGATGGGGGCATTATATATACATTTCACAAAAGGTTTCCGTGCATTAGCTGCTTCACATGTGTATATGTATCTATATTTGTATATACAAAGAGAAATGTGATTTATTACCGAGAAGCAGCTTATAAACTAAGCTTACTTTCATAATTACATAGCATGGCATGCATGGTTTATAATCTATTTTCTTATAAAACTCTTATAGTTCTCACTGAGCCCGTTTGGCTCACTCCCATTTTCCAAACCAGGTTTTGCAGGTGTTCGCGAGAATGCTACGAGTACAAGTCTAGATAGCTCTGAGGACCCTGATCACCTAAGTCGTTAAGAAACGACTTATGTACTAGTTGATTAGTAGTAAATGATTATTTATTATAATGTTGTATTTTGATATAAAGCTTATTGAGATTGGGACCTCATTGGAGGCTTTGTATAAATGACTTTCTTTAAATGTGGAGTGAGTATCTATTGAAATGGTTTATATGTACATATTAACAGGTTTTGGTTTACCTTTATGAACAAACTCCACATGCCAAAATTTCTAAAATTACTGCTTTATAATGAATTCCCTTTTTATATAAGTTCTAAGTTTTATTATTTCTTACCCGTCGTCGCGTACGACTCCGTGGCTAACCGGGTCCTGGAGGTATAATCCTCTAAATGGGATTTCGGGGCGTCACACCTGGATACCTGTAGAGTTTTTAGAAAAACGGGGTGAGCATATCGCTCAGTAGGGGGGAAAGAGGGGATATATCTTTGAAAACATTTATTGACTTGTTGCCTTAAGCAAAGTAAACCTTTTTATGATGCAATTAAATTATTATCAACAGCATTGCATATACAACTGATTCATAATAATGCATGCTCATGCATATGCAGGTTACCTCCTTTTGTGTCAACCCAACTCCGAACCTTGGTGATACGTGCCAGTGAGAATCCAAACTAATACGGCCTTATGAAATCCATCCGTTCTAAGAGAATGTAATATAACCATATTCTGAACTGGCGTCATAATATATAATCCGTTGCCTCAAAATGGCATACCAATATCATCATACCCAGGAAATAGAACAACAACCCGTCCATCTTCCATAGAAAAGAATCAAGTCCATGGTGCGTTGCCAAATGTCTAGGTTCTCGGGTCTTTCGCCAGTGGCTTATAGGCGGCCAAACAATATCCCCCAGGGGTTTAGGGCTTTTCAACCCAAAGGCACTGGGCCCTGCCTATTTTTCCATCCCGGCAAGCACCATGAAAATAGATGTTCATACAAAATTCATATCACTCTTGGTCATCCACGACCAAGCACAATCATTTCCAAGAGATCAATCAACCAATCGTATCCGATAAGACAATATCAAAATATAAATGGAGCTGCCATGAATTGCCATAAGAAATAAGCATCCATATAGCCTCCGAGCATATATATATAATGAATCTTTCATCATAATAATAAGAGATATACGCCCATTCGATAAGCCATAAGGGAATCCGAGCTTGCCAAAGAATCTTTAAGATTGCGGTTGACACAATGGTGATGCACAACATGCATATATTGTAACACCCGGTTTCCTTATCGCTTGCAAATTGCGGCCCATATCGCGTATAAGGCTGAATTTGGCTCCGGGTAGCCAAATTGGGTTCTGTAAAGGTTGGTATGGTTTGAAAACTTCCAACAAGTCATATTAATATATTCAAGTGTATTATAATGACCATAAGTTGTTTTGGGTGGCTCGGACGAAAATCGACTCGAAATCACAAGTTTCGATCCTATGCGATAAGTTATTTTACCCACTTTGGATGACCATAACTTCCTCATCCGAACTCCAAATGAGTCCCGTTTTCGGCCACGTATTCATTTCAATGCCCTCTACAACTTTCGTGTTTTGGCCGAGATCCAATTTCCAACTCCTTGATGCCAAAAGTGCGTACGAAAGTCGAGCTGTGACCAAAAACTGTAGGAGGCAGAAATTAACCCATGGAGTCGACTCCTGGGTAAGTTGGGGAGTCGGACCTTGTTCTGGCGAGATTTTTTATATTTCTTCATCTCATTTCTTCCTCATTTCACCCCAACCATTGGAGAGTCTTTAGAGAGAGAGAGGGCGAATTTGAGGGGATGAAGAGGGATTGTTAAAGGCCTCTTATCCTACAACAAATCCATGTCATCATCATCATCCATCATCATCTTCATCTTCTCCTTCACCTCCATCCACCATAGCTAGGGTTTTGAGCTCAAATTGGGGATTTTCGCATCTACGCGATTTCGGCTCGATTCTTCCGCAATACTTCGAGGGATTGACCCTCTAAGGTGGAACAATAGTATTTAACCTATTTTCAAGTTATTACAACCATTATACACTAAATCAAACTAAACCTAGGTTTCTACTCAAAGTTGCATATGCATGGGCTTGGTCAATTTCTTTGGATATTTTGATAGAATTGCATTATATATGATATCAAGAACCATCTTTGACATAAAGCCCTAATTTTATATGAGTTATGAGAAAGTTTGGTATATAACCTTCAAGTACGCACATGAGTATATACGCTAAGCTTTGATATGCATATGTATGATATCATATATTGGGATTTAAAGCATATTTCGGATAAAGTTACATATATTAGTGGTATTGTTGTAATGTTAAGTTATAAACCACGTTTATGAGATTTTCTACTTACCTAGCCAGTCCGTAAGTATGCTGGTCAAATACATATATATGTTTTGAATAAATTAAGTCCTTTAAATTATTGGGAGGCTAATTGGGAACTCGTATACATTGTTTTATTGTATTAGACTTGGCTTGGGGCCGAATTGATGAAAACATATGAAACCTCCCAAACTGATGATTTTCTGGTTTCTTTTACTACTTGACGGACTTGGCGGATCTTGTTTAAGCTGGACAACAATACCACTACAGATTTTAAAGGCATGTTGGCCTACACACTTCATATACTTTATGTTGAGCTTGTATTTGGATATTCTTGATTATATTACATACATTGATGAGATGATTTATGTGATTTCATATCGGATGGCCACACCGTTCGTACTAGATAGATGGTGATTACCGGTAGCGTATAGCCTTGGTGGCTACGTGAGTATTATTATAGCGTTCGCCTTTATGGCGGCGTGAGGTAGCGTATGCCTGTGTGGCTGCGTGAGGTAGCGTCTAGGTGGACCTGGTAGGGGGTCCCTGCCTTGGGCAAGAAAACCGAGTTGCCGGCTAATCTCTGTGCACAGTAGATTTATGAAATCCTAGACGTGAGTTTTGATATATGTGATTGATGTGATAGATCTAGTCGCGGTGTTGTGGCATATACTATACGATGACGTATATGTATACTTACATGCTTTTCTCGTACTTTGGGTGGGGACATCATACAATATTTGACGAAAGGTTTTCTATACATTGGCTGCTTCTAAATTGTATTATATACATATAGGTGTTTACATTCGTATACATACATTTCTACCCAGATATGGTTTATTATAGAGAAGCAGCATATAAATTACTTTCATTATAATAACATGCATGGCATGCATGATTCCTAACTTATTTTCTATACAACCCTATAGTTCCCACTGAGCCCGTTTGGCTCACTCCCATTTTTCCAAACCAGGGTTGCAGGGTTCGTGGGATGGTACGAGTGCAAGTCTAGATAGCTCTGATGGACTTTGGTCACCTAAGTCGTTGGGAAACGACTTGTGTACTAATTCTTTAGTTAATAAACTGGATATGTATATTGTATTGTTATGTATTTATATTGATGTCAAGTTATTATGAGATTGAGACCTCAATAGAGGCACTGCTGTGTACCAGGGGTGAATTTTTTATATGATAAGGAATTGATAGATGTGGAGATATTATTTTAGCTAAACTTGTGTTGGTTTGACAGGAAATGGTTTTATTGAAAGTACAAACTCCACATGCCAAAATTTTCCAAAATGTATGGTTTTAATCGATATCTCAACTATATAAATTCTAAGTTTTACACCTGATCACCCGTCGTCGCGTACGACTCCGTCGCTAACCGGGTCCCGGAGGTGAAATCCTCTAAACGGGATTTCGGGGCGTCACATATATGCTCTTTATAACAACTAAAAACAACACATGCCACTTAAACATCATTAATCATGTAGCCATGTTCCTCAGCGTATACATAACCCATTTACAAATCCACTTGGAAACAACCAAGCATGTATATTCGAGGAACATCGCTTACTAGTCTATATAATATAGATATCAAGATCAAGTGGCATATCTTGTCCCAACTAATGCATCGTACAAAACCCTTTACTCGTCCAATTCACGTCCATGTTCTTTGGTGTATACGAAACCCTTTACTCATCATTTTCTTGTCAAACCAACACATACACACCCAAATACTATCCATATGAATCAATAACATGTAATCATAGAGCTTAGATGGCATATCGTGCTTAAATATATGAATTCATACTCCAATTAATCATATATCATTGATATCAATAGGCAAAATCATCATATTTAACATACATGTATAAATCATCCAGTTTTAGTCAAGTAAAATCATATTATTAAGTGTACATAGCATCTATTGCCTCAAACCTCACTTTTAGATATTTGTTAATCATAAAACATCATGTTCTAGGCTATACTTTAGATAAATAAGACAAATGGAGAGAGATTATGATGATATTCATGAAACATGGCCAAAATTTCAAGTTTAAGAACATATAAACCCCTACCTCAAGTTGTAGACCAAAAGAGAGAAGAAAGGATGATAATCGAAGCTTTGCTTAGTGAAACCCCGAATATATCGCGTCACCGCGTTTCTACAATAGCAAAACCCCCAAATAACGAAGCTTAGACTCTAACCCGTGTAGTCCTAACTCAGGCTCGAGCTCCTATGGCGGATAATAAAAAAGAAGATGATGAATAGTGCTTTAGAAGTGGGTTCGATTGATTTGAAGCTTTAATCTTGGATTGAGGATGAAAGATGTGTAAAATGCTCTCAAAGAACCCTTAAAAACGAGCTCTCACCTCTCTCTAACTTCCTCTGAGGTTGTGGCTCGAAAATATGGGAGGAGGAGGCTTAAAATGGCGTAAAAGTGGTGAAAACTGACTTATTGTTGGACCATGATCGATCATGATTTTTCCATGATCGATTAACGAGTCCTCTATCGACATATGCCTTATAGATCTGGAGGTTCGTATTTTAGCCATAACTTTTGACTCGAAACTCTGATTGAGGTGTTCTTTATGTGCACGGAAAGGTATTTCAAAGCTCTACAACTTTCTAAGAGAAAGTTTTCCCAAATTATGGACACATTTTTTCCAAAAATTCACCGAAGACAGCGCTCTGGCAAAACGTTATTAAACAACCAGAATTTAGCTATGGGCCTACTTCGTGCCCTGTTTTGATCCACGAGGAGTGCGAATTAGCTTTCGGGCAAAACACGAAAGTTATAGAATGATGCAAATACTAGACACATACGCTAGCAAAACTTTAATCGGATAAGTAACGGAAGAATTACGATAGCCCAAATTTAGCTCGATTTAACGAATCGTAAAGAACCAAGATTTCCCATTTACCAACCGAGATCGATTCGGACCACCCGAATCACCAAACGATCACTCATATGAGTTTAAATAAGCTAATATACTTCAATTTAAAATAAGTTAAAGTACGGGTTATTACAATCTCTCCCACTAATAAAAATTTCATTCTCAAAATTTTCGATGGCATTCTTAAAGTAAATATGTAACACCCCGTTTCCTTATCTCTTGCAAATCAGGGCCTAATTCGCATATAAGGCAGAATCGGGCTCTGAACCGCCAAATTGGGTTCTGGAAAGGTTGGCCTAGTTTGGAAACTTCCAATGAGTCATATTAATATATCTAAGTGTGTTATAATGGCCATAAGTCTTTTCGGGTGGCTCGAATGAAAATTGGGTCGAAAATCACAAGTTTAGGTCCTACGCGACTAATGGTTTTTACCCTGTTAGAGTGATATACTAAAAGCCATAATTTTCTTGTTGGTTTGGATATGTTATAAACTTGGTTTTGCTATTTTAATGAGAATCTGTATGGGCAATGGTTGCATTATATTATTTATTTAAATATTGTGCATGTGTGTCTTTTATTCCATATAGTAGATGATTTGGTGTGTAGAGTATAGCTTACACACAGAAGATCTTATCATCGGTTCTTGTGGAATATAAGTTTAATGGTTCACGGTCTTAGATGGAATTGGACACCCATCGGTAGGATTGTAGCACAAGTTTTAGTAGTTTATCTTAACTACAGAAAACGGTATAGTTTTAACTCGTTGTGCTAGTACACTTTGTGTGTATTGAATAGGACCAGTTTGGGTTAATTGTTTTTATACTGACTATATAAAACAATTTAAAATCCCATGGTTATTATGATTACTTATGCTCCTAATCTTGAAATAATTAATAGACATATATATGTAGTGTTTGTTGTTTTGACTCAATATAAGTGAGATTCATTTATGGATCAATAATCTTCGTGAATTGGATGACGACACTATATGTATGATGAATATTAATTATTGATGGAATCCACGTCCCGGTATAGGGATTGATGATAGCCCCGTGAGAAGCTTATAAGTTTTGATCATGTCAAACCCTGCAGGTGGATTATGTTAATCCGACATGTCAAATAAGTTAAATGGTAGGCTCAAGGATTAAGAAGTCATTTAAATATAATTGTCAGTAATTTAATTTAAATGACGGTTATCTGTAATCTTAACGTGGGGAGAATAATAAGTATTTAATAATAAGGAGCTCGAAATATAATTTTGAGATAAGGACGGGAGTGCAATTATAATTCTTTAGTGGTGTGAATTATAATTTATGGAAGGAACTAATTCATAGTGGAATTAGGATTCCAACTTTCCATAGGAAGCCCAAACACTTATTTCTCCTTAAGGTCCCTCTCGTAGCCTTATATATACACTGGCCTAATCTCTTCTTATAATAACAATAATTCTCATGAGTTAGGGTTTGTTCTATTGAGAGAAGAGAAAATATTTGTGATACCGTAACCCACACTCGGTGAAAGATTTGATGGCGGAAGGAATACGATAGAAGATCTTTAGGTTTTTCGGCACAGCAGTCGTAAATCAATCGTAACTTTTGATCCCACCATTGGATCGGGCTAATTGTTGGATATGTGGTTCAGAACGCAAAGTTACTACTACTGCGTGAAAAATCAGGACGATCAGAAGTCGTTTCGGTGGCGAAAAAAATTAATTTTCGCAGCCCAGCGAGAATAAAAAAATCTGACCAAATCGCAATCTGATTCTTTCAAACCCTAGTCTCCTCATATGGATCCTCTACATGATCCACAAAGGTGAAATCCCTTTATTCTTATAGGGTTTTAGCATAAGTTTTTTTTTGTTCAATCTATACGCAATATCAAACGATCATATATTTATGTCTCCATCATAACCAACTTTGGAAGACCATATCTTCTTCATCTGAACTCCAAATGAGTCCCCGTTTTTGCCTATCTCTAGGTTTTGATCCAATCTAAAACTTTCATGTTTTGGCCGATGTGACGCCCCAAGTTCCGTTGGGAGGGAGAACCCCCGGAACACGGTTGATCACGGAGCCGTACGCGACGGCGGTAATGAATTTTAAATGAAGAAATTGTAATGCAATAATAAAATGTACAAAGGTCAAGCATGAATAACACCATCAAACGGGAACATGCTAGGACTGTAGCTTCCTCTCCTGTTAACTCGTGCCTCACAAGTTAGTCTGTACCGTTGCGCACCGGTTAACTAAAATATAAGTCACTCGTCCACAACAGGATAGCATTAGACAATTTAACATGTTCCTACAACTCCAAGATATATTAACAAGGAGAGAAAGTGTAAAGAACAATAAAGGTCTTCAAAGTACATACACACGTAATACACAAAAGTCATAAGATAGTCACACATAATAAAGTCTTCACAACTTCAAGTAAACTACAAAGATCATACTAACATATCTAAGGTGATATAAGTCAAGTTATACTACAACAAGGTTGGCAATATAGCCTTTCCGTAGTGGAAGGCTCTCATGCTATACAGTATTAGAGGAGACTAAGATTTGTCGACCTTTCCCTTATCAGCTCGTCCCGTCCCATCCTTAGAAGTACATGCGTAGGGAAAACTGTGAGCCAAACGGGCCCAGTAGGAACTATAGGATTTATAAGAAAACATGTATGTGTATTATAAACTTTATAAAGTGAGTTTGTAACTAGTCCGTATTCATAAGCCATAAATATGTATATAAACAATGTAATATATATATATAATCTCAAGACACCGCGACTAGGCCTATATCACATCCATTATGTATAATACTCACGTCTAGGATTTTTCACATCTACTGTGCACAGAGATAGCCGGCAACTCGGTTTCTTTTGCCCAAGGCAAGGACCACCTACCAGGCACCTAGACGCTACCTCACGCAGCCACAAAGGCATACGCTACAATAATCTCACGTAGCCACTAAGGCTATACGCTACAAGTAATAACCATTTACTTGGTACGAGCGGTGTTAACTACTCTGTATAAGGAAAATCATCAATACCCCAATAACAATAATAAGGTCATATACATCTTGTAAAAAGGTATAATAGTTCATTTCATGAAGATTAAGTAGTACAGAGTGCGTATCAAAACTTTACTTTACTATACAGACTGGTATGTACCTACACACTAGAGGCCAGGAACAAGGGTTTATCATAAATCAATGAAATGGAAGAGATACATGGGGAAATATGATATACTATGATTTAAAAGTAATAATCAACCATTTCCATCGTAATTTATAGACTCAAAGTTTGTATACGCGCAGGAATATGAGTATAAATAGAAAATCCCCAAATTTGTATAAAAATGATGATTGGGTGCATAAACTCTCAAAATAGGTTTTAATACTAGTGTTCCTACCTCGATAGCGCTAAACCTTCACCACTTGAGCCGCGGATTGAACTCTATACGTCCGAAGCGCGAGTTACCCTCGTTAAGTTTTGAGTCCTAGCTTGGTGGATGTGAAGAAAAGAAGAAGATGATGGAGATGATGTGTTTGATTCTTGATATAGGTGGTTAGATGAGATAAAATTACTCTCATGAGCCCTCCTCCATGATCTCTCACTTTTCTCTACTCTCTCCCTAAGCTTTGGACGGAATGGAGGAGAAAATGGGGTGAATGGTGTATAAAAATCGGGTCCAATGTAAAAAATATGATTTTTGACCACTACAGTGAAGGGGAGTCGACTCCCTAAACTCCATGGAGTCGACTCCATGGTTCTGGATTTTTGTTCATCTTCAGATTTGCTTGTTTCGGCTACCGATTGATCTTGCACCCTTATTTTAACCAACGAGGGATAGGAATTAGGTTCCGGGCCAAACACGAAAGTTCTTGGAAATTGAAATACCTTTCCAATGACATAAATTAGGTCCCATTACGATATAAAATGAAAAGGTTATGATTCTTCGAATGACTAAAGGTTGGTTCATCGGGTAAGTTTAAAATGTGAGATTTTGCAAATTTCGACTCGGGCACTTAACATAAATCTTTCCAACCTAAAAGATGAGTGTAATAACATCTATAAAATAGTGTGGAAGCATTTCCTACATTCGGATATTGATCAAGCAAACTCTCGCGTCTAGGACATAAAATGTGGTGCATTTACCCTACGGGTGTTACAGCCTCTCAATTCTCACTCCTCGATGGCCAAAATTGGGCGTGAAGTTGAGACTTTGACCAAACAGCAAACTTTTGTGCTGCGAATAGTGGTAGTCGACTACATGGCCTTAATGTAGTCGACTACATCGATCTGGGCGAGATTTTTAAGCTTATTTCCTCCCTTTTCCTTCTCATTTTCACCCAACCAATTGGAGAGCTTTTAGAGAGAGATTAAGGGAGATTTTGGGGAGAATCTCGTGACCATCTAAGGCGATTCCTTCCGCATCAAACCCACACCAAAAAAAACATCATCTTCATCATCTTCTCCACTTTCATCCACCATTTCTAGGGTTTATAACTACAATTTGGGGCTTTTCGCATATGTGCGGTTCCAACTCGATTCTTCGGCAATAATTCTAGGGATTGACCCTCAATAAATGGGAACAGTAGTATTTAAACTTCTTTTTAAGTCATTACAACATATTTACACCAAATCAAACTAAACCTAGGGTTTTTCTACCTAAATTGCTCATTCATGGGGTTTGGGTTAATTTCTCTTATTTCTTTGATTGATTTGGACTTGATATTCATATAAATGGTGGATTATACCAGAAACCCCAATTTCTATCTTAATTTCCTAAAGTTTGGTATATAACCTTCAAGTACGCATATGAGTATATACGCTAAGCTTTGATACGCTTATATATGATGTCATATATGGGATTTAAAGTATATTTTGGACAAAGTTACATATATTGGTGGTATTGTTTTTGTGTTTTATGTTATAGACCATATTTATAAGATTTTCTACTTACCTAGCCAGTCCGTAAGTATGCTGGTCAAATACATATATATGTTTTGAATAAATCAAGTCTTTAAATCATATTGGGAGGCTAATTGGGAACTCGTATACTTAGTTTTATTGTATTAGACTTGGCTTGGGGCCAAATTGATGAAAATATGTGAAACCTCCCAAACTAAGGATTTTTCTGGTTTCCTTTATTAATTGACGGACTTGGCAGATCTTGTACAACCTCAACAACAATAACACTACCTGTTTTACAAAGTGTATAACTACCCATAACCTGGATGGATATATATATATACGAGTTATACGAATATACATGGAATATATGTATTTACATATCTGTACATGTTGGATCCTATATTCTTATGATTTCATTGATTTGATGTATTTATTATTATTTGGTATTGACTATCGGATGGCCACACCGTTCGTACTAGATAGATGGTTATTACCTGTAGCGTATAGCCTTGGTGGCTACGTGAGGATTATTGTAGTGTGCACCTTTATGGCGGCGTGAGGTAGCGTATGCCTGTGTGGCTGCGTGAGGTAGCGTCTAGGTGGACCTGATAGGTGGTCCCTGCCTTGGGCAGAAGAAACCGAGTTGCCGGCTATCTCTGTGCATAGTAGATGTATGAAATTCCTAGACGTGAGTATGATATATGTGGTTGATGCGATAGATCTAGTCGCAGTGTTGTGGCATATTCAGTATGATGATGTATATATATACTTACATTGCCTTTCTTATACTTTGCGTTGGGGACATCATATATATACATTTCACGAAAGGTTTTCCGTGCATCGGCTGCTTCAGAAATGTACTATATATATGTATTTACAGTTGTATATACATAAAGAAATGTATTTTACCCTGAGGTGATTTATTACGGAGAAGCAGCATACAAACTAAATTTACTTTCGTTCTATTGCATTGCATGGCATCCATGATTTCCAACCTATTTTCTTATACAAAACTCTTATAGTTCCCACTGAGCCCGTTTAGCTCACTCCCATTTTCCAAACCAGGTTTTGCAGGTGTTCCCGGGGATGGTGCGTTTATGGATTATAGTAGCTCTGACGACCTCTGATTTCCAAAGTCGTTTCAGAACGACTAGTATCATACTTTTCCTTAAATTTGATGTCATGATTTTGTACTGTATAAATTACATATCCTATTGATTGCTGTACTTTTGAAATAATGTTGTAAGACTATTTAATTAATTGGGACCTCGTTGGAGGCTTTGTATATATGATTTTTCTTAAATGTAGAGTATCTATTAGAGTTGGATTATATGTACATTTTAACAGGTTTTGGCTTTGCCTTACGAACAAACTCCAGATGCCAACTTTTTCTAAAATTACAGCTTTATTAATAATTACCTTTTTAAGTAAGTTATGGTTTATATCTTATCACCTATCGTCACGTACGACACCGTGATTAACCAGGTCCTGGAGGTGAAATCTTCTCAACGGGATTTCGGGGCGTCCCAAGTTAGTATCAGAGCTATAGGTTTGACGTTTTCCTCGGGGAATTTATGGGTAGATCCGAGATTAAGGGTGTGAGCGGTTATAGTATTCCTCGGAAGATTAATACGCTCTCGTGCAATAGGATTCTTCCGTTAGGATATTTGGAAAATGGGAGAATTGTGAAAGGAGATGTGGCTTGTCTTGGCTATATCCATTCACAAAGTTCTTGCTTAATTCTTTTGGCCTCTTTCGTAAATTATCTCTGCCATTGGCTCCTATATCACCTGTTTTACATGAGAATTGTATTCAGGATTAGTTCTGCCACTAAGTGAGCAAAAGGCGACTGATGGATTATGTTATAGTCATCCGCCGGCCAACGGTTGACTATCTGATAAACCACTAGTCCACTACTGCTGGCTGAGGTTAGAACATGGCATACTCGTAGGAGAGTGGCTGCTAAAGTCCTATTCCCTGTGTTTACCCCATTGCTTCTTCTTCAATTTTCTTGAAGGGTGAACCTAGTACGTGGATGATCGTTCCTCTACATCTGTACGACCGCGTTCGAACTTGTTAGTTTAGTTATGAGAGAGGGAATCTGTGGATTATATTTAGATTGGCTATCCTGTTACGAGTAAACTTTTATATTGTTCTAGACATCAGTTGGCCTGAGAGATCTCTTTGGCAGGGTGACTATTTTATGGTGGAATGGTGAGCAAATTTTCTTGAAAACCCACAGGGAATATATGAGAATGACCAAGTTTGGTCATGCATATATGTATATCATATCTCATGAGTTTGGATTCGATGTGGATGTATGACTGGATTTTCTTATGGATGCCGATACCTCGTGTGTGCCTGGGTTGTTCTATTCCTTGGAATAAAAAGGCATATGACTGTGGTGAGAAATACTTTATATTAATTTTGTTTTGAGAATGGTCGGTTACAAGTATTCCTGCCTCAGGAAAAGCATTGAATATGCTTATTTCGGAATCAAAACCTCATTTTGTTAGTCACGAAAGTTCGAATGGGAACGAGAACCCGTTTAGTGAACCTTGTCTCCAGCAAATGTGTGTTATGCCTTGTTCCCTAAAGTGATAGGAAAGAATCTTTCATGATATTCGCTTGGCACCTCACCCTTACTAGTTGCGAACTCATCCTTCCTTCGCTATAAGGAATACACAACAAATTCGTCTGAAGGACAATTTTATTCCATCTTCGTTAAGGGGGACCTATCAGAGTAACGCAGCGAAAGCTTGATGATTTGTTGATTCGAGATTAAGGTGACTACTCCTTTCGTAAGCTCCCCACATTTGTTAAGTATATTGTATCAAAACAATGAGAGTTTGATTAACCGGGTCCCGGAGGTGAAATCCTCTCAACGGGATTTCGGGGCGTCTCAAAATAACTTGAGACGCTGATCATAAATCTCGGTTTTCAACCCTTATATCTCTTTTGGTCACATGCTAAGTACCACCATCACCCATCCCTGCCTCACCTCACCCATGTCCTCACATTGGACATCCCGAAAAGGCCTGTTGGACTATTGGCAAATTCCGTTTGGTGTACTTAACCATATACCAATCAATCCCCATTGGCACTTAGCCAACTCATATACAATAAGAAAGGTCAACACAAATATCATGGAGATAACAAATAAGCAACAACAATAAAGATACAAGGACCTGGACAACAATGAGTGCTCTGGAACTGAATACTAGTAATAATGACCCTCTATTAGTTTCCTCCGATTTGTCCTTTTATCAAGCCTTTACAAATCCTAAATAAGTTGATATCCACCAAAATGTTTCCATAATATAACTATCCCATCCAGTGTATGCATATACTATAAAACTTATCCAATTATCCATCCATGATTAATTCACATACCAAAAAGTGTTTACTTACACAAGATTGACATATTCTATCCATTGGCACCTAACATACCAAAGTCATCTCTCCCTCCATAGTATATGTTCTGAAAAAGTTTCATAAACACAATTACCTCACAAGGAAATATGATGGAAGAAAACTCAAGTATCAATATCTCACGTCAAAATTAAAGACAAAATGAACCATTTCCCTAGATAACCATAAAGGGTTTTAAAATATCTATGCTTTTCGAATATGCCCAAAAAGTTTTGGTGTCATCATCTCATATCATGCAAGGGATTTTCATGACGAGGGATACCATAAAAACAAGGAATAATTAAGATCCAATCCATAACAATAAACTTAATTCAACTTCCTTTACTTCAATAGATAAACTATAAATAATCCACAATTTTAACTTGTAAACTTTTAGACAAGATCTCCTTCCGAATAAAAGTCTTACAATAAACGAAGAATAAATCATACACCCCGACATTCTCGTAAGGAATTTAAGATACTCCCAAGCCACACCACTACACTTATCACACTCATCATACACAAATCTTACCAGAATAAACTTATGGCATCCAAGTGTAAATAAGTGTAAAGAACCAAAATCTCACATGTAAAGAAACCATAATCATATGCCCACTAGATCCCAATCTATTTCCCACATTTTTACATCTCATGGATTTCATGGCCTAATGATATTAACATCCATAAGTATAAATCAATTTTTTTTAAACATTTACATCATCTGAAATCATACACCGAATCATATCATTGATTATTTATAGATTTAACCTAAAAGTGTACTCCGTAATGGAGGAAAATTATAATAGCTTTATACCATAATACAAGATGATTTTCGATTACCACAAAATTCCTTAACGTTAGTTAAGTAGCCGATTCAATTCAATGGTCTCTCCACAAAATCGGTTTCTCTACAAAGGTGTCGTACAAGATCATGTATTAGATCAATAATTGCAAGTACTATATATATATAACCTATTTCCCTATGTCCAAAAACTCAAAATATTCACAGTAAGTGAATCAAGATCATTTCTAAAGGATAATACTTTATACCCACAGAAAGTTCCATAACCCATAAATTGAAATCCAAAGCAATCAAGAGACAAAGGTGTATATACTATACGATTCTTATCTAAGAAATTTCCAAAACGACACATTAAAAACTCAATTCACATTAATAGTTTCACACTACCGCATAATATGATTGTCATCTACCCACAAGCTCAATATATCCAAAAGTTCCAAGCCATGTGTGAAAACGTACAGCAAAGATTATTATAAACATTACAAACTTCTTTGTATCATAAGCTTTCCCACAAGATATAACTAATCACAATACATTTTACAAGATATGATGAATACTTATGAAAGGAAAATCATTAAGAAATATACCTGCGGGGTTCATTCATTAATTCTTTATATTCCGCCACAAACAACAACTAGACTGTGTATGTCCCATCCTCTCACAGACTGCGCACTTTGCTTCAGGTGGTCTAATAGACAGCCAAGAAGGATCTTGACTTCTTGATACATAAAAATTGGATAAGGTGTGCGACCCCTCACTCTTCTCCACAGTTGCTAATCTAGGTTTTCTGAAGGGACACTCTTTCCTAAAATGTCCTAACTGTCCACATCCAAAATAAGTTCTTGGCTTGCTAATGACACTACTAGAACCCATAACTTCCTTCACCTCTCCATTCTTTAGTTGTAACAGTGGACATGTTTCTCTATAGTGACCTTGTTGCTTACATTCATAGCATCTCCTCGGCCTAGTTCGTTGGCTATGACATACAACCTTTTTGTCTTTACGTACCCTATTTTGGAATCTTTTGAAGGATTTAATTACTTTGGTCAATTCTCGGGTCAATAATCGAACATTATCTAGGATCTCTGCCAAAGAAGACTTCCCAAGTATACTCCCACCTTTCTTATCAACAAATCGTGTCTTC
Organism: Lonicera japonica; assembly: GCA_021464415.1. Classification (NCBI taxonomy): domain Eukaryota; kingdom Viridiplantae; phylum Streptophyta; class Magnoliopsida; order Dipsacales; family Caprifoliaceae; genus Lonicera; species Lonicera japonica. Next base: position 75,541,141 of record CM038464.1, read on the forward strand.
ATACTATACGAAAACAAGAAAAGTATCAAATTGTTTTCAATGATTTCCAATATCAAGGAATATCTAAATAGAACAACAAAATGGTCTCATAACAAGGAATATCTATTCTGAGAATAAAACAACAAAACGATCTTAAGGAACAATAAGTAAACAATGCCGTGAGGATAGAACCTGCTAACTGACCATCAAAAGAATAATTCTACCCTTGTCACGTGGGACACAGTAAAATACAAAAAGAAGTTACGACCTATGGTACCAAATCCTCAAGGCCAAAATCTTACAAAATACGACCCTCTATAACCACAATAATCTAAATTAGAAAAAAAAACAACTTGCCACACCAAGTGGCCTAACAAGCTCTAAATGAGTTGTAAGATACAAAACCATCCTCAGAATTCAAGGTGTAAAGACTAAACACAACCTTCTGAACACACATATCACAATTTCTAACAGATACCGAATAACTGGTGAAAATCACAACACATTTCATCCCCATCAAGCCCAAGTACTCGTCAACTTATGCTCTGATACCAATTGTAACACCCCCGCCTTAATCTACAGGACAACACCCGTAATTAAGACCTGGAGTGCTACTAACCCATCTTAGAATGACTAAAATTGGCATATATGTAAATGCACAAAGAAATCCAAATAGTAAATACCATGCGTGTCAATCAATAAGGTACAAGCTGATAGTGATGTACCAAAACATACATACATACATACATACATACATACATACAACCAGTTTACACAACCAACCGAGTAAGTTTAAGATAATATAATATCCTTCGGGCTAGCCGTGGCTTCCCGGGAAAACATATACATCACAAAGGTACATCTGTATCAGAGCCACTAACTCGTCCCAATCCCGTCGCGTCCCTGTCTTATTTGGACTCCTGGATACCTGTAAAGTTTTTAGAAAAACGGGGTGAGCATATCGCTCAGTAGGGGGGAAAGGGGGGATATATCTTTGAAAACATTTATTGACCTGTTGCCTTAAGCGAAGTAAACCTTTTTATGATGCAATTAAATTATTATCAACAGCGTTGCATATACAACTGATTCATAATAATGCATGCTCATGCATATGCAGGTTACCTCCTTTTGTGTCGACCCAACTCCGAACCTTGGTGATACGCGCCAGTGAGAATCCAAACTAACACGGCCTTATGAAATCCATTCGTTCCAAGAGAATGTAATATAACCATATTCTGAACTGGCGTCATAATATATAATCCGTTGCCTCAAAATGGCATACCAATATCATCATACCTAGGAAGTGGAACAATAACCCGTCCATCTTCCACAGAAAAGAATCAAGTCCATGGTGCGTTGCCAATGCCTAGGTTCTCGGATCTTTCGCCGGTGGCTTATAGGCGGCCAAATAATATCCCCCAAGGGGTTAGGGCTTTTCAACCCAAGGGCACCGGGCCCTACCTATTTTTCCATCCCGGCAAGCACCATGAAAATAGATATTCATACGTAATTCATATCACCCTTGGTCATCCACGACCAAGCACAATCATTTCCAAGAGATCAATCAATCAATCGTATCCGATAAGAGAATATCAAAATATAAATGGAGCTACCATGAATTGCCATAAGAAATAAGCCTCCATATAGCCTCCGAGCAGATATATATAATGAATCTTTCAGCATCATAATAAGAGATATACGCCCATTCGATAAGCCATAAGGGAATCCGAGCTTGCCAAAGAAACTTCAAGATTGGGGTTGACACAATGGTGATGCACAACATGCATATATGCTCTTTATAACAACTAAAAATAACACATGCCACTTAAACATCATTCATCATGTAGCCATGTTCCTCAGCGTATACATAACCCATTTACAAATCCACTTGAAAACAACCAAGCATGTATATTCGAGGAACATCGCTTACTAGTTTGTATTACATAGATATCAAGTTCAAGTGGCATATCTTGTCCCAACTAATGCATTGTATAAAAAATAGAAGCTACATATGCCATATAAATTCTATCCAATTCACGTCCATGTTCTTTGGTGTATACAAAACCCTTTACTAATCATTTTCTTGTCAAACCAACACATACACAGCCAAAGACCATCCATATGAATCAATAACATGTAATCATAGAGCTTAGATGACATATCTTGCTTAAATATGTGAATTCATACTCCAATTACTCATATATTATTGATATCAATAGGCAAAATCATCATATTTAACATACATGTATAAATCATCCAGTTTTAGTCAAGTAAAATCATATTATTAAGTGTACATAGCATCTATTGCCTCAAACCTCACTTTTAGATATTTGTTAATCATAAAACATCATGTTCTAGGCCATACTTTAGATAAATAAGAAAAATGGAGAGAGATTATGATGATATTCATGAAACATGGCCAAAATTTCAAGTTTAACAAATGTAGACCAAAAGAGAGAAGAAAGGATGATAATCGAAGCTTTGCTTGGTGAAACCCCAAATATATCACGTCACCGCATTTCTACAATAGCAAAACCCCCAAATAACGAAGCTTAGAGTCTAACCTGTGTAGTCCTAACTCAGGCTCGAGCTCCTATGGCGGATAACAAGAAAGAAGATGATGAATAGTGCTTTAGAAGAGGGTTTGATTGATTTGGAGCTTTAATCTTGGATTGAGGATGAAAGATGTGTAAAAAGCTCTCAAAGAACCCTTAAAAACGAGCTCTCACCTCTCTCTAACTTCCTCTAAGGCTGTGGCTCAAAAATATGGGAGGAGGAGGCTTAAAATGGCGTAAAAGTGGTGAAAACCGACTTACTGTTGGACCATGATCGATCATGGTTTTTCCATGATCGATCAAGGAGTCCTCTGCCAACATATGCCTTATGGATCTAGAGCACTGTTCGTATTTTGGCCATAACTTTTGACTCGAAACTCTGATTGAGGTGTTCTTTATGTCCACGGAAAAGTATTTCAAAGCTATACAACTTTCTAAGAGAAAGTTTTCCCAAATTATGGACACATTTTTTCCAAAACTTCACCGAAGACAGCGTTTTGCCAAAACGTTATTAAACAACCAGAATTTAGCCACGGGCCTACTTCGTGCCTTATTTTGACCCACGAGGAGTGCGAATTAGCTTTCGGGCAAAACACGAAAGTTGTAGAATGATGCAAATACTAGACACATAAGTAAGCAAAACTTTAATCGGACAAGTAACAGAAGAATTATGATAGCCCAAATTTAGCTCGATTTAACGAATCGTAAAGAACCAAGATTTCCCATTTACCAACCGAAATCGATTCGGACCACCCGAATCACCAAACGATCACTCATATGAGTTTAAATAAGCTAATATACTTCAACTTAAAATAAATTAAAGTACAGGGTATTACATTAACAAAGTAGTTTCCCCTCTCCACAACCTCAAATAACATGACATTTGCCTGTCTAACAATCTAGTCGCAAGTTTTTTTATCATAACCCTCCAAAATGCACTCCATATTGGGGCACAAAACAGAAGTCCACTTGGAACTTGCAAGCTGCCTTTGACCTACAAGTTTCATTATCTTAATGTGCACCCCATTAAGCAATTGGGTTATGGACAACTTTCTTTCCTTCATAACCCATGAATTAAAACTCTCTGCAACATTAGAGCTAAGTTCACCGTATCTTTTGCCATCAAAATGCGCTTTAGCCCAATGTTTTGGATGCAGGTCATTGAGAAAATCATCAATATCACCACCCCAACCTCCCTAAGCTCTTTCATAAACCTATTAAAGGAAGAAACCCTACAAGCATACGCACATTTTGTGAAAATATCTAACAGTCTCTCCCTCACCTCATGGTTATGATTGCCCGAAAACTTCGACCTGATATTGTTCTTTATGTGAAACAAGCAAAATGAATGTGGCCATGTAGGAAATGTTCTTTCAACTGCATCACGCAAGCCTTTATGACGATTGGAAATGATAGTGACCACACGACATTGAGGTCTAAGAATCTCTGCAAGCTTCCCTATAAACCAGGCCCAATTCTCAGAATTTTTGGAATCAACAACAACATAACAAACAAGATAAATACCTGAAAACAAAAAAATAATGATGTCCTCCAACAGAATTCATATACCAACATTACCTTGTGAAAATAATTGTACCCAATAAAAACATGTGTAATATAACAAAGCAAGATCACAATACGAAAACTACCTGAATCACCATTTATGCCGGTTCAGCCATTAGCGTCCCCTTGAATTTCCTCTTGATAAATGTGGCATCCAAGCAAAGAATAGGCCTACATCTAAGAAATCCTTTAATGCAACCACCTATGGCAATAAAAACCCTATAGAACCAAAAGGATCCGGGCTCAACTTCAAGACAACATCGCGTCCCAGGATTAGTCTGCTCAAGCAACTCAAGGTATCGAACAAGGATCCTATACGACATATCGTCATCACCATGAACCTCTCGCCACGCCATCTCCTTCGCATACCATGCATTCCAATATGAAATCGTGAAGCCCCGAAATCCCGTTTAGAGGATAATGCCTCCGGGACCCGGTTAACCACGGAGTCGTACGCGACGACGGGTATGAAGTAATAGAATTTAGGATTTTATACCAAAAACATGTTCAAGTAATAAAGTCAATTTAAAAGAAAATTCGACATGTGGAGTTTATTCATATGGTAAACCAAAACCTGTCATATGATATAAATAAATCCATTTACAATCGTTGCTCCACATGTATATAATTATGTTTGTACAAAGCCTCCAACGAGGTCCCAATGCATAGAAATTTTACATCTAGAAATTCAATACACAATGAGATAATAATTTATGGTATACAATACAAGTAGTTTTCTAACTACTTTGGTAACCGACCATTAGAGCTAACTAGGATCCGTGAGCGTACCGTCCTTGAGAAATACCTGCAAAACTATTTGGAAAATCGGAGTGAGCCAAACGGGCTCAGTGGCAACTATAAGGCTTTTATATAAGAAGATATGTTAGAAAACCATGCATGCCATGCAATGCAATATAATGAAAGTAAGTTTAGTTTATATACTGCTTCTTTGTAATAAATCTTCTCTGGTAATATACATTCCTTCTTGTGTGTACAAGTGTAAATATATATACTAGATTTTTGAAGCAGCCAATGCATGGAAAACATTTCGTGAAATGCATATAGATGCTATCCCAGCTCCCAAATCATAATAAAATAGATAGAACATAGGTTTATCGGGCTTTTCTGTATATCGTGTAAAAACCTATATCTCCAAGATACATTTATATATTTATAAAACTGTAAGTATGAAACAGTAATAATCTATAGCCCGAATCTGTATAAAAGATGCCACAACACCGCGACCAGATCTTCATCATGTCAAATCATATATATCATCCTCACGTCTAGGATTTTAAATCTACTATGCACAGAGATAGCCGGCAACTCGGTTTCTTCTGCCCTCAAGGCAGGGTCCACCTAGACGCTACCTCACGCAGCCACAAAGGCGTACACTACCTCACGCAGCTACAATAATCTTCATGTAGCCACTAAGGCTATACGCTATAGGTAATAACCGAATCTCTATCTGATACGAATGGTGCGGCTAATAAGTAAGAAAATCCCATACAATCTCCACAAGTACAATAAAGATATAAAAATATCAGTATAGTGTATATACATAGGATACTTACATTTTCATACATATATATATATATATACGTATGCAATGTAGATTAAATAGTGGTATTATTATTGTACTTAGATTTCTCTCTTTCCGCCAAGCCCGTCAGCTAGTGAGTAAGACAAGAATATCATGGATTGAAAAGTTTCTAAGCCTTCTATCAATTTGGCACCAAGCCAAATAGAATATTTTTTTCATGGTATATAAGTTTTATATAAATCATCCATTAAGTTATCAAGACTTTGTTTACTCAAAACATGATCATAATACTGCCCAGCATAGTTACGAGACTGGCTCGCTAAATCATAAATTTTATAAAATATGAACCACGAGCTCAAGTACAACAATAATACCAAAAATACAATTCAATATGCTCCAATTATACTTTTAAATCCATGTATAATATTACATACATGCGTATCATAGTCTTGTCTATACAACTATTTGCGTATATATAGGTCATATGCTAATATTCATCAACATTTATAAATAATTAGGGCTTTATGTATTAAAGTACTATTCAAGTCATAAATAATGCAAATCAAACAAAGAAATCTCAATCAAACACCCCAAGCCCTCATGAACATGCATTTGTATGAGATTTATACAAAATCATCAGTTAAGCTTGAATTTGAGATAAATAGTTTGTAATAATTTGAAAACACATTTAAATACTATTGTTCCCACCTATTGATGGTTAATCCCTCGAACAATCATAGCGGAATCAAGCCGGAGAAGCTCCAAAGCCGAAATCCCCAAATTAAAGCCTTAAACCCTAGAAATGGTGATGAAATGGTGAAGAAGAAGATGAATAGTTGTAGAGTATGGTGTAAAGTGGAGGAGCTTAGATCATGGTCTTAAATCACTTGCAAAGCCCTCAAAATTGCCTTCCTTTTTCTCTCTGTAGAATCTCTCTAATGGATATGTTAAAATGAGGAGGAAATGAGAGGAAAGAAATATAAAAATCTCACCCAGTTGCATGTAGTCGACTACATCAAAACCCATGTAGTCGACTTCCACTATTCACAGCACACAATTTTGCTGTTTGGTCACGGGCTCAACTTTACGCTCAATTTAGACATCGGGGAGTGAGAATTAGGTCTCGGCCAAAATACGAAAGTTGTAGAGGGGATTGAGATGAAGGCGAGGCAGCAAACGGGGAGTTGTTATGGCCTCTCAAAGTTGACCAAAATTAATTTTTCCGAAAAGCTCAAAACTCGCGATTTACTTCTCGTTTTCTATTCGGGCCACCCGAACAACGAAACAATTAATCCCACAAACTTAATATATCTAATATGACACACTAGAGGTGTCGGGTCAAATATGAGAGCCACGGAACCCAATGCTCACAATCTAACGGCGGTAAGGCCTTAATCGGGCTTAATGGAAGGACCAACTCACAAATGGAAATACGAGGCATTACAATACCATTTTCGACTTCCTCCCCATTATGTGTCCACTGCAGGTATGCTCATTAACAAGTTACTTGATAATAAAGCTACCATCTGAACGTCTCAACACAGCTTGGATAAACCATTGAAACCCCTCTGTCTCACTCTTTGAACAAACAACTGTAACACATGAATGATCATTCTTCTTGAAATCAACCTCAAAACCACATGCAATACAATATTTCCTAAGTTCCATCTGAAAATCTTTTAAACCTCCAGGAAAACGTTGCTGGACGTGTGTGATACAACCCTTCCACGCTTCACATAAGAAAACTCTACCATCAGACTGTTCCCGTTCGTCAACGTCAATGTCAAGGCTGAATTTTGGATTAACACTGGAAATAACACATGTTCTCAAATCACTCGGCCCCTCGGTTAGTTGAAGAATAAGTTCAACATGCTCTACCATGACAATTGGAATGAAAGCAACCTGAATCCCATGTCATCATTGCACAACAGAATATAAGGCTTAGAATCAGGTAATACATACTTAACAGTAAAATCGGTCGTTGAAATCCCAGGAAACTTGGACCGAATAACCTCACACAAGTCTTTGAATGATGACCCATTGTTCAAGCTAAAAACAGCTTAATCATCGCCAAATTTACATCGAAAATCACCCTGGACTCCATCTGGATTTCATATAATAAGAAAGAATCAAAGCAAATCCAATAAAAATACACATATGATTTACACGATGAAAATTGAACGCAGCAGGACCAATGGTGCAATATGTCTACTTTGATGTGCGTAAGGATACTAGATAATTACAACCTACATACCGAAACACCACCTCACGGGGGTACAAAAAACGTGTCTAAGTTTCCTGGGATTTCATATAATAAGAAAGAATTAAAGTAGATCCAATAAAAATACACATATGATATACACGATGAAAATCGAATGCAATAGGACCAATGGTGCAATATGTCTACTTTGATGTACGTGTAACGACCCGGTCCCACCTCAGTATGATATTGTCCGCTTTGGGCCAGTGCGACCTGCAACCCCTCAGGGCCAGTCCATCTACTCCCCTCACGGATTTGTTTCTGGGAGCTCACGACCAGCTTCCTAGGGGGTCGCCCATCCTGGGATTTCTCTGGTCGCCGACTCGCTTAACTTCGGAGTTCTGATGGGATCCGAAGCCAGTGAGCCCCCAAAAGGCCTCGTACTTAATTAGCAACCATTTCTTACTTATATGGGTCTCAAGGATCCCCCATCTTCCGATGTGGGATGCCCCCTTTGAGCTACAATTCCTCCCCCCAAGGGAGTACTCATCACTCGAAAGGGTGCCACAATACGTAAGGATACTAGATAATTGCAACCTACATACCAAATCCACCACCTCACGAGGGACAAAAGAAATGTGTCTAAGTTATGAACAATCAAACATCATACAATAAAGTATACCAACCAACTTGTCCCCCCAAAAAGCAGTATAGAATCATTTGATAAGTAGATTGATAGACAAAAAAATGTCTGAGATCAACGTATATAAATGGAAGTTTATGGGTTAAGAATAGTATGCCTAACACATAAAGAACTGACTTTAAAAAATATTCTTCCAACGCCGTCAATCTAAAAACTCTATAAACGACTACCCATATTGAATGTCTGAGATCAACGTATATAAATGGAAGTCTATGGGTTAAGAATAATATGCCTAACCACATAAAGAACTGACTTTGAAAAATATTCTTCCAACGCCGTCAATCCAAAACTCCATAAACAATTACCCAGATTAAATGATAAATAAAACTTCACTTACAAGAAGTATATACACAATAATTCACAAAGAATTATTAAAAAAATTGGCTAGTATTACCTCACTATCACACCTGAGATCCAATGAACGAACAGATGGAATACACTGAAACAATAAACCAATAAGAAGAAACGACAATGACCAAAGTAAACCCTGTCAACACTAACGAGATAACTAACACAATTCGGATCTTCTAATGGGATAAACAACATCATACACCCTATAACTACTCCGTACCCATCCATACATTGCCAACAAATCAACGTGCAGTTACTCATCGGATAAAAACACGGATATTTCAAGCTAGAATTTGAACTTCAACCAAATCCCCACTACAAGAAATTTGATCATTTAAGTCACTTTCAAGTTTATCCTTGAGTGACTTAATAGGCAGTGTCATAAAAAATTCATAAAAGTGACTTAAGAAAGTCATTGGTTAGTGACATAACATTGACTAAAAAGTGACTTAAAACTAATAAAAAATATAGTTTTTGCACCTGCTCATAATATAGCTACCATATAATTTCATTAATCAATCCAATTAACAAAGCAACGATTTTTTAGCTAGTGTTTCAACATTCAGAAATCCAAATCAATACATCCCAAACAAAGAATGTTCCAAACAACTCAACAATCCATCAAAACAATTTCAAATAAATCAACACAATGGAAAAATAACAAAAATAAATCCTCTAAGGATGATTACAATGATTTCTCCCCAATTTAACATTGTGTAACAATGTAGCTTTCCCTTTGTTCAAAAAGTGGTTGAAAGAAAAAACTCAAAATGCATGAAAAGTCGCATCTGTTTTAGATTTGAATAGCCTTAATACCCTTATTATCATCTATAGCAATCAACATTATCTTGATCCCATTTGAAGCTAACTTTCTGCATATTTCCAATCCCATCACTTAACCTCCTGTCACTACTCCCTACCAAAATATAAACAAAATTAAATAAAATTAGTCAAGATCAACAGTCAGCTTACCACAAAGTAATCTTCTGTGTTGATTCCTTTTTTCGCATGAAATAATACACTAAGCAAAATCGAAGTTAACATGCTCTTGACTGCACCTTGATCATCATAAACTTTCCACGAGTATGAATGTGCCTTTAGAAAACAAATAAAAATAACTCAAAAAAAGCAGATTGAGGTGAACAATAAAATTGGGGTATTCAGTTTTGCAATTAAACAGATGAATCTTGAGAGTACCGAGGTCTACTACTTGTTAAGGCTAAAGATCCGGTTAGCCAAAGCTCATGTAGAACATCTTGAGAGAGGAATCAGAGGATGCAAATTAAAACCAAAAATTGGAATGGAGACTAGATTTGGTCTGACTGCACTGTACCTATAGTTGCAGTACTTTTGAGGTTATAATATAGTAGCCATGCTGAGCTGTTTATTAATACGAAAAGCTCCGCCATAGTCTGCCTTCTTATCTTTGTTTGTTGTTTATACATTCATTTTATTTTTTTGATAGAAGGCATCAAATTTTTTTTATGGATATTCGTGTCTGCAGAATTCATTCAGTTCATGTACAAACTCAATCTCTCTCGTCTGTTATAATTTTATGATTATACTGTGGAACTGAATAAATTTGTTTGCTAAGTATCAGCATTTGCTTTGGTTCAGACCTGTCTTTCGAACAAGCCCTTTATGTTAAGGTACCAAACTTCCACAAAAGTGTTTTCTTTAAAAAAAATTAGCAATGCACAGGCTCTGATTCAAGCAGAATAGGTGTATGATTGGAATTGAACCGTCACCCAATCAGCTTACAAGTGGATGGCAGTAAGTGCAGGACAACACAAAGCCAAGAGGAAAAATATAGCAGTCTCTTATAACAAAGGGTAAACTCTATTGCCCAAGCGTATTTTTACCTTAATCTGCTTGAGCTGAGCTTCTACAGATGCTCTTTTAGAGTTCTCCCATGCTCCAATTGCACCCAATTTTCTATATGCCCTATTTGGTTTTGCCATAAATCATGCAAGGAAGATTATTATATTAATTAGATTAAAGGAGAAAAAAATTGAAAATTATTATGCAGAAACATAAAGTTAGAAAACGAATGCATGATACAAACACGATGAGACACAACGTATGCATTAATTTATTATATTGAATTGATAAATTCTTTTAAATGTCAGTAAAATCGGAAATGGTACAAAAACGGATAAGAAACAGTTTTTAAACTAATACAACATCTAAATTTGAATATTATGAGAATCAAAATCATTAGTTTATTGATTAAATCATTAATTTAAAAGAATTAAAAAAATCCAACACAAAGAATTAATGACTCCCCAACATATATATACACATTAATATTACCTCTATCAACTAAATCTCCTTTACTTTTCTCAACACCATGATCTGCACAAGGTATAAACACACACAGAGAAATAGATTAATAGATTACCTTGAAGTGGGTAGACATAGGAGGGTGCTTTTTTTGTTCAACTTTTATCTATTTTCTCTTAGTGATATGTGATGAATTTGTGGGATGGCAAAGGGAAAGATTGAGTAGAAGAAGGTGGTGGTAGGTAAAAGTAGAAGGTGGAAGGTGCCAAAATTGGTACTTTGAGATTATAAATTATTAACAGTTTATCTCCTCGGACATTACTATAACACACGCTCAACTCATATTGTCAAAAACACAAACACTTGGAGTGCAAAAATGTTAGAAGTATAAATTTCACACACTTTTTTACCAATAGTCCAACAACATATCTCTAGTAATCAATTAAATATCTGCAATTTTTTTAATCTTATGGTACAAACAAATGAACAGAGCTCTACCAACAAGAAACAAATTTGCAGTTGTAATCATATCAATATAGATTGTTTATTTACTTATTATTCAATATGGTGCGTTTTTAAAGAATAAAGTTATTAACAGAGTAACAATTTCCATTATCAGTTGTTGGGGATGGTTAGATAATCTACTTAGGCCAAATTTATATGCATCTAACTATCCAGATAATCATTTAATGGTAATTCTCCAAAAACAAATGAAGGAAGCTCTTCGAAGGTGGAATTCAATAAATGATATTGGCAATGGCAATAATTTACTAACCTAACCATAATTACTTATTGTTGAATACAAAAATGAGTCCTATAACAGATTATTTATCGGTGCATTAACATAAAATTCACAAACCAATTACTATCAACATTGTTAGATCTACACAGAAAATTTGGGTTTTTACTATTCAATTGTCGTCCTGAAACCCTATCTCCTAATTTCCATCATTGGACCAATCTCCCAATCTCGACAAAACCTAAATAATTTTCTATCAGTCGATGATGATGAAATAAATGCAATCACAATAACAATATCAGTATAGATGGAGAAGAGGAGGATTTTGAGTAAGAAGAATGAGAAGATTATGACCTAACTGCAGCAATATTGGCGCCGATCCACCAAATCCACCGCCTCAATTGTCGTTCCTCGTAATTTGGAGCTATTTCCGGCGATCGATTGAACCTACTTGTTTGAATGGATGTTTATGAGTTCAGTATTCTCGATCTATCGGTGCATTACTTCGATTTATTAAGAAGTGACAGATTAGGTTCAGCGGAAGTCGAATAAAATTTGGGTGGTGATGTTGGCACCCCAAAATTTCTTGAAAACACTCTCACTTTAATTCGGTCGTTCGCAACCGAATAACGTATATGTTATTCGGTTGTGAAGGACCGAATATAAACTTGCAAAAATTTGAAAAAACTTGAAAATGCCTTACTCGGTTGTCAAGAACCGAGTATAAAATTTGAAAAAACTTGAAAATGCCTTATTCGGTTGTCAAGAACCGAGTATATAGACTTATATTCGGTCCTCAACAACCGAATAATAGACACTTTACTCGGTTACGAATGACCGAATTAAAGTGGGAGTGTTACCAAGTATTTTTGGGGGTGCTAACATCACCACCCTAAAATTTGGGGGAAAATATAAGCATCTATTGTTTTTTTTTTTTCCAATTATCCCCTTTAGGCCGTGGGTTTAAGGGTAACAAAAAGGTGTACTTAACATAAAAGAGACTTAAATAACATTAGTTTAAACTATTTAAGTCACAAAATTAATAAATGACATAACGCATAAGTTAAAAGTGTCATATATGACATAATTTCTTGTAGTGCCCATAGAAAATATTACGTCATAATATAATATAAAATATAAATATCTCGTCATATTAAATAGGGGCAATAAAGTAAACTAACATTATTTAATATAATCAATAATTGTTTTAAAAAAAACCAAAAATTGTCCTTTGTTAAAAACTTGTCCTTTAAACTAAGTCCAAAAATAGAATGTCCTCTATTAAAACCATTAATATATATTTTTCCTTTATTATTAATTTCTATTAAATTAAACGTGGTTTAGTTTTCACTGAGGTTATGTTTAATATATATATATATGAAAGTTAGAGGCATTTTGTTTTATGTACTGAATATGAATCTTAATTGATTCAGATTTTAGAGGTGCAATTTTTTGTTTATTTTGCAAAAAAAAAAGTTAAAAAAAATCAGTGGTAGAATCATTAAATTGCCTCTGATTCATTAAAACTATCTGAAGGAATTGTAGAATTCCAAAAATATCCTTGTATAAATTCTAGTTCTCGTGATAAAATTAAGTTTTTAATATTTTTAGATGTTACCTTTAAAAAGAAATCAAACATATTTTTAATCTTCAGTTTCAGTGTTCAGACCCTAGCTTTAGAATTCAAATTCAGATAACAAAACAAACGCACCCTTAAGCAAAAACTCTGATTAAGTGGAATAAGAGATGTTGTGTGGGTTCCTAAAAAAAATGAATTTGATCTCATGAATGGAAACTCGAGTTTATTTATCTCATGAACTCAAACTAATTAAGTACCTTAATACTCATAATTATCATTAATTAATTCAAGATGAGTATTTCATTTCTAATGCTCCACGAAGACGTGACTACTTGCATGTTTTGTACAAGACCCCACTTGATATTTAAAATATACATAGAAATATTTTATATTTTGAATATATTTAGGTTAGTATATATAATTCACACCACTTAAAATAAAAAAAAAACAAAAGGTTAATAGCGATGTGCCAAGAAATTGATATGATTTATATGTTTATTTATACTTTAGAGAGCATACATTATTACTAATATTTGAATTTTTAGTATTTCTCAATTGTTAGAAAAGAATTGGAGAAAATTGAAATAACTAGATAAATTAAAGCAAGTGAGAACACCTAAAGTAGTTCAATACTTTTGAACACATAATTTTTTACTCAGAACTCCAAATTACACGAATCTTGAGTCCATTTTGAACAGAATTTTGAGAGCTACAACTTCAACCATCTTGGGGACCAAAATTGGGATGCAAAATTCAGTAAGATAATTAGGCGAAAACTCAACAAAGTACACTCAAGTAAACGGGCCCAACCCACTTACCAGCCGTAAAAGAAAAAGAAAGCCCGTCCAAGAAATTAATTAGTGGAGAAGATTTTTAAATTTAGTAGCTCTTAATCAAAAGCCCAGCACCCATACACTTTAAAAAAGCACATGGACCAAGCCCATTAAAATAAACCTACACCTAATTATACAATTTTTTTTTTATTTATTTCTTTGCTTTGAGGACCTTGAAGAAGACTTAGATTTGAATTTATTATTTAATTAAATTAATGTAAAGTAAGTTTTGTTTAATTTAATTTTTTATTTAATTTTCTTCATGCTAGCATAAATTTGTGCTAATGTTAAGATGAGTATATTTAATTAATTTTATTACACGTATTTATGCCAAACGACTCTACTAATTTAATGCTTAAATGTTAAATAAAATTCTTTCTATTGGATGCTTATTTTAATTAATAAAAATAAAGTTGGATTCTCATTATTTTTTTTTGGATTCACCTTATGATTTGTTAAGAGAAAATATAGGGTATGTTTTGACGGATATAGTTAGTATTTTGACTTTATATATAAGTTTGATTGTAGAAAAATTATAATTGAATTTTATAAATTAATTAAACTTGAATGATTTTATTTTTTGCAAATAATAGAGTCGAGAGACTAAATTATTGTGAGACAATAATAGAGTTTACGTGCATGAGTACGTAAGAAGATGATATTAAATATATGACTCCAAAACCCTAGTCAATTAATTCATTAATTTTGTTATCTTCCTTAGTATTATTTAATTTAGTTACATTACTTTAGTTTACTTGCTTTGCTTTTTTTACTTATTTTAATTTATTTATTCCACCACTTTTCTGGCTAGATTAGGAATTTATTGAAAAATTAACAAGATAATTATAAAACATATTGTTTGAATCTCTTTGGGATCGACCTTTCTTGCGCGCTATACTATCAACTGATTCGTGAGCTTGTGAGTATTAAAATTTATCATAACAAATAGCGGTTCATATAATAAAAAATAAAAATAAATATGGGGGCCAAACATATTTTCAATAAAAAATGCTATTAATCCCAAAAAGTTGTCCCATAAATTGTGTCTCAAATGCATTTTGAGTGATATAGATGTATTTACATTTTCGATTGGGTTGTGCTTTTTCAATCCAAATAACATTACTCATTCTTCATTTCCTTTTTGTTGATAATTTAAAATGCAATTGATATGAGATTGATAATAAATTATGGGTGTTCTTAAATGTATCCACATAATCCGTCTTCTCATCTCATCAAAAGTAAAAGTTAAGTTAATTTTAAGATAAAAAATAGAGTAAAACCCTTTCTTCTTACCCTGATTTATATACTTTAGAAAAATCGTGACTAATTTGTCTTCTCACCCACTTAAAAAAAAATTTAAATTAAAAACTTCATTCTTCCAACAAACAAGCATTTACTATTTTAACTTAATTACATACATCTCAAAAGTATAAGTTTATAATAAGTATCATCATACTTTTATAAAGAGTGATAGACTTTTATTTTCACTTGTACCGGCATGATAACATTTTCAATGATTTTTTTCTTAATTTATTCAATATTTTTATTTTTGTATGCATGCAGAGTTCAATAAAACTCATGTTAAGTTATCTAATGTTAAAGTTAAAGAAAGGTAGTGTTAACTTGTGTCTAATATGTCATAAATATAAAAAAAATATGTATTGTATGTCGTGCTTTACTTTTTCAATATTTAAATTCTTAAAATTATTCGTAAAAAAATATTGAAAAAGGAAATAGTTTGGTGAGAAAATCTTTATCCTTTAATATTTTGCAAGGAAATTGTTTTCTTAAGTCTCCAAAAAATTAAATATCATAAAAATCGAAAGTAAAGAAGTATTTTAATAAATAATTTATTTTTATGAAAAATATTTTATTTTCTCAGTTCATTTTTTCCCTTCTCATGAAAGATAACATTTTTTAAAAAGAAATAAGAATATGGGTTTAAGTCGTTAGAATGAAGAATTTGCGAATAATTTACATGCAAATCTCCCCGTATTATAGTTTTCATTCTCTATGTTTATAACGACATAGCTAAAGTTTACAAGTACCACTGTCTCTTATATGGCTTTCTATTAAATTAATTTTCATGCACTAAATTACTATTACATAATTAAGTTAATTAAGTTGAGTGTTGAATTAATTCATGTACACAACAACTACACCAATAAAACTTCTAAGTTTTAAGATATATAGAAGACACTTTTTTTTAGATTCTTTTATTATTAATGGTACATGTAGTTTTACCTTAACATAGAATGCTTTATTTTTATTTGCTTTGTTGTTAGCTCAATTACATGAGTATGAATCAATTTAGTCAAGGTTTGTGCAGAATCAAATTTACCCATTATTGTTGAGCGTTGCAGTGGTCTTTTAATGTTTTTGGTATAGGGAATTAGGATTTATATTTATTTATTTCACAAAAATAAAATCTATAGACAAATTTAAAATACTTATTTCACAAAAATAAAATTTACAGACAAATTTAAAATATGAATAATAATTATTTGATAACAATGAATAGTAATAGTTTATATGAAATATAGTCGCTAAAAATGTATTTATCATAATTAATATTTTATATTATTTTCATAGGTACTATAACTTATACGTAATTTTAAATGAAATTTATTAAGAATGATGTAAAAAAAATATTATGTATTATTTTAATGAAAACGTTAATATTATTTAATATTTTTACTTTTAGCGACAAAACTGTATTGTCCCTACATTATTTCAGGAAACTCACCCACCACTGGGGTGAATTGCAAGTTTTTTTCTAAAAAACTGGTGAGGTGAGAAGATAGATTTTGTGGGTGCATTTAAAAACAACCTAAATTATTAATGACCCAGTCACCAAATTTTTCTGACTGCGCCACTAAAAACTCCATGTGTCCATCATCAAAAGTTCATTTTCTTTTATTTATAAAGAAAAATGAACTTTTAATTTAGGATCCAAAGGATAGTTTGAGATCACTGACTTTTCCCTTTTTGGATCTAGAAAAGCATAAAATATATTTAAGATCCACTATTTGATTTAGCTAACGTTTCCTTTCATCTCTAATATTGTAACACCCGGTTTCCTTATCTCTTGCATACCATGGCCCATATTGCGTATAAGACAGAATTTGGCTTCCGAAAGCCAAATTGGGTTCTGTAAAGGTTGGCATGGTTTGAAAACTTTCAACAAGTCATATTAACATATATAAGTGTATTATAATGACCATAAGTTGTTTCGGGTGGCTCGGACGGAAATCGGCTCGAAAATCACAAGTTTGGAACCTACGCGATAAATTATTTTTACCCGACTTTGGATGACCATAACTTCCTCATCCGAACTCCAAATGAGTCCCCTTTTTTGTCCATGCCTTCATTTCAATGCCCTCTACAACTTTTGTGTTTTGTCCGAGACCCAATTCCAACTCCTTGATGCCCATAAGTGCGTGCGAAGTCGAGCTGTTAACCAAAAACTGAAGGAGGCAGAAATTAAGCTAGGGAGTCGACTCCATGGAAGTGAGGAGAGTCGACTCCATCATGAACAGTAGGGAGTCAACTCCATGAGTAGTAGGGAGTCGACTACATCACGCTGGCGAGATTTTTTATATACTTCTTCTTCTCATTTCTTCCTCATTTCATACCCACAACCTTGAGAGCTCTAGAGAGAGATTGAGGGGCTTTCTTGGGGGATTATGAGGGATCGCTCGAGACTTCTTACCCCACATCAAAAATACACCATCATCATCTTCATCTCCTTCTCCATCCAATTCCACCATAGCTAGGGTTTTGAAGAGAAATTGGGGAATTTCATACGCGTGTTTCTTCGGCTCAATTCTTCGGTGAATCTTCGAGGGATTGACCCTCTGAAGGTGGGAAAAATAGTATTTAAACTTCTTTTTAAGTGATTATAACATATTTACACCAAATCAAGTAAAACCTAGGTTTTCTACTCAAAGTTGCATATGCATGGGGCTTGGGTCAATTTCTTTGGATATTTTTGATAGATTTACATCATATATGACACCAATAACTATTATAGACAAAAATCCCTAATTTGAAATGATTTATGAGAAAGTTTGGTATATAACCTTCATGTATGCATATGAGTATATATGCTAAGCTTTGATACGCTTATGTATGATGTCATATATGGGATTTAAAGTGTATTTTGGATAAAGTTACATATATTGGTGGTATTATTGTTGTATTTTAAGCTATGAACTACATTTATGAGATTTTCTACTTACCTAGCCAGTCCGTAAGTATGCTGGTCAAATACATATATATGTTTTGAATAAATAAAGTCTTTAAATCATAATGGGAGACTAATTGGGAACTCGTATACATTGTTTAATTGTGTTAGACTTGGCTTGGGGCCAAATTGATGAAAACATATGAAACCTCCCAAACTGATGATTTTCTGGTTTCTTTTACTAATTGACGGACATGGCGGATCTTGTTTAAGTTGAACAATAATACCACTACAGATTTTAAGGCATATTGGCCTACACACTTCATATACTTTATGTTGAGCTTGTATTTGGATATTCTTGATTATATTATATTCTTTGATGAGATGATTTATGTGATTTCATATCGAATGGCCACACCGTTCGTACTAGATGATAGATGGTGATTACCGGTAGCGTATAGCCTTGGTGGCTACGTGAGTATTATTGTAGCATGCGCCTTTATGGCGGCGTGAGGTAGCGTATGCCTGTGTGGCTGCGTGAGGTAGCGTCTAGGTGGACCTGGTAGGTGGTCCCTGCCTTGGGTAGAAGAAACCGAGTTGCCGGCTATCTCTGTGCACAGTAGATTTATGAAAATCCTAGATGTGAGTATGATATCTGTGATTGATGTGATAGACCTAGTCGCGGTGTTGTGGCATATACTGTATGATGATGTATATATACATATCTTGCTTTTCTTGTACTTTGGGTTGAGGATATCATATATATACATATCACGAAAGGTTTTCCATGCATTGGCTGCTTCAGAAATGTACTATATATATATATATGTATTTACGTTTGTATATACACATTTCGACCCAGAGATGGTTTATTACAGAGAAGCAGCACATAAACTATTTTCATTATAATACATGGCATGGCATGCATGATTTCCAACTTATTTTCCTATAAAAACTCTTATAGTTCCCACTAAGCCCGTTTGGCTCACTTCCATTTTCCAAACCAGGTTTCGCAGGTGTTCCCGGGAATGGTGCTCTTATGGAGTCTAGTAGCTCTGACGACCTCTGATGTCTAAAGTCGTTTGGGAAAGACTAGGTCATACTTTCCTTAATTTAAGATCATGAGTCTACTGTTTAAATTACATATCCTATTGATTGCTATAGTTTTGGAATAATGTTGTAAGACTATTTAATTAATTGGGAGCTCGTTGGAGGCTTTGTACAAATGGCTTTTCTTCTTAAATGTAGAGTATCTATTGGAATTGGATTATATGTACATTTTAACAGGTTTTGGCTTTGCCTTGCGAACAAACTCCACATGCCAAAATTTTCTAAAATTACAGCTTTATTAATAATTATCTTTTTAATTAGTTATGATTTTGGATTATCACCTGTCGTCGCGTACGACACCGTGATTAACCGGGTCCCGGAGGTGAAATCCTCTCAACGGGATTTCGGGGCGTCACAAATATATATATATATATTTTTCAATCTAAACAAACACTATCTTTCTCATTACGACCAACAATCCAAAGCCCCCTATTTGAAGTGTGCTGTTTACACGTCCCCAAGAAGGCTTAGACACAAGCAAACCCTAGTTAACACACAATTTAACTCTAGTTGTATATAAAAAATAAACAGCTCTATTTTGATTTATAATTGACTTGTATACGGTTTTCTCACATGAACACAAACCGGAAACAATCGATAGGGTAATCTAGTGGCTTGTCCACTGCTGGGTTCTTGTGGTTGGACGATTTATTTAGTGGGAGATCTCGTTTTCATTCTCTCCCATATACAAATTCTTTACGGGCCAGTGGTAGGCTCAGATTCGAGAGCGAGAATTAGTCGCACATCCAATATGATGCGAAGACTGTAACACCCTACTTTTAGTTTGGTATTTCGCTCTGCATCCATATTATTATTTTTCATTAATTTTGTTTTGGGAAAGAAATTCTTGGTCTATGAAGATTATTTGATATGATATTAGTAGCTATATAATTATATATATTTGTTCCTACATATATTATTGAGTTGATATTGCCCTTATTATACCGATATCTTAGTATCGTTTCATACCGGATAGACAGTATAGATTAAGATATGGATACATCTAGGTGGTCCATAGGTGGGCCCAGCCTTGGGGATGCATACCCTAGTCTTATGGGTTTTAGATCGCGATTGGTGTGCACACTTTACTTAAATCCTAGATGAGAGTTACGTTTTCCCTTTGAGGGATGATTAGTATGGTCACGGTACTAGTTCTCCGTCATTATATATGTTGACCTTGTAGGTCTTAATCTTATTTTAATAATAACAATAAATCAATCATGTGTAATTTAACATGTTCTTGATTTAAGATTATAGCTTTCTTATTTGAAAAATCAAGAATAACATGATTGCTCAAAGGAAGTTTGACAAGGATCATTCAATCATCTCCGATCAAGTCATCAAAGCATTAGACTAGCAAGAAGATCAATCTCACAATGCAATTCATGAAGATCAAGATCAAGGATCACATGCAAAAGCTTCAAGACAAAAGCTTCAAGGAAGAATCAAATTGAAGAAACAAACCGAAGCATTCAAAGACTCGTTAATTCGATAATTGAGTGAGTGCCTAGGTATTATGTAAAGTTTTTTATTTGATTATTTATATAGCTCATACTTATTGAAATATCATTCTTAGATTGATCAAAATCAGTTTGAATCAAAATTTCTTTCAAAACATCATTCTTACAAAATTCGGTTTTGAAATAAATTCATATTAAATTCAAATGATCATATTTTGAGTTTTCCCAAAAATAGGTGTCTTAGGAACTTATTTTTAAGGTCCCCAAAGCATTATAATTGATTTTGGAGCTTATATGCAAAAGTGCAAAAATTGGGATTTTTGGCCTTATGGCCTAATGGGCAGTCTGGAGCATCAGTCGACTAAGAAGCTTTGCTCAGTCGACTAAGGGTCCATCAGTCGACTGATGGTTTTTCTTAGTCGACTAATGCTTCAGAATATAGCCGTTGGATTTCTGATTTTTTACTATTTTTGGTACCAAACTTCTACCAAACCTCACAAACAGCTATATCACTTTTGTGACTATATATACACTATCTAAGACACATTTTGAACACCTTGAATCATTCATATACTCTATTCTTCATCTATCTTCATCATTCAAAGATTCAAGAAATTATTTTTGATCAATCATTCTTATTGAGCTATATCATCTTGATCAAATAGGATACCTCTAGTGTGAGCTTCAAATTGTATTCTGTACACACTTTAGAGAGTTATTATAAATTGGTGTGAATCACCAAACAATTAGAATTCATTGTGAGAGGTAAATCTCATAGAAAAAACAAGAAGGTAAATTCTTGTTTAGTTTTTGTGAAAGGTAAATTTCACAAGGTTAACAAGAGGGCATCTTGTGAGAGTATTGTGATATAGCAATACTTGTAGAGTGTGTGAGACAACAACACTTGTACAGGTTTGATCTTCACCCAGAAGGAGATTGATTTTAGTGGAAATTCTCGGGGAACTAACCGAGCGCGGATTATGGTTTAGTAAACCAAAAGCGTGTGGACAAAAAGCCTTGGACTTCAAATCGGTTCAATCTTTCTAACTCAATCTCTTTATTTATTTGTTATATTCATTGATTGAAGTTGTTTATATTGTTGCTTATTCTTGGGATTTATTGTTTGATTAATTATTTTCCTTGATAAACTTATTTAGTTAAATTGTTTTACTTAAACTTTTTGAAAAAGTTTTTAATTCCGCATTATAGTTTTTAAACCCTATTCACCCCCCTCTAGGGTTGAAATCCGACCAACAATATATATTTGATATTTCCCCTTTTGATTTCTACAGTTAAACGTTTTATTATTATTTTTTGGTGTGGGAACCACGCAACATATATGTTTGCATTGCTTCGTGAATTAAAATATATATGGCATATACTTAGAGAAATTGCATGTCATTTGTGAGTAGACACATGTACTTTATATATAAACCCTATAGTTCCCACCCGGCCTAGTTGGCTCAATGTTTTTTCTGACACAGGTACATCTAAGGATGGGGCCGAGAAAGCTGACAAGGGAAAGGGCAAGAAATCTTAAATTCCTTGGATACTTGATAACTCTAGAGTCTTTCATAACCAAAAGATCATGATTTTAAATTTTGATGTTTTATTTTCAAATATGTAATAAACTTAAACATAGTTGTATAATTAGTTACTTTGTGACATTTAGAATCTCTTTCTAAAAACACTTGAAGTTCTTATATTATAAACTCTTACTTATGACAAGATATGCTACTTTATGTAAATTACAGATTTGAAGATTTCTATTATTGAGTTACTTTGATTAAGTTGAGTATATTGGACAGGGATGTGTTTTTGATGCTCATTAGTCCGTGATGAGGAATGATTTACACTCTACTCAACCGCCCGTGTAATAGTATTGACTATTTTGTAAAACATTAGTTGACAAGAGATTAACGACAGTAATAAATGTAGTCCAATGTGCTATTTCTTTATTAAATCATAAGTTTTATTTCATTTTCTTAATTTTTTATTTAATGATTATTTTTTCCGCCATTGTTAGTGATGGGATTCATGATTAGCTCACTCCTTGAGGTCGTTCCCTCCTTGTGGGAAATAAGGGTGTCTCAGAGTCAAGAAAAGTGATCCCAATATCGCTATTGACCAGCCAAGAAAAGTGAACAAAACATAGACATAAAAGAATGAATATATATATCATTACGGCTCATCGCCTGGCGTGAGAGGCAGGTTCTGTGTCTAGTCCAGGGAGTTGGGAGTGTGTTTCCCCTCATTTTCTTGATGATGTTTTATTCCTTGATTTAATACAATTGTTTTGTTTTCCTGTCAAAAAAAAGAAGATATATCATATATGGAGAGGAAAGAGAGACCGGGCTAAGGCCATTTTCAATGGTAATTTTTATTTTTTTTATTTCTATCCTACGTGTCAATGTCATTTTACAACACTTTTATATCTAGTTGTCAAGTTTTTTATATGGGTAGAAAAGCATAAAAAGGATGATCTCCAATGGTGTGTCATTTATTTAAAAATGAGAGAGAATTAGTGAGTTTCTTATATCCAATGATAATATGACATGTCATATTTAAAATTTCTATCTTCATTTCTACATGTAAAAATAGTGATAGAAATTTCCTTGTGATTCAACTTCTACCTCACAGAAATTGTTATAAAAAACCTCATTGGAGTATATTTTTTCTATTTTTCTTTTTTATCATAAAAATTTGTATAAATAAAAATGACCATCGGAGATGGCCTAAGATATGCAAAGAGAAAATTGGTTAGTGTGAAAATGAGAGAGAGAAAAAGACAAACGAGACGAAAGTTAGATAGCTTCATATCAAACGACATAGTTTTGGTTTAGCTTTAATTTAAGGGGCCTACTCGCTTGGCAAAATCCCAACGACCAGCATAAAATGAGGGGAATTCTCAAATGAATTGAGACTCCGTTTGATAACACGTAAAATAATAACAAAAACACTTGATTTGTATAAAAAGTTGAAAAATAAATAAATGCATGTGATGAGATACTCTTTATTTTATACGCATTTTAATTTATGAGTAGACTTCCTCTCTCTTTTGTTATTTTTTGTGGAATATTTTACTTCTTCAACAATCAAAAAAAAAATATTTTATTATATGTTTTAATTTATTTTTTAACTTTTTACAAAATAAATTATTTTTATTTTTATTTTTATTTTTATATTACTATCAAACGGAACTCCAATAAATGAAAAATGTGTACCAGTTTCAAGCTTAAGCTTTTATTATTGGGTATCGGTCCCATCTAACGCAGAAAGAATAGTCCTATAGTACTCTGGCACAACAATAAAAAGGTAAGGCACAACAATAAATAATGGACAAGCTGTGCAAACAGCTGCGTCAAACTGCTTAGACCTTTATTTTCTAAAATATATATGTATATAAAGACAGTGCTTCTATGAAAGTTGATATGACTTCGGTCAAAAGAATGTATTTTACTTAAAGCTCAATAAATAATAACTTATTGTATTAATTGCTTTGTTGAAAGTTATTTTAATTTTTTTTTTGATACAAGCATTATATTGATATATATGGTGGTCAACAATGAGGAGGGAGAAGGACAACAGGTTCATGTGGCTTGAAACTGAGCATGGAATAAAAAAAGCGACTCATTTTTTAGGACGGTGTTATTTACACCCTCTATTTCTGTCATAAACATTACAATCCAAAATTTAAATAAAAATATATTTTAACACCACCTTATTTGTTACAAACACTCTTTTCTATTAACTGATCTTAGATTAGTGCTTAGCAATACACTCTTCCCGTGTGAGCCGACTTTATGTAAGTGCATTCATCTCTTTTTAGGCGAGCCTTATTTAAAAAACACTCCAGTATCCATTACTTGATGTTAGGCGAGTTGTTACAAACAAATTCTCCTCAAATAGAATGAGTGTGTGCATATGCACTCACTTCTTATTAGGCGAGTTTTAGAGGGTGTTAATGATTAAAATTTTATCTTTAGGGGGCATTTGTAATAGTGGTAGTGTTTGTGACAAAAATGGCGAATGTAAATAATACCGCTTTTTTTGAACTATGCTAACACCTCATGTATAAAGCCATTATAATTTTGATATAAAAGTTAATTTAATATTTTCAATTACGTACCCCTTATTAAGATAATACGTAGTTCCGTCCATATCCCCCTAATTTCCGCGTGTAGAAGACTGAAAATCTGAGGGGGGTGTATTCAATTCAGATTTTAAAAGACTCTAACTGACTTTTTAAAATCCGTAGATTCTGTTAAGTTTATGGATTGTTTTAAATCCATATAGAATCTGACAGATTTTAATGCATGGATTCTTTGGGATTTCTGCAGATTTTAATAAGTCCATGGATTTCTGCAGATTTTAATAAGTTCATCAAAAAAATCAAAAATCAAAAATCAAAAGACAAAAGACAAAAGACAAACAATAAAATAAATAAATTACGAGTTTAAAGTAACATTATCAAAAATGCAAAGACAATTAACGAAATACATTATAAAAATTCATATTGCACCCACAAAATTAGACTTCTCACCCACTAGTATTTTTTAATGAAATTGACATGAATTGTTTTTAAAAATTCGAACGATAATTAGCGGTCTAACCATTTGAAATTATGTTAATGTGCGTGATAAACACATTAGTAAAAGAGAGAATAAAGACTTTATAGGGACAAAGAATAAATTATAATGTGTTCATCACATAATAAGAAATTTGGATTTTGAGAGAGAGAGGGGGAAGGGGGAGAGAGGGGGGGAGAATGTTGAGTAAAGTTCTTAAAAGAATTAAAAATCCATCTGAAATCTCTGGGTAAGTGAGAAGATTTCAAGATGGATTTTTTATGTATAAAAAAGGCTTTACAATCTACCAAAATCCACCACTAATTAAAATCCTACTAAGTCATTAGACTTTTGAATACCATAAGATTTAGATGGATTTTTTAAAATCTTAATTGAATACATCAAGATTTTAAAAGACTTTTTAAAATCTCAATTGAATACATCAAGATTTTAAAAGACTTTTTTAAATCTTAATTGAATACCCATGAACTTTAAAAGTCCATTAAAATCCTATAGATTCTAAATCCAATACACCCCCCTGAGTTTGTTGAAAAATATTCTGTACGGCAGACTTACGCATATAGTCAAGAAATGGACTTGAACATAGACTTATCAAATTCGTTTTCCCATTTACCGCAAAAAAGGAAAGTCTTAAAGTCTTAAAGCAATACTTCGATTGACTTGAAGTATTCACATGCATAACAAATTGTTCCTTCTTATATAACCACTGCACCAAGAATATATAGATTTATTTTATGCAACAATTAAAATTTCTTAAAAAAAAAGTAACAATTAAAATATAGCTATTTTAAAAAAAATGAAATATTACCAAAATATATAGTTTTATCTTAGTGTCCAAGTTATCGGTATATTTCTATCTGTATATTTGTAAAATATTTTAAATTTAGCAATTATAATTAATAAAGAAATTTCATCCATAAGTAACCATAAAACTAACAGATATATTTTTTTAAAAATATACTATTCTTAAAATTTAATATTTTCAATTTGTTTATTAAATTATTTGTATAGATTTTTATCTGTATTATCTGTCTTTTATTTATCAAATACAATATTATCTGCATTTTTTGTAACATACAATTACAATATATATCTTTATATAAATATAAATTTACATATATTTTACAATGTATGTAATATTTATTACAGATAATTGTTGGGGAAAATATTATCTGTTTATATATTTTTTACATATATTTTACAATATATGTAATAGTTATAACAGTTATTTTTTGGGAAAAATTTATCTTTAAATTCTTTTATCCGTATATTTTACGATATATGTAATATTTATAACATATATTTTTCAGGGAAATATTATCTATATATATTTTTATATGCGGAGTTTACGATATATGTAATATTTATAACAAATACTTTTTATATAATACCTTTTGCAACATATATATATATATATATAATGGGTGATTTTAAACATATCCGCTTGTTTTGTCGGCACATCCACCTTCCTAAACTTTATTAAGTTTATCCACATTGGTCATTAAGTTCACCCATGTTTTGGAATAAACATACAAAAAATTATTATTAATAGTTCTTAGATTATTTTAATTTTAATAAGAGATTGTTTAGAAATATCACACTCGATTTTGTAGTTGTAGTTGTACGATGAACATAGTTTGTAGTTGTACGATTTTTGTGCTGGGAATCAATGTTAATATTAATAATCAGATTATTCATGGGGTGCAACCAACATTTATATCAGCGTTTTGTAATTGCAAAGTGTGGGAGTATAAAATTATAACCTCTATTCGGGCCGAGTATTCAAGGGAATGCCCAAGATCCATGGAACAAGGTTGAATAGGGAATGAGGATTCATAGCAGTCATATAAAGCTATGGATATCCAGCCGAGTAAAAGCATTCTAGCCGAGCATGAAGGTCCGATATAACCGCTTACACTTAATCGAAACCAACCATTGGGGATGTGACACGTGGTAACAGTTGCCCGCTGAAACTCCATCAAGGAATTGGCCAATCATATGGATTTTACAGACGCGATGGATTCAACTTTGTAAGGTCAAGCACCTAGGTTCAAGACATCGGCAGCACCTGAATGCTAACAAGATTTTATTAAAAAAAAAATTCCAAAATATTTTTTAAAAACCCAACCAAGCAAAACTATATCTCCACAAACTTTAAGTTTCTTTACAATTTTTAGTTATTCAACCTTATTGAAAATTTACATTCACTCATTAGAGTATTTCTAATGGTATAATCAAAATAGCAATTATAAATTTATAATTAATTTTAACAATATTGGCTAAAAAACTACCCCAATTGTACAATCAAATTTTAGCAACCTTTAACCAATGACCAAATATAGCTCCACTATAATCAAAATTAACAGCATTTTTCAATAATCAAAATGGGGGCAACTAATTCTATTGGCTAAAACAAAATATAAGAGAATGTTTTCAAATTTTAGATAATCTTTAACTTTAATTTTTTGAAAAAAAATCTGAAATGCTCAGCAACACTATCTTGGGGAGGAGACAAAACACTGATTAATTTTTAGTCAATCAATGTAATCACAAATTTAGTTATTGAAAAAAAAAATTAATCATTGGAGAGCACCATATTATTAACTTCAAGATTATTACATTAAAGATAGTCTTATACGTTTTCTAAATAACTTACATTATCTGTTTATCTGTACATTATATTCAGTTAATATTCCATACAATTTTATATGTATAAGCCAACAATACAAATTTAGCTGTTTCCGTAATGTACCTTTTTATAAAAAATAATTTTTTTATAAATTGATACTATTAAACTAACTGATTGAACAAATCAATTTTATTAATATTTATATATTTCATGATGCTTTTTTCATTTTGACCACGCAATTCCTACCTACCATGTGTATCACGAAAAGTTTAAAAGCATCAAGTCTCCTTCCAAGTAGAAAGGCCGTGTCCTCTTCCGCCAAAAGGCAGTGACAACTAGCATATAAATACCAGAGCCACTAGTCTCCAATATCAACTCATCAATTTGTGTGTCCTCACAATCATCTACAAAAGATCGAATGAGAATTTCAGTCTTAATTCCCATTTTCATTGTCACCATACTCACCATTTGTTGTGTAAGCATCGTTCCAACGAATGTCCAATGTTTGGAGGATCAAAGAAGTTTGTTGCTCCAGTTGAAGAACACCCTCAAATTCAATTCTTCATTATCTACCAAGCTGGTTCAATGGAATCATAGTAAAGATTGTTGCCTTTGGGAAGGCATCACTTGCAGCAAAGCTGGCCATGTTATTGGCTTAGACTTGAACAGCGAATCAATCTCCGGTGGAATCGACAATTCAAGTAGTCTTTTCAGCCTCCAGTTCCTTGAGAGCCTGAATTTGGCTAACAATGACTTCAACTTTGCACAAATTCCATCCGCGTTCATTTACCTTACTAGTTTGACATATCTGAATTTGTCAGACTCTTATTTTGGTGGGCAAATTCCAATTGAATTGTCTCAATTGACGAGGTTGGTTACTCTTGATCTGTCCACACCCGACTCTAGAATCCATTCGCTAAAACTCAAAAATCTGAATTTAAATGTGTTTATTCAAAATCTCACACAGCTTACTCATCTTTATCTTGATGGCGTAAAGATATCGGCTCGGGGATATGAATGGTGCCAAGCAGTATCTTCTTCATTGCCTAAGTTGAGAACATTGAGCTTGTCAAATTGTAATCTTTCAGGACCTATTCATCCATCTCTTGCAAAAATTCAGTTTCTCTCTGTAATTCGTCTGGATGAGAACGATCTCACTGGCCCTGTTCCAGAATTTATTGCCAATTTCAAGAACTTGACAACTTTGAGCTTGAGTTCTTGTAATCTAGTTGGAGTATTTCCACAGAAAATATTCCAAGTGCAGACTCTAAAGAATCTTAATTTATCGAACAATGGATTACTCCATGGTTCTTTGCCAGATTTTCCCAAGGATCGATCGCTTCAGAGTTTGGTGCTAAAAAACACCAATTTTTCTGGGGCATTGCCATATTCTGTTGGTAACCTTAGGATGTTGTCAAAAATGGACCTGGCCTTCTGCAATTTCAGTGGACCAGTCCCAAATTCAATAGGCAAACTTACTCAGCTTGCTTATTTAGATTTCTCATCCAACACGTTTTCTGGTCCGATCCCATCATCTCTATTTGCTGTGCCATCATTACAAGTGCTTATCCTTACCAGCAATCACTTTGATGGTCCACTACCTGAAATTTCCGGTGCATCCTCTTCTCTGCTGGATACATTGGAATTGGATGGAAACAGGTTAGATGGAACTATCCCGTCATCTTTCTTTGACCTCAAAAGGCTTACTATCCTCTCTCTGTCGTTCAACAATCTTAGTGGTACTATACAGCCGGAAAACTTTCATAAACTTGTTAATCTCATAACTCTTGATCTTTCGTACAATAGCTTGTCAATTGAAACAAATGGCAACAATTATAGCTTGCCTACATTTCCCCAGCTCACCACATTGAAATTGGCTTCTTGCAAGCTCAGAAACTTCCCAGACCTAAAAAACCAATCAACGCTGTTCTATTTGGACCTTTCGGAGAATCAAATTGGTGGAGAGATACCAAATTGGATTTGGCATGTCGGCAGTGGAAGTCTATCATACTTGAATCTTTCTCGTAACCTTCTTGAGAATCTTCAAGAACCGTATGTTATTCCTCCTAGGCTCAAATTTCTTGACTTAAGTTCGAACCAACTCCAAGGGCAATTGCCGATACCACCTCAAACTGTTAGCTACATTGATTATTCTTCAAACTTTTTCAGCTCTTCAATCCCCGTTGATATTGGTTATAATCTCACCTTCACTGATTTATTTTCCATTGCAAATAATAATCTCACTGGAAACATCCCGATATCCATATGTAACGCTAGGTACCTTAAAGTCCTTGATTTGTCCAACAACAATTTGAGTGGCTCGATACCCATGTGTTTAATCGAATGGAGTGATGAGACTCTCGGGGTACTGAATCTAGGGAAGAACCAACTCAGTGGAAAAATTTCTGGAGTATTTCAGAAGAATTGTGGTTTACAGACTCTAAATCTATGTGAGAATCTTTTAGAAGGGAAGGTACCAGAATCACTTGCCAATTGTACTATGCTAAAGGTGTTAAACCTTGGGAACAACCGGATAAATGACACTTTTCCATGCTTATTGAGTAATTTTTCCAATTTGCACGTTCTTGTGTTGAGGTCCAATATGTTCCACGGGGGCATTTACTGTCCAGGGGTAAATCAGAGCTGGCCAAATCTTCAAATCATCGACATAGCTTCAAATTACTTCACCGGTCATTTGGTACCAAAACAATTCTTAAATTGGAAGGCTATGATGGATGTTGCTGGTGATTTAAAAACAAAGGAGAATCACCTGGGTTTCAAGGTCCCACAATATGACGAGTTATATTGCCTGGATACTGTGACAATCATCAACAAAGGACAACAGATGGAGTTGGTGAAAATTTTGAACATCTTCACCTCTATTGATTTCTCAAACAACTATTTCGAAGGGGACATACCAGAAACTGTTGGAGAACTTAAATCACTCTATGTTCTCAATTTGTCGCACAATTCACTTACGGGATCAATCCCGCCATTGTTTGGGAATCTTAAAGAGCTTGAATCGTTAGACCTCTCAGCAAACAAGCTAGTTGGACAAATTCCACCGGAGCTTGCTAGTATTACATTCCTTTCAGCCTTGAACTTGTCATATAATAAGCTGACCGGAAAGATCCCGATTGGCAACCAGTTCCAAACATTTGCAGAAACCTCATTTGAAGGAAATGAAGGATTATGTGGGCTTCAATTGAATAAAAGTTGCAGTGATATTACCCAAATTGTACCAACATTTAAGGACAAGAACTCACATCCTAAAGATGGGAATAAATGGGAATTCTTGAGTGCTGCTGCGGTGGGACATGTTGCGGGCATTAGGATTTGTCATCGGGCCACTTTTTTTCTGCGAAAGATGGAGTAAATGGTACTGGAAGCACGTAGATCATGTTGTTTTGTGGATTGTCAATCAGAAAGGTTAAGGAAGCAGAAATCGTAAAATAAAAGCATAGAAGAATCCAATTAGAAGAATATAGTGCAGTTCGAGCTTTGCAGCAAGTGGGGCACTTCTAGTTTCAATTTTTTTGAGTGTGAGTTTGTTTGTTTTTAGCTTGTTTGTTTTTATGTTTGAGTGTGAGTTTGTTTTTAGTGTTTCCGTTTATAGTTTCTTCTTCTTTCTTTTTCCTTTTTTTTTTTTTTAATTTTTTTTTTTATCTTGTTCTTCTTTTTTACTTGAGAAAATAAACCTCATTTTTGGAGTGGAAGTAACTCTATAATATGGAATTAAAGCACGGGTCTCATTTTGAATGGACTTTTATAGCAACATTTAGCACACAAACATGCAAAGAATCAAGAGAATAGTTCATAGAGTTATCTATATATATACATAGTTAAATATTTGCAATGACTATAAATTAGTTCAAATAGTTATGAACAAATTGTTATAGGCATGGACACAGGGACGTATGCACTTGAGCTTGAACGGATACGGTCGTACTCCGCTATTTTATGATTTTATATATATATATATATATATAATTAATAATATTTATGCTTGGTATTTATAATAAATAATAGGGTGCATTTGACCATAAATTAAACATGCTAACTTCTATCTCAAATTAAGATTAGCACTAATATTTATTCAATTTAATCAATGCTAACAATTACAACTTATTGATAATGATGTCCAAAAGTTATATATATGTGCTATCGAGATCCTTATACTAAGGAATTAATAACTACCTCACTAAGTTGAACTATACCAAATTAAACTATACTGGAATCTCTATACAAAATACTTGGTGGGATAAATTTGCGTACCTTGTGGTCATCATTATGATATGGGTGTTCTGATATTGAGAAGTTTATGTTGTTATTTATACACTTTTCATATTTACACCGAATACATCATTCGTGTAAAATAATTATCTTAAATAAGCCACTTTAAGTAATAAAACTAATGTTAAGAAGAGATATGAGCTATTTGTGCTAATTATGGTGAGATTATTGATACTATATGAGGTGGGTATCGTATGAAATATATGGATAGATTTACTTTAAATTATTATATTATCGTTGTTAATGGGTTTTCCAACCTAATTTGAGTATAAAAGTATATTTATGCATTCTCTTTTTTTGATACATATCTCGTATATGTATAATTTCATATCGCTAATAATTAGCTTTTGATTCATATATACTTGATATCTCAATTGATTTGAGATTTACATAGTTTTATGATTTGGCACCGTATCGTACCATTTGGTTAGTTATCCTTACTTTTACATTTTGTGTTTGGATTTGTCATTTTTTCTATCAATCTAGGATGATCAAAATATGATTCTGTAAGTATCTACGAGTCACATTATAGTGCACTGTTTGTGAAATTTTAGTGCACCGTCCAAAAAGTATGCATTTATTTAAGATATTGTATTTTATTTTTATTTTACTCTTTTCTTATGATTGGTTAATCAACCTAGAAATTTGCAAATTGAGTTATGTCTTTTCCATTGTGTATTATTATATATTTAGAACTATTTTGAAAATTTTCGTTACTTTCGGACTTGAATTAAGTATTTCGGAGGCATTTTTTGAACCAAAATATTTACTCATTAGCTGGATTTCAAACAATTTTGAAAACTCATAACTTCTTCATTAATTATCCAAATTTCACTTCATAAACTCCTATAGTTTCGTCTTATTTCCCTCTACAACTTTGTGTTTTGAAAAAAGGCTAATTCCTGCTTTTCTTTTGCTAAAACTGAGTGCAAAATAAGTCAATTAGAAAAGTTATAGAGCTTTGAATTAGCTTCCCATTAATTTAAAGATCATCCCAATTGGAGTTCAGAGCAAAGAGTTATTGCCAAATTATGAATAGTGCACCATTACACATTTGGTCAGTCGTGTTTGACCAAGTCAACTGGTTTTTTTTTTATCCACACTCTTGTTTTATTTCACCCCTTTTAATCTCATTTTAACCCAAAACATACACCTCAATCACTCCAGCACACTTAGAGAGAGAGAGAGAGAGAGATAGGAGAGAAAATGGGAGATTTTGGTGCATGGTAGCATTCTTGTGTTAATTGCGTATATCTCTAGTTCTTCGAGTAGCGAATCCAATTTCGGGGTCGGTTTCCTCATTCGGTTGCTATAGGTGGTATGTTATGGGCTATCTATTTCTGTCCAGAGGTTACTAAGGTGGGAGCTCCTTTTCTTTTGTTAAATTTCTTGATTTAAATGGTTGATTGAGTAGTAGTAGACTTATGGTACCAAATTAATATTTTCCCTTGTATGTTTGTGGTTCAAGCTTGTTAAGTACGACCGGAACCTATGGATGGTTAATATATGTGTTGTAATTGATGAATTAAAAGGCCGATCAAAATGCATGTCACTATTCAAGTGTTACTTTGGGATTTTTGTACCAAAATGGCTTGATACACCACATGTATGCCTAATACTTGAAATTTTTGCATCTTTAAAATCATTTTTATGCTTGTGGTTAAACATGCACAAGGTGTTTGATGATACTACTAGAGGGTCTAATATTACTCCTCTTACTAGTTTTTACTAAATTATAGAAACTATTATGTGATCTCGGATCATTTCTTAACCAGTTTGATGGGTCATCAACCCTTAGACTACGAATGTAGCAAGAACCTTAGAATTTGTCAAAAGATGGAAGATGGAAACCTTAACCTAACCGTTGAAACAAGAATTAAACCTTGTTATAGTACAGACGCTACAATCAATTGATGAAAAATTGATTAATAAGTCAAGAACAATTGAATTTCATCATTTCAAATTATTCAACAAGTTCAAATAAGAACTCAAAGGTACTAACACTTAATAATTGCAAATCACGATCTACTTAATAATGTTTGACAACCACTTTTAAATAGGAGAAAACAAAGCCTTAGAATCATATTACAATAAGGAAACTAATCGTACTTATAAAAGAAAAAGAATAACTCCTAGAATATTTCTAGATGAAATTGCATGTCACTTAGTATGCTCACAGTTGGTGTGCACACTTGACTTAAATCTTATATTAGAGAGATGTTTTCCCTTCAAGGGATGATTAGTATGGTCACGGTACTAGTGCTCAATTAGTATATATATTTGATATTCCCCCTTTCGATTTCTACAGTAAAATTGTTTTATTATTTTGTTTGGGATGGGAACCACGCAACATGTTCACATTGCTTCATGAATTAAAATGTGTATGGCATATACTTACTTATAGAAATTGCATGACACTTTTGATTGTCTAACTATACTTTACATATAAACCCTATATTTTCCACTAGGCTTGGGTGGGGAGAGCTAACAAGGGAAAGGGAAAAAAATCTTAACTTCCTCTGATACTTGATAACTGTAGAGTCTTTCATAACCAAATGATTATAATTTTAAATTTTTATGTATTATTTTTGGATATGTACTAAACTTAAACATATTTGTATAATTAGTTACTTTGCGGCATTTAGAATTTCTTTCTAAGAAACTTGAAGTTGTTATATCATAAACTCTTACTTATGACAAGATACACTACTTTATGTAAATTATAGATTTGAAGATTTCTATTATTTAGTTACTTTGATTAAGTTGAGTATATTGGATAAGGATATGTTTTTTATGCTCATTAGTCCTTGATGACGAATGATTTACACTCTACTCAACCACCCGTGTAACGGTATATCCTATTTGTAAAACATGAGTTGATAAGTGATTATTGTCAATAGCAAACGTAGTCCGACTTGATACTTCTTTATTAAATATGAATTTCTTTCTAAAAAACTAGTTTTATTTCATTTTCTTAATTATTTATTTAAATGATTATTTTTTCCTGCAGTTGCTAGTGATAGCATCCGTGATAGCTCACTTCTTAAGGTCGTTGCCTCCTTATAAGAAAAAAATGTGTCTCAGAGTTACATAGTAAAAAAACAAAATAGATACAAATGAGCACATTCAAGTACTCGCACATCCAATATCAAATCTTGGGCTTCAAGAGACATCTAGTATTTGGGGGTGGTGCCATACTAGTTGGGCTTCCTTTGTCCCCTGGGCTTTTCCATTTTTCTAGCTTGATTTTCTATAAGGTCTAGTTTGGCAGTAATATAAAAAATACAATTTATTTTTTATATTTTATTTCAAGTAAAAAGTTACTAATTTTTTCTTAAACCATCCTTTCAAAAATGATAATATAAAAATCTGAATAAATTAATCAAATTAAAAAGTTACTTCCTTTTGTTTCAAATTCAAATACCATCCTTTCAAAAAGGAGAATATAAAAATCTGCATAAATTAATCTAATTAAAACTCACTTTTTTTGTCCTTTTCTTTCAAACTCAAACACCATCCTTTAAAAAAGGAGAATATAAAAATCCATACTCAAGCAAACCAAATTACACAAACACAGGCTGACTTTAAAAAAAATGAAAGCTAATTAAAATACATTTTTCGTGCAAACAGCCAATTTGTGAAATACATCAAAAAAATTAATAAATTTGGGTTTGTATTTTAATTTAACTTGAGGGGGTTTTGGAGCTATAGGCGATCTCAGTATCGCTATTGACGGCCCAAGCAAAGTGAACAAAACATAAAGACAAAAAATAAGGAATAAATATATGGAGAGGAAAAATCCCAAGGGGTTGCTATAGTAGTAATGGCAAACTTGAGACTATGTAGGTAGGCGCACATTCTCAAATTTAATTCCCTGCTGTGTGAAATCTTTCTTGGACCACTATGAGCATTTTCTAGTCAAACAACTACATCTCATGAGATTAGTGGGGGTGGAGTCCGATACCCATGGTTATCTAAGAAAGAAAAAATGTATATATAAGGAGAGGAAGGAAAGAGTTAAATGAAAAGAGTTAGCTAACTCAGCCTTTTCTATATCGTAAATCTTCATCACTCGCACATACGATTTTAAGTTCAAATTCGGTGGTGTTATCCCTATAAATTTCTATATTGTAAGCATCTTGAACCGTACTAGATAATGAGCCTCCATATACATGTTATAATTTGGAAGCTGTGTTAAGTGATTTGACCCCTCAGCCACTTTCTAGGTCAGGGCCTTCAATTTTTCCTTGAGCTCGTCTAAAGCTTTATTCCCTTTTGAAATCACCTCTTATGGAAGAATGATATCATCCTGCACACTAACCGAATGCAGAATAGGCTCGTAGTATGGATCATGATAAGGATGATATGATGGTTGCCATTGTTGAGGTTGATGTTAGGCTGCTTTGGGTTGGACTTCTTGGTGTAGCCAATTCTCGATTAAATCAAGTTGTCTGTGCAGAGTATGTGGTTCTATAGGAGTTGGAATATTATAGTGAATGGATAGTGGTGCGAGTGGCATAGGTGGGGCCCTTTTACAAGCTCGTTCGCAATTGGTTAATTATGAATAGATGGCAGTGCAGGTGGTGTGGGCGGTGTCTCTCTTGTTGGCTCATTCATAACATGTCATCCTATATCTATCTTATCCAACTGAGCCTTTGTGGATCGTTGATCAGCAACTAGCAATGTCAAACTCTTGCTAATGTCCATAAGCATTCGATACATATTTCCCCGAGTTGGTGTGGCTATAATCTTACCCTAATATAGTGTTTGTTGGATCTAAAAAAATAGGCCCTAGCAACATTCCTTGGTAAATATTTTGTTGAGACACCCCTTAATTTTCGTAGGAAATACCTAGCGGTGGATCCACTGCAGTGAAAGAATTCCTAGTGACCTTATTCGAAGTTTGTGGTTGTTGGTGCTCCATATCACTTGGTGTATTCAGTTGAATCAGTCTACCAATGCTATCTCATTCAGTCCTAATGGATGCCAAATGGAATATAAGTATTTCCGCGTATGGAATACTCTCCCAAAAACAAAGGAAATATAAACTATTAGTACTCGCTAAATTTCTAGAAATACGTTGATCGAATAGACTTTTAACCACACCATAAATAGACTAACCGTGACAACTTAAAAGCCCCGTATGGCCAGAGGAAGGATAGGAATGTAAATTCCTTGGGTTCCCTTGTCGAACTAAATTTTGAAAATCATTTTAAAAAGACTTTTTAGAAAAATTATTTTTGAAAACACTGGAAGTTCTCTACTCATGAGTTTTTTGTTCATAGAACCCGTGATAGGAAAATTACGAAGATTATCAGTCTCTGTGAATTTTTATAGAAAAGGTTGGGCAGCCTTCATCCGTACTTACCAAAATCGTGATTGTATGATTGGCAGGGCCTTTGTTCATTGGATTCTCACGACTATCGGTCATTAAAATGATGCAGAAAATTTTGCTAGCTGACTTATTATATGGAAGCGTGGCTGAATCGGGTAAGTTTTAAGTCTCTCTCTTATTTAGTAGGTCTTATGATATACCTTAAGGGCACAGGTACGTGTAAGGACCTTTTAATATACCTCTACCAGGTACGTGAGGGGTAAACTGCTCTATATACCTCAATAGGGTACTAAGGCAGGGAGAGTCGTCCCAGGCGCTTTTGGCTAATGTAGACTCGCAAGTCCTTGGCCTAGTCATGACTCTGGTCCCACGGTTGATAGGGTAAATTCACACTCGTGAAAATGCATGATAATACGTGAATGTGTGCAAAATAACAATATGATTGTTCGTTATATATTAATCGATGCTTTAGGGTTTGTTATGGTATTTCACTAAATTTTAATTTTGAAAAATATTTTACTCACATAATTAGCAAATAAAGGTATCAAGATATCTACCTAGATCGCATATATGTTATCCTAGGACTAAAGTTTTCTTAACTCACAAAATTATTTTAGGAAAGATGTGTTTTTTAGAGTCGCCAGTTTGTTTTGCAAGAAAACAAACAAAAGATTGTATAAAAGAAAATCCAAAAACGGACTGTCTTTTACACATTTGAAACCAAAGATAACTTGATAATTTCTTTGCTAGAGTTCGGGAACTACGTTACGAATTGGGAAGGTGTTAGGCAACCAATCTGCCTTTTCAGTTTATTAATAGATCATGTATTTAATTCTTATTTTAGATATCCTGCAAATAGTTCTTGATGTTTTCAAAATTGCCCTTTCAAATAAATTCAATTTAAAATAGTACTCATAAAATCATAGTCGAACTCGTAAGCGCCTACGTATTCATTCGTAGAATGCATGAAATCAAAGTCTCGTAGTTTCACATGTTTCGAAATTGATTTTGTGATAGTTTTGTTTGAAAATGTGCCAAAACATTATTTTAGTTTTCTTGTAAAATTTAGAAAGGACTTGTTTTAAAAGAGGTGAACTTCTTTGTAAATTATTTAATTTTTCATGAATAAAACTTGTATTTAAATGCGAAAATTAAATTGAGAAGAGTTATAAATGCGTACCATTAATGCTTGAAAAGAAAATAACTTGCCTTCTTGTAGAAGAACTTTTCCTTCTTCTCCAAGCTTCATTCCTCTCCAAGCTTTCTCTTTCTAAAATTATTACTCTCTAAAAATATATTTTCTCTCACTAAAATAAATCTACTCTAAAGCATACCCGAAAGACTCTTAAAAATTACCCCTAAACACCCTAGCGAGCCTCTAGTTGAACTCCTCCTAAAAATGACCCCTTAGGGGGGTAGTTATAGAAAAATCTCACGAGTGTACGGCACCGGCATGCGACATGCAACTTACGGCTCACAAAACAAGGCAAAAATGAAAAAAATTAATACAAAAGGGTGCCGTACGACACCCTCCCTGCCGTATGACAAGGGAGGAGTGTTGCAGGGCCATTTCTTTTCAAAATGGCTGCCGCATGTTTCCATTTCACTATGTACGGTTGCCGCATGCTTATTGGTTGTAATATGTTGACTGTTGCATGGTTCAATAAAAGTAAGGACCACGACTATGCATGCATGTGATGTTAATTCCCCATTTGCACTTCATATTTAAAAATTGTCAATATATATATATTTTTAATGTATTTATATATTTACTAATTGTATATCTAGAGTTGCTTGAGCATCTTGCATTGTCATGGAAAACACTCTACTTTGTGATCTACATCCTCTTTGGTTTCCCGTAACACCCCATTGTATATTTTTCGATGATCCTCTATTCCCCATGTTGACACTCCCCTTGATGATGTTGCTTCAAATGTAGGACAATTTATCTTTATACGGCATGGTTGCTTGCATTTGTAACATAATTGGGTATTAGCCATCTTACAATCTTTAATCATGTGCCCTTCATTATCACACCGAAAACAAGTGATCCCCCAATACCGTTCATTAGTTGATACATTTGTAGACGAATTAGTTCTACCACCCTTACAATCTTGATGTGATGACTGTGTTCCTCCATCCTCATAGTGTAGGAAGTCAAATATGCTCCTTTTCATTGTCTCACTCCTCCTTTTTAATTCCTTCACCACCTTCTCTGCTTTTATTGCGTTGGCAAGTAAATCTGTGTTATTCATCACTTGAAGAAATTATATCCTTGATCTAATTGCCAATTGTGATCCTCCTTGGAACCTATGACATCTAGCTACTTCATTTTCAACGAATTCATGGGCAAATCTAGATAACTCTATAAACTTTGCTTCATATTACATTAAAGTCACGTCACCTAGAGTTAGCCATATAAGTTCAATTCCCTTTCCTTTTCTAGCTGTTACTCTATAGGAAAATACTTATTATTAAAAAATTCAACAAATTGGTCCCATTCTATGGCAGTTGAAACCCGATGCACCACTCCACCAACCATTGTCAATAGTCTCTTTGTAGCATCCCACCAAAATCGAGCTTCACCCTTTAACATAAAAGTTGTCAATTCTACTTTTTGCTCATCAGGGACTCCAATAACCTTGAATATGATCTCTATACTCTTTAGCCAACTTTCTGCAAATAAAGGATCGGTTGTTCCTTAGAATTTTGGGGGCGATAACTTCATAAAACGCTCATGCACTGTACTTCTATTATGAACACGTGCATATTCTCTATCCATTAGTTAAACTACATCCTGAAGTACTCTTTCATATCTATTAGGTTCATGTATTTCATGTTCTCTTTGCACATCCCCCCTCGAATATCAACTATAGTAGGAGCATGAGATTCCTGCCTTTCAGCCACATTATGATGATCTCCTTGTTTAATGTTCCATGTTGTCTAGATTACACAATAGTGAAAAAGGGCTAACTTAATTTGGTGATTAAACTGTACTAATTAGCTCTGAACTAGGTTATGATCCATATATTTCTAAAAAGTTTAGTGTGTCTACTTTCAAACCCAATTTACAGTTCGCAATTCGAAGTTCTGTACAAAGAGTTATACCAATTCTAAGACAGGTGCACAAAGTTGTCTACAAATCAAACATACAACCCTTATAACTTTAAACCAACATCATTTAACTATTTTCCAGCATATATAACATCTTTCCACCGATTAAAATTGACATACATTGGGTTGAATCAACTTCACCATGAAAACCCTCAAATACACCAAGAACACACGCATACACCATGAACACACCCATACATGTATGCTCTTCTCCTTCTAATCCAACTTTTCAATATGAAAAATCATAAAAGCATGTAAAATAAATGAAGAAAATATAAACAACGTAATTTATTAACCAATCCTTGATTTTCTATGATTTTTCTTTAATTTTCTCTTCTCTTTTCTTCTTCCACTTATTTTACTATTTATTTTTTCTATTTTTGGTAAGTAATTAGAATTTTGGGAAAAAAAATTAGTATAAAATATCTATTATTGCTGAGCCAAGCATCTCAATTTGGCTTGTCATGCATAAATGACATTGAAGGAGAACAAGACACCTAGCACATGCTTGCAAATTTACACATAAACACCACTAGCACTTTATCTTCAGGTTTAACTTAATTTCTTCAATCTTTTTACACATGTAAGTACATCATACTTTCTCATGTGAAATTCAAGCTTGTACTACAACTTCTACATAACATGCTTAATCCAAACATATTTACACTTAGCATTAAACGCTTGCTAATTGCAATGATGCATGGTGCATACTAATCATGCTTAATTATGTAAATAAAATATGTTTAAGGTTTGGGTGACATAGTTGTGAACACCCCAATCCACGACTCTCGTGTGAACTTGATTTTCATACAAACAAGCATTCTGCATCAAGTCTTAAGTCATCATGCATATAAGAGACCATTAGGAAAAACCCTGATTTTCGAACGCGTCAGGAATCTACCGCAAGCTCGAGCCGCACGCCCCGACTCCTAGCCACACGCCTTAGCCGCACGGTTGGCTTCGAGCTGCACCCCCTGCGGCTGCCCTCATTTTGAAGTGTTTTTGGCGGAATTTTGCTATAAATAGGACCCTTGGGGTGTCATTTGAGGAGATCAACATTCAATAGAGTTTCTAGAGAGGAGAAGCTCTGTCAAGATCATTAGAGAGAGAAAATTCTAGAGAGGGAGTTTTTAGAGAGAAAAAATTTTAGAGAGAGAAATAAGCAAACAAGCAGTCGTCGGTCTTCTTCAAGCGCTTCAGGTACACATTTCTATAACTCCCCTGAATTTCAATACTGCATTTTTTATATAGTTTTAACACAAAAAATTAGATAATTTGTAAAGAAGTTCCCTATTTTCAAAGCAAGTCCTTTCTAAGTTTTACAAGAAATCTAAAATCCGTTTTGACACGTTTTCAAAACAAACGAAAATACAAAATAGTTTCCAAAAGAATGGAACTACGAGACTCTGATTTCATTCTACGAATGAATACG
This sequence comes from Lonicera japonica, assembly GCA_021464415.1. Classification (NCBI taxonomy): domain Eukaryota; kingdom Viridiplantae; phylum Streptophyta; class Magnoliopsida; order Dipsacales; family Caprifoliaceae; genus Lonicera; species Lonicera japonica. The sequence continues at coordinate 75,583,617 of CM038464.1, forward strand.
TAGGCGTTCACAAAGCTCGAGTCTGATTTCAAAATACAATTTATCCAGAAAGGACTATTCTGAAAACTATTCAAACTACTTGCAAGATATCTAAAAATAGGAATTAAATACATGATCCATTAGAGAGACCGAAAGGGCGAATTGGGTGCCTAACACATTCCCAATTCGTAACGTAGTTCCCGAACCCTAGCAAAAAAAATTTTCAATCAATCTCTGGTTTCAAACGTATGAAAGATAGTTTGTTTTTAAATTATCCTTTGCAGCACGATCTTTTGTTTGTTTTCTGGTAAAACAAACTGGCGACTCTACAAACTAAGCTTTCATTTTAAAACAAAAAAAGGAACCGAGAAGTGACGGGTTGGAGATCCGGATTCTCACAATAGTTATCCAATAAATATAGATTATCACGTGCTTAAATAATTATAAAGTTTATCTATAATACATTTCATGGATTAATTACACAATTTTCTGCTTTAATGCTAAATTTTAGTAAAATAATACTTTTCTTTTATATAACCACATTATCATACTGAAAAATGCCGAAAATAAAACCATCAATAATAATAAAAATCCAAAATCTCATATTTTTTCATGAATTATACTTGTCTAAGTCAAAATTTCCTAATTTCTATAATTCTGTAAAAACTAATAAGATGAATAATATTAGACATGCTAGTAATATCATCAAACACCTTATGCATATTTAATCACGAGTTTAAATATAATTTTAGTGTGATATAGCAAGCCATTTTGGTACCAAAATCCCAAAGTAACATTTGAATAGCAACATGATAAGCCTTTTTTATTTATCAATTACAACACATATATTAACCATCTATAGGCTCGGATCATACTTAACAAGCTTGAACCACAAACATGCAAGGGAAAATACAAATTTGGCACCAAAAGTTTAGTATTATTACTCAATTAATCATTTAAATCAAGGAATTGAAGAAAAGAAGGGGGGTTCCTACCTTAGTAACGTTTGGACATAAATAGATAGACCCTAATAGACCTCATACAACAATTAAATGAAGAAACCAACACCGGATTGGATTCGCCATTTGAAGAAGTTGAGATACACGCGATTTCGGTACTAGAACACAAGGATTTGGCTACCATGCACCAAAATCCCCATTTCCTCTCTTATCTCTCTCTTTCTTTAAGTGTGCTGGAATGAAATAAGGTGTTTTGGGTTGCAATAAGATTAAAAGGGGTGAAACAAAACAAGAGTTTGGTTAAAAAAATGAGTAGACTTAGTCTAACCCGACTGACTAAATGTGTTCTGGTGCAATGTTCGTGATTTGGCCGTAACTCTTTACTCGGAACTTTGATTAAGATGATCTTTATATCAATAGAAAGCTAATTGAAAACTTTATAACTTTGATTAAGGATGTTTCTCAAAATTATGGATAAATTAATACTAGAATTTCGTTGAAGACAGTGCTCTGCCGAAATTCTGTGCATATAACTGATTTTTGCTAATTGACCTACTTTGCACTCAATTTTGGCAAACAAAAAGCGGAAATTAGCCTTCGATCAAAACACAAAAGTTGTAGAGGGAAATAAGATGAAACTATGGGAGTTTACAGAGTGAACTTTGGATAATTAATAAAGAAGTTATGATTCTCCAAAATTGACTAAAATCCAACCATTGAGTAAATATTCCGAGTTCGAAACATGCCTCTGAAATACTCAATTCAAGTTCGAAAGTGACTAAAATTTTTACAATAGTTCGAAATATATGATAAGACATGATCAAAAAGACAAAACTCAATTCAGAAATTTCTAGGTTAATCAACCAATCACAATAAAAGAGTAAAAAAGAAAAAAAAACAATATCTTAAAGAAATGCATACTTTTCGGACGGAGCACCAAAATTTCACAAATGGACTCTGGGTTGGATGAAGCCTTTCAGAATAGATACTTAAATATGACCTGACTCGTCAAGACTTACGAAATAGGATTCAAATTATCTTAAGTTGATGAGTTAGAATTTCAAGATTAGGCTAGATTTAACTAAAAAAATAAAATATTAACAAAGCCAAATATGGAATGTTACAAAATACTTACCAAAATTACAGAAAAAGATTATCAAAGCACGGAGTGTTACAATTTTAACTAAATCAATTATAATTAATTACAATAGGAAGCTAACTACCTTACATAATTATAATCAATTAGAATAATTGCATTCACACATAACTCATTTATCCAGATAAGGAAACAAACTTCGCTTGCTTATGGACTGTAGTTCCACGCTCCAATTCCATTTTGTTGCAATATTGACTTTGAACCAAAACATATTTGGTGGTTTTCTTCAACGCTTATCAAACGTAACCTCAATCTTATAACAATTTTCAATTGTGTGCGATAATTTATGTATACATTTACATGAATGAGACAAATGATCGATTGTTGATTCCATTTTTGCCCATACTTTTTATCCGACTTATTTATATTATTTGTTCGACTAATATTTTGGAGTCCTTGTTCAAGACACAGAGATCGAAATTTCTTCTGAAACATCGATAACTTTGTTGCTTCAAGGTTTGAAGAAGCGCGACCTACTCCATTTTCTTACGTTCCATTTGGAGGAGGGCTTAAGTTACACTTGGGGAAAGAGCTTGATTGCTTGGATGGAAATACTTATATCTTTCCACAATGTGGTGATCGTAGAGGTTGAAGTGCGATTTACTCATTCCTAGATGAGAATATTGCGTATTACAACTAATGGTGCAAATAAGTAACCTAATCCGCTCCAGCAACCACGAGCTGACTCGTGGCCATCCACGTTAGCAATCAGACCTGTCCTATGATCACTAGTAACTCCCTCACATGGTAGTCCATGGGGAATCTTATTCCGTGCTCGAATGTGGACTCATAAAAGTAGACCTCCCCAAGTCTATAATAGCATGCTCTCTCCTCAGGACTTGGAGCTCTGATCTTGATAGAGTCGGGGATTTGATATCTCATCCACAGAATTGGGATATCGAAGTAGAGAAGGTCGAGGGGATACGAAAAATGGCAAAAGAGCTTATGTACGCTGAATATTTTTCGATATCCTTGGTGTCATTAGACACACTGGGGGGAAGGCATATGCAGGACAACTCTCCTTCACTATCCAAAATCTCTATGGACCTCATATTTGCAATAGCGTTTGAGATATTCCCCACAGAGGAACCTTGATTTGTATTTGGAGGGATTTCTTGGCCCTGGTTCTGGTTAGTGAAATGCTCCATGAGTAACGCTATGGTATGAAGAGAAGAAGACGGTACAAAATGAGGGATAAGTTTAATGAAATCTTCCAAGAGTACGCTCGAAAACCTCTTAAATGAGTTCTCTAAGAGGGTTATATAAGCCAAACTAATGGAGGACAAAGTGATGGAAAGAATTCTAAGCTCTAAAGCACCTAGGGTTTAAGAGAAGAAGAAACACACCCAATCTCCTTGAAGAGTAGCGGTTATGCCAAAGAGCTTTCCCCTTTCCAGTGTTCGAACTTTCCACTAGGTCTAATAGAAATGAAAAACCCGGCCTCTCCAAAAAACTCGTAGCACACGTGTGTTGTTCATTTGACAGAGCTCGGGATTCCCCCAAGGATCAAACCAGAACTTTATCCTCACTAATTAGCTCATCTGAGCTAAATGGCAAGAATTAGAGGGCAATTAATGGTGCAAATTAGTAACGTAATCCACTCAACAATCAGACATGTCCCAATGGGAGGAGCTCGGAGGAGCCTTGCTCGAGTACTATAGGAAAATTAGAGCCCTTAATAAGTTGGATGCTAGCTTAAGGGTTAATTATGCATAGCAAACTACAGAGCTCGGGTTCCAGAACTATTTTGACGACCTCGGGTTCTCACCTAACCACTTTGACAAAGTAGTTGACAAACGGTATGGGCGACGCCACGTTCTTTGCAGGAGACGCAGAATATCCCTCACTTTCATTAAATGCACACCAACTGCATTTAATGCACCATAATTCATGGAAAGTAAGGTCAGAGTTGGTGATGATCAAGGCATGGCTTCAGACCTACTCTAGGAGCTGTCGCACGTGATTCCTCTCAGTCATATATATAGAAGAATCATTTACTTCTCTCAACAACTTCTTAACAACCAGGAGAAACACTGAGTGTAACACCCTATGTCTCTATTTATTGAAAATCGCGATACAAGTCGCGTGTAAAGCAAACGTGGGCTTCGGATTGCCATATTTTGCTCCAAAAGGATCAAAATGGCTCGAAAGCTTCCGATAAGTTACATTAATATATTTAAGCATGTTAGAATATCGTAAGTCATTTTAGATGGTTCGAGTCAAAATCGGGATGTAAATTGCAAATTTTCAATTTACCCGACTTCATAATTAGTGGTTAACTTGGAGGAAGCATAACTCCTTTGTTCCTCGTCAGATTGAGTTTTCGTTTATTAAGTACCCTAGATTTTTGGGTAATCTACAACTTTCGTGTTTTGGCCAAAGTTAAATTTGGACTTTTACTAGGTCGAAACTGAGCGCGAAATAGGCCAATCGCTATCAGTTGTTTATTCGGTAACATTAACGCGCCGACTTCGTCGAATTTCTTGAAAATTTTTTGTCCAGAATTTGGAGACACTTTCTTCTAGGAAGTTTTAGAGCTCCGAATAAGCTTTTCGTGGACATAAAGATCACCTCAATCAGACATCCGAGTGAGAGGTTATGGCCGGCCAAAGTACAGAGCTGCAAGTCCCTCGCATGAACAGTAGCGTGAACAGTGAACAATGTACCAGCGGGATTGATACCCATTTTTCCTCCATTTTCTACATTCTTCGTCATTTCTCTTCTTCTCCTTCTCTCTCTTCCATTTCTTCTCCTTCTTCTACATGATTTGAGAGACATGTGAGGGTGAATAAGAGGTTTATTATTGCTCATAAACACACCCAAAACACTCGCAAAATCCATTTCATCTTCTTCCCCACACTGTGAGAACCCGCGTTCTCGACGCCTAGGGGTCCTCGTGGGCGGCGATTCCATTGTTGCTTTAAAAATCGATTTTGAAAAGAATAAGAGTCGCCAGCTTGTTTTATTAAACAAACAAAAAAGGCTTGTGTAAAAGAGATGTATTTATGGACTAAATATCCTCTTATACACAATGTATGCGAAACTAGTTGATTCGAAGGTTCGGGAATTAAGTTACGATTTGGGAAGGTGTTAGGCACCCAATTTGCCATTTCGGTCTTTTGAGTAGCATATGCACGTGTTATAATTCAGCTCTTGCATGCTATTACTATTACTTTACAGCTTTCCGTGCTTGCCTTAGAAACCGAGATTTTGGGATTGGGATGAAAACGATGTGTTTCCTAATTCGCCCATGACTTTAAAAATAAGTGTGTGTGTGTGTGTGTGTGATTTGAAAAAGAGAGTTTGATAATAATAGATGCAATGAAACAAGTGATTTTGTAAAGTATTGGGCTTTTCGAAAACTGATTCGATGTGGAATCTTATACTCGATATGATATGAGGTGACTTGACCGATCGTGTACCATAGTCTATTGATTAAACCGGTATAAATGGAAGTAGTGTTCTCATAATCGAGTGTTTATCACATACACACTGCAATCTATGAGTTAGATTGGAAATATAGCGATTATCAATTCCTTCGTACAACAATGCCGCTAATCCGGGCTTTTGGAAAAGTAAGAAAGTAATAATACTATTTTGGAATTGGATTAGGGTTTGTTATACGCCTTTGGTTTAAAAAAAAAGGTTTTGAAAAGCTATCAAGTGATAGAAATTATGCAGACAATAATATGAATTATAAAACTGACAAATAAATAAAATAAGATAGAGAAAATTATACCTGAGCTCTCTTGGAGGGAGAGAATAAGGGTTTCTTGGTGTGTACCACGAAATCCCCTTGATTGTTGTTGGAAAATATCAATGGAGGGGGGTCTATTTATAGTTGAAAAAAATGCTTTGAGAGCAAGAAAAGATATTGTAACCAGGAATCTTGGAGCTTATTGCGAAGCCTTCCCACCGTTGGATCATCTCTATTTTTGGGTATGTGGTGGGAATAGAAGTTTTATAGATCATGTCAAAATTTCAGGTCGATCAAATTTTGGAAAGGTTCCCTTTTTCTCTGATTGGTACGAAGAGTTTGTTTCCGCGTAGGAAAGGTAGGTGTTGTAGACAAGGTCACTTGTTTGTACGACAAGTCAAGTTCTAACCGTTGGATCATACTGATTTTTGGATATGTATTTACAATATAAGTCTTCTAGATTTTGTAAAACATTGGAGACAATCGGAGATCAAGAAGGACTCGGTCTCCTTGGCTTGGTATAAAGAGTTTGTTCTCGCGTAGGAAACGTACTTGCGTACAACAACTTCGACAATAAACTTCTAGCTGTTGGATTTTACTGAATTTTGGATATGTTTTCCTTCCAAATGTTTTATAGCTTGTGTCCAAATTTGAGGTTGATCAGAATTCGGGAAGGCTACTATTTATTTTAATTTTCTACGAAGGACATTTCGACTAGAATTGCACGATAGACAATTGATTCTTGATGATCACATGTTCGACAAAGCTGAACTTTGAATATGTTCTCCCCCACAATAATACCTATCTACTGACCAAACTTCAAATTATTTTAACTTCGAGAAGGCCTCCATTTCATCACCCGAAACAAACTCACGGTTTTCTGAATTTTTGGAGATTCTGACCGTCGGATCGAACTGCTTTTTGAGTATGCTACTCCTTTTGGTAATGTCTAACAACTCTCAAAGTTTGAGGATGATCTGAAGTGCGTAAAATCTCCTTTCAAAAGATTTTAGGAGTTTTGATAATTTTCCAACTTCTCATCCAAGGTCCTTTCGGTTTTCTTCTTTGACCTGTATCATATGTATATAGTATGTATGCATCTAGAAATGCTTATGCATGCATGTATGCTTGTTTCTTTGGAGTTCAGAATTCTTGCGGGGTCGCAAAACGAGGTGTTCACACACACCAATCACCATTTTAGGGCTCAAAGTTGCGAAAATTGGGGGTTTTTGGATATGGTACTCCTTTGGCTTGATTCCGCTGAATTTCTTCGAGGGATTGACCCTCAATAGGTGGGAATAATAGTATCCTAATTTTTTTTCAAGTTATTACCACTTCTTGATTTCAAATCTTAGCCAAAGTGACGATTTTGTATACAAACCAACACATACACATGCTTCATGGAGCCTTGGGCAGATTTGTTATGATTTTGGTTTGATTTGCATCTAGTATCATTTTAAATTACTGATTTTATGGGAAACCCCAAGTTATATGTTCATTTTGCAAAGTTGGGTATAAAACTCTCATGTGCGGATATGACTATTAACAATATACTATGATACACTTGTATAGGATTGTATGTGTGGATTTAAACATATGGTAAGACCGTAGTTAACCCTATTGGTGGTATTATTGCTATACTTGGATTACCGAACTACGTATTGGGATTTTCTACATACCCAGCCAGTCCGTAAGTATGTTGGGCAGAAGTATAAGCTCATTTCAAATAAACAAAGTACTTTGATCTTACGGGAGAGGTTATATGGAATTACCGACTATTACCGAAATGTTTTATAATTGGCTTGGGGCCAAATTGATAGAAAGTTTATTGAACTTTCCAACTTCATAATTTTCTTGGTTTAATAATTAATTGACGGATTTGGCAAAGATAGAGTTTAAGTACAACATAAATATTACCATTTGATCTACGGTATATACATACTCACTAGCTATATATATATACCTATAAGGTGTACACATATGTGTTGTTACCATGTTTAATGTTTCTTGTAGCGTATAGCCTTGGAGTAGGGATGGCAACGGGGCGGTAGGCGTTACCCATCCCCGGAACCGTTATCGAGTGCCCGGATTCCGTATCCTACCCACAAAATGAAAGGTCACTTTATTTACATGAGGATTACTATTTTTTAACTTGATTTTGAAAATCATTTACTATTTCATCAAATAAACTATCAAGTTTTCATTTACAAAATAAATTTTCAAATAAATTCATCATTTATCAAATAAACTCTCTACCAAGTCTAAAGTGTTCAAAGTATATAAGTAACTTAGATACTTTATATGATATGGACCCATATACCCGAACCCGCGGTTATTTTTGCCATCCCTACCTTGGAGGATACGGGAGTTATGAATTGTCCTTGGGTGACATAACTTATGTGATGTTTGGAAAAGTAAGCTTGATATATATATATATATATATATCTGTATTTTATGATGTTCTAATCGATTATTATGATTTTACACAAGTAAGGGTGTATTAAGTATATGTTTGAAATAAAGATAGATTTTCATTACTTCTACTTTTGTTGGCTAGTTGATGGGTTCGAAATGAACCTTATTATTAGTTATACGGCACAATTACTCACTTGTGGGCTTGTTACTTGAGTGATTTTATTTGTACACATACATGGTTGAGCTAGTCCATGGTAGGTCCCAGGTTGGTCTCTAAAGGTTGGGGCCGTAAGTTGAGGACTGAGTGCCCCTGGGTGAAAGACCTGAAACTGTGCACGAAAACGAACGAGAGGCCCTGCTGCCGCGTAGGTGAAAGGCCACGAAATGCAGACCTGGCAGACGCTTGGATAGTTGCGAGTTGTTGAGATGATCGCCGAGAGAGAGCGAGAGGTTTCTAGATGATACAATTAAGATGCCACGTTGTGTAAACTAGCCAACGGATTTTTATATATATATATATTTCTTACTAAAGGCTATTTATATCTGAATGATATTTCTTTCACCGTATGTGTGTGGCTTATAGCTACTTTATGTTTGTAGATAGCTTTCAGTTGTATTTTAAATTGAGTGTATATCTTATGATATTTTGAGAATGGGAAAGCATTGGAAGGCATGTCATAATATGATCTTTATTACAATAAGGAAATTCCTTTCATTACTACACCTCACATGTATTCTTTCCATAACGTATATTTTTTTTTTATATATATATACAACCTATATAGTTTCTACTGAGCCCAGGTTTGGCTCACTCCCATTTTTCAACTCAGTTTTGCAGGTACAGCTCGGGGGATGGCACGATTATGAAGTCTAAGACCTCTGATCACCTTAGATATGTACAGTCGTCCGTAAACGACTTGTCTTTTACTAGTTTCGAATATTGTTTGTATAATTAAATTTCAAGTTGATTATATGTATAATTATTGGAAATGGTGCATAGTATTTTAACTTGGATTAGGACCTCATTGGAGGATTTGTAATTGGAATTTTATTTGTATGAAATTAGTTTTCAAATTTTACAGGGCGGATTGTTGTTCAAACGAACTCCTCGTGCCCAAATTTTATAAAACGGGCTTTTTCAACGGATCAAGTTTTATCTAAGAAAAATGATTTAAAAAAGGTAGTGATTTTAATATTTTAACTCGTCGTCGCGCACGACATCTGTGATTAACCAGATCCCAAAGGTGAAACTCTCGGAACGGGGATTCGGGGGCGTCACACTGAAAGACCAACAGAAATAGTTAGCAACCTACTGAGATATTGATACTGAGGATGCGACAGAGCTCTTAAGATAGAGAGGCTAGAATTTGTGTAGCCCAAGGCATACTCTCATTGTAATATTGTAAGGATAGACTAGCTAGAGAAATCATTATATGTTTGTAATGGCGACTCAGTTATATCAATAATAAAGCAAAATCGAGATCCTAACTCTATTTCACAGAGGAAGACTAACCCGTATCTTCATACTAGGCCAACCTCATCTATACGTCTTTGACTCTTTTATCTTATTGGGTTTATCATTCCAATCATTTGATCCAATCATTTGACTGTGTAGTCAAAACTATCCTTCTAATTTTTAACACCAACAACAATAAAACAAGTCAATCAATTATCAACATTTTCCAGGTACTTACATTTTACATATGGCTTAATTTCTCTTGGTTTCTGACATGATATCAACTTTTTAAATAGTATAAGAAAAGTTGTCAAGTGTATTAACTTTGAAATATCAAATGTTGACTATGGTTTCATCACAATGTAAATTATACTCTATAAGGTTTCATGTGTTGCTGGTTCATGAGAAAATATCAATTGGTGCTAACATTAATTTAGTTTTAGTTAAATTTCAGATACTTTATAATTAAGATAAGATGACTTTCTAAAAACAAGAAAATGTACCATTTGAAGGGGCTCGTGTAAGCTCGCCTATGTAGTTAATTTTTCTTTCTTTTTTTTTATTCAAGCAATGATAGATGAGGGATTTGGCCAAAGTAGTTAAATACTGTGCGTTATTTTACATAGGGCGCCACGCTTTTGTTTTTTTTTTCTTCTTCTTTTTTTTTTCCGACAAAGGTGCATAAAGAATAAACGTGAACAAAAATAACTTCCCACAACAATTACAATGATTATTTGACGGCTTTCTTTATTTAGAATTCTAAAAGTCCACCTCTTGTTGAAAGTTCCTGACAAGAAACGGTACTAAACCTTCGCAGGATTAGCTAGCCATAGAAGCAGTGCTATCCCAAGCAAGAGCAGCGTTAGTCGTGTTGACAAACACAACCAACGGACTTCTAACGAAATGGAACCCATCCGACCAAACAATCTCACCAAAATCAAATCTCCCTTCCGAACACTTCATCGGTTTAAAAGTCACAAAATAAGAAACTTCTTCTCTAAAGCATGTAAAAACTAGAACCCGAGGCCAAACAACCACTTCCACACCATTAGGACTCGCCACCTTAGAAAAATACAGAGCTGTTTTCTTATGACCCACGTTTCGAACAGTCCTCTTAACCGTAGTTGTCGATTGGAGATTGGAGATCATTATGGAAGGGTAGTTAATATTCGTGTTGATAGTGTGTCCTCTTGGGAAACTTGTCCAATCAGTACTCGGACCGAGATCTAGGACCATATGGCTGATTTGATCTTGAGTGTAGCCACAATTACAAAGATATAGAATGTAGTCACTAGTCTTGAGGTCATAAACTAGGCCCGGATCAAGTGCTTTTAATGGATCAATGTGACCGGAACCAATGTCGAAGGGATCGGACACTTTCATTGACCCACCGGCAAGAATACTGTCATGGCTGTCATCTTCATTGTAAGCTGCGAGAAAATCGGAAATTAAAATGAGTAGTACATTCCAATCATATTGTCTTCATTGTAAACTAAATTTAGCAAACTTTCTTACCGGTTTTATTTACTGGATAACCATACCTTGTGCATTAATGAGTTATATACATTCTAACGATGTACCACCTACCAATGCATTTAATATGAATAACCGGTAGATGAAACCGGAAAGTGTAACATTGATCTTAATCAAAAGGCCTCATTTTGCCCCGAAAATATATTTTACTAATTTTAATATCTATTTGAAGGTTACCATATAACCACTATAATATATATATAGAGAGAGAGAAGGCCTCAAGATACTAAAAAAAAGTTGTGACAGTCCAGGCCCCGACCCTAGCAAGATATTGTCTGGTTTTGTTTTTGGCAGGTGCAACTATGGCAACGCCCAAAAGGCCTCTCACTAGTGGGAACTCCTTGGGTGCCATGTATAGCACTTCAAATTTTCCCCACTTTCCAATGTGGGATTTTACATAAGTGGTACAAGTAAAAGCTAGCATATCTAATACAATTACCAAAATGGATGTTTTCTTGTATCGCTTAAGTAAAAAAGAAAAAGGAAAAAGCTTGTTAGTGTATGTATGAATGCCTCTTACAAAATAACTTATTATTATACATAACGTCCAGCAAAAACACATATCCTAGTGAATATATTTATTCCTATGCTATATATTAAACATTTCGGAAGTTCGCTATGTACATAAAATTACCAAATTATCTCTCGTTACTTATTTTGCAAAAGCAAAAAAAAAAAATTTGTTTATATAATGCTTGAAATAGGACTCCTACCTAAGATATTTTACCTTGAATAGCACATTTTAACCACTAAACCAAATTACCATGGCATGATTTTAAATTATTTTAATAATCTACATAGTGAATAATACTTTAAATGCATCGAACATCGTCTATATTTTGAGGTCTAATATTATATATATTTACATTAATTACAAATGATAAATGACAGTTACTTTTGGTACGTATATATGCCACATTACAGAATTACCCAATCCGGAGATTTAACACAAAAAGAAATATTACGTACGTGAAATTAATTTGAAAAGGTAAATTCTGGAATCTCGTAATCACCTGATAACACTATATATGTGAACTTTTAAAGTATAATAAATACATACGTATGATAAAAAAATTATTATCTAGTATAATATCGTACAAGCATAAAGCGTGACGCGAGCTCTAGGGTAAATCTAAACACACCTGTGGTCATGAGTGCAGACTTGATCGCGGCAGGAGACCAGTTGGGGTGCGCGGATTTGACGAGGGCAACCACGCCGGTCACATGAGGGCAAGACATTGACGTCCCGGACTGAAAATTCCAATTGGTAGAGCGGTCGATGTCATAAGGTAACAATGTTGGAGGAGTTTTGGGCGGCCATGCTGCTAATATGTTTACCCCAGGAGCAGTTATATCTGGCTGATATCATCAATTTGCGGCGACGGCGACCGCGATGACGACGATTATTTCAATATCATTCATGTATCATTAACACAACAGTAAGTACATAGAGCCTTATCTTTTAAATATAGATTAGATTACTATACGGAGATTTAATTACACACTAGAACATACAAATTATTCAATTAACAACGAAATATTTGTGATAAAAATATATTTTAGTCGCATAGTGTTCTCTTTTACCGACAAAATATTTGTAAGAAACACATTTTTGTCGTGGGACGCACTCCTGACAAGACCTATAAACAGTCGAAAAACTTGCAACAACCAAGACCAAAAGAGTGCTGACGATGAAACTCAGAGTTGTCACTAAAGAGTGTTTTTGTTAAACATGACTCAAAAGTTTAATGAGATGGAGAGACTTTTATAGACAAAAAATAAATGTCTTCTAATCTAGTAATGCTAGTAAACAAATATGAAATATCTAGTCCACCAAAGGCAATGAGGCGTTAATAACACAAGTCGTTTATAAGGGCGTCATTGTCATTATCCAATGGAAATGGGACTTATCTGTAATTACTTCATATTGCAGGGTAAGAATGTGTCATTTACGCTTCATTTTATGAAGCCTTTAACATTTGCACTTAGGGGTCTAGATCTTAGTTTAATTTACTTCGATGAATAACGCAACTGAATATAAAGGATGGCCAAAATAATTATATTTAATTTTTAAATAGTGTATAACTGTATAAGTTTAGAAATATATAGTACAACTTTTCAAAGTAGCTATATGCTTTAATAAAAAGAGTATCACTTTGACAATATGATTACCCAACAAATAAAATACAGCCCATACATATTCTGTCCCAAAGCTTATTTTAAATTAATAAATTTGAATGTGCTCCCTAGTAACAAAATATTTTAGGAGTAGATCAAAAGTAAATTTGATTACTTAAATGTGATTTCCACATTTTTAATCTTATTTTCAATTAAAGTCCTTTTCTGTAAATTAAGAACAAAATACCATTATGTATAATATTCCGGGCCTATATGGTAAAGTCTTTACATTATTTGATTACTTAAGGACGGCATTTAAAATATATATATATATATATATGTCTAAATATAATTTTAATTATTTTATGTAACAGTGACATCGTCACAAAAGCAACTTTATTATTTTTTATAACATTGAAAAAGCACAGAGACATGGGTAAAATGCAAAAGCAAAAGTTATGTCACACTACTTTTATTTAACGTTCATGAAGTTTGCATATTCTCTAACTTTAGTCCTTAAAAGGTTTAGTTGCTACATTTTGGGTATTAAAGTTTGAGCCACTTCTCATTTTTATTTTAAATTAGATGACCCGTTAATATATTTGAGGGAAAATCCATTTGTCTAAAAAATAAGTGTCCACTTTTGAATGCATGTACAAACTTGAATCAAACTTTGAGGACTAAAATTTAACAAATAAAATATTAAAGACCAAATTGAGAAAGCAACTCAAGTTTAGAGGTGTAAAAGGACAATTACGTGCCTTTTGTACATGAACATGATAAATCTTATTCAATTTTTATACAAACTGATTTAACTTCACATAAATGAATTAGTTGAGCTATATTAATAATTTACCGTACATATATTTTTCCATTTAATTAGTATCACATTAATTTATATAAAAAGTTTGTACAAAAGTAATAAGATTGGCAGTATTTTTGTGTATAATAACATATACCTTGAGAATATCAGGTGAGAGTGTGCTTGGGCCTCTGGAAGAAAAATAAGCAACCATAGGAGCTGGTGACTCCATGATAGCTGTCCTACTCGCTGATATCTGCACTTTTGGTGTACTTAATTTTGCCAAAATGAGAAATTTAATTATTAGAACCTATATAAATCAGTTTTCATCATCATATTAATTAATCATAGTAGTAAAATTCTGTACTGATATATATTAATCATTACATTACACTCTCTCAAAATCCATATTATGATAATTATATAATAATTCTTTCGTTTGGCGCTCCTGATAAAATTAGTAGAATGCATGATAGCCTATCCCTTAAAACATAGCATTAGAAAATCCCAAAATCAATGTGGGATGATTTAATCTAGTATTTTGTGGGATAAGCCTACATCCTGAAAAATTATCCGGTGTTTTGTTTTATCCAATCTGGAATTGTGACAAACATGGTATAACTAAGTTTATATAATTATGTCCACCTCCTAATCTAGCATATATACCAAACATAACCTAGGGGCTTGAGTTTATAAACAAGGAACTCCTGAATAATTCAACTTTATTAACGTTTAGTAATGGGTACCTACGGGTGGTTCGATAGGAAAGGAGCGGAAATAGGACTCGAATCTGAGCTCTTTGTATAAATACTCATATATTTTACCACTTGAATGTCCTTCTCATTCTTTTTTAAAATCGTCTTTCTACTTTTACAACTATATCACATGGAACAACTTCTTCATAGTTATATATAAATTGATCCTCACGGGCAGAATTTTTTAAATTGATAAATATATATATATATATTAAAATTGAAGATTGTCAAACATAAGGGAGAAATCATCGCAAAATCCCAAAACAAGATATATATATATTAGTCTGTGTCTAAAGAGACTAGTCTTATCTTTAAGAAAAATAAAATCTAACTTCCATTTCGTGGGGGTAGATTTTTTTATGAAAGTCTCACCACATATTTTTAAATTAACTATTTTGATCAAATTTAATGGAGGTAATTTACTCTTACTAAAGATAATTATCTTTACCAAGTTTTATGAAAAGTTCATTAATTTACCACTTTAAACAAAAGATCTTTTTTGCTTAGAGAAATAAACATTTTATTTAGATCAACTGGGGCTACAAGAATATAATAAATGACTTACGCATAGTTATCATGAATGTATCGGTGAAAATGTAAATATATCATAATTATCTTTATTAAAATTTATTATAACCAATAAGTAATCGGGAGAGGAAAAATAGCCAATGATGCATATAACTCACAAGTACGAATCAGCAAGATAGTTAGCAATTTTGGTGCCTTGAATGAAATCAACGCGGACCGTGGGGATGATATCCACGTCAGCAATTTGGCGCGTGAGAGGCTCCACAAATATCAAGGCCAAGGCGTTGGCCTTACGCGCCGCCAGTTCTGCCTCGCCGCTGGTTACGGGTCCCACCGTAGACAAGCACAAAAGCACCCTTCCTTTTGCTGTTGTGTTTCTCCAATTTCCTGGAGTACACACCCTGCAAAGGTAGATACAATAGTGGAGTGACGATTAATCAATATTCTTATTATCATTTTTAATCTCTTGTTATTTATTAGTTGATGCGCTCTTACCAATGGACTGTATTTTATTTAAAAATTAATGTGCCGCCATCAATAATCTTAAATATTTAGGGACAAAATATTTGAAAGTATATGAGCTACACAATTTAGTACACTGTGCATATACAATAATGGAGCTGGAAATCCTTTCCAGATAGCCTTGTAGGGATGGCCAAAAAAGTCCGCACGTACAAGATCGACCAAACAGACGACAGAGATTTTAAGTTTGGGTTGAAAATTTTCACAAGTTAACAAGGTTGAGGTCTCAGCCCCGAACCTGCCCCCATATCGTATTATATATACTAAGGTATATTCGTGTCATTTGGTACGGTGATGATGATAACACGATAAAATAAATAAAATTTGATAATAGGACAAAAAAGAATAATATATGTTGAATCTAAATCGACAAATATCAATAAGTCTATTTTAAGTCAATTGTTTAGTCTAGAAAGGTCCAACATTTTGAACAACTAAAATGTAAATTTAATATATTTTCATGCCGAAAGAACTAAAATTATACCAAATTAGACAGATCTATTTTCAATTTTTAAACAATATTTTAATCATAATCCAATCACGTATGTCAGTATGATTCTAAAATAGTCTAAAAACTGGACTAATGTACTGTGAACACTTCTAAAAATGACAGATTGAGATGACCAATAATATACGAACACATAACGTACGCCTTTAAATGTTACTCAATATTTTTTCTTGATTTTATTTTGCGTAATTCTATAGTCATGAAGGATATTGTTTAATTATTCTTGATTAGTAGATTTTAAATATTAAAAATTAAAATTTTTATTATAAGTTATGGCATTTTTAATGTAGACAAAATTATTAATATTTAAGAGTTTACTGTGTATATTTTATTGGTGTGGATGTTTTAATTTTGATGTGACATCTTGATGAATGGTGTAAAACTAATGCACAACATAATATATATATTTTTAATTATTATATTCTTAAACTTTTTTTAAAAAAAATATTAGTCAAAAATATTGTTTTAATATATATATATATACACACAGAGCGTGTAGACTGGATAGAAAGTACCCGTGTCCAAACACTTTTACTAACTCCTAATAAAAAAATAAAATTATACTCAATATCTATCCCAAAAAAAATAAAATGCATATGCACCCAATTCCCTTTCTCCTTCTCGTCGACCATATCCCTCTCACTTCTTTGCTACTGTCGGTAGCCTCTCGCACCAGCGAATCCTCCCACGGGAGACTCTCCCTCGCCACTCCTATACCTGATCTCCTCTTTCCCTTAGTCTAATTATATCCAAACTATAAGAAAACTATCCAGATGCCAAAATTAAAGCCTAAAACAAAATTGGGGATAATTTTGGTCGGAGTTGTTTTCTCGGAAAACGAACAAAGTTAGATTCACTAGTTTGGCACCCTTTTAAGATTTCTCGACTTCCCTATAATTTGTAATAAAATTATGTACCATTAATTTGGTACTCTTGGTCAGCAAAAAATATAATTTTACTCAGAGAAACACCCATCCTCTAGTGTATCTCTTTTTTACTATTCCTCTGTTCTTTAGGTTGTGGAGTTGGCGATGAAGATGGGGGAGAGACCGTATTGGGGATCTAAGGAGTGATTTGGGGGACAGAGAGAGGGGGCTCGACTAGAAAGACGGGTTGCCGGCGTGGAGTTTGCTTGTGGTGAAAAGGTCAAGAGGTATAGAGAGAGAAGGGGGAATGCATACTGATAGAGGGAAGTAATTGTGTATTTTTTTATTTTTTTTTCAAAATTTCTCTCGCTTAAGAGGTCTTTGGATGGAGGTTATAGTTACCCAGTCCACACGAATAATATTATATATATATATATATATCACACACACACAACGTATACATATAGAGAATTGACATGGACTTTTTATTTTCTTTTGTAACGGGAGAACAACTTTGGCCCCAGGCCTTTAGGACTCAAATTAGTCTCGTAAACTCTCGAACCAGGCATACACGCCCCAAGGCCCTAAATAATTTGAATCAAGAGAGCGCAACCACGGGGTATCAAACCTGCAACGTCATTGTAATTGTCTGTGCAGGAGATCCGCCGACCAATCGAGCTAGCCCTTAGGGGCAATTGAGATGGTAGTTACTTTTCATCATACGCTATTGTTAGTACTTCTTTAAATTAACACATCTTTATACTTTGAAATGATGATTTCACATTTTAGTTACGTTTATATAATGTTTAAAAGATCAACCGTCTAAGTTGAGAATTTTTTTAGAACATAAACTACTTATTTTGATATTTTAAGTAATAAAAGGTATTAACTATTGTGAGGACATGTATACCATAATAAGTTAAACCATACCATTATTTACTACAAATTAGTAAGAATATCAAGTAATTATCATATTAATCATCGTATATATAGTTAATATAACAATATTTGGCGGATCATCGCCCCTAAATATAACAAAAATGTATAAACTTAAAGTTGTACCCATCATAACATATGGTGAAAAGTATATAACATCCTGCCACTCTCTCTCTATATATATATATTAATTTATATTATATTTAAATTTTATGGAGTAGTGGAATATTAGGTATTTTATACCATAGGTTATATATGGTGGGCATTTCTTTAAATTAACATATATTTAATCTTCAAGCCGGTGATTTAACATTTTAGTTATGTTTAAATGATATTAAAAATACTAACCATTTAATTTAGGAATTTTTAAAGAATTGACTATTTATTTTAGTTTTTTTAAATATATAAAGTATTCACTATCATACCATAATAAGTTACAAAATATCGTTATTTATCACAAGTTAGTAAGAACATCAAGTGTTTGTTATATTAATCATCGCGTATCTACCTAATATAACAATATTTGACGGATCGTCGCCCTTAAATACAACAAAAATGTACAAATTTAAATAATTTTATTAAATCTTCAAGATAAAATTATAATTCTTTGAACTTTGGGAATCATAATTTTGTATGTACAGTTTTTATTTCAGAAATTTTGAGATTCAAAACCAATGATTCCACCACTCAACGGTTAGTAAACACAAAATTTAAGCAAAAGCACCAATGATACCCCATTCAAATTAATGGCACATTTTATCACGTGTTTGTGTGTGTAGATACGAAGAACAAAGAGGATGAATTAGTAGAAATTTCCGGGTGAAAGGTAAAGGAAAATGATATGATCGATTTTCCATCATGAATTGGGCCACCTTTTAGTAAACCTTGAATTTCTAATTGGTTCTTTTTCTATGAAAACCTTCTCACTCGAAGGTTAATTCTTTTCTTATTTATTATTATTATTATTATTAGAAATAAAGAAAGGGGTTATTTAGTTGCTAATGCAGATTCAAATTGAAAATGGGTTTATTTTTCTTATACAATATATAGTTATGCGTAAACGAATACATGCAAAATTTAATTTATGTAATGAAAAAAAAAGTTGGAAATTAATAATCGAACTAGCGATCTCTTCCCTAACGTTCAGAACCATAACATTTAGTTGTTGAAATCCCTTAACCTAAAAAAAATGATTTATTTACGTTGATCACCTGTCTAGAATTTTGTTTGACAACATAAACTTTAGAATATTAATCACTCAAATGCAGTGGTGTGGGCACCATGGGGCAAAGTGCCCCACTTGGATTTGGAATTTTATTTTTGTAGGATTAGTTTTTTTTTCTTCCAGACACCTTTGTGTATAGTTTGAAGGTAAGAGGTTATGTTTGTAATTTCTCTAAACTTGTGGTTTGAGACCGTAATTATTATTATTTAGAGACTAAAACTACATATATGACCCTTAAACTGTGGGACTAATTCCACTAAGCTCCTAAACTTTAAAAAGCAAAGTTTAATTTCTTAAACTAATGAACCTTGAAGAACAATCTTAACTAATGGACTAACTTGTTTTCTGAATTGCATGTTCAATTAAATTTGTGCGTGTATAAAAATGAAGCGTGCATATATATTAATTGTGTGCGTTCTTGCGTGCAAAAACAAAAGAAAAATATTTTTAATTTAGAATTGCAAAGAGGAGAGAAAATTACCCTCCGATGAAATAAGGAGTGGGCCCCACCAATTTTCCGCTTAGTGGTTTAGTAATTAAGGCTTCACCCTGCAAAATTAGGAAACTATAATGAGTTTGTTAAATTAAATAATATTGTGAGAAGTTAATTAATTAAAGATTGTCAATCCCAGCCCCTAATCATTTCCTAAGGTACAACCATATATACAAGGTCAACTAGACAAGTACATACGGTCACCGCATATACTTATGCATACATGCACTAATGTGAGATATATTAAAGCTAATCATGTTATATATCTAAATAGTATTAGAGAATGATGTATATATATATAATTTCTGGTGAGGATTGGTTCGTATGAACAGAGACTTTTAGCAACATACTTTTTTTATCGTTAAAAATATATCCCTAACATTTTAGGGACGTAAAAAAATATAGCTAAAGTTATGGTTTGTACTAGAAATATATTCATATAATATATATATATATATATATAGGTAGATTATAAAGAGATGTTCTCTCACTTCAATGAAAAAAGAGAATCCCATTTGGAAAAGTATATAGGTGATTTTTTTAATGATAATTTGGTGGAGCTGGTCAATTTATCAAATAGATCATTTGTACAAATTTTTATTGAAAAATAATCTATTTTTCTCTCAAAATGAGCATCTTTTTTTTTTCAAATAGATCATTTGAACAATTTTTTATTGAAAATTAATCTATTTTTCTGTCAAAATGAGCATTTTTTTTATTAAAAAGTTAAATAATTCCTTTTTATAACTTAGGTCTATAGGTATATATTATCATCTAACGTGAATAAAATAAAAAAATATTCAATATACTCAACTTAAAAAACCAAGCAATATGGTAAATATATTTGGAACTTTTAATTGATCTATTTTTTCTAGCTAATAACCCTAGCACACGTAACACGTAGACACGCGCTAAACAGATAAACTCAAAACATGAATTAACAATGAAATTCTCCAACAAACAAAATAAAATTAGTTACCATGAAAGAGAGATTATTATCCAGAAGAATTTGTGTTGGAAATGTCCGATCGATCGTAGAAGCAGCTACACAAATGCTCCACGGATTAACGTTCCGCAACAAAGATGGGTCGGGACCATCATTACCCGCCGAAAACACCACACTCACGCCGAGTTGCATGGCATGAAAGGAAACGATATCACCAGTTGATTCGAAAAACGGAATCAATGGTACAGGAGGGCCGAAAGAAGCCGATATAACATTGACACCGTCATGCAACGCATCGTCAAAAGCCGCCATTATATCTGCATCAGTGCACCTTCCGTTAAAGTTTTTATCGCTCCAACAAACTTTGTACACTGCAAGCCTAGCTCTGGGGGCTCCACCCCTGGCGGTGCCCTGGCCGAAGCCAAAGAAGCTCGCGTTTTTCACAACCGATCCGACAGCTGTGGAAGCCGTGTGGGTCCCGTGACCAAGGAAGTCAAGCGGAGACCGGTATTCGGACGTGGCGTTTATAGGACCGTATTTTTTCTCTATGCCTTTTGTGTAGTACTGCGCACCAATAAGTTTGCGGTTGCATGATTTTATTGGATCAAATTTTTCCCCGGATACGCATTTTCCTTTCCATGATCTTGGAATAGGGCCAGTGCCTGGCTCTTCTTGGAAACTAGAAGAATTTGGCCAAATACCTTCACATATCATAAAATTAAATAAATGAACACATAGTTCCACACTATTAATTAGTTTGATTGGAAAAACATATTTTTACTGCCTTTATCAACGGGTCATCATAGCGGGTCCATTAATGAGTTGTACATGTTTATCAACATGTGGTCCTTTCCGATAGTGTAGTAGAACTCAATTCAATTACTGAATAATGCGAGACAAGTAACTAAAATTATTCGTAAAGTTTGTATACAAAAAGATTTGTCAAGTATCCATCATCACAGTACCACTTAAATCACAGGTTTTGTGCACTAATTTTTGATTTTTTTATTATTTCATGCATGAGAGATAAGGTGGTTAACTTGCCAAAAGAAAAGGATAAATAGTAAAATGGAAGACCTGAGTCAAAAATCCCAACAATTACATCACTTCCATAAGCTAGTTGAGGTGGATGAATGGCTGTAGCCTTTGTAGTGTAGTCCAAGCTCAGACCCATGAAATCCCAGCTTCTTGTTGTGTCCAAAACCTGTGTTCTACTCTTGAACACTGATATCACTCCTTTCATTCCTACAAACATTAATCAATATGTTAATTATTTAGCTTTACAGAATACATACATACATACCTATATATATATGTGTGTGCGCGCGCACATGTGCGTGCAGGTACGTGCTTTGACCGAAGGCTGCTCTATCAGCCTCTGCGCATCAGCATTTTGCATATGCAAATTAAAACATAAATATAATAGGGTGTAGCTTATTACTTGCTAGGGTGGTTGCTTGGCTTGAGTTAAGCATTGCGGAAAACCCAGAGAAGCTATGCTTGTAGCTATATAGCATTGATTCCTCCGCATCCTCTTTGCTATTAAAACAAACAAAATTGAATCAAATCAAATGAAAATCTATTTGAGATCGTCTACCAAATGATAATGATAAGAGTAGAGCTAAACATACTAACAAATTGTACAAAACTTTTTTATGCAAACAATTATAGCACCAACTGGATTAACAAAAAGGCAGACAACACATTAAATGTGTATCGGTGTCCAGTTTATTTAGGAGGACACATAAATTTGTCCAAAAGATACGTACAAAAATTAGGCAAGCTTGCCTAGAATTTTCCTTATGATTTTTGAGCGACTTTAATTGAGGACATGTATATATATGTACAAGCTAGTAATATATGATAAAACTAGAGAAGTGCTATTGCATCCAACAGAAAATTCGGCTCTCAGAGTGTACAACAATTCAATGCATCATTTACTTTGGCAAAAGTCAGTATTGCCTCGACATTAATAACATTTCTTGGTAACTGACACATGCGTATATATCTATACCTGGCATAGACATTAGAAAGGAGGTCAATATGTTGCTTTGAAGTGAGGAGAGGATCATGGACATTTTTTAGCCCTAAATAGACTATGTAAACCTGTGAGGGAAATGAAGAAAACAATTAACAAGAATCACAAACACAAACAAGGGAAGATATGAGACCACTAGCCCAAAAAGAAAAGCACTTAAGGGGGGGAAAAGAAAGTTTACATAAGAAGTGGAAGTGGAGAGAACAAAATAAAATGAAAGATGAGAGAGTAGGGGTAATAGGCCCCAAAAACATTGAAAACTTGAAGCGGCCATAGGTTCTTTGTCTCCAAATATGGCAAAAACCTCTTAGTGGGTAGGGATTTTATAGACTATTAAACAGGTAGCACTGCATTCACTTTCATTTACCAAATTCATACCGGATGCATTAACCAATTCTACATTCCGAGAATGTACATCCCACTAATACATCTACTATTAGTATTCGGAAAATGAAGTCAGTAAGTATAGCAATACTGCTAATATATTTTTTTGTTTTATGTGAAATAAGGACAAAAGCAGATAAGCAGAGGATAGTTAATTGAAGGAGTGCGTGCCTTCGAAGGATTACAAAAAAGAGAAAATATTACTTCGAGGGAGTGAGTGCATGTCAAATGGCGCAATCCGTAAATAAGGTCCTTAAGTTAAGGTCCTTACTTGAAATTTTCCATATATATATATATGTATATATATTGTTAAGCCGTGTTATATGATAACAGCCTACATACATGAATATATAAGATGATTTACAGCCAAAGAGACCACTACCTTCATAAAGCTCCATCATGTGTATTCATAGATACTATGAATACCTCTTTAGATAAGTACATGTGCTCCTCATCATTCTTATCACAAAGAAAGAAACAAAGAAGTTTGATAACCTTTTTAGCCAATTCTTTAACCGTATAATTGAGGATGATTAATAGCTGCATTAGGCTGACTAATACTATAAATGAGTTTTTTTCCTTTTAACTAAAATCAAAAGAAACTTTCTTGAGTTTCTTCTACTTTTTCACATGACTGCATTTCTGCGTGCACAATTTAATGTAATTTGGAGTATTAGAAAGAAACATCAAACGAAGCAATTGATTAGCAAGGCAACTACTTAGGTCATTAATTTTGATCTTTTATTTTATTTTATTTTTGGGTTCAACTGTAAGGGTTTTTCTGGGCCCGCTAGCTTCAATGCACTTCAATTAGTCCCTCCCCGGGTGATCTTAATTAGGGACACTCCCCCACATTTGCTTGGTGCATCTACGAGTTTTTAAACTCCTAGAGTGCTATTTTGATCCACAAATCTACTAATTTCTCTATTAATCAAAAGCAGATTATTTCAATAAACTGGCTTACAATTAATAGACGTACAGTCCACTTAAAGGTATATATATAGACTCTATTCATCATTTAGTAAATTTACATAACAGCTAGGTTATTAATTAGCAGTAGTAGCTAGTCTTTATGTCATTCTGATATTTTAGGTACTTACTTTATGTCTTTACTCTTTGTTATATATATATTGCACTTTTGGATCCATTTGTGGAACTAGTTTTTTTTTTTTTTTATTAACCATTGATTATGTTTGAACCCATATGTATAAGTGTGAAAGTTAAACATGGACTAGGTCGGACGTAATCACAATTATCTATAAGAAAGTACTTGTCCATTGAAAATAACAAGTGAGTACAAATATATCGCAAAAGTAGACTATTAGTAGTGGTAATTATACAAAACATTAGCCAACATGAACACATCTATTAATTAAGCAGTTTATAGTATTTGAATACCTACTTGCTAGTCTTGCCTAAAGTTTCAAAATCCTTTCCTACTTGTATTGCTAAAGTGAAATCAAGCATATGTAGGTACTACCTCCTATGCACATGGTACTACTGATTTTGATTCTGTAGGTTGTATATATACTGAACAGAATGATTGCTGTTAGCTACATTTCTGCTCCAACATGCACATTGCGTGAATCTAAGTCCAGAATGTATAATTTTTTGCGTAAATCGAACACCATAATCAAGAACCTGAACGCTTACGAAACACGTAAAAATTAGATCTCTTCAACTTACAAAGATGAAACTTGACAATTAATCATGAACATTTGAGAAAGCTGCATGATTAATCTGTCCAAAATAGGTATCCTATAACTTTCACAGACACAAATCTATAATTGCATCTACTCCAATACATTCATTCATATACATCATAATTTTGATTCAAGACTATGTGTCCCGCCCACTAACTAGTGAACTTATGCCACATCATCTCAGTCACTCTTTTCAGCCCCCTAGAATTGCTGACCCTTTAACTTCAGGTGCCTGTTTGGTTCGAGTTTATTGGGCATTTTCAGAATCCAAAATTTGCAATTTCTCATACGTACGAAGCTGAATCCAAAGTTCACTAGAAGTCTATTTATAATTTTCCGATTTAGGCTTGCTGAACAGGTCAAAAAATCAGTACGAAAAAAGCACTAGAATTCTATTTTCCATGTAGTTGCTTCAAGAACAGGTATGGTTTTATATTATCAGATGGATATAAGAAAGAAGTAATAAAAGGTTTAATTGCATACATTAAACCTAGCTCATTGTGCATGAGATGGTAAATACTTAGAGCAATAGAGCTAAAGGCGGTTATTATTCTATCTAAGAACTTGAAGAACGGATGAAGAGATTGAAGAAGCTTGCTGTTATGGTTTCGCTTGGTTTGAAGTTTGGAAAAGGATGGTTGTCCTAAATTCTAGAAAAGCTTTTTCCTGGCATCTAGGCTTCTTTTTTAGTGTTTTGTTCAGACATGCATGAGCCGTCCATTCCAAGAATGATCCTTCTATTCCCATCAAGTTAGGAAGGAGAACTTTCACGGAATACTTGTTATCAGAATAATACACTCCTTGTCCCAAACTGGAACTAAAATGGGTATCCTACTAGAAGGAAAATTCCAGGAATGCATCAAAATTCGAACCAAACAAGCCCTAAAAGTAAATGGTTCAATAATTTTAATTTAGCATCAAATTGTATTTTTATTTCTGCATACGTTTACTACACTTATAGTGGGAAAAATATTTTAGATTTCCATATTGGAGTATATGATTAATCAATTGTAGACATTATTACATTCAGGCAAAGTAGGTGATTTATGTGCATGTCATTTCTGTTTAGGAAAAAAAAAGTGCTTTGTTATCGTAAACTTCCTATTTGGAAAATAATTAAATTGATTTACCATAATTTCTTATACTTATAATTTTTAAAACTACCATTTACTATGATTAGATGATCATACTATTATTGTTCATACTCCTGCATTAATACATAATATCATTGCTAAAAACTCATTATGCATATATAGTAGATGCTGACTCATAGTAGATATATATAGAGATGATTGTATGACATAGAGTAGATAAGCGTATTAACAAATTACATAAACTTTTTTATATAAACAGTTGTAATATCAATCAGATAAAAATAAAATGGCAAAAAATACATTAAATTTGTGACCTGCCAACTTATATAAGTGGCGCTGCATAAGTTTGTACAAGACATTGGTACAAAATTAAGCATAGCATTCTCTTATAATATATGGTGAAAACCATACAATAAAAAAATTAGGCCCGTATTACATTTCCATTCTAATTGGGCCCCTAATCCTTTAGATAGATGAGAATAATAATATGAAGCCCAGTCACAAAGTAGGGCACTGTACTCAGCTTTTCAAGTGTACACTACAAATTTTAGCTTGTTTCTAATTAAGCTCTAATTTAACCCCAAATTTCAGCCCAACGGATATGTATGCGTGCTGTTCTATGATCTGTCGAATCAGGATACGACAAGAATCGACGCGAAATTGTAAATTAATAAGTAAAGGCTTAGTAATTTTGAATTATATTAATATTGACTCGATAAAACATGATAAGTTAGGAGGTTAAATCAATTAATGTTCATTAACACAATATATAATAGCCATTAGAACCTGTTAATAATATATATATGCATACACATGCTTATATTATATATATATAGTAGGCTATAAAGAGGAATTCATCTATTTAACAAAAAGAAGGGATTATAATTTTGAGGGGTAGTTGAATGAATTTTTTCATAAGATTTTGTAGAGATGATCTATATGGTGATCAAGTAGATTACCTCCACCAAATTTCATAAAAAAGTGGGTGAGATGATCATCAAAAATTTTAACGGTTGAAAATGTATGTATATATCATTTTTTCGAAACACCCACTTCTAAGTTGAATTTTTCTATGAATTTTTGTGGAGATAATTTACTCTATATATAGTTAATCTCTACAAATTTTCATAAAAAAAAAATTCTATCGATTTACCTCTCTAAATGGTCATCCCTTCTTTTTGTTAACATGAGGGAATCCATCTTTATAGCCTAACTCTATATTAAGTAGTTGGTATGTAATTTAAAACATTATATATTTACATATATATGTTTACTAATTTATGAATGTGTGTCTATATGTGTATAATTTTATTTATTTATGCTTGTGTAGTGTTTACTATATATACATATTTGTTTGTTAATCAATGGGTTTAATAGGGTTGTACAAAATTCAGTCAGTCTAGTATTCTTTTCTTGATGGAAACTGTGATACCCCGTGTTCCATTTTCGGGGTTGACCTTTTCTTAAGTCAATTAAGGCTTAATCTCCGTAAGAGAGCGAGCATTGGGTTCCAATCTCTTTGATATTGTGCCAAGAAATTAGTGCATTGTAGTCCATTAATATACACTTTGGAGAGCATATATTATTTTATTTGTTGTGTTTTTCGAGCTTTTCAGGTATTTGGAATTAAATCGAGAAGTTTTCGACTGAAGAAAAAATGGCTGCTCGCAATGCCTGTGTTCAAAAAATTTCTAGCATTAATCCATACGGAATTTGAAGAAAACTCTAGAGACAAAAGTTTTAAATCTTTGAGTTATCTACTAGTGGGCGAAAATATTGCGTCAATCGGAATTTGAAGCGTAAAATTATGGCCGAAATACGATCAGTGCGCTAAAATATTAATTCTAGCGAGAATGGGCCATTTTAATGAAGATTGGATTTTTATATAAATAATGGGCCAAACCCACTATCCAATACCAAGCCCATTCGGCCCAATATGTAGCAGCAGCCCATTTATTAAACAAAGCATAGTCTTGTTCATTGATGCAAGCCAAGTGGCCCACAATAAGCTATCAATCAAATTAATGAGCTAGCCCACAATAACCTTATTTCATATAGTTGATAAGTTGTGTTTCGGCTAACGTTCTTATGATGTAATTTACCTACTTGTAGTTTCAAACCTTGGACATGTTGTTATAGTGTAATTAAGTTTGAATGACCAATCGTTTCATCATTCGGGTGATCCGAATTGAAAACGAAATCTTAAACGCGTGTTTCGATTCTACGTGATTTACTAAATTTTAGCTAACTTTGAGAGACTATAATTTCTTCATCTGATGTCCAAACGACTCACCGTTTGCGGCCAAATCTTCCTCTCATTCCCCTCTACAAGTTTCTTGTTTGGCTAGAATCAAGATTCAGACATTTCGAGGCTCATTTTAGGCTCCTAAGGTGACAGAATGTTACAGCAGTCACCACGATCGATCATGGGCACTCCAGAGCACTCCAGAAGACTTCATGATCGATCATGGTAGGCCTGTAGGTTGTAATTGACCACTTTTGACCCAAAAACTCACCCTTTTAACCCCCTTTCTCCCACACCTTTGACCAAATCTTTCCAATGGAGAGTGATGGCCTTGAGAGAAACCTAGGGGAGGGTTCTTTGGAGCTTGGAAGATATCCGATCCGTTGAGTCAAGCTTTGGCTTCCGAATCTTCTTCTTCTCCTTCATCTTCAACCTTCCGCACCTACATTAAAGTTCGGCGAAGCTTTAGGGTTTCAATTTCGTGGGGAGTAGACATCGCCACGCCGTCATTTTCGGAATTAGAGCTTCGTAGAGGTAGGAATCTAGTATTAAAATTATTTTTTCTACCTTATTATTATTTGATTCTCCTTCTATTATTTGTTTGTTCAAAAACCTAAGTTATTTACATATGTTTTAGGTGTGTGGTGAGAGTATGATGTAGTTGTTAAAGTGATATACTAAAAGCCATAATTTTGTTGTTGGTTTAGATATGTTATAAACTCGGTTTTGCTATTTTAATGAGAATCTTTATGGGCAATGGTTGCATTATATTTAAATATTATGCATGTGTGTCTTTTATTACATATAGTAGATGATTTGGTGTGTAGAGTATAGCTTACACACAAAAGATCATATTATCGGTTCTTATGGAATATAAGTTTAATGGGTCATAGTCTTAGATGAAATTGGACACCCATCGGTAGGATTGTAGCACAAGTTTTAGTAGTTTATCTTAACTACAGGAAATGGTGTAGTTTTAACTCGTTGTGCTAGTACACTTCGTGTGTATTGAATAGGATTAGTTTGGGTTATATACTGACTATATAAAACAATTTAAAATCCCATGGTTATTATGATTACTTATGCTCTTAATCTTGAAATAATTAATTGACATATATATGTAGTGTTTGTTGTATTGACTCATTAAGAGTGAGATTCATTTTATGGATCAATAATCTTCGTGAATTGGATAACGACACTATGTGTATGATGAATATTAATTATTGACGGAATCCATGTCCCGGTATAGGGATTGATGATAGCCCCTTGAGAAGCTTATAAGTTTTGATCAAGTCAAACCCTGTAGGTGGATTATGTTAATCCGACATGTCAAATAAGTTAAGTGGTAGGCTCAAGGATTAAGAAGTCATTTAAATATAATTGTCAGTAATTTAATTTAAATGACGGTTATCTGTAATCTTAACGTGGGGAGAATAATAAGTATTTAATAACAAGGAGTTCGAAATATAAATTTGAGATAAGGACGGAAGTGCAATTATAATTCTTTAGTGGTACGAATTATAATTTATGGAAGGAATTAATTTATAGTGGAATTAGGGTTCCAACTTTCCATAGGAAGCCTAATCACTTATTTCTCCTTAAGGTCTCTATCGTAGCCTTATATATACGCCGGCCTTGTCTCTTCTCATTATAACAATAATTCTCATGAATTAGGGTTTGTTCTATTGAGAATGGATAAAATCTTGGTGATACCATAGCCCACACTCGGTGCAAGATTTGATTGCGGAAGGAATACGATAGAAGATCTTTAGTTTTCGGTACTGCAGTTGTAAATCAATCGTAACTTTTGATTGCACTGTTGGATCGAGTTGATTTTTAGATATGTCGTTCGGAACGCAAAGCTACAGTTGTTGTGCAAAAAATCAGGACGATCAAAAGTCGTTTCTGTGGGGAAAACAATCGATTTTTCGTAGCCCAACGAGAATTAAAAAATCTGACCAAATCGCAATATGATACTTTCAAACCCTAGTCTCCTCATATGGATCCTTTGCATGATCCACAAACGTGAAATTCCTTTATTCTTATAGGGTTTTAGTAAAAGTTTTTTATTCAATCTATACCCAATATCGAACGATCCTGTTATGAACACCTCATTTTGTGACCCCCGCATGAATCCCGAACTCCAAAAAAATAAGCACGCATGCATGCACGAGCATTTCTAGATGTACACGTACTTTGTTCATGTGATATAGATCAAAGAAGAAAGCTGAAAGGACTCTCGGATGAGAAGTTACAGAATTATCGAAATGTGCCGGAACCGAAAACCGTCAAAAATCCTAGAAACTTGTGAAAGGAGAGTTACGCATTTTTGATCATCCTCAAACTTTGAGCGTTGTTAGACATTACCATAAGGAGTATCATACTCAAAAATCATCTCGATCCGACGGTCGGATCTTCGAAAATTTCAAAAATCATGAGTCTATTTCGGGTGATCAAATGGAGGTCTTCTCGAAGTTAAAATGGTTTGAAGTTTGGTTAGTAGATAGGCCTTATTGTTGGGAAGAACATATTCAAAGTTCAGCTTTGTCGGACATGGGATCATCAAGAATCAATTTGTCTATCGTGCAATTCTAATCGAAATGTCATTCGTAGCAAATTAAAATAAATAGTGTCCTTCCCGAATTCTGATCGACCTCCAATTTGGACACAGGCTAGAAAATATTTTGAGGGAAAACATATCCAAAATTTAGCATAATCCAATGGCTATAAGTTCAGTTCTCGAGGTTGTTGTACGCAAGTATGTTTCTTATGCAGGAACAAACTCTTTGTACCAATCCGAGGAGACCGAGTCCTTCCCGAACTCCGATCGTATTCAAATTTTTACAGGGTCTAAAAGAATTATATTTTCAATACAAATCCAAAAATTATGATGATCCAACGGTTAGAACTTGACCTTTCGTGCAAACAAGTGACCTTGTCTACAACAAGTACCTTTCCTATGTGGAAACAAAATCTTCATACCAATCAGAACAAAAGGAGACCTTCCCGAATTTTGATCGACCTGAATTTTTTAAAAAATCTAGAAGACTTTTATTCCCAACACATATCCGAAAATCAGGATGATCCAACGGTGGGAAGGCTTCGCGATAAGCTCCAAGAGTCCTGGTTGCAATCTCTTTTCTTGCTCTCCACGTATTTTTTCAACTATAAATAGACCCCCCCCTCAATTCATATTTTTTCATCAACAATCAAGAGGATTTCATGGTACACACCAATAGATCCTTATTCTCTCCCTCCAAGGAGACGCAGGTATAATTTTCTCTCTCTTCTTTTATTTATTTGTCTGTTTTATAATTCATACTCTTGTGTGCATAATTTCTATCACTTGATAGCTTTTCAAAACCCTTTTTCAAATTGTTTTTGAAAATCAAAGGTGTATAACAAACCCTAATCCAATTCCAAAATAGTATTATTACTTTCTTACTTTTTCAAAAGCTCGGATTAGCGATATTGTTCTACGAAGGAATCGATAATCGTTTTATATCCAATCTAACTCATAGATTGCGGTGTGTATGTTATAAATACTCAATTATGAAAGCACTATTGCCATCTATACCGGTTTAATCAATAGACTTTGGTATATGATCGGTCAAATCGCCTCATATAATATCGAATATAAGATTCCACATCGAATTAGTTTTCGAAAAGCCCAATGCTTTACAAAATCACTTGTTTCATTGCATTTATTATTGTCAAACTCTCTTTTTCAAATCACATAGACACACACACTTATTTTCAAAATCATGGGCGAATTAGGAAACACATAGTTTTCATCCCAACCCCAAAATCCTGATTTCTAAGGCAAGCATGAAAAGCTGTAATGTAATAGTAATAGCATGCAATAACTGAATTATAATACACGCATATCCTACTTAAGAGACCAAAAGGGCGAATTGGGTGCCTAATACCTTTCATATTCGTAACTTAATCCCCGAACCTTCGAATCAACTAGTTTCGCATACATTGTGTATAAGAGGATATTTAGTCCATAAATACGTCTCTTTTACACAAACCTTTTTTGTTTGTTTAGTAAAAAAAACTAGAGACTCTTATTCTTTTAAAAATCGATTTTCAAAGCAACAACGGAATCGCCGCCCACGAGGACCCCCGGGCGTTGAGAACGCGGGTTCTCCCACCTGTATTTATGTCTCCATCAATAGTGTTGAAATAAATGATTCTAGTAGTCTACATATGGATCAATTAGCATGATTCAACAAGAAATTTCTAACAAATACTTGTCTTTCATCAAAACTAACTTGGACTACATTTTACGGAAAAAGAACTTTGTTAGAAAACATGTAATGTCTTTTGTTGGGCCAAGTGGTGGAATTTTCTTTATAGGACAACTAATAAATAATTATTTATGCTTGTTGAGTTCATCTATACGAGAATTTCTCTTATTACTTAAAGTGTTGAGTTTTATACAAAATGGAGAATTGTGAATGCTTGTTGTAATTGTTTTCTTGGATGAGAGCCAATTTGTTTGCTTAGAGAATTATTACTAGCGCTAGTCCATGATTGGTCCCAGGTTTTGTCTCTAACGATTGAGACCTTAAGTTGGGACAGAGCACCCTTGGGTGTAAAACCCGAAACCGTGCACGAAAAATAATAGGAAACCCTGCTGCCACGTGGTTAAAAGGCCACGAAATGCAGACTTGGTTGTACACTTGGATAGACGCGATTATCGTTGAGGTTTGTGATTCGAGAGTTTTGTGGTGAAGCTCGTAACAGTTATATATTTCAAGGTTGATGGTAAAAGCTACTTACAAATATGTGTGTATATATAACGGGTAAATGAGGTCTTACTACTTTTTCCAAATTTAATTTATTATATATATAGTTCCCACTAAGTCAGTTTGACTCACTCATACTATTTTCTATATAGGTACTTCTACAGGTTCTTCGGGAAAGGGAAAGAGGAAGGACGGCGCTTTTTAGATTGCCTCGCTTCTTACCTTGTAGCTAGTTGAGGGTCCTTCATGTGGAAGGACTATTGATCTTAATATTTTGTTTGCACCGGCGATGTGATATGTAAAATATATTTCCTCTACGACTGATATGTAAATTAAGGATTATGGACTTGTGTTTTGGGACCTCGTTAAAGGCTTGTCACATATACTTTATATGATATGGTTATGGTGTAAATTTTAGTTTCATAGATATAATCGCTGCTTATTGTTCTATGTTCTTCTTATTTTGGGTCGCCGTTGAGTACGGCTCCGTGATTAACCGAGTCCCGGAGGGTAAATCCTCTTAACGGATAATTATAATTATAATTCAGAATTATTTTCTTCTTCATCAATTTATTTGCGCGTACCAAGTAAGTATTTAATTTATTTATTTATGCAGTATTTAATTATGTTTTGTGTTTTAATTGCGAGCATGCTAGGTTAGGTTATTTTCTAGGGTTGAGGATGAGTATATTTGATTGATTCCCTTGAACGTATTCATGCTAATTGACTATACCAATTTAATACTTTAATGTTAAAAATAATTCTTCTTATTGAATGCCTATTTTAATTGATAAAAATAAGATTGTATTATTATTATTTTTGTTGGATTCACCTTATGATTTGTTGAGAGCGGATATAGGGCATGTTTTAACGGATATAATGAGTGTTTTGATCTTATACATACATTTGGCTGTGGAAGAATTAATAACTGGATTCTAAAATTTAATTTGGCTTAATTGAATTTATTTTTCGCATCTAACAGAGTCGATAGACCAAGTTAGTGCGAGACAGATAGTAGAGTTTGTTGGGCATGAATATTAGGAACATGATATCAAATATATGACTCTGCCACCCTAATATTTTATTAACTGATTATTTCACTAGTATTTTATTAATTTTTTTATTTTATTAATAATTTTAGTTGATAAATCATCCCACTCAATTTCTAAACTGGATTAGGAATTAATTAAAGTTAGTGAGTGAAATACGTTTGTTCCATCTGTCAAGTTCCTAGGGTTCGACCTCGCTCTTGCCTAAGTTATATTAGTATCCGATTCGTGCATTTGCAAGTATATAAAATATTCACAACAAGTTTTTAGCGCCGTTGCTGGGGACATGAAAATCCGTTTTTCCACCATCTCACTAATTTAGATTATTTCCTTATACTAGTTCCCTAAATAATAAAAAAAAGAGCTTAGGAATAGAGTAGTGTATGAGCATTGTTTGGAAGCGTGGTGTTGAGAGATTGAATAGGATAGAGAACTTAGAACCCAATCCTTTGTTTGAGGAAAGAACAATGGCTAAAGAACAAGAAGGGATGAAAACTTTGAAGGAGCGTTTCTTTCCTATCACTACCAACCCACCGTCATGCATCATTTTACCTACCACTATCGCAAACCACTTTGAGCTTAAACCGCAAGTGATGCAACTTCTTCCTAACTTTCATGGAATTAATCAAGAAGATCCTTACCTCCATATTAAGGATTTTCTAGAAAGCAAAGGCATCGCTTAATTCGTTACCTTCTAGGTCCATCACTGATTGGGAGACTTTGGTTTCTAAATTTCTAACTAATTTTTTCCCTTGTCAAAGACAAATGAACTTTGAAGGCAGATATCTAATTTTTGTCAAGAGGATCATGAAAATTTTTACTAATCTTAGGAAAGATTTAAGGACCTACTTTTAAAATATCCTCACCATTGTTTTTTGAAAAATGGAGACTAGTTTAGTTCTTTTATAATGGGTTGGCTCAAACCAATTGAAATGTGATTAAATCAATGAACAATGGTACTTTCCTTAGTCTCATAGAAGATGGAGCTTATAATTTCCTTGAGAATCTTTCCGAGAGCTCTTAGCAATAGGATTTCTCTTCTCATATAAATTCATTAGCTCAAGTTAAGAAGGAAGTCAAGAAAGAGGGCATCTATGAGCTATCTGAAAGTGTAGAGACTCGAAGGCAGTTAGATAGTCTCTCCAAGAAACTTGAGGCGTTAACTCTGCGGTTAGATAACAATTATGTCAATCATATTCAAGCCGAAGGATGCTCTGTGTGTGCTAGCCCTATGCATATGTCAAAAACTTGCCCCTATATAGTAGGATTCTCCGAATTCACACCACAGCAAGTAAATGCGATGAATGAGTACAAGAAACAATTCAATAGCCCATTCATAGAGACATACAATCCGGGTTAGAGAAATCACCCGAACTTTTCGTGGACACAAGCTCAACCCATACCCAATATGGGTGCCCCATCAGCTAAGTTCCACGACAGTAGCCACCTCCTGGTTTCTGTCCTAAAGTTCATTCTTATCCACAATTCCAACCTGCCACTTTTACTCCATCACCCGATGTCACTTCACAACAATTTTCATCGTTTGAAGACACTCTAAAGCAATTCATCTAAGTGACCACTCAAAATAATCAGACTTCAAGCCAGTTTTTGCAAGAAGTCGAGAATAACGGCCTTATGAACACTCAAGCCATCATTAGGTTAGAAAGTCAAATGGGTCAAATGGCGAGTCAATTGGGTGAGAGAGAGACGGGTAAGTTTCCAAGTCAGCCAATTTCAAATCCTAAAGGTGTTTCCTTAAGTGGGACCGCACCGAACCCACCAAATGCACCAACACATAGGCAAGTTCAAGCCATCACCACACTTAGGTCGGGAAAGGTAATTGACAATAAAGTGAGAATGCCAGATAGCGAGGAGGAAGAGAAAGAAGAAGAAGAGCATATTCAAACTAAGGTTGAGTCTTCACCTCAAGTTGTGAACCAAACTCCTTCTACTAAGCAAGCAAGTGAAGATCTCTTGAGTAGGACTTTTCTTCCTAAAGCCCCATTTCCTCATAGGCTGAAAAATAATAAGAAGGGTACTCAATTTGAAGAAATCTTTGAGGTGTTTAAGCAAGTTCAAATAAACACCCCACTACTTGATGCCATTAAGTAAGTACTGTAATGCCCCCGTCTTAATTTACAAAATAACACCCGTAATTAAGACCTGGAGTGTTACTAACCCATTTTAGTAGAATTAAGATGGGTGTGTACGGAGAAAATAATTCAATAATAACAACATGTATATCAAGTGGTATTAAGCATGGGGTACAAAAACACATGATAGCATTCAAACATGCATTGCATCTATAGATATCATAAGCCAAACCACATGAATTCCCAAAGTATCTATAATCCTCGGGCTAGTTGTGGCTTCCCGAAAAAGATATATATACATCAAAAAAATGTTTGTATCAGAGCCTCTATTTCGTCCCTGATCCTGTCGTCTCCTTGTCCTCAGGGGACTCATGAGTACCTGGAATGTTTTAAAGAAAACTGGGGTGAGCCATTTACTCAGTAGGGGGTGTACTGCATATGTTCAAAAATAGGTTTATAATCATATCTTTCAAACCATATTTAATTCAATAATATCAATAAAAACCATTATCATAAAGTAACTATGCATGAACGTGCTAATGCAGGTTACCTCATGTGTCAACCGATTACCGTATAATAGAGAACGTGAGTTGTGAGTATATTACATTGCTACCTGAGATATAAGATCATTAATTGATACCCTGGGATCAATGGTCCCGGTCCCATATGAATATAGATAACAGCAACCTTGAGATCACTCATCCCGATCCCATATAAACATAAATAACAACAAAAGCCATAGTGCCTTACCAATTTGCCTAGGTTTTCGGGCTCCACACCGGTGGCTTGTAAGCAGCCAAACGTTGCTCCCCCAGGGGTTTAAGGATTTTCAACTTAAAGGCACCAGGCCCTACTTATTTTCCTATCCCGGCAAGCACTTACATAGGATACGAACTTCGGTTCCCGAGAGACACAAGCTCTCCATCACATAGATAGATGGTATAAGCTTCCTAAGAAACAAGCAATTGAACCATGAACCATAATAGTGCCTTCATAAGCCCGAGCAGTTGCCGAACTTCCGGTAGACACCATAAAGATGCTAACATGTACACATGCCTATAAAATATGCATAGGAAACAAGTTATGCCATTCATACTCAAACAAATCCCACATCATATCCCTTGGTGTACCAAATTGATCAACAAACCCACTTTATCAATAAATAATGTTCACAATATCAAGAGATATCTTGCTTAGTTCAAATAACACTTTATAGCAAGTATGGATGGCATATATTGCCTCAAATCATTCATTCATAGCATTATGAATCATAAAAATAACATAATCTCATTCATATTCATTTTCTCAGATAATCACAAGTCAAACGTAACAATATCGAGAAATAAAGTCATAGGACTAAGTTATGAAAGTAAAGGAACCCCTACCTCAAGTTATTAGCTAGAAGGAAGAAGAAAAGATGAAGATTCAGGCCTCTCCCCAAGCAATCCCAAGGACAAAGATGATGAATAGTAAGCAAGAAGGTGATTTGGGTGATTTAGAGCGTAAATATTTGATATGGAAGGATTAATGCGTAGAAATCTCTCCCTTTCTCTTTCTAGAACCCTCTCCTAGTGTGTGAGAGTGTTTTCGTCGACTATGGGTGGAAAAAGGGATAAAACGCACTTAAAAAGGGGTTAAGTTGGTGCACTATTTTGTATGGCGGGCCGATATGCCAAAAATGGAGTACCGGTCTACAGTGTAATTTTCTCCCAAATTTTATACGTCGGACTGGTATGCAAAAACTCCATACCGGTCCGCAACTAAGTTTTTCCCAAAATCCCATACGCTGGACTGGTATGCCAAAATCCCCATACTGGTCGGCGAGTGAACTTTTTTCTCATTTTGTTTTTGCCATAACTTTTCACTCGATACTCCGATTGGGACGATCTTTATATCCATGGAAAGGTAATTCGGAGATCTACAATTTATGGTGAGAACTTTTCTCCAAAATATGGACATATAATTTTCTAAAATTACAAATTCCACACACTATTAAGCTACTACAATATAATTAACATTAACTTAAACACAGGATGTTACAAGTACCTTCTTATGCCAAGTTCCTTAAAGACTTGGTCATTCAAAAGAGGATGACAAATGTTCTGAAACAGGCATTCTTAGCTGAACAAGCAAGTTTCATTATTCAATGCAAGATCCCTGTCAAATATAAGGACTTTGGGTGTTTAACAATTTCATGCAAGATAGGAGATCATCATATCGAACGAACTTTGGTAGATTTGGGGGCTATTGTGAACTTACTGAATTATTCTATTTATGTGTAGTTGTATTTAGGAGAGTTGAAGCCTACACAAATGACAATCCAACTTACTGATATGTTAGTGAAAATTATTAGGGGTGTTAATTAAGATGTTTTGATTAAGGTAGAAACTTTATACTTTTCAGTGGATTTTGTTGTTCTTGATACTTAACCCATTCGAAACATAAGATGCCAGATTCCTGTGATTTTAGGACAACCATTCCTTGCTACATCCAACGCCTTAATCAATTGCAGAAATAGAGTGATGAAAATTTCTTTTGGGAACCTCACTACTGAGCTAAATGTTTTTTATATCAGCAAGACCTCAATAGACACAGATGATGATGATTTTGGCTAAGTCAATTTGATTGATAGTCTAGTAGAGGAATCTTTCTTGCAAACTTGTAAAGACCCATTAGAGGCTTGTCTGTCCCATTTTGGTTATGATTTTGATATAGATGAATCTATAGAGCAAGTCAATGCTCTTTTATATTCAGTACCTGTCATGGGTACTTATTATTTCCAACCAAAGCCTGAGCCTCTCAATCTTTCATCAACTCCTCGACCTCTTTCCATTGAAGAACCACCAAAGCTAGACCTGAAGCCTTTGCCTGATAATCTGAAGTACACTTTTCTACGTCCAGAAGAATCTTTTCCTATTATCATAGCTTCTAATCTCAATAATGCTCAAGAAAAATAATTGCTTGAAGTCCTTCACGAGCATAAGGAAGCTATTGGGTGGTCTATCACAGACTTAAAAAGGATCAGTCTGTCAGTTGTCATGCACAAGATTCACTTAGAGGAGAATACAAAACCCCTCGTGAACCGCAAAGGAGGCTAAATCCATTGATGCAAGAAGTTTTCAGGGCCGAGGTACACAAGCTTCTAAACGCGGGTATTATCTACTCGATATATGATAGTGAGTGGGAGAACCCTGTGGAAGTAGTTCTTAAGAAGTCAGGAATTACAGTGGTAGCCAATGAGCATAATGAGTTAGTTCCATCTCATGTTCAGATCGGATGGCGTGTTTGTATTGACTATCGAAAGTTAAATTCAATGACTAGGAATGATCACTTTCCTCTTCCTTATATTGACCAAATGCTGGAAAGGTTAGCCGGCCATGCTTACTACTTCTTTTTGGATGGTTACTCCGGCTATAACTAGATTCCAGTGGATCCATCCGATCAAGAGAAGACAACATTCACATGCCTTTTTGGAACATTCATCTACAGATGTATGCCTTTCGGGCTATGCAATGCACCTGCCACCTTTCAGCGGTGTATGATTTTCATATTCTCTAACATGGTAGAGCAATTCTTAGAAGTTTTCATGGATGATTTTTCTATGTTTGGGTCTTCTTTTGAGGAATGCTTGGAACACCTAGCTCTAGTCTTAGAGAGGTGTAAAGAGAAGAATCTTGTGCTTAATTGGGAGAAATGCCATTTTATGGTACAAAGGGAAATTGTTCTTAGGCATATCATCTCCGAAAAGGGAATTGAAGTAGATAAGGTTAAAGTAGATTTAATCTCCAACTTGCCGCTCCCGCGGACGGTTAAGGAGATTTACTCATTCTTAGGGCATGTTGGTTTTTACAGACGTTTTATTAAAGATTTTAGCAAGATTGCTAGACCTTTGTGCAATCATCTGGCTAAAGACGCCCAATCTGTATTCGATGAATCATGCCTAAAAGCCTTTGAGACATTGAAGTCTACTCTGACCTCTGCACCTGTCATTCCGTCCCCTGATTGGAGCCTTCCATTCGAGATCATGTGTGATGCCTCTGATTATGCAGTTGGGGCAGTTCTAGGTCAAAGAAGTGATAAAGTCCCTTATGTGATTTACTATGCAAGCAGGACTTTAAACGATACTTAGCTCCATTACTCCACCACAGAGAATGAGTTGCTAGAAGTCGTATTTGCTTTTGATAAGTTTAGGTCCTATCTCTTAGGATCTAAGTTCCTTGTTTACTTAGATCATGCCGCTTTGAAATACTTATTCTCCAAGAAAGATGCAAAGTCGCGGTTCATTCGATGGGTCATGTTGCTACAAGAGTTTGATTTGGAGATTAAAGATAAAAAGGGAGCCGAGAATGTTGTAGCAGACCACCTCTCTAGACTCATAGTTGAATTCTCTGGTGATTCACTACCCATAGCTGAGACATTCCCTGATGAGCAGCTTATGCATATTTCCCAGTCACCTTGGTATGAGGACATTGTTAATTATCTTGTCACACATGAAATGCCAAATCATTGGTCAAAACAAGATAAGTAAAAATTCTTGCCTAAGGTGAAGTACTTTTATTGGGACGATCCCTATCTCTTCAAGTACTGTCCCGATCAGGTAATTAGGAGATGTGATCCTGAGGATGATCAAATGCAAATTCTTTCCTTTTGCCATGATCAACCGTGTGGAGGCCATTTTAGTGGAAAGAAAACTACTGCTAAGGTCTTACAGTGCGGATTTTATTGGCCTTCCTTATTTCGTGATGCCCGTACCTATTGTGTCGCTTGTGAGAGATATCAGAAGTTAGGTGGTCTTACGTGCCGAAATATGATGCCCCTTAATCCAATTCTAATAGTGGATATCTTTGATGTTTGGGGGATAGACTTTATGGCCTTTCTTAACTCTTTTAATAATCTCTATATCTTATTAGTTGTTGATTATGTGTCAAAATGAGTCAAGGCTATTGCGTGCAGAACAAATGACCACAAAATGGTGGTCTGATTTTAAAAGAGAATATTCTTGCATGTTTTGGAACACCCTGCACTATCATTAGTGATGGGGGGTGATATCCCGTATTTTTTTATTGACAGGGAAATTTTGTGATGATTTTATGGTGTTAATTTTGAGGTAAGGGGTTGTACCTAACATGCATCTAAATCTCTAGAGTATTCATTTGTTATTCTATTTGTTGTATTTCTCTTGAATTTATTACGTTGATTGAATTCGGTGTATTTATTTGGCCTCACTAATTGGTGTTATTTATTGATATTGGCGAAATTACAGTGGAACTAATTGGTGCATGGTTAAGTTTACTCGCCAATCAGTCGTAACAAGCCAGTTGTGTAAGACTTGGAGATAAGTTTCAATGTGGTGAGGTGGGTGAGGCGGGTGGTTGTTAACATGTTACCGAGAGGGACCCATATATGAGGCTGGTTGAACTACTGAAATTGTTGTTTAGAATATTTTATTGTTGATAAAATATTCTGTTGAGATACTTTTCACTCCTGTGTGTTATGTACTGCCCCTCCCTTTTTTTATGACGCAAGTGTCTCGAGACGAAGACGGGTTTTGACTAGCAAGTCGGGTACGGTATAGAATATTAGTTTTGTAGATAGTGGAGAGCGTTGTATTTTAATTTTTATAGTCGAGATTGTAAAGATTGTATTTTTTACAAATTAATTTGATTTATAAAATATAGTTGGATTTTATTTATTTTTATCGCATTTTGGATCCAGCGGGGTCGGGTCGTTACATGGGAGGTCGCACTTTTGCAATAGACCATTTGATGGTCTAATGAAGAAGTATGGAGTGATTCATAAAGTGTCGACTGCGTACCATCCACAAACTAATGGATAGGCTAAAATTTCAACTAGGGAGATTAAGCATATCTTCGAAAAGACGATAAATCCCAATAGGAAGAATTGGTTAGTTCGACTAACAGATGCTTTGTGGGCCGCACTGTATACAAAACTCCCATTGGAATGTCTCCCTACCGTTTGGTGTATGGCAAGGCATGTCACATGCCTGTTGAGTTGGAGCATAGAGCTTTTTGGGCTGTTGGACAGCTTAATTTTGATGTTGACCAGGCTAGAACTCATAGAAAGCTCTAAATTGCTGAGCTAGAAGAGACAAGGAATGATGCTTATGACTGTGCAAAATCGTCCAAAGAAAGGATGGAAAGGGTGCATGATTAGAAGATTCTTAGGAAATCATTTCACCTTGGCCATAAAGTCCTTCTTTATAATACTCGTCTACATTTGCTCCCAGGAAAGTTGAATTCAAATGGTCCAGTCCTTTCATAATCCAACAAGTTTATCCTCATGGGGCCATTGAGATTCAGAATCCCAAAGATGGTAGTGTGTTTAAAGTGAAAGGGCCATCGTTTGAAACCATTTTTGGAGTTGGAAAACCTAGAAGTTGAAGTTATGCTTCTGGAGGATCCCGTTTACCGGGACTGATTTTTTTTAGGCCATGATTATTGTAGTATATTATTATGTATATTATTGTATATTTATATTATTTTTTTCTTTTCTTTGTTCTCTCTCTAAC
Organism: Lonicera japonica; assembly: GCA_021464415.1. Lineage (NCBI taxonomy): Eukaryota > Viridiplantae > Streptophyta > Magnoliopsida > Dipsacales > Caprifoliaceae > Lonicera > Lonicera japonica. Next base: position 75,626,400 of record CM038464.1, read on the forward strand.
AAAAGTGTAAATTTATCTTTCTCTTTGAGCTTCATCGTCTTTAGGTGACATCCTTCCCTTTCTTATTTACTTATCTTTATACATTGAGGACAATATAAGATTCCAGTTGGGGGGGTAGGATTTAATTTACTTATCATTTCACGCACTTCACATGTTGCACTTTGTTAGAAATTGAACAAACTTTTTTAAAAAAAAAAAGAAAAATCAAAAAATAAAATAAAATAAAATAAAAGAAATAAAAATGCAATGGTTTTCTTGGATTGATATTAAGTTTTCCTTTGTCTAGCCGGTGTGATAACGATGACGCATTCATCTTAATATTTTATATTTGTATGCTTAGTTCTCCTACTATCATTATTAAGAGAAATTTCATGATTTTTAATCATCATTATATTTGAGCACACGTGACAACTTATGCATGACTAGATAGAAGAATGAGCATAACTGAAGATTCTTAAAGAACATAAAAGTGGAAACTAAGTAACCCGTGAGTATTTGAGCCAATCTTCCTATTTTAGGGTTTTTATATAAACTCTTAATTTTTGAAAAGCGTATCTCGTTGAGTAGTCTCATTATTCTTTGCTTTGATTAAACACTAGAAAGCTACGTCCATGAAATGCAATTTTATTTTAAGGATTCTTCGTATTACTTGAACTGAAGAAATATAAACCTTAGGAGGTGACTTAGGCCGTCTTTGGCAACCTCAGTTTAGCATAATACTACTACCCTTGCATATTTACCGCTAGTCACCCCTTTGGGCCTTATTTTTAGCCTTTCTTTGGTAGCCCGATATCCTTACCTTACTCCAATTAGGAGTGTAAACCATATTTACAGCCTACCCTGTATCTAAAAGTATGTTGAGATTATTTATGTTATGGGCAGTATTAAAAAGTAAGCTTGAAAAAAAAGTCAAAGAAAAGAAAAAAAATGTGATAAAATCTCCTCCAAGCATCAAAATGAAAAATTTGTAAAAAAAAAAGGAGATCTGAAAAGAAAAAGAAAAGAAAAACTCAAATGAAGTCAAATTTAGCCCGGAGTGTTAATTTTGTATCTCAATGTATTTCTTAGATCTTTGAATCCCTTATATACCCCTTCATTTGACTATCCATCACCCTAAGCCTTATGTTACAACCCAAAAAAAAGTCCTAATGATCCTTTGAAATATGGTTTTAAGGTGAGAGTGGTGGAGGGGATCCATCTATGCTTTTCGGTTTTCTAGTGGGATTTATCCTTTCATGAGACTCTTATTATTTCATTTATAGCGTTTTTCATTTGTTCATGTGAGATGCATTTGAATTTGAATACATTTACTATTTATAGCCCGCATGTAATGAGAGCAATTACACCTTATTCTTGAGTGTTTCATTTGTTGAGTGTATGCCATGTGAGGAGTTGAGTCAAAGCATAGTTTGGATGAGATTTGAAAGCTTTGCCTACTTAGATATCAATGATGTTACGTTGTAGTCAATTCACACACACACACAATGGGATTGAATGGGATTGGAGAGAAAGAAATATTCTTATTAATCTTGCTAGTTTGAGAACTTTGATATTGCATGTGTGTCACATTGCTTAGCATGTGGGTGTTTTTGAAAGAGATATGTCCTAGAACCATTCCTGGATTATGATTTGTACTTGGATATCTTATGATTATTGTCATTAATAAAGTTTATTTCATTTTACTTTATATTCTCTTGTAAATAATATATATTAATACTAGTTCATCAAGTATGTGACTTGATTGTGGGATGCTAGTAATGATATAATAATATTATTTAGATGTCCCTAATCATGTGTCAATAACCTAGGATCACATTGATATAATGATTAGAGTATGGGTCAGCTGATGACTATGTTCCACAAGTCATGGATATGGAGATATCAAGCTGAACATACTGATACTTATTGGGGAACAAAGTATTGGACCGACCCGCTTTGGGGACACTGCGAGGAGTGTTACATAATGTCATCAGTGATGTTCCCCATTTGTGATATCGTATTATCCTTAGACCTGAGATCGTCATGGTTACCAACATAGGGAATAGCATGTCAGGCATTATCAAACGTTGCTCTTGACCGAGTAATTATAAATATGATGATCAAGCATACTATGAACTATGTAGAGGTATGTGGTTGATCAAGATGGGATTTGTCACTTTCATATAATGAGAGAGATATCTTTGGGCCCCTTGATAAGTATAATTAATATTTGCATGGCCATGCACAAATGAGGTGTCATTTGTATTAGATTAATTATACTTAGAGATCAAGAAATAAAGATTGAACTATACAAGAATGACACTTGCCTAGTCTTGTGTTCAATCCAGATATCGATTGACAAAAGGAGTTAATATATAGAATATCAATTTAAGGTTGTGTCGTTTTGACCTTTATACCCTTTGGGTAATAGTAATGATTTACTAGAGACCGCTTACTATTCGTATAATAAAATGGGATTTTAATTATACTGCCAAAGAGTATAAACATACAGGGTCGCACACCAAAACGAGTTGGATCAAAAACGAATTAAAACGGACCAAGTTGGACTTGGGCCTAATTCGTTTGTTGCTTAGCGTTCTTACTAGGGTTCCCCTTTAAAAGGAAACCTTTGTTCTTCTTGGCCGTCTAAGAGAGTTCTAGAGGCAAGAAACACGAAATAGTTAAGAGAACCCTAAACGGCGCTAGTACACCAAGCAAGGATCTGATCTCGTTCGTGTGTGCACACCGTAGAGGCGTCGTAATTTCTACGCTAGGATGACAACAACAGAAGGATATAATCCACCGTATTCATTGCATTAGTTCGCAATCTCATACAAGGTATGTCTTCTGTCGATTTTATTGAACAGTGTAGATCCTAGGGTTTAATGATTAGTGCATAATTTTAAGCGTGTTTGATGGTTGATTAAGAGTTATTATCGCTAAAAATATTTACTTCTGCTAATAAAAGAGATTGTAGAACATTATTCATGACATTTACCCCAAGAATCCATTAGGGCGTAATGAACGCAACAACCCTTGAGCCTAGAGCTTTGTACGATACATGGCAGGCACTAGTAACAAGAACATGATGTAGATGTTATCTAATGATGTAGTAAACATTGTCAATGGGGCATAGGTTGCCTTGACCAAGATTTTATATAGCTAAGAAGAGTCATATGTGCACCTGATGAACTAGAAACACGATAACCAAGTCTTAGCTTGACGACATGGTTAGGGAACTGTTATAATATGCAATGGCCTTGGTTTTATACATATGACACATCATGAGATGTAATATATTGATAATGTATCAATTGGCCGAATAATGGGAATTATTAGTTAAACGATAACGTCCTGGATAATTGGATCGATGATGATGATTATAATGATGACGATTGTGTGATTGTATATATATATTGTTAGCCATACGTGTGATGGATGATTTGATGATTATATATATCGTTGAGTGAGGAATTGATACATTCCTGTTGTTATGATCACGCGTATGGGCTGGATATGATGGACCGAGCACTGGGTAGCTCCACATGACTCGAAGACGGGCCGCCTATTGCCGCCCATGGGTGAAAATCCCTAAACCGTGCACGGGAAAAATAAAGTTGGTGACTCCGCCAGTGGTTTTGGTTTCTCATAAAGGAGATTCCACTCTATGTATATTGCCTTCTTAAAGGGCTATGTGTTATGGGTTAGATGAGTTTCCTTGGCAGCGGAGCAGGTCCCTAATTGAGACATAAATATAGGATCGTTTGATATTGCGTATAGATTGAATAAAATATTTTACTAAAACCCTATAAGAATAAAGGGATTTCACCTTTGTGGATCATGTAGAGGATCCATATGAGGATACTAGGGTTTGAAAGTATCAGATTGCGATCTGGTCAGATTTTTCAATTCTCGCTGGACTACGAAACTCGATTGTTTTTGCTATTTAAAAGACTTCTGATCGTCCTGATTTTTTGTGAAGTAATTGTAACTTTGCGTTTCGAATGACATATCTAAAAATCAACACAATCCAATAATGCAATCAAAAGTTACGATTGATTTAAGGCTGGATACCGAAAACCTAAAGATCTTCTATCGTATTCCTTCCGCCATCAAATCTTGTACCGAGTGTGGTCTACGGTTTCATCAAGATCTACTCATCTCTCAATAGAACAAACCCTAAATCATGAGAATTATTGTTATAATGAGAAGAGACAAGGCCGGCATATATATAAGGCTACGATAGGGACCTTAAGGAGAAATAAGTATTTGGGCTTTCTATGGAAAATTGGAATCCTATTTCCACTATTAATTAGTTCCTTCCATAAATTATAATTCACACCACTAAAGAATTATAATTGCACTCCCGTCCTTATCTCAAAATTATATTTTAAGTTCCTTATTATTAAATACTTATTATTCTCCCCACATTATGATTACAGATAACCGTCATTTAAATTAAATTACAAAAAATTATATTTAAATGACTTCTTAATCCTTGAGCCTACCACTTAACTTATTTGACATGTCAGATTAACATAATCCACCAGCAGGGTTTAACATGATCAAAACTTATAAGCTTCTCAAGGGGCTATCATCAATCCCTATACCGGGACGTGAATTCCGTCAATAATTAATATTCATTATACATATAATGTCGTTATCCAATTCTCGAAGATTATTGATCCATAAATGAATCTCACCCTTAACGAGTCAAAACAACAAACACTACATATATATGTCTATTAATTATTTCAAGATTAAAAGCATAAGTAATCATAATAACTATGGAATTTTCTCACTATAAAAACAATTAACCCAAATTGGTCCTATTCTATACACACAAAGTGTACTAGCACAACGAGTTAAAACTATACCATTTTTCCTATAGTTAAGATAAACTACTAAAACTTATGCTACAATCCTACCGATGGGTGTCCAATTCCGTCTAAGACTATGAACAATTAAACTTATATTCCACAAGAACCGATGATATGATCTTTTATGTGTAAGCTATACTCCACACACGAAATCATCTACTATATGGAATAAAAGACACACATGCACAATATTTAAATAAATAATATAATGCAACCATTGCTCATAAAGATACTCATTAAAATAGAAAAACCAAGTTTATAACATATCCAAACTAATAAGAAAATTATGGTTTTTAGTATATTACTCTAACAATCTCCCATTTAGACTCAAAGCCATGCAGCTATGCATCTCACTTCCATTCCCTCAACGTGAACACTTAATGTGTTTTCCCTTCTTATGAATCCTCGGCTCTTTCGAGTTCACAACCGTTTCACTATTATCAAAATAAAGTGAAATAGCTTATAACACTGAAGGTGCTACATCTAGATTCATACGGATGTTCTTGAGCCAAACCGCTGCCTTAGCTGCTTCTAAAGCAGCCACATATTCAGCTTTCATGGTGGAGTCAGCAATGCATGATTGCTTGATACTCCTCTAACCAATGAATCCACCTTTTATAGTAAACACATAACCTGAAGTTGACTTTTTGGAATCCTAACATTTGATTAAAAATTATGGCCTGTGTATCCAACATGTACAACTGTTTGCCTGGTAAACCAACATAAAATCTCGAGTCTTTTTAAGGTACTTAAGTATATGTTTTACTATAGTTCAGTATTCTTTCCCTGGATTAGTGTAACACCCCATTCCTAAATCTAAAGCTTATCGCTTTCAAAAATCGCGAGTAAGGCGATTTCGAGCTCCGAATAGTGAAATACTGTTCTGAAAGGAGTGACAGGGTTCAAAGACTTCCAATAATTCATGTTGGTGTATTTAAGCTTGCTAGAATGTTTGTAAGTCATTTCGGGTGATTCGAGTTGAAATCGAGATGTAAATTTCAATTTTTCAATTTACCCGACTTTATGATTTTGGGTTAACTTGGAGGAAGCGTAACTCCTTCTTTTCTTATCAGATTGAGTTTTCGTTTGCATGGTACCCTAGATTTTTAGGCAATCTACAAATTTTGTGTTTCGGCCAAAGGCAAATTTGGACTTCTACTAGGTCGAAATTGAGCGCGAAATAGGTCAATCGCTATCAGTTGTTCATTCAGTAACACTAACGTGCTGACTTCATCAAATTTTTGGGAATTATCTTTATAGAATTTAGGGACACTTCCTTTAGGAAGTTATAGAGCTCCGAATAAGCTTTCCGTGGACATAAAGATCACCATAATCGGACTTCCGAGCGAGAAGTTATGGCCGTCCAAAGTTCAGCACTGCAACTCCCCCAGCGTGAACAGTAACCGCGGGATTTAAAGTAACAGTTTATATATATCGACCAGCTCCTTCTTCCTTATTTTTCAACACAGCCATTGGAGAGCATCTAGAGAGAGATAGAGAAGAGATTCTTGAGTTCTCTTGTGGATCCTCATCTCCATCCAAGCACTAAGCTACAAACCCCCCACCTCATTTACTATTCATCATCTTCTCCATGAATTTTCCACCATTGGAGCACTAAGGAGGGCTTGGAGCTTGGAGTTCTAGCCACCAAATCTTCTCCTAGCATCTTAATCTTGTGGATTTTCTTCATATAAGGTGGGAACACTAACCTTAAACTTGTTTGTTTTTAAAACTATCATGTGTTTTGTATCAATTTCATACAAAAATGGTAATTTGGATGAAAAGCCCTAGGTTGTGATATGCATGTGAGTTTGGATGGTTTGGGGATCAATTGATAGTCCATAAGTGTAGAATATCGCATACATATTATGTATTATTAACTCTCATCATGCTATGACCCATGAACTTGCATCTATATATCATACCCATTTGGTAGGAAGGTGTGTGAACTAGGAATTTGGGGGTTCTGGGATTGGTGTAACGTCTCGTATTTCGTTTTCGAGCCAATTCTCTCCTTCAGCCCGGTTAAGGCTTTATTACCGTTAGATTGTGAACATTGGGTTTCGAGCCTCTCGTATTTGACCCAACACCTCTAGCATGTCATATTAAGTATATTAAATTTTTGAGATCAATCATTTCATTATTTGGGTGGCCCGAATTAAAAACGGGAAGTAATTAGCATATTTTGAACTTTTCGAAAAAATTAATTTTTGGCCAACTTTGAGAGGCCATAACTTTTTCGTCCGAGGTCCAAATGATTCTCCGTTTACCGCCACATCTTCATCTCAATACCATCTACAGCTTTCGTGTTTTGATCAAAAGCCAAATCACACTCCTCGGTGGTCAAATCAGCTTTCGAAGTAAGCAAATTGTTGAAATCTGGTTGTTCGAAACACTTTGGTAGAGCGCTGTCTTCAATTAATTTCTGGGAATGATCCATCCAGAATTAGAGGAACCTTCCTCTTAGGAAGTTGTAGGCCTTTGAATTAGCTTTTCGAGGACATAAAGATCACTTCAATCGGAGTTCCGAGCAAGAAGTTATAGCCAAAATACTAATAGTGCACCAGATTCACCCAAATTCAACCATCAGTCGACTGATGGGGTCCTGAACATGATTATAAAACCAAAACAGAGCACATTTCATCCCAAATATATACACCAAACAAGAGAGCTCAGAGATGGCAATTGAGGGGATATTTTGGGAGCTTTAGTGAGGGTTTGATCACTCCTAAACTTGATTTAACTAAATCATCATCATCTCCTTCATCTTCTTCCTTAAAATTACAATCCTCCATTTCTAGGGTTCTTGAGCAAAAGTTGGAGATTTTGCGATTGCTCAAAGTATGGCTCAATCCAGCGCTCAATACCTCGAAGATTCGGCTTATCTAAGGTGGGAACACTAGTACCCAAACTTGTTTTCAACCATTATGTGTTTAATCATTGTTTTCATAGCAAAAAGGGAAAGTTTTCATGAGTTGTTGATTGATGCATATACATGGGGATTGGGTTTGATGTTTATGATTATATTACTTAATTTCTCCATGTTTTTGGTTGTAGAATCATAATTATTGTATAAGAAGCATATTGTGTGTTGGTTATCACAAGCCCTAAGTAGTAACCGTTGACGCGTGTACGCATATGCTCTGTTGGGGGCTATGTACTTAAGGTTATGACTTAGATAAGAGGATTTTTAGGAGATTTGGACATAGTGCTATATATATAATATATGAAACCTATTTGGACGGATATGATAACGAAATACTCTATACATATATATTGATATATTGAGGATATATAGCACGTCTAAGATATTTATTTTCACGTATGTGATATTAGCATTATGCTTAAGCCGTTAAATTATTATTGTGAACTTATTTGAAATCCCACAAGTCCGTATCCTTACTAAATGAATTACTAATGTGTCTTTGAACGAGTTATGTATTAAGGCCATATGAGGAGGTTTGGATGAAAGTTAAATTGTTTTAGCTTGTAAACTTTACTTGGCATGGGGGCAATTATGTATTTTGTTAGTAAATGCACTAATTGGTAAATCTAGTTGATGAAACCCATGAAAGAGCCGAAAAAATGGAGAATAAGACGGATTTGGTGGAGTTGGCTTAAGAATGACACTAATATGACTATGTGATGACTCAGTATATACATATACAAGTTGATACATTCACAACCTAAGTGTAATTGAGGATAAGCTTATGATAAATTGAGATATCCTTGAGATATATGTACTATATATATATATAGTTTATGTATGTGGAGATTAGTAGGATGATTGGAGATATTTATATATATATGTGTGTGTGTGTACATGTATGTGTACTATGGATAAGTATATTCTTTGGGAGAATACATTTTGTTGATTTCTTAGTTTTGTAAGGCACTAGTGGTCTATTGGGTTGACCTAGCCTTGCGGCTACATACCCTGGTCCGTGTAGAGGGACCCCGCTTTCAGAGCGGCATACTCTATGGTCCGTAGGGGGACCCCACGATGTGGCATACCCTACACCATCTAGGTGGTCCACGGGGGGGGGGGGACTGAGCCTTGGGGTCTACATACCCTAGCCTTGGGGGCTTAGATCGCGATTGCTGTGCACAGTAGAGTAAATCCTAAATGCCTGATGTGAGATGAAATTGATGAGTATAAGATTAGTGCCTACACTTGCTTTATGACTATATAAATTTTGTAACTAACTTATAGGTGTTATTGTTATTATATTTGTGTCTTGGTGATACATATTGTATTGTATCTTTCAAGGATACTTTGTTATTATAACCTTTTGGTACTTTGATAATATATTTATTATATTCTTCGGGATGGGATATCACCTGGTGTGCATTTCATATGACATGATTTCCATTGCATTATCATATACAAATCTATATATCTATAAAGGGACATAGAAATGGAACATATATATAATTTCAATGCATATTAACCTATTTTTCATTATTCCACATTGCATGTGAATGATGATGTGTACCTTCTTACTCAAAAACCCTATAGTTCCCACTGAGCCTGCTTTTGGCTCACTCCCATTTTCCAACAGTTTTGCAGGTACCTCCTTGGGGAGGCACGAATAAGAAATTAGAAACCTCTGATGACCCTAGATGCCTGTAGTTGTCCATGGATGACTCAATCCTTATAAATTATAGATATTAGAGCCATTTGATTTTTTTGTATTATTCATTTGTATTAAACTCTTTTAATAAGTGTTGTAAAGGCCATTTATTATTTTTGGGACCTTGTAGGAGGGATTGGTATATATATTGAAGTATTAAATTGTGTGGATTGCAAATCATTATGGATGTGGTGTTAACTTTCTAGTGAAGCTTTATTTTCTTATTTACATGTTGGTTTTATTGAAAATACGAACTCCACATGCCAAAATTTTCTGAAATTAAGGCTTTACATGTAAATTACTAATATATAAGTTTTAAATTATGTATTTCAAACCCGCCGTCGCGTACGGCACCGTGATCAACTGGGTTCCGGAAGTCTAAACATCTTAACGGAATTCGGGGCTCACATTGGTGAGTATAGAGGAGCTTGTTACAGATTGTAAGTGATAGATATACACTTTTATGCCATCAATTAAGGTTATTGTACAATATCTATGTATAGTGAACTGAGAAACTACTAGGGTGGAAACGGGGTACAACAACCTTTGAGCCTATTGCCTTATGTCGATCTTGTTAGTACTAGTAGTGAGTATACACCTATGATACACTCTAAAGGAATAAGAAATATATCTTGATAGGACGTAGGTTGCCAAGGCTTCAAAAATACCTAGCTTAGAAGCCGTATAATACTAGTTGGGCTAGAAGCACGATGATTAATGCCTAACCCGACGATATGGTTTAAGAACTATTATAAACACTAACGGCTTTGGTTTTATACACTTGACACATTTTATATTGTGAGATGGCGATAATGACCTAAATGGTCACAATATGTGAATGACCTCGTAGCGATAAGCCAATAGGTGTAATGCGTGGTAACGATTATATTGATGAATGGTGGGCGATTGTATGATTGTATATATATGTGTGTGAATTGCCATCCGTGTGGTGGACGGTTTGATTGATCATATATATATATGTACATTGTTAAGTAAGGAATCGATATATTCCTGTTGAATAATCACACGTATGGGCTGGTTACATATATGTATATTTGTGAATAATGATAAGGCCTATAATGTGAATTACTTTATCGAAGCAATGTAAACGAGTGATACACTTTCTTATTATCACATAGTTATTATGTTATGGGATGGCTTGCTTGAACATTGTATTATGTATATTTCGGTTCATTGCTAAATCTTATGTTGATATAAGTATAATGATAAGATTGTATAGTCCATGTGAGGTCAGGGTCGGCTTGAAGAAATTTGGGGCCCTAAACGAAATTTAATATCCACAAAAATTGGGACTCCGTATTATTATCTTTTTCTTCAACAAAACAATCTCAAAATCATAATATTTAATAATTTGAAACCAAAAAACTCCAAAAAATTGAACCAATCAATTACTAAATTTAAAATAAAATAAAATAATAATTAAGGCAACAATTAACATAAAATTTAAAGATAAATCTTCATCTGAAAGTGAGGGAGTAGGTTTATTTTAACTTACAAAATGCCCCTTAACTTTTATTCTTTACAATTAGATACCTAAATTGTATTTTTTTTGGTGCCCCTCCCAAATGGGGCCCTAGGCATTTGCCTAGGTTACATGGCCTTCTAGCCGGCTCTGTGTGAGGTCCCGCGTTGGTCTCTAACCATTGATACCTTAAGTTGGGACAGAGTGCCCCTGGGTGAAAGACTGGAAATCGTGCACGGAAATGAACGAGAGGCCCTGCTGCCGCATGGGTGAAAGGCCATGAAATGCAGACCTGGTGATGCTTGGATGATCGCTATTATTATTATTGTGATGATCGAGGCAGTGAAGGCATTTGAGAGACATTGTCTCGAATGATACTAATACACCACAATAATGGATGTGGTGATGGTTTCGATATATATATATAGATTGTTGTGTTGTATTTTATATTGTTATATATATATTTCCTCAGGTATATTATGGATAATGTAAGAATAAATATATAAATATATATATATATAGATGTGTATCGATGCGGATACGAGGAAAGCATGTAGATATGAGACTAGTCTACCAGTTTATATTGAACGTTAAATACTAATAACCTAAGTGGCCAACATAGTATATGAATGGCTAGACGGCCTAGTAGTAATGCTTAGTAGTCAACCAAGTATGTAACTCATAATGTACTATTAACAAAGTGATAACTCTGAATACTTGGCACAAGAGGTGTATACCCCTCACACATAGTTAAGTAACAGAGAACATGATGATTCTTATATCGTGTAAACCCTAGGAAGCTAGAAAGAGTATAATGCTATATAATGAGAGTTGGGGGAACAATTTTGATACCTGAGATAGAACAATTAGTGGGTTTTGGCACGCACATACATGGTGAATTACGTAGTAAGGTTTTTAAAAAGATTGTATTATATTGTTGAAGCAACATATATACGATACATATGTTTTCAAATGAAAACCTAATTTTCATTATAAACCCTCATATTTTCCACTGAGCCCGGATTTGGCTCATTCCTTCCATCTCAACAGTTTTAAAGGTCCATACTCGAGGGTGGCATGCGCTTTACGTCCGTAGAAGCTCTGATGACCTTTAACAACTTTGTAGTCCTTAATTTAAAGACAATGCCATTGAGGCCTTTATATTACATTTTAAGACACTTGTATTTATTTAAAAGGATTTATTTTTATTAAATGGATTGATTGTGAAATGATTGAACAGCGGTTGTTATTTTTATTTTTATTTACAGGGCAGATATCGCATTTTACAAACTCCTCATGCCGAAATTTTTCTAAATGGATTTTATTTAAGTTTTTTTTATTACTCACACCCGTCGTTGTGTACGACATCGTGATTAACCGAGTCTCGGAGTTAAAAATCTCTGAACGGGATTTGGGTCATCACAATTAGATTGATATTTGCTAACCATATCAATGGTAAAGTAGATGTCCGGTCTAGTACACAATATAACATACATGAGGCTTCCTACTGCCGAAGCATAAGGAACTGCCCTCATTATCTCTATCTCATCATGTGTCTTATGACACTGATCTCAGTGACTAAGGCGATTCCGAGCCCCGAATACAAAATGTTGTTGTAACACCCCGTTCTTCAATTTCATGTTCATCACATTTAATATCGCGATTAAGGCGATTTCGAGCCCCGGATAGTGATAAACTGTTCTGAAAGGAGTGGCATGTTTTGAAGACTTCCAATTAGTCATATCAATATATTTAGGCATGTTAGAATATCCGTAAGTCATTTCGGGTGGTTCGAGTTGAAATCATGATGTAAATTGCAAATTTTCAATTTACTCGACTTTATAATTTTTGGATAACTTGGGGGAAGCGTAACTTCTTCGCTCCTTGCCAGATTGAGTTTTCATACACACAAAGGTCTAGATTTTTAGGCAATCTATAACTTTTGTGTTTTGGCAGAAGGTAAATTCAAACTTCTACTAAGCCAAAACTGACTGCAAAATAAGCAAATCTCTATCAGTTGTTCATTCGGTAACATTAACGCATTGAATTCGTTGTATTTCTCAAAATTATTTGTCTAGAATTTGGGGACACTTCCTTCTAGGAAGTTGTAGAGCTCCGAATAAGCTTTCTATGGACATAAAGATCATCTCAATCGGACATCCGAGCGAGAAGTTATGGCCTTCCAAAGATCAGTGCTGCAAGTCCCAAATATGATGCGCGTGAACAGTAATCCAAGAATTGGACAGAAATTATATATAATGTAGGTCAGAAAGTACCCTAAAGGGGGGGGGGTGAATAGGGTTTTTTAAACTTAATAGGATTTTTAAGATCGATTTAAAAATGTTTGATGTCTATATCAATCAAGCAATCAAGAAACAAAGTTAATTCGAATCATAAAGTACAAATTACACAATATAAGAGTTCAAGAGATAGAAAGATTAAACCGATAAAAGTCGAAGACTTTTTGTCCACACGATTCGGCTTGTTAGCCCATACTTTCGCACTCGGTTAGTACCCCGAGAATTTCCACTATAACCGATCTTCTTCCGGGTGAAGATCAAACCTCTACAAGTGTAGTCTTCTCACACACTCTTACAAGTATTGAATCTCTCTCAATACTCACACAAGATTTCACTCTTGCTATCTTAAGAGACAAACCTCTCTTAATGTTTGAAAGAAAAGATTTGGTGACTAACACCAATGTACAATAGCTCTCAAGTGTATGAAGTTTACAATTTAAGCTCACACTAAGAGATATCAAGTTTGATCAATGATTTCTAGCTCAAAATAATTTTGATTTATCAAAAGAAATGTTCTTGAATCTTTGAATATTGAATGTAGATGAAGAGAATGGTTTAGGAATGATTCAAGAGTGTTTAAATAAGTCTTAGATGGTGTATAAATAGTCTAGGACAACATATGGCCATTTAGAGGGAGTTGGTGGAAGTTTGGTACCAAAAGTGGTAAAAAATCTGAAATCCAACGGCTAGTTTCTGGGCCATCAGTCAACTGAGCAAGGCTCATCAGTCGACTGAGTGGCCATCAGTCAACTGAGCAAAGCCCATCAGTCGACTGATGGTCCCCTCTGGTCTGCTGCCAGAATGACCAAAAATCCCATTTTTCTCATTTTTGCAAATTAGCTCAAAAATCAATTTTAAAGCTTGGGGATACTTAAATATGAGTTTCTAAGACTTCTAAGATGTAAAGAGCTCGAAAATGAAGTCGTCAGAATTTAAAATGAATTTATTTCAAAAATGGTTTTTCTCCAAAAGAAGGTTTTTGAAAGGATTCCAATTTAACCTTTGATTTGATCAATCTAATCATGTTAAAATATAGTATGAGCTTCTATGATGATCAAATATGAATCTTTACATAGGAAACTAAAGCACTCACTCAAATATACAATAACGAGTCTTCGAGAGCTTTGTTTGTATCTTCGTTTCTTTTCTTCTTTGGCTCATTGTTCTTCATAGAAATCCCATTGAAGTTGTGTGAGACATTGATTGTTCAATACTTTGTAGGTGGATGATCTTGATTCTGGCTTTTCGGTTAAGTCCACATATGATCAATTTATTGTGGTTCTAACTTAAAACATCAACTAAGTTAAATTTCACATGATTAACTTTATTGTTATTATCAAAACAAGATTAGTGACTTTCAAGTTAACAATCTCCCCCTTTTTTATGATGACAATAAATTAATGTGTGTTTACGATTAAGATCATTAGTTGAGTTTTCTAGCAGGAAAACTCCCCCTCAAACTATTCATTAAAAAGAGTATAGTAAGCATGCATAAGAGATTATAAAGATAATAATAAAAACTACAAACTTTAACTAAGTTCAAACCAAATACTAGAGTTAAGAACAATAAAACTTAGAAGTTCAACCAAACATAAAACTTAAAGAGAACTTAGAGAGAGTGTGTACCAAACACTCTAACACACATACTTCTCCCCCTTTGTTATCAACAAAAAAGAGAGAACCGAACGCCTACTCTTGCGGGTCTTGTGGGTCTTGTGGCCATTGCCCCCAACCATGGTCAACTGGATATGGATACCAAACCGGAAAGACATGCTCCGGATGGTAGCGAAGAAAGGCTTCTTTATGAGCTCTTTGACGATCTTTAATTCGATTGAAGCGGTTGGTCATGTTGGTAAAGAGAGCTTGAACTTGACTCGATAGCTCTTGAATGGCATTAAGCAAGGCGACATTAGATGATTGGCTACGGCCTTGTGAGGTAGTGGCTTCAGGCAGCTCGGAACTTTCTCCTCCTTCTTCCTCTTCTTCATTCATTTCTTTAGCTGAGTCATCACTTTCATCGCCATTTTCATCTCTATCTCGAGGGTCATTTGGAGTCCATTGACCATATACCAAACTATATTTCATCAACCGAATCACTTTGGCGCTATAGGTCTCCTCACTTGTGGGAATGATAATACCAACCTCATCTTTGAGACGGATATTGTAGAATTTGAACAATTGAGTGATGGCCATTCCATAAACCAACCCTTGCCTTTTATGATTGGTGATCTCAAGGAGATGATGAAACATTAGACTAGCAAAATCTAATTTGTGTCCCATCACAATAGCCCATACCAAAAACAGCTCCAAAGCGTTGAGTGAAGCACGACTACCATGCCTTAGAATGATTGAATACTCAAGAATTGAATGTATGAGTCGGGCATCGAGTTTAAGCATTGAGGCCTTAATCTTTTATTGCGTGTTACGAAATCTACGCTTGAGTAGGATACCTTTAGCAGCGTTCTTATCAAAACTGAGAAGATTCCCAAAGTTAGATGGCACTTCCGGTACATCGTAAACGAGAAACCCAAAAATTTCGGCTAGCTCGGCTTTGTTGAAGCTAATACGTTGCCCGTTTAATAGTATAACAAGGCGGGCCTTGTTGGGACGGCCATTGTCAAGGACCGGATGGTGCAAGTTTGCATAAAATAGACGGACAATACGTGGATACACATTTTCACGAATACTCAAGAAATCTATAATTCCTTGATTTTGAAACAATCCATCAACATTCAAACCATTTGAAGCGAACAATTGAAAGTTAAATTGTTTACCTTCAATGATTGTTCGGGTGGAGTAGTCATTGTTGAAATTCTCTTGAGCCTCGTCGGAGATGAATAATGGCAATAGTGGAGCTTGAGGTGGGTTTGCCGATGATGTACCCACTTGTGGTACACTTTTGTGAGAGCGTCGAGAGCGAGATGGTTGAGACATATCTATAGAGATTGGGTGAGAGATGTAGGTTTCAAAAAGTTAGGGTTCTTAGAAGATTCGAAAATTTTAGGGTGAAAATTTGTGTGGATGAAGGGAATATGCAAGCAATTGGTTAGATGGATGTAGTAAGATGAGTTTTGTAAAGAAATTTGGTATAAGATAGAGATTTGGGTTAAGAAACAATAATGGAGGCTAGGGTTAGGGTTAGAGAGAGAATGAGATGGATTTGAGAGATTTGAGGTGAAATAGGTGAGATTTGTGGTTGATTTGATGTAAGGTGTGGAAATTTTTTGGTTTAAATGGAGTTTTGATAAAGAAGATAGGGGATAGATGATGTTAGTGAAGGTTTGGGAAGGGTTATGTATGAGTTTTCTTGAAATGGAGAGGGGAGAAGTGAAGAGAAAAATAGGGGAAGAAAAGGATTAAAAGGAACTGCTCTCAGCCACTGCTTAGTCGACTGATGAAGACCCTTCAGTCGACTGATGAAGGCTTAGTCGACTGATGGTCCCTGATCAGTCGACTAATCACCCATTCTGCCAGAAGTTATGGACGTTCGAAGTTTAATGCTACAAACCCACTAGCGTGAACAGTACCCGGAAAATGGAAGGCAATATATATCGATCAACTTCATTTCTTTCTTATTTGTTTCATCAACAGCTGAGAGCTTCCAAGAGAGGAAGCCTTTGAGAGAGATTCCCATCTCTATACCATCATTACACAAGATCAACACCAATTTAACAACAAATCAAACCTCCTATCATTATTCATCATCTTCCTCACCACCACCTCCATGGCTAGGGTTCCAAAATTGGGAGAAGCTTGCTATTTTCTCGGCTCGGCTCAATTCAATCGTGATTCATCGAGGGATTAACCCTATAAAGGTGGGAATTCTATTACTCAACCATTTTTACAAGTTATTATGTGTTGTAGATGGATATTTTTTACGTCATGGTTGAAAGCTACCATGTGAACCTAAGGTTTTGATGTGTGCATGGGTTTTGCGGTGTTGATTTCCTTAACTTAATGTTAGATTATTGTTATTTATGTTATTGATGAGCTATTAGAACAACTACATCATTTTATAAACAACATATTTTGATTTTTCACAAAATCCCCAATTATGTGGCTTTGAACATTAGTTTAGAGATGACATGTATAATGAAAATATTGATTTGAATGTCCTCTCATACATGGTTCTTACTAGTTGTTTAAGGAGAAACTTGGTAATTTTACAAGGGATTTTAAGACTTTACACCATTTCTCAAAGTTTACATATATAAACTCACACAGATAGATACAATAGCGAGTAGTGGAGGGTGATACACATAGATAGTGTTGTACCACAACACTATCTATGTGTATCACCCTCCACTACTCGCTATTGTATCTATCTGTGTGAGTTTATATATGTAAACTTTGAGAAATGGTGTAAAGTCTTAAAATCCCTTGTAAAATTACCAAGATTTTCTATAAAACGGGTTTTTTAAACGGATCTAGTTTTATCCAAGAAAAAGACTTTTAAAGGTTGTAACTTTTATAATTTAAACCCACCGTCGCGTACGGTATCCGTGATTAACTGTGTCCCAGAGGTAAAAATCTCGGAATGGGTTCGGGGCGTCACATTGTGAGAGATTCTAGAGAGATTCCTAGACAATCATCCTCCCATACTTAAGATTTAATTTCCAAATCATACTAAGACCCCAGCTCATTACTATTCATCATCTTCTTCATACTTCTTCCTCCATTAATGCTTGAGAGCTTGGAGAGGGAGCTATGGCAGCCACCATTGGAGCTTCAAACTTGTGGTAAATCGTCATATAAGGTGGGAACAATAATACTGAGGCTTGAATTTCAACCTTTACTTGTTGCATTAGATGTTGCTTTAAAATTTGGGGATTTTGGTGCAAAACCCTAGGTTATGTGGTTTCATATGGATTAGGTTATATTGATCCTCTATTTATGGTTGGTAATGATAGGTTGTCATTTAGATTACACATATGAATAACAAATTTCATGTTTTGGCTAAACTACCTTGAGGTTGATATCAAACCCACTTCGTAAGTGTACGTATGAACAAGGGTGTGGGGATTTCGGGTTTTCTACTTCATAAATGGTTGATTATAAGATATGAATCTTATATTTATTCATTTTTAACACTTAGCTTACATGTAAATCATCATACATGGGTGTTGTACCAAAAACCCACCGCGGCGGAGTAATATGCAATAAATCCTAAGTCTAGTGCCTAAAGAATGATTGGTTGTGGGTTGTAAATCGTAGAGAGGCATAATATGTCAATACCTATTAACGTAAAGCGTAATCCATAAGAGTTGTACAAGAAATCCTCTCAGGCAGAACCGTATATAACAACTTTTGAGCTTAGCGCTTTATATAGACCCTTGTTGTGACTAGTGGTGAGAATGTGGCTTAGTGCATTCTTGAAATGTTATAAACACCAATTGGTGAGTTATGGGTTGTTGTAGTCTTATTCATAAAAATCTAGAAGCACTGTAAGCTTAAGGGTTAGGTGAGGCACATAGGAACTGTTGTTTGGCCTAATATATTGACGTAAGAACTTTGGTAAGGATCATACGACTTTAGTTTTATGCACATGATACATCGTGAGAGGTGAATCTCGATAATACACTAATTGGCCATTAAATGTGAATAATCACTTGTCAGCTTGCATCGACTTGACATATACAAGTATATGAATGACTAAAAAGATGGAGATGTGAGTTACGTTAATGACAACACATAGACAAGTTATATACCTTGTTATTACCACATTGTTCTTAAATTGTGAGATGAATTACGTGAATATATATATATATTGTGTATGTCATTGTTGGATTTTTATGTTGTATAAATGTAATGATGAGATGACATAGTCCTTGTGAGGTCCCGGGTTGGTCTCTAACGATTGAGACCTTAAGTTGGGACAGAGTGCCCCTAGGTGAAAGACCCAAAACCGTGCACGAAAAAGAACGAGAGGCCCTGCTATCGCGTGGGTGAAAGGCCACGAAATGCAGACCTGATGACGCTTGGACAACAACGGATATTATTGTAGTTACCGAGGTTATGATGGCTATTAAGATACATGTCTCGGATGACATGGTTGATTATTGAGACTAAGAAAGTATGTCTCGGATGATACTTACACGTCTTAAGTGACGGATGCGATGGTGCCTTCGATGTGTGATATTATATTATATCTTGTATTGTGTTATACGTATTGTTTTTGATATATTGGATATAACGTAAGAATGAATACGTATTTTATTGTACAGACCATAATACGCTTAGAGAGCCATGTGGCCATTCATAATGAACTAATGCCTAATGTGGAAAGTTCTAACACTATTGATCTTTAGATAACATACGGGTGCGTGGACGCATGTAGTTATAAAATTAATCTACCGGTTCATGTTAAACATAGGATATTAGTAATCAAAGTGGCATGCATAGCAAATAGATGGCTAGATTAGAGGACACCATAACGTAGTGCTTAAGTTGAATGATTTAGTGGTAATGCATATTAGTTGGCCAAACATGGAACTAATAATGTTATAATTACAAAGAGGAAATGACAAATGTTTGGCCATTAGTCACTGACTCTCGGTATGAACATGGGATAGTACCTAGTAGTGTGGTTACACATTCTAGAGCGAGTCGACTTTGCATGATGAACCTTAGGAGGCTAGAGTTTGATATAAGATAGCCTTAGACCAACAATCCTCTAATGATATTAGAATAAGTGAGGGGATTATCCTATGGAATGCCTAGAGGTGAGGTTGGTTAATCGGGCAGAGCTTCCGGCAGCTAGGCTAGAAATCCTAGAGGGGTTTGGAATGCACTTGAGTATGACTTGCATTGCGTAGTATGCTTTCAAACTAATGCATTAAAGTAAAGTATTTTCGTCTAGGCAACTATGCATGCGCTTATAATTGCAATGAGTATTTTCTATATCAAAACTCTATAGTTCCCACTGAGCCCGGATTTGGCTCATCCATTTTTTTAAACAGTTTTGCAGGTAGCCTTTAGGGCAGGAACGTGGAGTCCATTTAGTAGCCTCTGATTTTCATAGACCTTGTAGTCCTTAGTTAAAGGACTGAGTTATATAATTGTTTAGTTTCTTTTATCGTATTGTAAATGGATTATGACTTTGATCAAAGATTTGTAAAGTAAACTAGTATAAATGGTTTTATATGGGGAGTCGATATAAAATGTGGATTAGTTTGTGTTGTTTTTGTATGAAAATGGTTTTGAACTTAATAGGGCGGATTGTTATGTAAATGACCTTTTCCTCGGATCATGTTTTGTTAAGAAAAAGATTTTAAAAGTTGTGATCTTTTTATTTTAAACCCGCCGTCGCGCACGACATTCGTGATTAACCGGATCCCGGAGATGAAAATCTCAAAACGGGATTCGGGGCGTCACAGTTGTCAAATAATTATGCTTGTCTAATATCGAACATGTTTCATACTCTTTAATGGTCTAAAACACCATAAAGATTATGAAACCTCCATTTAAATTCTCTTTGCTTCCTTATGCCAAGTATATGGAATTCTTTGGTAATTAATGGATAAGTTTAGTATATCAATGATACTTAGACTCTTCATGCGATGTATGAGGAGTACTATATGAATCATTAATATACAAACAAAGCACCTTAAGTGAGCATATATTATTCAATAACCACCATTGTAAATGGATGGCTATGCTATTCATATAAAATTGGAAAGGTTTATTTCAAATATGGTCACATCTTGTGGTTAAGTGTAAAGTATGGTTTTATTTTCCCTTGTTACCTACAGCACTTAAATACTCTTTGTGCCTATATTTGAGAACTTTCTAATTGCTTATTTATTCTTTTAATGTGATGTTTGTCTTTCCTCATTTGGTGGCCTAGTGGAGTTGGATTGGTTGTATTTTCTCGAAATCTTTTACCGCCAACGTCTAGGTCCCTTTTTGATAAACAAATAAAATTCATATTAAAGTAAATAAATGAGCCGAATTGGATTCATGAAACATGATTATAATAAAACAACAAATGATCCCTTAAAGCCTTTGCTTTCTTTAAATACAAGAACAATCTCATAATTCTAAAGTTTGTTTTGAACTTACACAAAACAATTCACAATACAATTTTTAATCAATCAAACCTCATTATATAAACTCGTGGTATACAAAGCTTTTGCCCCCTCCCTATGGTTCGACACTCGGACTTTCAAAATATTATACTACAACTTGACCGCCTACACTTGGGTGTATACGATTGCACTATTTTGCGCGCGTCAGCACCGTGATTAACCATGTTCCAGAGGTCTAATTCTCTTAACGGGATTCGGGTCGTCATATTCTAGGTTACTTTTTGCTGTAGTAAATGTAATAGATGTTAATAAGTTCCACAATACAGGGAGCTCGTCCTACATTGAAGATTGGAGTGTTGTATGTGTAATTAGTAGTCATTGAACTCTTCTTGTTGGTAAGTGGTCTTTTGGGAAAATAATAATAATAATAATAAAGTGTATGGCCCTAGGGAAGAGGAAGGGGGTTGGGTGGGTTCTGAAGTAGTGTTATAGGTGAGCTTTATGTGATTTTGTGATTGCATTAAGTGCTCGCAGGCAACATAGTGTGAAGCAATAATTTTAGAGGGATATGTATATATATACACTAAAATTTGGAGCACACGTGATCCGTATGGAGTATTACAACTAGTATTATATAAAAAAATTCAAAACACTTTAGCAACATGTAAGTGTGTTCGGTCAAGTTTTTGCTATGCAAAAGATCCTATCGATTCAAATCCTTTTGCAAATTTAATAGAGACGTCAAAGACCTTCCATATACTTAATTAACAATATAGATAAAGGTTTAATTATTGACTTAAACCTCCCACACTAATAGCCCTATTTGAGTAACCACCATCCCCCCCAAAAAAATATTATAATGACCCCTTACATTCTGACACAATCTATTTTCCATGCAAAATTAATTATTGACTTAAAGCCTTTGCTTTCTTTAAATACAATAACAATCTCATAATTCTAAAGTTTGTTTTGAACTTACACAAAACAATTCACAATGCAACTTTTAATCAATCAAACCTCATTATATAAACTCGTGGTATACAAAGCTTTTACCTCCTCCCTATGGTTCGACACTCGGGCTTTCGAAATATTATACTACAACTTGACCGCCTACACTTGGGTGTATACGATTGCACAATTTTGCGCGCGTTAGCACCATGATTAACCGTGTTCCAGAGGTCTAATTCTCTTAACGGGATTCGGGTCGTCACATTCTCGGTTATTTTTTGCTGTAGTAAATGTAATAGATGTTAATAAGTTCCACAATACAGGGAGCTCGTCCTACATTGAAGATTGGAGTGTTGTATGTGTAATTAGTAGTCATTGAACTCTTCTTGTTGGTAAGTGGTCTTTTGGGAAAATAATAATAATAATAATAAAGTGTATGGCCCTAGGGAAGAGGAAGGGGGTTGGGTGGGTTCTGAAGTAGTATTATAGGTGAGCTTTATGTGATTTTGTGATTGCATTAAGTGCTCGCAGGCAACATAGTGTGAAGCAATAATTTTAGAGGGATATGTATATATATACACTAGAATTTGGAGCACACGTGATCCGTATGGAGTATTACAACTAGTATTATATAAAAAAATTCAAAACACTTTAGCAACATGTAAGTGTGTTCGGTCAAGTTTTTGCTATGCAAAAGATCCTATCGATTCAAATCCTTTTGCAAATTTAATAGAGACGTCAAAGACCTTCCATATACTTAATTAACAATATAGATAAAGGTTTAATTATTGACTTAAACCTCCCACACTAATAGCCCTATTTGAGTAACCACCATCCCCCCCAAAAAAAAATTATAATGACCCCTTACATTCTGACACAATCTATTTTCCATGCAAAATTAATTATTGACTTAAAGCCTTTGCTTTCTTTAAATACAATAACAATCTCATAATTCTAAAGTTTGTTTTGAACTTACACAAAACAATTCACAATGCAACTTTTAATCAATCAAACCTCATTATATAAACTCGTGGTATACAAAGCTTTTACCTCCTCCCTATGGTTCGACACTCGGGCTTTCGAAATATTATACTACAACTTGACCGCCTACACTTGGGTGTATACGATTGCACAATTTTGCGCGCGTTAGCACCATGATTAACCGTGTTCCAGAGGTCTAATTCTCTTAACGGGATTCGGGTCGTCACATTCTCGGTTATTTTTTGCTGTAGTAAATGTAATAGATGTTAATAAGTTCCACAATACAGGGAGCTCGTCCCACATTGAAAATTGGAGTGTTGTATGTGTAATTAGTAGTCATTGAACTCTTCTTGTTGGTAAGTGGTCTTTTGGGAAAATAATAATAATAATAATAATAATAATAATAATAATAATAATAATAATAATAATAATAATAATAAAGTGTATGGCCCTAGGGAAGAGGAAGAGGGTTGGGTGGGTTATGAACGTAGTGTTATGGGTAAGCTTTATGTGATTTTATGATTGCATTAAGTGCTCGCAGGCAACATAGTGTGAAGCAATAATTTTAGAGGGATATGTATATATATACACTAGAATTTGGAGCACACATGATGCGTATGGAGTATTACAACTAATATTATATAAAAAAATTCAAAACACTTTAGCAACATGTAAGTGTGTTCGGTCAAGTTTTTGCTATGCAAAAGATCCTATGTATTCAAATCCTTTTGCAAATTTAATAGAGACGTCAAAAACCTTCCATATACTTAATTAACAATATAGATAAAGGTTTAATTATTGACTTAAACCTCCCACACTAATAGCCTTATTTGAGCAACCACCATCCCCCCCCCAAAAAAAAAAAAAAAAAATTATAATGACCCCTTACATTCTGACACGGTCTATTTTCCATGCAAAACAATTATTTTTGGATGATTTTGCTCTTGCCTTTTCATTATACTAAGAAAATGCCCTAATTTCATGTTTTTGAATTGAAGCAACAATGGGGGTTTCACGTATGTCATAGATTTTGTATTTTACAAATTAGATTTTGACTTAAATTAATCCCAAAATCAGTGCACATCAATATAAAAAATCACATCTAAGATAGAACTAAACTCATATATAAGTGCTTTTTTTTTCTAAAAAAACTCATATCTAAGTTGAAATTGAAATCCAATGCAAACCAAATAAAGCACAAATCATATTTAAGTTGATTCCACTTGGTGATAAAGGTTGAATATCTCTCTATATATGGATGCATATATCTGTGTATATATGCATATTTATATGTTGAATCATGAAGTTGGGGGTTTCATATTGAAGGATCAATTTTATGACGTGATTTGAAATTTGGGTTCTAAGATATAGAAAAAATTAGATAAAGGAATTGACTCTATATATTCCAAAACTTTGTAAAAATCTGTCAAACCCTAGCTTAGGCTTGTTCAATTATGAATTGACAAGAGAGAGAGAAGGGGGGATAAGAATTGTAACACTTTTTTTGTTTAAATTAGTAATATTTATGTTTATCATTTGTTGTAAGTTTAATATTTTTGGTTATCGAATTGTGACACTTCATGTTTATATTTGAGGCATTACTTGCTATCGACTCCATTGTCTGGTGCAGCACGGGGTATAGTTTTTAGGGATGTGGCTAATTTTACTTCTCGATTGGAGGCAAATATAGGTGGGGGCGAGACTCCGTCGGCTGAGGCGGGTGATAAGGGAAAAGGAAAAGAGGTGGCCCCTGAGTCAGAGAGGATGGAGGACTTTGACGATGATACCCCTCCAGCGGGTGGAGGAGTTGGTGGGGTTGGAGTGGGTCCCTCTCAGGCTGGGCCTGGCGAGGCGTCGACTTCGTATTCAATCCCGGAGTACCTGAGGGACATCCTGTACATGGATTTCGGCCTCTTAAAGCAGTACCAAATCCCTGATATGCGCGTGGATAATGAGCGAATGGGTGCCTTGGCACATGTCTTGGAGGAGGTACAAATCTATTTATAATGAAAAAGGCGTTTTATGTGCATGATGTTTATATATAATGATGAATTGTGTGTTTGTCTTTACAGATGGGTTTGTTCAGTCTTCAAGAGGTAGCTGAGTTGTTGCGGAGTTACTTTAACGTCTACGGGTTGTTGACGTTCACGGTGCCATTCCCAATCGAGTATATGGGCAAGTATAGTCGGCGTTTGACGGGTGACGTGATGGTGACTTATCATCCCTCTTGCTTTCGATCCATATCAGTGGCGTCGTTGTAGTCCGTTCATGGTGAGGTGCAGTGATCAGGCCGGACATCGAGACTTGCTCCTCTGCCCTAGGGTCGTGGTCATACAACATTCGAGAGTCCAGTAGAGGGTGTTGGGGAAACCGAAGGGAAGCGCCCACGTACTGGTTTTTATGATAGTCTTTTATTGTTAGGTGTTTTAGAAAAACATTAAGTTTTTTAATAAGTATTATTTTTTAGGATGGTTGGTCTATACAATATTCTATAAATAATGCGCGAATTTGTCATTTTTTCTCAATGTGTACCATATCCATTCTACCTTTCTAGCCAAAAAACTACCTCTTCCTTTATCATTATGTCATCTTTTCGTACCAGACCTGCTTTCACTATGTTGTCTAACTATTTAGCTTTAGCTGAGGCTAATTGTGGTCTCAATTGGGGTGATCTTAGCCATTTGCATTGTTGGGGGCCTTATGAGATCAACTGGGCATTCTTGCAAGGCGTGGTCAATTTTTGGGATCCGGAGGATCATTGTTTCCGCATTGGATTAGATGCGTTGTGTCTGACAATTGAGGAGTTTACGGTGTTGATGCAGCAAGATGTGTCTTGGCCATTGGCCCCTCGCATGCCACCCCGTCCAAATCATCATGATGCGGCGCACGGACAATGCGCCCATTCGCCGCCGTAGTGATAGCCTCCAACCCATCCCCCGAAAGGTGCTCCGGTGCCTTATCGCCCTCTGGTGGACCTTCCATCATCATAAACACGAAAATCAATAAAAGACGCGCAAATGCCATCACTAATGATACTACAGAACACTCACTAAATCTTTTGAAAAATCATAAAAATATATGCTAGAAAGAGAAACTACAAGTAAAAGTGAAGAGAGAAAGGACAAACATGATATGATCCGGTCTAACTTCAATTTCTATTCAACCATGGTGGTTTGTGGCATTCTAAATGATGATCCATACCTGATGAATTACAAGGATAGAGCATGGAAATTCAAAAAGAATTCCATAGAATTTTCAAGACTTCTATATTATTTCCTTAATTATTTTGGAGTTTATTTTAGTCGTCTTATTTTATTATTCAATTAGGAATTAGATTAGTAGTTTCCTTTTTGAATAAGTTTCCTTATTATTTGTTATTATTTTCCTTATTGTGTTAGGATTATTCAAGGTGTTATTATTTTCCTTTTCTAAGTAGGAAATAGTTTTCTTTTTGAATTAAGATTCTTAGGCTTGTTACTCCTATTTAAAGGAGGCACATTATTGTTTTATTAATTAAGTTTTGATGATTAATTAAATTGAGAGTTTTCTCTTTGTGTTCTCTAAGAATATGTTGAACATGTTGAATTGATTAATTCAATTGTTCTTGACTTATCAATCAATTCTCCACCAATTGATTGTGGCGTCTTCGACTATACCGAGGTTCAC
The DNA here is from genome assembly GCA_021464415.1 of Lonicera japonica. Classification (NCBI taxonomy): domain Eukaryota; kingdom Viridiplantae; phylum Streptophyta; class Magnoliopsida; order Dipsacales; family Caprifoliaceae; genus Lonicera; species Lonicera japonica. The sequence goes on from CM038464.1 coordinate 75,653,298, forward strand.
GCTTCTTTAAGCGTTGGGTTGAGGTTTCCACCTTCCATCTTTCGACATATTCCAAGGTTCTTGCTACGTTTGTAGTTCAAGGGTTGAGGATCCATTAGCCTGGCTAGGAAAGACGATCCGGGTTCGCGTCATTCAGCCTCCTTTTATAGGCTTTGAGAGGGCCAACTGCAAGCTAGGTAGCCGCACGGCTAGTTGCCAACCATGCATCTAGGGGGTATGTAACATACGAATGTCCTCCTATTTTTGACCAGTTTTGACCAAAAAAAAAGAGGAGAGAAAGGGGGTATAGACTATGAACCAATTTTTTTTGAAATAAAAGACTAAGACTCACACACCCGCACGAGATGGCTGATCGAAACCCAAAGTCTGACACTTTGAAATCCGTGGAGGAACCAAAACTCAAAAGGATCAATCAGTTTTCTAGAAAGCTCGAATCTGACGAATAAATAGGGAACATGTAAAAGAAGAATCGGATATAAAAAAAATTGAAAAAGTTGAAAAGAGGAAAAATCCCGTTGGTCCAAGTAAGGAAAGAGTGAAAAACATAAAAGAAGAAAAATCGACAGGGAGAGCCACACTAAGAGTGACAGCTGTGCCAAAAGGCGGGAGGGCTACGTCTTAGGTGAGTAAGGCTCTTGTTTTGGAAAAATCAATAAAAAATAAAAATGAAAAGATCTGAAAGCCTAAACAATGGGCCGGATATTCACTAAAAGAGGGAGCAATAAGGGTATCAAAAAACAGAAAATGATACAGGACCAACATCTTCCATGTAAAAATCAGAGGGTAGCTCAAGGAAAATTGAGAAATTACAAAAGAACATCATATTCCCATGACTAAAGAGAGGAAAACTGAGGGTAGAAAAAAGCCAGATCCAAAAATCCATGCCCGACGGTTCGAAAAACTCTAGAAAAATTGATTCAAAGTCTGATCTCAGGAAAGCGTCATAAACAAAAGTCAAAACTGAGGGTGAAACAAATAAAAGGAAAGAACTCTTCAATTCGCAAGCAATTCTCTCTAGCATATCAGTTTTAAAAAATATCTGGCAGACATTATTCAACAATAATTCTAAAGATTGTAATAGCAGGACAGTCTTAGTAGAATTTTTTGAATTCCTCAAGGAAGGAACTCATCGCATTCCCCATGAAGGAAATTTTTCCGAAACCACATTCGCCAATATGGGAATTAACTTTTTCCACGTGTTCCCCACGATGGGAATTTTTTCGAATTACTCAAGAAAGGAATTCTTCGCATTCCCCACGATGAAATTTTTTCCGAAATCACATTCCTCACCATGGGAATTAACATTTTCCACATATTCCCCACGATGGGAATTTTTCGAATTCCTTAAGAAAAGAATTCTTCGCATTCCCCACGATGAAATTTTTTCTGAAACCACACTCCCTACCATGGGAATTAACATTTTCCACATATTCCCCACGATGGGAATTTTTTGAATTCCTCAAGAAAGGAATTCTTCGCATTCTCCACGATGGGACTTAACCTTTTTCACGTATTCTCACGATGGAATTTTTTCGAATTCCTTAAGGAAGGAATTCGAAAACATTCTACACGATGATTTTTTTTTCTGAAATCGCATTCCCCACGATGGGAATTAACCTTTTCCACATATTCCCTATGACGGGAATTTTTTGAATTCCTTAAGGAAAGAATTCTTTACATTCCCCACGATGGAAATTTTTCCAAAACCACATTCCCCACCATGGAAATTAATCTTTTTCACTTATTCCCACAATGGGAATTTTTTTGAAGTCACATTCGCTACAATGGGAATTAACCTTTTCCACGTATTCCCCACGATGAGAATTTTCTAAATTCCTCATGAAAGGAATTCTTCATATTCCCCACGATGGGAATCCTTTTTTCCACAAATCCCCACGAAGGGAATTTTTTGCCTTACCAAAAAAAGATGAGAATTATTTCGGCCTCTCCCCAAAATATGGGAATTATTCTTTAAACACATCTAATCATTAGAGATCTTATAGAAAATAGAAACTCCACACATGAATAGCTGAAAATCCTATTAAGAAAGATATGCCGAGGGTAGAAATGCGCCGCCAAGGGTAGACGGAAGAAAAAGATCGATGTATCGTGTAGCCTAGCCGAGAGAAGGGACGGTCATGGATTGCATCGCCTAAAGCACAATGAAATTCCCGTGCCAAAAAGGTATGTTTTGATTCAAGAATTAACAAAGTCGAGTTTCACATGAGAGTCGCGAATCGTTGTATTCCTATCGTCCCAGAATTCTTGCAAGCAAAAATCCCGGGACGAGAGGATCTATGAACACCCCAATCCACGACTCTCGTGTGAATCAAGTTTTCATACAAAGCAAGCATTCCGCATCAAATCTTGAGTCATCATGCATATAGAAGACTATAAAAAATACCCTAATTTTGAGTCCGTTGGGAGTCATCATGCATATAAAGAGAGAAAGTTCTAGAGATATAAGGTTCTAGAGAGAGAAGGAAGCTATCATCAAGGCAAGGATCTTTCATTCTTCTTCAAGCGCATCAGGTAGGTCTTTCAACAACTTTTCTGATTTTAATTATCAATTTAAATATAAGTTTTTATCTTGAAAATTAGATAACTTGCAAAGAAGTTCACTACTTTCAAAACCAGTCCTTTCTACGTTTTACAAGAAAACTAAAACCCGTTTTGACAAGTTTTAAAAACAAAATAAAGCAAATACAAAAACAGTTTCCAAACAAGTGGAACTACAAGATTCTAATTTCATTTTACGAATGAATATGTAGGCGCTCATAAAGCTCGAGTCTGATTTTATAAATACTGTTTTAAACTAAATTTATCCGAAAAGGACTACTTTGAAGGCAATTCAAACTACTTGCAAGATATCTAAAATAGGAATTAAATACATGATCCATTAAAGAGACCGAAAGGGCGAATTGGGTGTCTAACACCTTCCCAATTCGTAACGTAGTTCCTGAACCCTAGCAAATTAATTATCAAGTGATCTATGGTTTCAAACGTATGAAAGATAGTTCATTTTTGAATTGTCTTTTATACAATCTTTTATTTGTTTTCTTATAAAACAATCTAGTGACTCTATAAAATACGTTGTCCCCTAAAACCAAAATAAAATATAAAAACGAGAAGACGGGTCGGAGGCCCGGATTCCCACAAAAACAATGCATGCTTATGCATATGTAGAATTTGGCATACCAATCTGGTGTATACAAACTAAGAAAATATTTGGCTGCGGACGGTATACAGTTTTGGCATACCGGTCCGGCATGAAAATCATTGGAGAGAATTTAGCTACGGACCAGTATGGGATTTTTGCATACCGGTCCGGCGTTTAAAAATTTGAAAATTTTAGGACTGAGGACCGATCTCCCATTTTAGCATACCGGTTTCCCTTGGTGGCGTGTATGATAATTATTGATGATAGTGGCTTGTTGAATAATTGTGCCTACCAAGGGATATGTGTTGGAACCTTGAGAGTATATATGGCATATACTCCTTCATATGTACATTAATCATGTTGTGCACGATATATATTATTATTGTGTCAACCGTCAACTCGGAGATTCTTATGGTAAACTCCTAGATGGTTTTGTAATTCCTGGATTGGCAAGCTATCTTATAAAAGACTTATCTTATATTGTATTGATTGGAGAGCTGGTGTCTCTCGGGAAATGAGTTCTGATACGAATGGATAGTGCTTACTGGGTTGGGAAAATAGGCAGGGCCCGGTGCCCTTGGGTTGAAAACCCTAAACCCTTGGGGAAGCAATATTTGGCCGTCTGTAAGCCACCGGTTTGAAGCCCGGGAATCCAGGCAAATTGGCAATGCACTATGGTTTGGTTGCTATCAATGTTTATATGGGATCGGGATGATTGATCCCAGGACTGTTGCTATCTATATTCATATTGGGATTGGGGCAATTGATCCCAGGTTATCAGCTTGATGATTTGACTTCTCGGTGGTATTGGAATGTTCTCATAGCTCAGAATCTCTATGGTACGGTCACTGGTTGACACGTGAGGTAACCTGCATTAGCACGTACATGCATAGTCAATTGATGAGCGTGGTTCTTGTTTATCTTATCGATTTAAACGTGGTTTGAAAGATATGTTTATATAATTGTTTTGAACACCTACCCTATAACCCTCCCCATTGAGCAAATGTCTCACCCTTGTTTTTTTTAAGTCCTTACAGGTACTCACGAGTCCCATGAGGACAAGGAAGCTATGGTATCTGGGACGCAATAAAAGCTCTGATACAATGCAAAATTTTGGTGTATATGTGTTTTTTCTCCGGGAAGTCATGGCTAGCCCGAGGTTTTATACATTTTGAGAACATATGTGTTTTGGATTGTATACATGTGATGCATGCTTAAATGGTATAATATAATTTTGGTATCCCATGCTTAGTAATACTTGATATATTTGTTGTTGTTGACTTATTTTCTTTCTATATACTATCTTAGTCTTACTAAGATGGGTTAATAACGCTCCAGGTCTTAATTACAGGTGTTATCCTAAGAGTTAAGGCGGGGGTGTTAAAAATAATAATACCATCGCGTAGCCCTCCCCGTGTAGAACGACTTTCCCTTAAGACCTAAAACAATTCGGCAGAGTTTAGATGAACAATTTTAGTGATAAATACATAAACATGAAAATTAAGCTTTTGAACCTTTCTTTCTCTCTCTCTCGGCAACAATAAATGGAAAGAAGAAAATGAAGAAAGTGAAGCTTAATGGAAGTCGGTGATGTTAAAAGACAAATCTGATTTTTGGCTTAATTATGATAATTCACCCTAAAGTTTCATAACTTTATTATTTTAATCCTGAATTTTTGCAGCTTTATATTTTAGTCCATTCTAAACTTATGAAGTTTTACAGTTTGGTTCATGATTAATCAAGATTCTTAAACTCTTCAAAATTTTCACTTAGTCAAGGTTAATATGTGTCTAATTTACACTAATTACATTAAGGCCTTGTTTGATTCAGGTATTAGGGTCAGTGGGATTAATAATACCAGTATTAATAGTACTGGACTATTAATCATAGTATTAATTTAATACCAATACCTTGTTTGATTCATGCAGTATTAATACTGAGATATCTCATGTTGACGTTAATACTATGTTTGATTCTGTAACTCGTATACGAGATTATATTTTGGACTAAAAAAATATTTAAATTTTTTTTTAATTTTTTTTAAAAATTAAGTTAAAATAATAATAATATAGTAGTAGTGGCATTTTTGAAAATATTATAGTAGTAGTGGCATTTTTTAAAATATTATAGTAGTAATGGCATTTTTGAAAATATATGATTCATTTTTCTTAATCTTGGATAAACAATACCACCTCCCCCCTGGTATTAAATTATACCACAAAGAGTGGTATATTAAGTTAGTACCAGTATTAGTAATCCCAACACATTTGTGCGAATCAAACTAGGTATTATAAAAAAAGTGGTATTAACAATCCCATCCCACTTTTTAATACCCGAATCAAACGTGGCCTAAGGGTATTACATCACACATATGGAATTCAATAATAATTAAACAAAAGGCCATCATAATTATTGATATCCGTCCTTATCAATGTGCACCTAGTTCATTATTAATCAATTATGTACAACTATTATTCTATAACATTCTTACGTCTCATCGTCATTTCATCATATGTGTATTATGTCCAATTACTAGGTTATCGGCTAGTTATGTTTCAAGCTGTATCTTATGTGTTTCCCACGCTCATACGTGATCCTATCCAACCCACAATATTGTTAACTAGTAATCCGCGTGCTTATGTACTGTAATTCAATGCTCCAATTCTGTTTTACTACAATATTGACTTTGAAACAAAACAGATTTGTTGGTCTTCCTCAACACTTATCAAACGGAAACTCAATCATATTACAATTTCCAATTGTATGCAATCGTTTATGTATACATTTACATGAATGAGACAAATGATCAACTGTTGATTCGATTTTTTCCCATATTTTTTATCCGACTTATTTATATTATTTGTTCGACTGATATTTTGGAGTCCTTGTTCAACACAGAGATATCTAAATTTCTTCCCAAACATCAATAACTTTGATGCTTGAAGGTTTGAAGAAGTGTGACCTACTCCCTATTCTTACGTTCCATTTGGACAAGGGCTTCGACTGTGCTTGGGGAAAGAACTTGATCGCTTGGATGGAAATACTTATATTTTTCCGCAATGTGGTGATCGTAGAGGTTTAAGTGCGATTTACTCATTCCTGTACGAGAATATCGCGTATTAGAACAATAAAAGATGTCCATCAATTATCAACATTTTGCAGGTAATTACATTTTACATGTGGCTCAATTTATCTTAGTTTCTAACATTGATATCAAGTTTTCATTGTAGTAGAATAAGAAAAGTTGTAAAGTGTATTAACTTTGAAATGTCAAATAATGTTGATTATGGTTTCATTTTCATCACAATATAAATTATACTCTATAAGGTTTCATGCGTTTCATGACAACATATTAATTGGTGCTAACTTTAATCTAGTTTTAGTTAAATTTCACATGCTTTCATAATTAAGAAAATATTACTTTCTAAAAACAACAAAATGTACCATTTAAAAGCCCTCGTGTAAGCTTGCCTATGTAGTTTAAAAAAAATATACAAGCAATGATAGATTTGACACGGGAAGCCACGTTTTTCTTTTATTATTATTATTTATTTTTTTGACAAAGGTGCATAAAGAACAAACGTGAACAAAATAATTTCTCACAACAATTACAATTATTATTTGATGGCTTGCTTTATTTTGAATTCTAAAAGTACACCTCTTGTCGAAAGTTCTTGATAAGAAACGGTCCTAAACGTTTACATGCAGGATTAGCTAGCCATAGAAGCTGCACTATCCCAATCAAGAGCAGCGTTTGTCGTGTTGACAAACACAACCAACGGACTTCTAACAAAATGGAACCCATCCGACCAAACAATCTCGCCGAAATCAAATCTCCCTTGCGAACGCTTCATCGGTTTAAAAGTCACATAATAAGAAACTTCTTCTCTAAAGCCTGTGAAAACTAAAACCCGAGGCCAAACAACCACTTCCACGCCATTAGGACTCGCCACCTTAGCAAAATACAGAGCTGTTTTCTTATGACCTACGTTTCGAACAGTCCGCTTAACTGTAGTTGTCAATTGCAGATTGGAGATAGTTATGGAAGGGTAGTTGATATTTGTGTTGATAGTGTGTCCTCTTGGGCAACTTGTCCAATCGGTACTCGGATCGAGATCTAGGACCATATGGCTGATTTGATCTTGAGTGTAGCCACAATTACAAAGATAGAGAATGTAGTCATTAGTCTTGAGGTCATAAACTAGGCCCGGATCAAGTGCTTTTAATGGATCAATGTGACCAGAACCAATGTCGAAGGGATCGGAAACTTTCATTGACCCACCGGCAAGAATAATGTCATGGCTGTCGTCTTCATTGTAAGCTGTGAGAAAATCCGAAACTAAAATAACTAGTATATTCCAATCACATTTTCTTCATCTTAATCGAAATTTAGCAAAGTTTCTTATCGGCTTTATTTCCTGGACAATCATACCTTGTGCATTAATGAGGTATACATTCTAATAATTTACAATCCACCAATACATTTAATAAAAATAACCGATAAATTAAACTGATAACTGTAACATTACTCTTAATTAAAAGGCCTCATTTCACCCCAAAAATATCTTTTACAAATTTTATTATATATTTGAAGGTTACCATATAACCACTATAATATATATATATATATAGAGAGAGAGAGAAGGCCTCGAGATACTAAAAAAATTGGTACAAGTAAAAGCTAACATATCCAATACAATTAAAATGGATGTATTCTTATATCGCTTATGTTAAAAAGAAAAAGCCTGCTACTATATATACCAATGCCACTTATTATTATTCATAAAATCCAGCAAAAACACGTATCATAGTGCTTATATTTATTCCTATACTATATATTAGACACATTGGAAGTTTGCAATGTACACAAAATTACAAAATTATTTCTCGTACTTGTTTTACAAAAATAAAATAAAATATGTATATATAGTGCTTGAAATAGGACTCCCACCTATGATATTTTACCATAAATAACACATTTTAACCACTAAACTAAATCAGTATCGCATGATTTTAAATTATTTTAATAATCTACATAGTGAATAATATTGTAAATGCATTGAGGGTCATCTATGATTCTTCGAGGTCTAGTATTATTTACATTTACACTAATTACGTACAAAAGATAAATGACAGTTACTTTTGGTATGCCAAATTACAAAATTACCCAATCCGCGGATTTAACAGAAAAAGAAATATTACGTATGTGAAATTAATTTGAAAAGGTAAATTCTGAAATCTCGTAACCACCTGATAACACTATATATGTGACCTTAAAGTATGATAAATACATACGTATGCCAAAAAATATTATACAGTATAATATAGTACAAGCATAAAGTGTGGCACGAGCTGTTGAGTTCTAGCGTAAATCTAAACATACCTGTGGTCATGAGAGCAGACTTGATTGCTGCGGGAGACCAGTTGGGGTGCGCGGATTCGATGAGGGCAACCACGCCGGTAACATGAGAGCAAGACATTGATGTCCCTGACTGAAAATTCCAATTGGTAATGCGGTCGATGTCGTACGGTAACAATGTTGGAGGAGTTTTGGGCGGCCATGCTGCTAATATGTTTACCCCGGGAGCAGTTATATCTGGCTGATGTCATCAATTAGCGGCGGCGGGGACGACGACGACGACGACAATGATTATTTCAATATCATTCATGTATTATTAACACAAGAGTAAGTACATAGATCATAGAGCCTTATCTTTTAAATATAGGTTAGATTATTATACTAGACTTAATTACGCACTACAATGTACAAAATTTTCAATTAATGATGAAATATTTATGACAACAACATATTTTAGTCATGTAGTGTTCACTTTTACTGACAAAATATTTGTAAGAAACACATTTTCGTCGTAGGATGTACTCTTGACAAGACCTATAAAAAGGCGAAAAACTTGCGACGGCCAAGATCAAGAGAGTGCTAATGATGAAACTCAGAGTTGTCACTAAAGAGTGTTTTTCTTAAACATGACTCAAATATTTTATGAGATGGAGAGACTATTATAGACAAAAGTCAGTCTGTTCTAATCTAGTAATGCTAGTAAACAAATATTTAGTCCACCCAATGCAATGAGGCATTAATAACACAAATCGTTTTTAAGGGGGTCATTGTCATTTTCAAATGAAAATGGGACTAATCTGTAATTACTTCATATTGCAAGGCATGAATGCGTAATTTACTCTTCATTTTATGAAACCTTTGACATTTGCACTTATCGGTCTAGATCTTAGTTTAATTTACTTTGACGAGTAATATAACCCAATAAATAAGGTAGTATTATCACTAAAACAATTATATTTATCATTAAAGTTCTGCAATACAACTTCTCAAAATAGTATTATAATATAGTAAAAAGAGTATCGCTTTGACAGTATGACTACTCAAGATGGAGAGACTTTTATAGACAAAAGTAAGTCTGTTCTAATCTAGTAATGCTAGTAAACAAATATTTAGTCCACCCAATGCGATGAGGCATTAATAACACAAATCGTTTTTAAGGGGGTCATTGTCATTTTCAAATGAAAATGGGACTAATCTGTAATTACTTCATATTGCAAGGCATGAATGCGTAATTTACTCTTCATTTTATGAAACCTTTGACATTTGCACTTATCGGTCTAGATCTTAGTTTAATTTACTTTGACGAGTAGTATAACCGAATAAACAAGGTAGTATTATCACCAAAACAATTATATTTATCATTAAAGTTCTGCAGTACAATTTCTCAAAATAGTATTATAATATAGTAAAAAGAGTATCGCTTTGACAGTAATACTACTCAAGAGTATTTCGTCCCAGAGCTTATTTAATAAATTTTAATGTGCGCCCTAGTAACCAAAATATTTTGGAGTAGATCCGAAGTAAATTTGATTACCTAAATCTGATTTCCACATTTGTAATCTTATTTTTAATTAATGTCCCTTTTTGTAAATTAAGACCAAAATACCATTATGTATAATATTCTGGGCCTAAATAGTAAAGTCTTTACATTATTTGTATCTGATTAAATATTCTAACAATATAAAGGACGGCATTTAAAAACACATATATATACTTAGGGTGAAACTATTTACAACCTCCATTTATCTCACTAACACCCTCTATTTAATTTTGAATAGATCTACTTTTAAACACCCCCTTCAATTAACATATTTACTCCAAGGTAAAAAAATTAATCTATCAATTTATTTATGGGTAATAAATTAATCACACACTTTAAAACACCCCCCTTATATCTCACTATCTCCCCACTTTGGCCGAATTTATTCCATTTACTTTCCTCACATCAGGAGAGTAAATAGCATATGTTCTCCCCACATGAGGAGAGTTTAACTTCAAAATTTTTCAATGGGTTTAAAAGCCAGCCTCCCCACTTCAACCGAATTTATTCTATTTACTCTCCCCACATCAGGAGAGTAAATATCATATGTTCTCCCCACATCAAGAGAGTTTAAGATTAATTTATTACCCATGGATAAATTGATAGATTAATTTTTTTAGTTAAAGTTAATTATATTTTTAAAGTGTGTGATTCATTTTAGTTAAAGTTAATTATATTTTTAATTACATACTTTATATAAATTACTTAAGGTAAATAGGAGAGGTAAATAGGGGGTGTTAGTGATTAAACAATCATATTTGGGGGGTGTTTGTGAGATGAGAAGTGTTAGTGAGAAAAATGAAGGTTGTAAATAGTCTCACCCATATACATACATATATATATATATATATATATAAGTGTTAATATAATTTTAATTATTTATGTAACAGTAACATCGTCACAAAAGCAATTTTATTATTCTTTATAACACTGAAATATGACAGACATATGTGACACTACTTTAATAAAGAAAAGAACCTGTGATTCTATGTATGTAATTGGCTTTCTATGTCTATGAAGTTTGTATATTGTCTCACTTTAGTCCTTAAAATTTTATTTTTTATATTTTAAGCATCAACATTTGAATCTTCTCTCACTTTCATTTAAAATTGGATGCCCAGCCAATTTTTATGAGGGAAAATCCATTTGTCTAAAAAAAAGTGTCCAATTTTAAATGAATGTACAACACAAATCAAATTTTGAGGACTAAAATGGAACAAATAAAATATTAGAGACCAAATTGAGAAAGCAGGTAAAGAGGTGTAAAAGGACAATTACCTTTTTGTATATGAAAATGATAACCTTACTTTATTATTATACAAACTGATTTGACACCACGTAAATGTACCGGCGGAGCTCATTATAATAATTTATTGTATAAATTTTTTTTCCATTTAGTGTCAAATTAATTTATACAAAAAGTTTGTACAAAAATAATAGAACTAGCACTATTTTTGTGTATACTAGATTATAAAGAGGGATTTTCTCACTTTTATAAAAAAGAAAGGATAACCATTTAGAGGGGTAAATCGATCAGTTTTTTTTATGAAAATTTGTAGAGATAATTTATATAGTGGGTAGACTAATTACCTCTACAAAAATTTATAGAAAATTCAACCTAGAAGTGGGTGTTTTAAAAAATTGATATATCTATATACATTTTTTGCCATTAAAATTTTTGATGATCATCTCACCCACATCTAGGTTGATTCTTTTTTTATGAAATTTGGTAGACATTCTACTCATAATATAGATTTCTACAAAATCTTATGAAAAAATTCATCCAATTACCATTTCAAATGATCATCCTTTCTTTTAATTAAAGAAATTGAATCCCTCTTTATATTCTAACTCTAATAACATATACCTTGAGGATATCAGGTGAGAGTGTGCTTGGGCCTCTGGAAGAAAAATAAGCAACCGTAGGAGCTGGTGATTCTTTGATAGCGGTCCTACTTGCTGATATCTGCACTTCTGGTAGACTTAATTTTGCCAAAATGAAAAATTTATTAGGACCTATATAATGCCCAATTTTCATCATTAATTATATTAATCATGTTAATAAAATTATGTACTGATGTATATTAATCATTATATTATACTCTTACAAAATCCATATGATGAGAATTATATAATAATTCTTTAGGGTTTCGTTTGGTGCACCAGATAATTAAAAGTGCATAATGGCTTATCCATAAAACACCACATTAAAAATGCCGAATTTAAGGTGGGATTATTTAATCCGGTGTTTTGTGGGATCAGCCCACATCTGATAATTTATCCGGTGTTTTGTTTTATCCTATCTGGAATTGTGACAAACATAGTATACCACTTTATAGTTCTATCCACCTCCTAATCCAGTATACCAAACATATATAGCTTAGGGGCTTGAGTTAATAAACAATCACCTCCTCAAAAATTCAACTTTATTAATGTTTACTTCTGATTCAATTTTTTGATACAAGCCATGGGTACATACAAGTGGTTCAAGGGAGAAAAGGGCGGAAATAGGGCTCGGAACTGGGCTCCTTTATAAATACTTGAATGTCCTTCTCAATAATTTTAAAAAATTTCTTTCTGCTTTTGCAGCTATATATATCACATGGAACAACTTATTCATAGTTGTAAATTGATCCTCATGGGCAGATTTTTTAAATTGATAAAAGAAATTATATATGAAAATTGAATTTATCAAATATAAGGGAGAGATCATCGCAAAAATCCCAAAGCAAAGATATATATATATACACATATTAGCCCATGTCTAAAGTGAAGGGTCATCTTTTTATGAAATAAAATATCGAACTTCCATTTTATGGGGTTAGATTTTTTATGATAGCTAGTCTCACCACGTACATTCAAATTAAACATTTTGATCAAATTTAATGGAGATAATTTACACTTATTAGGGATAATCTCTATTAAGTTTCATGAAAAGTTTATCAATTTACAACTTTAAATGAAAGGTCGGTCCTTTGCTTAGAGAAATAATTAAACCTTATATTTAGATTGGAGCTACAAGAATAAAAATGACTTACACATAGCTATTATGCATGTATCGTTTAAAATATAAATATACCATAATTAATTTTATTAAAATTTATTATAATCAATACGTAGTCACCAAAGAAAAATAGTAAATGATGCATATAACTCACAAGTTAGAATCAGCAAGATAGTTAGCAATTTGAGTGCCTTGAATGAAATCAACACGGACCGTGGGGATGATATCCACGTCAGCAATCTGGCGCGTGAGAGGCTCCACAAATATCAAGGCCAACGCGTTGGCCTTACGCGCCGCCAGTACTGCCTCGCCGCTGGTTACGGCTCCCACCGTAGACAAGCACAAAAGCACCCTTCCTTTTGCTGCTACGTTTCTCCAATTTCCCGGAGTACACACCCTGCGTAGGTACATACAATAGTGGAGTCACGATTAATCAATCTTCTTATTATCATTTATAATCACTCTTATTATTTACTAGTTGACGCGCCTTTACTAATAGTAAAATAAAGTCGTAAAAGTTTGGTTTTTTATCTAATTGGATGTGCTTTAATTAAAAATTGATGCGACTCTACTAATAACCTTAAATATTTAGGGACAAAATATTTGAAAGTATATGAGCTATAGAATTTAGTACACTATGCATATACAATTATTAACATACATATGTTAATAATATATTCGTATATTTTTATGTCATCTTTGTTGATTTAGTTAACTCTCTGTAATTAATAATGATTCCCTAACTAGTTTAGGTTAATCTACATATCAGATTTATTTCTTAGATTACCCTATGTATGTAAGGATCTTCCATTGTAATAGTTTAGATATACTCAATTCAATACATAATTCTCTTTTTATTATGTTGTTATCAACAATGAAAGGAGCGAAGGGAATTTTTTTTGTTCTAATATATGCATGCAGCTCGTTAGTGATAAAGCCAGAAGTCTTTTTCAGAAGCCTTTAAAAAACCGTAGGTACCCCCAACCCGAAATTGTCAGATACGGGGGAGAAAACTTGGGGGTGGTTTTGAGTTTGGGTCGAAAATTTTGAAACCTCAATAGGGTTCTGTTGGGGACAGGAGTTAGGGTCTCTGTACCGAACCCACTCCCATGTACACACACATATATATATATATATGAGAGCATTTATCATACGCATCCGTGCGTACGCATGGTTCCATTTCTTATTTTTGGATGCGTACGCATCGTTCCATTTCTTATTTTTGGAGGGACCCACATGTAAGACTTTGGTCCACTTTTTTCAACGGGTCTATGGATTTAATTAAAGAGCAAAATAAAACAAAGCTTCTCACATTTTCTCTCTTTATCGAAAATAACAATATAACAGAGCTCGAGCAAGCTTCATTTGTCTCTCTCTCTCTACGTTGTATCTCTCTCTCTCATGAATCCATTCGAAATCACAGAGGAAATATTTGTTTCTCTTTCTACTGGATCTCTCTCTACGGCAAAGGCTCGAGCTCGACGGGTTTCGATTTTTTGTTGTTTAAAGCATTGATTTTCGGTTGTAAGAAGCTTTGATTTTTGGAAGTTTGAAGCTTTGATTTTCGGTAGTTATAATTTCGAAAATGGGTATGGAAAGCGATGGGATGGGTTTGATTGTATAATTTTGGTTCAAACCAATGGATTCGAATTAGTTGGGGACTTGTTCGAGCTGCTTTCGAATCAAACCTTGCTTTTCAGTTGTTCCAATTTCAAAAATGGGTATTGAACCTTATTTCCGGATGGGTTTGATTCCCCAATATTTGGTTCAACCTTGCGATTTCGAAAATCCAAAGGAATTTTTTGAGCTCTGTCATTTCGAATCAAATCCAACACATTTTCAAAACTAATTTCGGTTTATCTAATATCATTTGGCATGTGACTTCTTTTTGAGCTCTGTCATTTCTGTTGCAGAAAATGGCCGGGCATCTTAACAACCTTACCTTTTGGCATGTGACTTCTCTGTTATCTGGAAGACCTTTTTATAATCATTATTTCTTTCATTAATGTATGGGGATGTGTTTGTTTTATATATCTTCACATTACAGTTAATGTTGTGCATTCTACGGACCACATAGTAATGAATTGGCGGTGTATTTTATGAATTTTCCAAATGTTAAACCTCACAAGATGTTTTGGTAGTCTGGAGTTCTTTCGGAGTTTGATACTTGATTCGAGTGGGTTTGAATGGGTTTGATTATAGGTGATATCCATTGATTATATTTCGAGTTTGATACTTGATTTGAGTGGGGTTGAATATAATTGTTTTGTGTGTAATTTCGGTTTTCCAATGGATTCGATTGTGATTGATTGGTTCTGTTTGAGTGTGTGTAATTTTCAATGGAGATTGTGTGTAATTTCCAATGGGTTTGAATGGGTTTTTGATTCGATTGTGTTTGTTTGGTTATGTCTGATGGATTCGATTGTGTGTAATTTTCAATGGACATTTGGGTTTCGAAACCCGTCGAGCTCAAGTCTTCGTCATAGAGAGAGAAACAAATATTTCCTTTACGATTTCAAATGGATTCGTGAGAGAGAGAGAAATACAACGCAAAGAGAGAGAGACAAATGAAGCTTGCTCGAGCTCTGTTATTGTTATTTTTGGTAGAGACAGAAAATGTGAGAAGCTTTGTTTTGTTTTGCTCTTTAATTAAACCCATAAGGACCTTAACTTAAGATTCTTATTTACGGACTTACCCTTTTGGCACGCTTTTCAATGAAATTTTTTGATGAAATTTGGTGGGGATGTTCTTCATCGTGTGTAGAACATCTCCGCCAAATTTCATCAAAAAATTCAACCGTGAAGTGGGTTAACTACATGACTGAAAAATGTTCTACACACGATGAAGAACATCCCCACCAAATTTCATCAAAAATTTCATCGGGATGCGTGCCAAAAAGGGCAAGTCCTTAAATAAGGACCTTAAGTTAAGATCCTTACTTGAAATTTTACATATATATATATATATATATATTATATTATATTATTTTAAAAATTCTTAAAATATAAAATCTATTTTTGACATATTATTTTATTCAGCTTTAATTCAAACCATCTACGACGGGACACTCATATAAGAATATAATTATATAAATATATATATTTATATTTATATTGTAAACACATAGAAAACTAAATATACGTATGTCAAAAAAGTAAGAAGGCTAAGCTATAAAACTTTAAAGCTGTATAACAGACTCAATGCAAATGTATAAAATAAAATAAAAATAATTTGTACTAATATAAAAGATTAGACGATAAAAATTGTTGGAAAACACATAAAATGCCTATGCAATAATTGTACCAGATTTTAAATAGATTTTAAATCACTTCAAGAATATATAATTAGGTTCGGTCAAGTGGTAAAATATTGTTTTGGAATATCTAAAGTTGTAAATACATTTTTATTAACAATATAAAAAGGGCACAATATTAAATTAATAAAACGTATAGGGATAAAATCAGAATTATAAATATACATCTATATAATAAAACATCATATTGGACCAATTTTTTTTTTAAAAGTATAAGAATCTAATGGTTAAAAATACACATGTAATGGTGTGTATTACTTCTACACCATTAGAAGAGTTTTATACACACATTAAGATGTCGCATCAAAGTTAAAACACTTACACCAATAATATACACACAATAAACTCTTACACACTAATAACTTTGTCTACATTAAAAATGCCATAACTTAAAATAATAAATTCAAAATTTAATATTTAAAATCTATTAATCTAGATCAATTAAACAAGATCCATCATGACTATAAAATTATGTAAAAAAAAAGAAAAATTATTGAGTCACAATGACGTAATTTATGTGTTCGTACATTATTAGTTCTCTTTGTCTATTGTTTTTAGGAGTTTCACACACTAATAACTTTGTCTACATTAAAAATGCCATAACTTAAAATTATAAATTCAAAATCTAATAAAAATTTAATTTTTAAAATCTACTAATCTAGATCAATTAAACAAGATTCATGATGACTATAAAATTATGTAAAAAAAAAAGAAAAATTATTGACTAACAATGACTTAATTTATGTGTTCGTATATTATTGGTTATCTTAGTTTATTGTTTTTAGGAGTTTCTGTGATACATCAGTCCAATTTTTGGACTATTTTTAAATCATGTTGACATAAATGGTTTGATTATTTTCAAATCTAGCCTTGAATTTAATTTGTTAAAAAAATAATTTTCCAAGATCAAAATAAGTTCAAAAAATATGATTAAAAGATTCTTTAAAAAATTTAAAACAAGTTGGCCAAATCCCATATATTTTTAGTTTTTTCGGCATTAAGATATATTGAACATACGTTTCGGTTGTTTAAAACGTGTCGGTTTAGATTGTCACACGTTAAACTTTTTTGTTCTATTATCAGATTATATTTATTTCACCGTGCCGGATGGCACAGGTATACCATAGTATATATATAATTGGGTGAGGTAGGTGCCCGACCTAGTGCTTGTTAGGATATATTATATATAATATATCACAAATAATTAGGGTTTTTTTTTTATTTTTTATTGTATTATGCTTCCTTATTTTTCCCTTTTTGCATAACCTTATAAATAGGGTCCTCCTATATCAATTTAGTATTAACAATATAATTCTCTTATCTCTCTCTAAACATCAATATTGTATCAAAGGGATAGATGTTCCTCACTGCTTAGTCCATATCACTGTAATACCCCATATCCCATTTTCATGTTTAATCTCATTTTTAACTTGTTTAGTTGGTAAACGTCATCTTTGGCTAATCATGTTATGATCCGGATAGGTTTTTGCATGGTTTAACACCTTGGACACATCCTAGTAGTATAACTCAACTCGCATAAACAATCGTTTTGTAATTCGGGTGACTCGAACAGAAATCGGTGTGTAAATCACAAGTGTTGGTTCTACGCAATTTATGAATTTTTAACGATCTTTGAGGAATCGTAACTTTTCCGTCTCTTGTCAATTAAGTCCATGTTTATGCCTATGGTTAGATTTTGATCTATTCTACAACTTTTTCATTTTGATCGAAGCCCAATTCATGCTATTTATGGGCTAAAACTACGTGCAAAGTGAGCTTATTGCTAAAATATGATCGTATCGTAAAGTCGTTGCATACTTTTTCCTTCAACGGATATTTGGCATTAATTTGGTTAGAATTTGGAGAAACTTCATTTTAAGAAGTTGTAGAGTTTTTGATTACCTTTCTGTTGATATAACGATCATCCCAATCGAAGTTCCAAGGAAAAAGTTATGGCCAAATTACGAATAGTGCTCCAGAGATGCAAAATTATAGCACAGACCGGTATGGCCATTTTGGAGAGTTGTCCGGCACTTAACCTAGGCATGTTTTTGGTGTATATCTCAATTTTTTCACCCATTCTCTTCTCATTTTCGGGCAACACATGTAATAACCGGTTCATTTATTCCACCGGGGTTGCCTTCATTCGATCGCTTATTTCACCACGAATGGTGAAATCATAATTTATGGAGTTTCGTAATGCTCTAGCACCTTCCACCATTAGTATAAGTCTATTTACACTCGTATGTATGATTGTTTGGTGATTCGAGCGGTCCGAATCGATTTCGGGTTGCATATGGTGAGTTTTGGTCTTTTCGCGATTAATGATTTTTGGCCAATTTTGGAATACCATAACTTCTTCATTCGATGTCCGAATGAGTCCCCGTCAGTGCCAAAATCTCCGTATTGTTCCCCTCTACAACTTTCGTGTTTGGCCCGGAATGAGATTCCACCATTTCGAGGGTCCGGGAGGCCAAAAATCAGTTGGATTTAGTGCAGTGGTTCCAAGATCGATCTTGGGAAGGCCAAGATCGATCTTGGCCTATCCTGGGAGGAAATTTTTGGCAGAGAGCTCCCAAGATCGATCTTGGACCCCCAAGATCGATCTTGGTGTCCTGTGTGTCGAATTTTAACCCCTTTTAACCTCATTTTCTCACCATTTTTAACCCCATCACACCCAAATCGACCCACACACCCCCACAACACCTCAGAGGGTTCTAGAAAGAGGAAGTGAGAGATTCATGAGTGTTTTGATGAATTATTCATCATAAAACAAGATTCAAGCCCTAAATCCACACCTTCATCACTATTCATCATCTTCCTCTTCATGTCAGCACCATTGGAGCTCGAGGGGGAAGCTAGGGCTTTGGGATTATGGCGCCTACACTTCTCGAAACAGTTTAATTGCGTGGAATATCAACAATAGAGGTGGGAACGCTAGTACTAAACTTACTTTTCAAATTATATTGTGTTGTATTAGAAATTTATACACAAATTTGGGGATCCTATCAAAACCCTAGGTTGTATGCATTCTATGGGGTTTGGGATAGATAAAGCTTCGAATGATGATCTATATTGATGGAATATGACTTCAATTGCATGATTTAACATATAAATCCATGTTTTAGTTCGTATACGCAATGGTTCTTATGAAACCCATCTCGTAGTCATATGTACGACCTATAGTTTGGGGGTTTTTGGATTGGTACCTTAAAGATACTTGATTGTGGAATATAAGTGATGAATATGCCTAGATATGCTATCGGTTATAAGAATAGGGCATTATTCGTGAGACTTGTACTAAAACCCACTAAGGTGGAACCGAATGCAACAATCTTTGAGTATAGTGTCTTATGTAGGTTATTGCTAGAACTAGCAATGAGAATGCAACCCTGGTACGCCTTAGAAATGCGATGAACGTAATTTAACGAGGTGTAGGTCGCCTTAGCCATAATAATAAGGGGCGAACATGCCGTAAGCGTACCGGTTAGGCGAGAATCATCAGAGCCGATGCTTGGCTTGATAGAATAACATGAGAACTATGATTCGAATCATACGGCCTTAGTTTTTACACGCTTGGCACATTACATAATGAGAGATGATGATAATGAATTGATTGGCCGTAAAATGTGAATAAACATGCAACGATAAGGCTATATTCGTAATGCGCCGATAGCCAAATGTGTGATGGATTATGTGGGCTTGTGATATGTATATATGTCAATGTTGAATGGATATATTGATGTTGATGCGATCATATGTGCTATAATGATGTTGGGACATCTATATTGTACATACATGTTCTTGATTGATGTTTTAGCCCATTTATCTATACGGGCATTGATTGTAACGTGCTAGCCTCACCATGGGGGGTCGTAGCCCTGATATATGATTGAGTTGTAGTTGCTATGTTTGAATACTAATACTAGTTGTGGGTTGAAGCCCCGATTGATTTAGGGTTGGAGCCCTATATAATGTGATTCTGATTGTGAGATTTGTTGATATGATCACACGTGGTAGGATGATATTAATAATGATGTTGGGACATCTATGTTATACATGCATGTTCTTGATTGATGTTTGGCCAACTAGCTATGTGGACATTGATTGTAAGGTTGTAGCCTTACCAAGGAGGGTTGTAGCCCTACCTTATGATTGGGTTGTAGCCCATTGAGTGCGGTTGTAGCCGCAGCGGTTGGAGCCGCTATGATTGAGTACCGGTACTCGTTGTAACTGGAGTGGAGCCACCCAAAGCGGACAAGGGAAAGGGCTACCCAGTAC
This sequence comes from Lonicera japonica, assembly GCA_021464415.1. Lineage (NCBI taxonomy): Eukaryota > Viridiplantae > Streptophyta > Magnoliopsida > Dipsacales > Caprifoliaceae > Lonicera > Lonicera japonica. The sequence goes on from CM038464.1 coordinate 75,673,956, forward strand.
AGTGCGGTTGTAGCCGCCTGTTATATTATCATATTGATGTATATTGCCTTCTCGCGGATGAGTTTCGTAGTCTTGCATTTCTAGCTTCCCTGGCTTGCGGATTAGATCGTGTGGCTCTATCAACGGAACGGTGTTCCAAGAAGTAGTAGCCCTACACTTAGGTGAAACATCCTAAGGTAGTTCCATCCTCGGAGGAACGTGCTTGTACGGGTGTTCTTCTTGCTAAGTATTTGGAGTGTTATCCCCGGGAAAATGTCTTGCGTGGGTTTATCTCCAAATGAATTACAAGTAAGGACCGAGTCCCTGGGCAGTTCGCTCGCTTGGAGGAGACATGATTAGTTTAGAGCTTGGGGTCCTTCGAGAACCGATGCTCTAAGCCTAGTGACCGCGGGGTGTAAGCTGAGGCTTTATACAAGAGATATGACATTGTGATCTTTATATGCTTGTTACTTGTATGGTTGATTGTATCATATCTCTTGTGGTTATTATCCTTATTTATGTGATTACATTGAGATGATTGTATGATAAGCATTGCATGGGCCAGTTGATTACAGGAAGCGAATCTATTGTAGTATGATGAACCATAGGAAGCTAGTGTTTGTGATGAGATGGTTCTCTGGTGATACGAGAATTAGTTGAGAGTATTCCGTGGGACGTCTAGGGACGAGGCCAGTTAGTCGAATAAATAGCTTCCAGTGACTAGGAAGGGAATCCTAGTGGGGATCGGCATGCACTTGTCTATAGATTGGATTGTGTTGCATTGTCTTATAAACTTTTATAGTAAGGCAAAGTATTATTTTCTATACAAAACTTATATAGTTCCCACTGAGCCCGGTTTTGGCTCATCCCGTTTTCTAAACAGTTTTGCAGGTCAAGCATTGGGGAATGGCGCGTGATCTACGAGTCTAGAGACCTCTGATGTCCATATGCTATCTTTTAGGTCCTTTATGAAAAGGACCTTGTTGTATAAAATGTTTGATTATGTTATTTTTGTAAAAGATCTTTCGTAGAAGCTTTAATACCGGTTTTGATGTGTGAACATCTTTGATGTAAACTTGTTGAGTTGATTCCTATATGTGGAGTTGTTTTAATGTGAATTGGTATGTGATTGGTTTTGATTTTTACAGGACGGTTTATTAACTGAATAAACTCCACATGCCAAAATTTTACAAAAAGGGAATTTATTTATAATCAGGTTTTTATTTGAGAAAAGTTTTTAAAAGTTGTGTTTATATAAAGTTAAACCCGCCGTCGCGCACGGCATCCGTGATTAACCGTGTCCCGGAGGTGAAAATCTCATTACGGGATTCGGGGCGTCACAACACATGTGGGGGTTTAGAAAGAGAGTAGAGAGCTCAAAATTTTGGGTTTTTGAGGGGTCTTCTGGCTAGTCATCATCAACACCCAAAACTGCCACGAAATCATCATATACACCATTTACTATTCATCTTCTCCTCCAAATCTTCATCACCGGCCATTCTAAGGTTCCAAGCACAAAATTGGAAATTTTGGATTTGGCTCTTCTTTGGCTCGATTCGGTGCTAAACCTTCGAGGGATTAACCCTATAATGGTGGGAACAGTAGTATACAAACTCCTTTTTAAGTTTTTACACATTATTTGCTTTGAATCATACCAAACTTAGGATTTTTAACTAGAATTTTGAAAATTGCATCTTAATGGGGTTTTCGGTTGATTTCTTTTCATTCTTTACTTGATTTGGACTTAATATGATTACAGATTAAGGATTATACAAGTACCCCTAATTTATACATTGATTTTGAAGAGATTAGTATGAAACCATCATTTACGGATACGATAATGAATAGTAATTCATGGTGTATGTGTATATGGAGTTATACATGGATTTAAAGGTATGATTTGGCTATAGTTACTTGTATTTGTAATATTGTTATTGTACTATGGCTACTAGTTCACTATATATGAGATTTGTTAATTATTTAGCCAGTCAGTTACTACGCTAGATAGATTTAAGTGTCTATTTTGAATAAACCATATGGTGGCACCATAAGGGGAAGTTTATAGTGAACCTAAATATTATAAAAATATATGTTAGACTTGGCTTGTTGCTAATTGGACGAAAACTCATGAAACTCCCCAAAGTGGTGATATTCTTTACTAAGCCACTTGTTGACGGACGTGGCGTATTTGGTTTCAAGTACAATAACGATATGATTGTATAAAAAAAGAAAAAAGAAAAAAGAATATACTCATATAATTGGATGTAAATGTATAATACCCTGTGTCCAATTTTCCACGTTAATCATTTTCTTAAGCCCAGTTAAGGCTTAATCTCCGTTAAGGTGTGACCATTTGGTTTCAGGCCCTTTATAGTTTACCCAACACTTCCAACATGTCGTATTAAGTATATTAAGTTTGCTAGAATAATCGTTTCGTATTTTAGGTGGTTCGAATTGGAATTGGGATGTTTATCGCGTGCTTTGGTTTTACGCGATTTTTAAAATTTTGGCCATCTTTGAGAGTTCATAACTCCTTCATTCGATGTCCAAATGTGTCCCCGTTAGTGCCAAAGTTCCATATCATTCCCTTTTACAACTTTCGTGTTTGGTCCGAGACAAGATTCCAACATCTCGAGGATCTGGAGGTCAATGCAATAGGAGACCTTAGTGTTGAGCCGAGTAAGATCAATCTTACTAGTAAGATGGATCTTACTTTAGTGAAATTTGAGCAAATTCAAAATAGTGCACTTTTCACCTGGAGTAAAATCGATCTTACTCATCAGAAATTATTGATAAACCAAATCAGTGAGCTTTTTACTTGGACTAAGATCGATCATACTCATCAGTGTAAACCCATTTTGACTACTTTTGACCCGATTTTCTCACATTTTCTCACCCTAAAACACCTATTGCTTTCGATGATTCATCTCTAACCAAGATTTGAGTTACAAATCCACTTCTTTTGTACTATTCATCATGTTTTTCCATTGGAGCTCAAGGGAGAAGCTTGGAGCTTGAGGTTCAGCCATCAAATCTTCTCTTATCACCTCAAATCTTATGGATTGTCATCAATAGAGCTGAGAACACCAGATATCACCACATCTACCCTCTCCGCTGCTCCCGCTCTCTCCATTGCTTATCTGAAACTTTGGCACTCTCGTTAGGTCATATGTCTATTGATCGACTTAAATCTTTTATTTCTATTGGTAAATTAGGAATAGTTAAGTCATAAAATATATCGTGTCTGTCGAGTCAACTTAGTAAACAACCTACATTATCTTTTAATAAAAGTGATTCTGTTTATGTTGCACCTTTTGATCTATTCATTCTAATGTTTGGGGACCCTCTCCTTATAACACCATGGGAGGATCTAAATGCTTTGTTGTTTTCATAAATGATTACACTCATTTTACCTAGATATATCTCATGAAACACCGTTCTGAACTACCAGAGATATATTACAATTTTGCTCAAATGATTTAAATTTAGTTTTCTCGACCAATCAAAATATTGTGTTGGTAATGTTATGGAATACAATGAATCCAATTTTCTCAAATAATTGCGTCAGCAAGGAACCATTTCTCAATACTCATGTCAGGTACATCTCAGCAAAATGGTCATGCTAAACGCATACATCATCATATTCTAGACATTGTCCGAGCTCTTCTCATATCTAGTAGGTGTCCCGAACGGCTTTGAGGAGAAGTAGCTCTTAATAAAGTCTACACCATTAATTGTCATCCTATTCCTGCCTTTCAAAACCAATCACCTTATGAAAGATTATATGGAATTCCACCCAACTATAATCTTCTCAAAGTATTTGGATGTGCCGAATAAATTTGTTCTGCTCTAGCCTCTTGAACATTCTAAACTCGAACCTTTTTTCAACTATGTTGCTTCTTGGGGTATGTGATAGAACATAATGGTTACCGGTGTTGGGTTCTTATTTTAAACGGCTTCATGTGTCGCATCATGTCATCTTTTGAGAACACAAAATGTTCTCAACAATTTCTAAATTTGAAATCACCACCGATACCCATTTTGCATTCTTCACTAGCTCCACTGTCGATATCTATCCTCCTGCCTCGTCTATCCTACCTTTGAACATAACAAATAATAATGAATCAGCTCCTGAGGCCAGTCTATCCAGTGACACCACTTTCACAAATTCTATGCCATTTATCACCACCATCGCCACTGCCGCCGCTCAACCAGATGAATAGCCTCCTGTGATGACAACAGAATATCATGATAATGTTGTTTCACCCAAGATCCCGTCAATCAACCATATCCTCCTAGTCAGACTACTCAGGTAAGGTAGCTACCTCATTATCTTTGTGATTACCATTGATATTCCACCATTCTCTCGCGTCATGAACCATCTATTTAAAAAGAAGCTAGTTCTAACCCATTGTGGCAGCAAGCTATGTCTAAAGAGTTGTAGGCCTTAGAAAAATCCCAAACCTAGGAATTAGTCCCCTTTCCCCCTAGGAAATATGGCAGTTGGACGCAAATGTGTATATAAAATCAAAACCAAATAAGTGGGGTCCATTGATTGATACAAACCCCGGCTTGTATCAAAAGGTTTTAATTAAGAGTACAACATCGATTACGGGAAAACCTTTCCTCTTGTTGCTCAGTTAACCTCAGTTATAAGTCTTATTGCTGTTGCAACTATTAGAAAATGGGAGTTATTTCAGATGGATGTGAAAAATACATTTCTTAATGGCAATTTTTCTAAAGAAGTTTACTTGAAACCTCCTCTAGGGCTTACCCATTCCACATCTCAAGTATGCAAACTTTGCCATGCCTTATATGGCCTCAAGCAAGCTCCTTGTGTCTGGTTTGAGAACTTCAGTTCCATAGTTCACAAATTGGGTTTTACTTCTAGTTCTTATAATTATGGGCTCTTTATCAGAAAAACATGGGTCGATATTATGCTTCTCATTCTTTTTTTGGATGACATAATCATTACTAGGGATGATGCTTCTAGAATTCAAAAACATAAACAATCTCTAAGTAATTATTTTGAGATGAAGGACCTTGGTTGCCTTAATTACTTCTTGGGACTTGAAGTTATATCTAATTCAGTTGGTTATTATCTTTCCCAGGATAAATATGCTTATGATATTCTCACTCGTGCTGGCCTCGTCGATCTAAAACTGCTCTTACACCGCTAAAAAAGAAATCTTCGGCTTACTCCTCTTGATGGTACTCTCCTCAATGATGCCACCTTGTATCGACAAATAGTTGGCGGTTTGGTCTATATCACTGTAACCCGTTCAGATATTGCTCATGCTGTCCACATTGTCAATCAGTTCATGTCTGCTCCATGGTTTACTCATTATGCGGTTGTTCTTCGCATTCTTTGCTACATCAAAAGCACCTTGTTCTTTGGCCTTTATGTTCCATCCACATCCTCTCTAGAGCTACGTGCCTACTCTAATTCTAACTGGGCAGGGGATCCTACTGATAGGCGTTCAACCACAGGGTATTTTATTTTCTTGAGAGACTCCCTCATATCTTGATGTAGCAAGAAACAATCCATGGTTTCTCGCTCTAGTACAAAAGCAAAATATCGTGCACTCACTGATAACATAAGTGCTATTCAAATTTCTCACAACAATGTTTTTCATGCACGAATAAAGCCTATTAATATTGATTGCCATTTTGTTCACCAGCATGTCACTAGCAATGCAGTTCGCTTCCTATCAATCGCCTCTAAATATCAGCCTACGAACCTCTTTACCAAAGTTCATTCGCCTGACCGTTTCCACAATCTTCTTTCTAAACATAAGTTGGTTTCACATTTACCACCTTAAGTTTGAGGGGAGTGTTAGAATATATTGTGTTCATATGTATAGTTACCACATTCATAGAGTTGACTTTTTGATATCCTTAATTAAGGATTATAGCAATATTTAGGCAATTGTATTACCTTAATTGTAGATTCTCTTAGCCCTATATAAGGGCTCTCTTTGTATCATTCTAAATTATCAATTCAATACATATTTTCTCTCATATCTCTTCACAATATCAACAATGTAGTGCCTACCTTGGTGGTACAAGCAGCAGCCATCCATAGTTTGGACCTAAGTTCAAAACCTAGTAGCAACATTATATTGTTTTGGCTTTAAGGAATCATCAAACAACCATATCAGCCCATTGCCACGTCAGTCTGAAATAGTTGACTGCCACATCATCATTGACTAACACATTATTTGCCACGTTAACTCTCTTGACTTTAACCACTTGCCACCTCAGCATCCGTTGTCTTTGACAATTGACTTTGACCAATAGTTGACGTTAGGATTTTTTCACCTTCTGAACACAACTGCAGCATCATTTTTTCCAGAATCTATCTTGATTTTCCAGTTTTACAACTTACAATGGCTTGTAACCACGTCTTACAGAATTAGTTTAACTCAAACAATTAAGATCGATTCTGAAAAATCTCAAAATCATTGGAGCAATTCAAAATATCCACCTTGTTCAGTATCCGGACAAATTAAACGTTCAAAAAAGGGGTGCTATGAAGTAATTGGTTATCCAGACTGGTGGGATCATTCTCGAAGTCGTTATTCAAATAAATGTGATGATAAAAAGGATTCGGGATTATTTACGACCACTAGGACACCTAATAAGGCATTAAATTCTGCATATGTTTTGAATGATTCATGGATAATTAGTTTTGGTGTTATAGATCATATGACATTATATTCTAAATAGGTCACCTTTCTTACCCCCTCATTCAAAAAAATTATTTCCGTAGCTAACGGTGATTTAATCCTTGTTATCGGGGAATAATTTGTTAATTTATTAGATTCCCTAAATTTAAATTCATCGTTCGTAGTCCCCTCATTAAAAAATAATTTATTGTTTGTTGATAAAATTACTAATCTTTTGAATTGTGTCGACGTTTTCTGGCCTTATCACTGTGTCTTTTAGGATTTTCAGACGAGGAAGACAATTAGTTTGGTGTTAGGTGAGGAAACTTGTAGTATTTGAATTTGGCATTGAAGAGCACGAATGAGTTACATCAGGCCCTGCAAACTAGCGTAACTCCAGAAAAAAGGCTAAATATGATATTTGGCTGTGGCATCGCCGATTAAGTCATGCATCCTTTAGCTATTTAAAAAGGTTATTTCCTAAAACTTTTAAGAATGTTGAACTTTCTGATTTTTGCTGTAAAACTTGTGAACTTGCAAAGAGCCATCATACTTCCTCTCTACCATCACTTAATAAATGTTCAGTTCCTTTCAAGTTAATCCACTCTAATTTATGGGGACATTTTCCTATTCCGTCTTTAAATGGTGCTCGTTGGTTTGTTACTTTCATTGATGATTGCAAAAGAATGACATGAGCATGTCCAATGAAGTGTAAAAGTGAAGTAAGTTCTTTGTTTTAGAGATTCCACAAACATGTTAGCACGCAATATAAAGCCACCATTCAGTTGCTTTGGAGTATTAATGGGGGAGAATACATCAGTACATAATTGCATGAGTCTTTCAAGCATCATCGAATTGTTCATCAAACTACATGCCCGTATACATCTCAGCAAAATGGTATTACAGAAAGGAAGAGTATACATTTACTAGAACTACTACGTGCATTACTACTCGGGGCCAATGCTCCAACATCTTATTGAGGTGAAGCACTTGTCTCTACAGTTTATCTGATCAACCGTGTTCCATCAAAAGTTCTTGATTTTTAAACACAATTTGATATCTTCCACAAAGTTGTATTAGTTCTTACAGTGCCAAATTTTCCCTCACGTATATTTGGATGCATTGCATTTGCCTATTTGTCGAAAGAACAACGAAATAAATTAGAATCTTGTGTTCTCAAATGCCTTTTTATGGGTTACTCATTCTTTCAAAAAGAGTATAGGTGTTATCATCCTAACACTAAAAAATTATACGTGACCATGGATGTTGTTTTTCATGAAGAAGATATTTTCATCAGGTCGAACTTTAGAGGGAGCATCATAGTGAAGTTCAAGTTTTTGATTTTGTTAATGGGGGCGAGGATAAGATAATTTTACTAGAGGTATCCCCACAGTCAACCTCACAATTACCCAATCCATAAAGTTCTAAGAGTGTTCTGGAAGCCTTGGGCGATCGAAAATGGAAAGCAGCAATGGACGTAGAGATGAAATCCATAAGGAAGAATGGAACAAGGGATGTAATTGAATTGCTTGTAGGAAAGAAACTTGTTGGTTGCAGATAGGTGTACACGATGAAATACAAGGCAGACGGAACAATCGATAGATTTAAGTATAGCGAAAAGCTACACCTAGACACATGGTGTTGATATTTGGAGACAATTGCACCAGTGGCAAAAATAAATATTGAACGTGTCTTGCTCTTTTTAGCGATAAATTTGGATTGGCTACTACAACAATTCAATGTGAAGAATGCAATCTGGCATGGGGATTTAGAGGATGAGGTGCACATGGAGCTCCAACCTATGGAGCACAAAAACAAAGTATGCAAATTGAGAAAGTCTTTGTATATCTGAGAGCTTGGTTCGGGAGATTTGCCAGATCAATAAAGAAGTTTAGGTACAAACAGAGCAATTCTGATCATATATTGTTCTTGAAGATGTGCCATGGGAAGATCACAACACTTATTGTTTATGTTGATGATATGGTTGTCATCGAGGATGACCCAGGTGAAAGAGAAGCACTGAAAAAATACCGATCTCGAGAGTTTAAAATGGAAGATCTTGGAGATCTAAAGTATTTTTTGGGGATTGAGGTGTCCAAATCTTCAAAGGGCGTGCATCTTCCTCTCTCAGAGAAAATATGCATTGGATTTACTAAGTGAAACGGGAATGTCTTCCTGCCAGCTTTCAGATACTCCCATGGAAGAAGGATTAAAATTGGAAATTGAAACTAATCAAGTGCCTATTGATAAAGGGTATTATCAGAGATTGGTGGGATGGTTAATGTACTTAGTATATACTAAGCCCAATATTTCCTATGCATTGAGTTCCGTTAGCTAGTTCATACATAATCCCAGAGAGAAGCATATGTGGGCTGTGATGAAGATTCTTAATTATTTGAAGGCAACTCCAGGAAAAGGAATTTTGTTTACAAAGAACAGTGATTTCATGAAAATTGAATGGTACACTGATGCTGATTAGGCTGAAAATGTTGGTGACAGACGGTCTCCTTCATAATATTTCACATTTGTTGGTGAGAATCTCGTCACATGGTGAAGCAAGAAATAAAATTTTGTTTCTCATTAGAGCGCCAAAGCGGAATATCGAAGAATGGCAAAGGGAGTGTAAGAATTATTGTGGTTGAAGGTGCTATTGAATGGTATAGGTTATCTACCTAGTGAACCTATGATGTTATACTATATATAATAACAAGGCAGCATGCGATATTGCTTAAAATCCGGTTCAAAATGATAGAACAAAAGCATATGGAAGTTGATAGATTCTTCATTAAAGAGAAATTGGAGGAAAATATAGTTGCAGTGCCTCATATACGCTTGGAAGATCAGTTGGTCGATGTGGCTACTAAGGCTGTTTCTAACAAGATATTTTTCAGGATGATTAGCAAGTTGGGGATGCTCGATATTTATGCACCAACTTGAGAGGGAGTGTTAGAATATATTATAATTAATTAGGTCTCCTTATTTTTTCCTTTTGCATAACCCTATAAATAAGGTCCTCCTGTATCAATTTATTATTAATAATATAATTCTCATATCTGCCTCTAAACGTCAATAGGGCCTGTATGGGTCACTGAGCCCCGTTCTTGGGTGCATGGACCATGTGTTTAAGTCAGACATGGGGTGTTAGTATAATGGGAAAAAGGGTGGGTTTCTTCACCTCATTCCCATGTTTGAGCCATGGGAACCCCATTTTCCTTCTCCCTCCTCTCGTGGCCAACTATCATGTATATTTATGTAACGCTTGTATTAAAAAAATTGTATTTAACTCGAGTTTGAAAAAAAATTGGAGGTTCTTTTATATATATTTATATATACATATATGTGAAAATTTTATTTAAATAATTTTATTAAATCTTCATGATAAAATTAAAATTATTTGCACTTTGGAGTATATAAGTTTGTATTTACAATTTTTATTTCTTAAATTTTGGAATTGAAAATGAATGATTCCACCACTCAACGGTTAGTAAACACAAAATTTAAGCAAAAGCACCAATATTACCCCTCATTCAAATGGCACCTTTTATCATGTGTTTGTGTGTGTAGATACGAAGAACAAAGAGGATGAATTAGTAGAAATTGCCGGGTGAAATGTAAAGGCAAATGATATGATTTTCCATCATTGGGCCACCTCTTAGTAAACCCTGAATTTCTATTGGGTTCTTTTCCTATCAACACCTTCTCACTCTACTCTCACTCCAAGTTTTTTTTTTCCTCTCTTTTATGAGAAAGAAAGGGGTTATTTAGTGGCCAACACAGATTCAAATAAAAAGATGGGTTTATTTTTCTTATACAATATATAGTTATATAGAAACGAATACATTAGAAATTTAATTTATATAATTGGGAAAAAAAGGGGTGGAAATTAAGAATCGAATTAGATATCTCTTCCCTAACGTTTAGAACCATAAAATTTACCTATCGATATCCCTTATATAATTTAATAATTTTGGTCTATTTAAGATAGTCATCTGTCTAGAACTTGTTTTCATAAGAGAAACTCTAGAATATTAATTGCTCAAATGATAGAGTGTGCGCACCATGGGGCAGGTGGGGGCCTAAGACCCCACTTGGATTTGCAATTTTATTTTTGTCGGACTAGTATTATTTTTTTTTTCTTACAGCACCTTTGCGTATAGTTTGAAAGTAAGAGGTTATGTTTGTAATTTCTCTAAACTCTTGGTTGAGACTTTAATTATTATTATTTGAGAGACTAAAACTAGAGATATGACCCTTAAACTATGGAATGAATTCCACTTAAGCTTCTAAACTTTAAAAAGTAAAGTTTAACTTCTTAAACTATCGGAACTGGAAGAACAATCTTAATTAACTATTGGACTAACTCGGTTTTTTTAATTGCATATATGCAATTAAATTTGTGTGTATAAAATCAAGCGCACATATATTGTGTGTCTACTCGTGTGTAAGCACAAAATGAAAATCCTTTTATATTAGAAATGCAAAGAGGAGAGAAAATTACCCGTCGATGAAATAAGAATTGGGCCCCACCAATTTTCCGCTTATTGGTTTAGTAATTAAGGCTTCACCCTGCACAATTAGGAAACTATGATGAGTTTGTTAATTAATGAATTAATATTATGAGAAGTTAATTAATTAGGGTGATAAATTTGTGATTTTTTGCTTTTGTTTTGAGCAAATGCATCTGGGGGTCTAAACACGGTCTCTTCCGTTAAATAAATCGTTTTTCACATAGACTTAATGAATTACTAGACCAACCCCATAGGCCATAAGGTCTGATAAATATGAGAATGAAGGGGCCATAATTGAGCTTCATCAAATGAACTATAAAATGATTGTCAATCTCAGCCCCCAATCATTTTTTAAGCTACAACCATACAAGGTGAAGCAGTTAGGTACAACCATAGATTTTCTCACTTTAATAAACAAAAAAATGGGATTTTCATTTAGTGAAGTAAATAGATGAATTTTTCTTATGAAAATTTGTAGAAATGATTCATACACGGAGTAGATAACCTCCACCAAATTCCATTTAAAAAGTCAAGCTATAAGTTCGTTTAGTAAAAAATTAATATATGTGCACATTTCTGACCATTGAAGTTTTTGATGATCACATCACCCGAACATAAGTTTAATTTTTATTTATTTTTATAATGGAGGTGATCTATTCATCATATAGATCATCTATACAAATCATTATAAAAATCATCTATTTATCTGTCCAAATGATTTTCTTTTTCTTTTTTTAAAGTGAAATGATCTCTTTTTATAGTTTAAGTATATATATGTATATATATATATAATGTGATGTGAATAAAATAAAGAATATGTAATATACTCAACTTATAAAAAGAAAGAAAAGAAATATGGTATATATATTTCTTTCTTTTAATTCATCTATTTTATCTAGCTAATGACGCTAGCACATGCACGTAGACGCGCCCAAAAACGTTTTGTGTTTTTATTTCATCTTAATTTCTTTAAGAATAACTTACTAATAATACACATTTTAGAAAAATGAGGATTAAAAATATAAACACTAAAAACAAACAGATAAACTCATAAACATGAATTAACAAAGAAATTCTCAAACAAACAAATAAATAAAATTAGTTACCATGAAAGAGAGCTTATCATCTAGAATAATTTGAGTTGGAAATGTCCGATCGATCGTCCAAGCGGCTACACAAATGCTCCACGGATTAACATTCCCCAACAAAGACGGGTCGGGACCATCATTACCCGCAGAAAACACCACACTCACGCCGAGTTGCATGGCATGAAAGGAAGCGATATCACGAGTTGAATCGAAAAACGGAGTCAATGGTACAGGAGTGCCGAAAGAAGCTGATATAACGTTGACACCATCATGCAACGCATCGTCAAAAGCTGCCATTATATCCGCATCAGTGCACCTTCCCTTAAAGTTTTTATCGCTCCAACAAACTTTGTACACCGCGAGCACCCCTGGCTGTGCCCGGGCCGAAGCCAAAGAAGCTAACGTTTTTCACAACTGATCCAACGGCTGTGGAAGCCATGTGGGTCCCGTGACCGAGGAAGTCAAGTGGGGACCGGTATTCGGACGTGGTGTCTATAGGACCGTATTGTTTCTCTATGCCTTCTGTGTAGTACTGCGCACCGATTAGTTTGCGGTTGCATGATTTTATCGGATCAAATTTTTCCCCGGATACGCATTTTCCTTTCCATGATCTTGGAATAGGGCCAGTGCCGGCTCTTCTTGGAAACTAGAAGAATTTGGCCAAATACCTTCACATATCATAAAATTAAACAAATGAACACATAGTTCCACATTATTAATTAGTTTGATTGGAAAAACACATTCTTACCGCCTTTATTTACCGGTCATCATAGCCGTTGCATCAATGAGTTGTACATTTTCATCAACACGTGCACCTTTCCGATAGTATAGCAGAACTCAATTCAATTACAGAATAATGATAGACAGGTAACTAAAATTATTCGTAAAGTGTGTACAAAATGATTTGTCAAGTATCCATCAATTATCACAATATCACTAAATCACAGGTTTCACTAAGTTTTTTATTTTTTTATTATTTCACGCATGAGATATAAGAAGGTTAAATTGCCAACAAGAAAAGGAGAAGAATTAAAATGGAAGACCTGAGTCAAAAATCCCAACAATCACATCACTTCCATAAGCTAGTTGAGGTGGATGAGTGGCTGCAGCCTTTGTGGAGTAGTCCAAGCTCAGACCCATGAAATCCCAGCTTCTTGTTGTGTCCAAAACCTGTGTTCCGCTCTTGAACACTGATATCACTCCTTTCATTCCTACAAACATTAATCAATATTTTAATTATTTACAGAGTACATACATACCTATATATGTGCGTGCGCGCATGTGCGTGCTTTCATGAGTTGCATAAGATTCAACGGTGGAATGAATTGAAAGTGCGGTGACCAATAGGGAAACATTTCTTTGTTGAGTTAGACCGTAGCCTGCTCTATCGATCAGCCTCTGCACATCAGCATTTTTTATATGAAAATTAAAACATAAATTTAACAGGTTGTAGCTTATTACTGGCTAGGGTGGTTGCTTGGCTTGAGTTAAGCATTGCGGAAAACCCAGAGAAGCTATGCTTGTAGCTATAGAGCATTGATTCTTCTGCATCCTCTTTGCTATTAAAACAAACAAAATTGAATCAAATGAAAATCTATCTGAGACCATACCAAATGATAATGATAAGAGTAGTGCTAAACATACTAACAAATTTCACTAATTTTTTTATAGAAACAGTTATAGCACCAACTGGATTAATATAACAAAAAGGCAGACAACACATTAAATGTGTAAGCCCGCCAGTTTATCTGGGTGGACACATAAATTTGTCCAAAAGATACGTACAAGAACTAGGCAAGCTTGCCTGGCATTTTCATTATGATTATGGAGCGACTTTAATTGAGGACAGGTATATATATGTGTACAATCTAGTAATACTTGACAACACTAGAGAAGAGCTACTGCCGCCAACAGAAAATTTGGCTTATGTTGGGGTGTACGACAATTCAATGCATCATTTACTTTGGCAAAAACCTGTATTGCCTCGACATTGATAGCATTTATTGGTAATTGAAGACACACGTGTGTATATATATCTATACCTGGCATAGACATTAGAAAGGAGGTCAATATGAAGCTTTGAAGTAAGGAGATGATCATGGACATTTTTTAGCTCTAAATAGACAATGTAAACCTGTGAGGGAAATGAAGAAACAGCAAGTATCACAAACACAAAAAATGGGAGATATGAGATCACTAGCCCAAAGAGAAAAGCACTTTAGGGGGGAAAAAGAAACATTACATGAGAAGTGGAAGTGGAGAGAACAAAATAAAGTGAAAGATGAGAGAGTAGGGGTAATAGGCCCCAAAAACATTGACAATGTGAAGCGGCCATAGGTTCTTTGTCTCCAAATATGGCAAAAATCACAGTGGGTAGGGATTATATAGATGACTAAAGAGGTAGCACTGCATCCACTTTCATAATCTTACTGGATACATTAACCAATTCTACATTCCGAGAATGTACATCCAAGTAATACATCTAATATTAGTATACGGTAAATGAAGTCAGTAAGTATAGCAATATTGCTAAATATTATAGTTTTTATTTTTTGTTTTATGCGAAATAAGGATAAAAGCAGATTAGCAAAGGATAGTTAATTGAGGGAGTGCGTGCCTTCAAAGCATTTCAAAAAGAGAAAAAATTACGACGACGACGATGATGATGATGATGATGATTTATTTTCAAAGATAAATAGGTACAAACATATATTGATATATATATATATATTGTTAAGTTGTGTTATATGATAACAGTTTACATACATGACTACATAAGATGACTTACAGACCACTACCTTCATAAAGCTCCATCATGCGTATTCATAGATACTATGATTACCTCTATAGATCGATAACTACATGTGCTCCTCATCATTATTATCACAAAGAAAGAAATAAAGAAGTTTGATAACCTTTTTAGCCAATTCTTTAACCGTATGATCGAGGTTGATTAATACTGTGAATGACATATTGGGTTTTTTCCTTTTAATCAGAATGAAAAGAATCTTGAGTTTCTTCTACTTTTTTCACTTGACAGCATTTCTGCGAGCACAATTTAATGTACTTTGGAGTATTAGAAAGAAACATCATATGAAGCAATTGATTAACAAGCCTACTATTTAGGTCGTTAATTTTGATAAAAAAATATTTGTGGGTTCAACTGTAAGGGTTTGTCTGGGCCGGCTAGATTCAGTGCACGTCAAGTAGTACCTCCTCGGGGGATCTTAATTAGGGACTCTCCCTCACATTCGCTTGGTGCATCTATGAGTTTTAAACTGCTAGAGCGCTCCCCACAGGGATCGAACAACCCTTGTAGGTAGGTCATTCTGATCCACAAATCTACTAATTTCTCTATTAATCAAAAGCAGATTATTTCAATAAACTGGCTTACAATTAATAGACAGTCCACTTAAAGGTATATAGACTCCATTCATCACTTAGCAAATTTACATAACTGGTTATTAATTAGCAGCAATAGCTAGTCTTCATGTCCTCCTGATATTTTAGGTACTTAATTACTTTTTGTCTTTACTCCTTGATATATATATATTGCTCTTTTGGATCCGATTTTGGAACCTAATCAACATACCTAGCTAATCTCCCGATAGTTGGGGGAACAAGTACGTATTTTTTATTAACCATTGATTATGTTTAAACCTAGAAAAGTGTGAAAGTCAAACTGGAGTGGGTCGGGTGTAATCATAATTATCTATAAGAAATTACTTGTCCATTAAAAATAACAAGTCGGATAATATATATATCGTAAAACTAGACTAGTAGTAGTTGAAATTATACAAAACATTGGCCAACATGAACACATCTATTAATTAAGCAGTTTATAGTATTTGAATACCTACTTTCTAGTCTTGCCTCTAGTTTCAAAATCCTTTCCTCCATGTACTGCTAAAGTGATAATCGTGCATATGTAGGTACTACCTCCTATGCACATGGTACTACTGATTTTGATTATGCAGGTTGTATATATATACTGAACAGAATGATTGCTGTTGGCTGTATTTCTGCTCCAACATACATGTTGCGTGAATCTATGTTCAGAATGTTTAAGTTTCTGCGTAAATCCAACACCATAATCAAGAACCTGAATGCTTACGAAACACGTAAAAATTAGATCTCTTCAACTTAGAAAGATGAAACTTGACAATTATGAAAGAGATATGTCCTAGGACTATTCATAGATTATGATTTGTACTGCTTATTGTTATTTATGCTTATTTATTTATTATACTTTATATTCTCTTGTTATTTATAAAGTTTATTTATTATACTTTATATTCTCTTGTAAATAATATATATTAATACTAGTTCATCAAGTACGTGACTTGATTGTGGGATGCTAGTAATGTTATAATAATATTATTTAGATTTCCCTAATCATATGTCAATAACCTAGGATCACATTGATATAATGATTAGTGTATGGGTCAGCAGATGATTATGTTCCACAAGTCATGGATATGGAAATATCAAGCTGAACATACTGATACTTGTTAGGGAACAAGGTATTGGACTGACCCGCTTTGGGGACACTGCGAGGAGTGTTACATAATGTCATCAGTGATGTTCCCCATTTGTGATATCGTATTATCCTTAGACCTGAGATTGCCATGGTTACCAACATAGGGATTAGTATGTCAGGCATTATCAAACGTTGCTCTTGATCGAGTAATTATAAAGATGATGACCGAGCATACTATGAACTATGTAGAGGTATGTGGTTGATCAAGATGGGATTTGTCACTCTCGTATATTGAGAGAGATATCGTTGGGCCCCTTGATAAGTGTAATTAATATTTGCATGGCCATGCACAAATGAGATGTCATTTGTTTTAGATTAATTATACTTAGAGATCAAGAAATAAAGATTGAACTATACAAGAATGACACTTGCCTAGTCTTGTGTTCAATCTAGATATCGATTGACAAAAGGAGTTAATATTTGGAATATCAATTTAAGGTTGTGTCGTTTTTGACCTTTATACCCTTTGGATAATAGTAATGTTTTACTAGAGACCGCTTACTATTCGTATAATAAAATGGGCTTTTATTTATACTGCCAAAGAGTGTAAAACCTACAGGGTCGCACACCAAAACGAGTTGGATCAAAACGAATTAAAACGGGCCAAGTTGGACTTGGGCCCAGTTCGTTTGTTGCTTAGGGTTCTCACTAGGGTTCTCTTATAAAAGGGAACTTTATTCATCTTGACCGTCAAGGAAACTCAGAGAGGCCAGAGAGAGAACCCTAGAAGGCGCTAGTACACCAAGCAAGGATCTCATCCCGTTCGTGTGTGCATACCGTAGAGGCGTCGTAATTTCTACGCTAAGGACGACAACAACAGAAGGATTCGATCCATCCGGTTCGTTTTAGTAACATCAAATCACACATAAGGTATGTCTTCTGTCGATTTTATTGAACATCATAGATCCTAGGGTTTAAGATTAGTGCGTAAATTAGTGTATGCGATGCATGATTACTGCCTTAATTCCCTTCAAATTAATCATGAACATTTGAGAAAGCTGCATGATTAATCTGTCCAAAACAGGTATCCTATAACTTTCACAAACACAAATCTATATTTGCATCTACTCCAATACATTCATTCATATACATCAAAATTTTGATTCAAGACTGTGTGTCCCGCCCACTAACTAATGAACTTATGCCACATCATCTCAGTCACTCTTTTCAGTTCCCCTAGAATTATATTGATCATTTAACTTCAGGTGAGACAATTCAATACATCATTTACTTTGGCAAAAACCCGTATTGCCTCGACACTAATAGCATTTCTTCGTAACTGAAGACACGTGTGTATATATATATCTATACTGGGCATAGACATTAGAAAGGAGTGCATGCCTTCAAAGCATTTAAAAAAGAAAAAAAATTACGACGATGATGATAATGATGATTTATTTTCAAAGATATATGGGTACAAACATATATTGATATATATATATTGTTCAGTAGTGTTATATGATAACAGTTTACATACATGACTACATAAGATGACTTACAGCCAAAGAAAGAGACCACTACCTTCATAAATCTCCATCATGTGTATTCATAGATACTATGATTACCTCTATAAACTACATGCGCTCCTCATCATTCTTATCACAAAGAAAGAAATAAAGAAGTTTGATAACCTTTTTAGTCAATTCTTTAACCGTATGATTGAGGCTGATTAATACCTGCATTAGGCTGATTAATACTATGAATGACATCTTCGGTTTTTTCCTTTTAATTAAAATGAAAAGAAACTTTATTGAGTTTTTTTACTTTTTTCACTTGACTGCATTTCTGCGAGCAAAATTTAATGTAATTTGCAGTATTAGAAGGAAACATCATATGAAGCAATTGATTAACAAGCCAACTATTTAGGTCATTAATTTTGATAATTTTTTTTTGGGTTCAACTGTAAGGGTTTGTCTGGGCCGGCTAGCTTCAGTGCATGTCAGGTAGTCCCTCCCCAGGCGATCTTAATTAGGGGCACTCCCCCACATTCGCTTGGTGCATCTATGAGTTTTAAACTGCTAGAGCGCTCCCCGCAGGGATCGAACAACCTTGTGGGTAGGTCATTCTGATCCACAAATCTACTAATTTCTCTATTAATCAAAAGCAGATTACTTCAATAAACTGGCTTACAATTAATAGACAGTCCACTTAAAGGTATATAGACTCCATTCATCATTTAGCAAATTTACATTACTGGTTATTAATTAGCATCAACAGCTAGTCTTTATGTCATTCTGAAATTTAGGTACTTACTTTATGTCTTTGCTCCTTGATATATATATATATATTGCTCTTTTAGATCCTTTTTTGGAACCTAATCAACGTACCTAGCTAATCTCCCAATAGTTGGGGGAACAAGTATTTTTTATTAACCATTGATTATGTTTGAACCCATAAAAGTGTGAAAGTCAAACATAGACTGGTTCGGGTGTAATCATATATAATTATCTATAAGAAATTACTTGTCCATTGAAAATAACAAGTTAGATAATATATATATCGCAAAACTACACTATTAGTAGTAGTAGTAGTAATTATACAAAACATTAGCCAACATGAACGCATCTATTAGTTAAGCAGTTTGTCTTGAATCAAGTTTCAAAATCCTTTCCTACATGTATTGCTAAGGTGATAATCAAGCATATGTAGGTACTACCTCCTATGTACATGGTACTACTGATTTTGATTATATATGTAGATTGTATATATACTGAACTGAATGATTGCTGTTAGCTATATTTCTGCTCCAACATGCATGTTGCGTGAATCTAAGTTCAGAATGTTTAAGTTTTTGTGTAAATCAAACACCATAATATATCAAGAACCTGAACGCTTACAAAACACGTAAAAATTAGATCTCTTCAACTTACAAAGATGAAACTTGACAAATCATGAACATTTGAGAAAGCTGCATGATTAATCTGTTAGGTATCCCATAAGTTTCACAAACACAAATCTATAATTGCACCTACTCCAATACATTCATTCATATACATTATAATTTTGATTCAAGACTGTGTGTCCCACCCACTAACTAATGAACTTATCCCACATCATCTGAGTCACTCTTTTTAGTCCCCCTAGGATTACTGATCCTTTAACTTCAGGTGCCTGTTTAGTTTGAGTTTATTGGGCATTTTCAGAATCCAAAATTTGCAATTTCTCATGCATACGACGTTAAATCCAAAGTTGACTAGAAGTCTATTTATAAATTTTCCGATTTAGGCTTCCTCGACAAATCAAAAATCCGTATGAAACAAGTGCTAGAATTTTATTTTCCATGTAGTTGCTTCAAGACCAGGTATGGTTTTATAACTTTTATTATCAGATTCATATAAGAAAAAAACTAATAAAAGGTTTAATTGCATACATTAAACCTCACTGTGCATGAGTGGTAAATACTTAGAGCAATAGAGATAAAGGTGGTTCAGTCCACTTTTATGGTTATTATTCTATCTAAGAACTTGAAGAAGGGATGAAGAGATTGAAGAAGCTTTCTGTTACGGTTTCGTTTGGTTTGAGGTTTGGAACAGAAATGGTCGTCTTAAATTCTAGGAAAACTTTTTCCTGGCGTCTAGGTTTATTTTTTAGTGTTTCATTCAGATATGCATGAGTCGTCCATTCCTAGAATGATCTTCCCATCAAGTTAGGAAGGAGAACTTTGAGGGAATACTTGTTTTCACAATAATATACTCCTTGTCCCAAGCCGGAACTAAAATGGGTATCCCACTAGAACGAACATTCCAGGAATGCATTAAAATTCAAACCAAATGTGCCCTAAAAGTAAACAGTTCAATAATTTTAATTTAGTATCAAATTGTATTTTTATTTCTACATATGTTTAGTACACTTATAGTGGGAACCATATTTTAGTTCTACATATTGGAGTATATGATTAATCAATTGCATGCAGATATTAATACATTCAGGCAAACAAGGTGATTTATGTGCATGTCATTTCTGTTTAGAAAAAAAATGTGCTTTATTATTGTAAACTTCCTATTTGAAAAATAATTAAATTGCTGTACCATAATTTCTTATACTTGTCATTTTTAAACTACCATTTACTATGATTAGATGATCATACTATTATTGTTAATACTCCTGCATTAATACATATTATCATTGCTAAAAACTCATTATGTACATGTAGTAGATACGGACTCATAGTAGGTTTATATGACATAGAGTAGCTAAGCATATTAACAAATCACAAAAACTTTTTATATATGCAAACAGTTGTTATAGCACCAATCAGATAAAAAATAAAAAAGCAGACAATACATTAAATTTGTGGCCGGCCAACTCTTTTGAATGGTGCCGCATAAGTTTGTACAAGACACGTACTTGTACAAAATTAAGCATAGCATTTTCATATAATATATGGTGAAAACCATACAATAAATAAATTAGGCCCATATTACATTTCCATTCTAATTGGGCCCCTAATCCTTTAGATAAATGAGAATAATAATACGAAGCCCAGTCACAAAGTAGGGCACTGCGCTCAGCTTTTCAAGTTTCCGCTACAAATTTTGAGACTGTTGCTAATCAAGCTCTAATTCAACCCCAAATTTCAGCCCAATGGATGTGTATGCGTGCTGTTCTATCATCCGTCAAAGCAGAAAACGACAAGCATCGATACGAAATTGTAAATTATATAATAAATGAAGCCTTAATAGTTATGAATTATATTAGTACTAACTCGATAAAAATGATAAGTTAGGAGCTCGGATCAATTAACGTTCATTAACACAGTATATAATAGCCATTAGAACCTGTTAATAATATATATATATACACATACTTATATATTATATATAGTAGGCTATTAAGAGGGATTCACCTCTTTAACAAAAAGAAGGGATGGTAATTTCGAGGGGTACATAGCTGAATCAATTTTTTCATAAGATTTTGTAGAGATGATCTATATTATGATTGAATATATCACATCCACCAAATTTTATAAAAAAATTAGCCTAAAATTGGGTGAGATGATCATCAAAAAATTTAACGGCCGAAAATTAGATATATATCAATTTTTTAAAACACCCACTTCTAGGTTGAATTTTTCTTTGAATGTTTGTGGAGATGATCTACTCACTATATAGATAATCTCTACAAATTTTCATAAAAAAATAATCTATTGATTTACCTCTCTAAATAGTCATCCCTTATTTTCTTAAAGTGAGGGAATCCCTCTTTATAACCTAACTCTATATTAAGTAGTTGATATGTAATTTATAACATGGTATATTTACATATATATATTTACTAATTTATGAATGTGTGTCTATATGTGTATAATTTTATTTATTTATGCATGTGTAGTATTTACTATATATACATATTTGTTTCTTAATCAACGGGTTTAATAGGGTTGCAAAAAATTTAGTAAGTCTAGTATTTTTTTTTCTTGATGGAAACCATATATAAAATAAATTCGGGTGAAGAGATATTATACATAATGTAAATATTCCAGGCCCGCGTTATATACATATTTATTTAAGACCCTATTTAACTCAAAACAAAAATCATTTCACTTAACGAGTAATAGTAAGACGTATCAAGTTATTCGTTTGAATTAGATTTGAAGAAGATATTTACACTCGATAAACACTCGTTTAGATATGAACCGGTAACACTCAAAATATGATAAAACGTGACATAAATACTATTGTTGTGATAAATTTTAATACTCGCAAGTGTGCGAATCAATTTCTAGTGTAGCGTGTAAGCGATGTTGATCCCACAAGAACTCGAACTGTATGTTTTATAATTATCTTGTTAATATTTTACTAAACTCTTAATCTAGTTAGAAAAATTTGTGAGAATCAAACTAATAAAAAAAAGCAAATTAAATAAAAAAAAGCAAAGAAAGTAAATTAAAGTAATGGAACGTACACTATAAGAAAAATGGCCTTTTGCGACAAGTGAAAAAACGTCACAAATGGTTAAAATCCGTTCCAAATGTTCTTTTGTGACGGCTTTGTGACGGTTTTCTAGGCGTTACAAGGTAGGTGGGTTTCAAAAACTAGGTGGTGGCAAATTTCCGTCACAAATACAATTTGTGACAGATTTGTGACGGTTTTTCCAGTGTTACAAAACAACTGTTGTTTTTGTCAATCTATTTGTCATGGACTATTCATGATGGTTTAAAGCGCTACTTATATTGTTATTCCGGTGACAACAGCCGTCACAAATGAGTAGCTTTGTTTGTCACAAATTCAAGTATTTGTAACGGCTTGTTCTCGTTACAAACAAACATGTACCCTATTTGTGACAGCTTAGTAGCCGTCACAAAAAGTGTTGAGCAGTATCACAGCATTGCTGCCTTGTCCGACTGATAGTTGAATGCTGTTATTTTTAAAATTTCAATTACGACAAACTAATTAAACATGAATAAAGCAAAACTGAATAACGTCAACTAAATAATTTCCATTACATAGTCTAAACAAAACGAAAATACGATATCATTGATTATGTTTAAAAGGTGGATTTTGAATTTGATTAACAACATTATTAATAGCACCTCTAGAGTTAGGGATAGGTTGACTAAGGAATTTTCCTTTTTCTCTCTCTACTAACTGGTTAGTTAACTGACCCATCTAATTCTCTAAACGTGTTATTGCTTGGGTATTTATTAAGTAGTATTTCTTATCTCATTCATAAATGATTTCAAACTATCTTCTAGGGATGAAAATTATTGTTGTGTAACAAAAGATGTAGCATTATTCATGTTCACAGGAGCTCTAAAACCTAGTGGGTTTTGACAAGGGTTATTATTTTGATTTTCCATATTATTAATTGATTGATTTTGGGACCATGAAAAATTTGGATGATTTCTCCACCCGGGATTATAAGTATCTAAAAAGGGGTTGTGATTTAGCCTAAATTTATTCATATCATTTACTTGCTTTGGATTGTCTATGGTGTACCCTAACATAGATGGACACGATGAGCTACATGCATAGGGCTAGCACAAATAGAGCACACTTCATTTTGCACAAAGTTGACTGGGTCATTAGACAGTCTCATCGTTAAGGCTTCTAATTTCTTTATTTATACTATCTAATTATCTTATAGTTTCTACATCCTCATAAATTTCATAAATTCCCGCATTTTTAGGTTGAGATTGCGTTCCCCTCTTAGAAAAGTCCCACTGTTGAGAACTTTAAGACAAATTCTCTAAGAATTGATAAGCTTCATCTTCATTTAGACTTATAAAAGTACCCATATTCATAGATTCTATCATATTTCTATTAGTTTGTGATAGACCATTATAAATATATTGAATTAATCTCCCATTTTCAAAACTATGATGTGGACATCTAAGTAGTATATCTTTAAATCTTTCACACGCTTCAAAGAATTTTTCCTCATCTTCTTGGTAAAAATCAGCTATTTTTCTCCTAAGTTCATTAGTTTTAGCCATAGGCAAAAAAAATTGCTAGAAATTTTGTAACTAGCCCATCCCACGTTGTGATAGATCTTGATGGTAAAGAATTTAACCAAGCTTTAGCCTTATTTTTTAAAGAAAATGGGATTAAACGCAATCTAACAAATTGATCAAAAAAATTTTGAAATCTAAAAGTAGTGAATATTTCTAAAAAATCTTTTATGTGAAGATAAGGATCTTCTATCTCTAAACCATTAAAATTAGTGAGTAATTGGATTATTTGCAATTTCAGTTCAAAATAAGAGGTAGTAGTGGTCGGTAAAACAGTGCATGAAGGAGGATTAGTTGATATAGAAGCAAATAGTTCTTTTATGGTTTTATTATCTTCACGTTCCACCATCTTTATTTCTTCTTCAAATAAAGGACTAATTTCTAAATTTTATATCCTATTAAGTCTCACTCTTCCTCGCTTCCAACAAACACTTATAAACTAAACAATTCCTTTTTCAATAATAATAATAATAGTAATTAACTATAAAAATCCTACTTTGGGCAAAAATAATCTTTCTAGGACTTAATCCCACTTTATGATCTTGATAAATGGTAGAATTAAAGATTTAAGAATATTAGAAGCTTGAATCAAAAAAATCAATTAAGTTGGTAGTACTAAAGTGTTGAACCTAGTTGGACTTATTGGATCCTTAGCAATTCATGCGAGGATTGGTCGTTGGGGGTCTCTAGAAAGCCCATTTTATGAAATTTCTGAGAAACCGAAAAGGGCACATATGCTTTATTTATCACCAGGTCGAGGACCTCTGGTGAGCAAAACAAAACCCTTACCACCTAGAATAGAATGCCTAATATTAAATTTTTTGCACCACACTTTATATAATGCTTCTTCAAGATCCGATTATTACCCTAAAAATAAATAAATTAACTTTTTTTAGATATAATTATAAATAAATCAGAATAATTTAATTCTTTTTCTTTCTTTTTTTTTAAAAAAAGAAGAAAAATAGTAGAAGGAATTTAATTACTAAATTAGCAAGATTAAATTAGAGTTCCCGGTAATGAAGCCAAAAACTTGTTGTAATAAATTTTAATACTCGCAAGCGCATGAATCAATTTATAATGTAGCGTGTAAGCAAGGTCGATCCTACAAGGATTCAAATATTATGTTTTATAATTATCTCGCTAATCTTTCACTAAACTCCTAATCTAGTTAGAAAAATTTGTGAGAATCAAACTAATAAATTAAAGCAAATTAAATAAAACAAAGTAATTAAAGTAAATTAAAGTAATGGAACTAAACTAAATAATATTAAGCAAGATAATGAAATTAATGAATTAATTGACTAGGGTTTCGGAGTCATATATTTAATATCATCTTCCTAAGTATTCATGCGCATAAACTTTACGCTTATCTCGCAATAATTTGGTCTCCCGACCCTATTATTTGCAAAAAATAAATTCATTCATGTTTCAATAATTTATAAAATCAAATTATAATTCTTCTATAGCCAAACTAATGTATAAAAAAAAAACATTCACTATATCCGTCAAAAGACACCCTATATTAGCTCTTAACAAATCAATTAAATATACTTATCCTAACCCTATCAAAAATTTTTGCTAGCATGAATAAAATTAAAAGAAAACCTACTTGGCATTAATCTAATTGAGTAAAACTGTGACGCCCCAAATCCCGTTAAGAGGATTTACCCTTCGGGACCCGGTTAATCACGGAGCCGTACTCGACGGTGACTAAAACAAGAAGAGTAAGGAGCGACTATATCCACAAAACCAAAATTTACACCATTGCCATAACATATAAAGTATATGTAACAAGCTTCTAACTAGGTCCCAAAACACAAGTCCACAATCCTTAATGTACATATCAGTCATAAAGGAAATATATATTACATATCATATCGCGGGTGCAAACAAAATATTAAGATCAATGGTCCTTCCACGTGAAGGACCCTCATCTAACTATGAAGTAAGAAATGAGGCAGTCTAAGAAGCGTCGTCCTTCCTCTTCCCCTTTCCCGAAAAACCTATAGAAGTACCTATATAGTAAATAGTAGGAGTGAGTCAAACGGACTCAGTGGGAACCATATATAATAAATTAAATTTGGAAAAAGTAGTAAGACCACCTTTACCCGTTATATATACACACATATATGTAAGTAGTTTCTACCAACAACCTTGTAATATAACTGATACGGACTTCACCCCAGAACTATCGAATCACAAATCTCAACAATAATCGTGTCTATCCAAGCGTATAACCAAGTCTGCATTTCGTGGCCTTTCAATCACGCGGCAGTAAGGCCTCCCGTTCTTTTCCGTGCACGGTTTCGGGTCTTACACCCAAGGGCTCTCTGTCTCCAACACCGGAAGTTATCCTTGGAGACCCATATAAGTAAGATCGCTAATCGAGGCCTTTTGGGTAGCTCAGATCGAAACTCCGAAGTTAAGCGTGCTTGGACCAGAGAAATCCCAGGATCAAGCTGGTCGTGAGCTCCCAGAAACGCTGAGTAATGTCCTGGGGCTGAGGCCTGTCTATACCCAGAGCGGACAATATCGTACTGAGGTGCGACCGGGTCGTTACACTTACACCCAAGGGCTCTCTGTCCCAACTTAAGGTATCAATCGTTAGAGACGAAACCTGGAACCAATCATGGACTAGCGCTAGTAATAATTCTCTAAGCAAACCAATTGGCTTTCATCCAAGAAAGTAACTACAACAAGCATTCATAATTCTCCGTTTGTTATGAAACTCAACGTTTCAAGTAATCAGAGAAATTCTCGTATAGATGAACTCAACAACCATAAATAATTATTTATTAGTTGTCTCATAAAGAAAATTCCACCACTTGGCCCAACAAAAGACATTACATGTTTTCTAACAAGGTTCTTTATCCGTAAAATATAGTTATGGTGGGTTTTGATGAAAAACAACTATCTGATGTAAATTTCTTGTTGAATCATTTTATTTGAGTCACATGTAGACAACTAGAATCACTATACACCCAAAACATGTGTAGATAACTTAGGTTTTTGAACAAACAAGTAATATACGGAGAATCAAATAATAATAAGGTAGAAAAATAGTTTGATACTAGATTCCCACCTCTATAAGCTCTAATTCCGAAAATGATGGTGTGGCGATGTCTTCTACCTAAGAAATTGAAACACTAAAGCTTCGCCAAACTTTAATGGATGTGTGGAAGGTTGAAGATGAAGGAGAAAAAGAAGATTTGAAAGCCAAAGCGTGGCTCAACGGATCGGATGTCTTCCAAGCTCTAAAGAACCCTCTCTTAGGTTGCTCTCGAGACCCTCACTCTCCCTTGGAATGGTTTGGTCGAAAGTGAAAGAGAAAGGGGGTTAAAAACGTGAGTTTTGGGTCAAAAGTGGTCAAAATCGACCTACAGCCTCACCATTATCGATCATGAAGTGTTCTGGAGTGCTCTGGTTTGCCCATGATCGATCATGGTGACTGTTGCATCATTATGTTACCTTAGGAGCCCAAAATGAGCCTCGAAATGTTTGAATCTTGACTCAGGGCCAAACACGAAACTTGTAGAGGGGAATGAAAGGAAGATTTGGACTCAAACGGGGAGTCATTTGGACATCGGATGAAGAAGTTATGATTTCTCAAAATTGACAAAATTTAGTAAATCGCGTAGAACAGAAACACGCGTTTAAGATCTCGTTTTCAATTTGGACCACCCGAATGATGAAACGATTGGTCATTCAAACTTAATTACTCTATAACAACATGTCCAAGGCTTGAAACTACAAGTAGGTAAATTGCATCACAAGAACGCTAGCCGAAATACAACTTATCAACTACACGAAATAAGGTGAGAGTTTTAAAAGCAAAATAAGGCTAGGGGTATTACAACCTCCCCTCCTTAGGAAATTTCGTCCTCAAAATTAAAGTGAGTAAGGTTAGAGGGTACCTTAATTGATTAAGTGTGGGTATTTCGCCTGAATTTCTGACTCGAGCTCCCACGTGGCTTCTTCCACGCCATGATGTTGCCAGATGACTTTTAACAAAGGAATTACTCTATTATGAAGGACTTGTTCTTTACGATCGACCACAGCTATTGGACATGTCTCATAAGATACATCCTCATTGATTTCAAGTTCTTCAGTCGGGACAATATGAGAGGGATCTGGAACCAATTTATGATGCATTGATGCATGGAATACATTATGAACACGCTGCAGTGAAGGGGGAAAAGCTAAATGTTAAAAGACTGATCCTACACGCCGAGTTACTTCAAACGGTCCAATGTACCTCGGGGCCAACTTCCCCTTGTTTCCAAAGCGTACCATGCTATGACGAGGCTGGACTTTAAGGAATACATAATCACCCACTTCAAACTCAAGTGGTATTCGCCTCCTATGAGCATAACTTTTCTAATGACTTTGGGCCGTTACCAGTCGTTGCTTGATCATCTTGATCTTCTCGGTGGTTTCTTGAACTAATTGTGGTCTAAGTAATGAAGCTTCTCCTGCCTCGACCCAACACACTGGCGATCTACAGGGTCTGCCATATAGGGCTTCGTAAGGAGCCATACCAATGCTTGCTTGAAAACTATTATTGTAGGCAAATTCGGCTAGAGGGAGGTAGTCATCCCAACTACCCCGGAAGTCCAAAACACATGCCCTAACATATCCTCAAGAATTTGGATTGTCCTCTCTGACTGCCCATCGGTTTGAGGATGGAATGCTGAACTAAAAGTCAATCTCGTGCCCATGGCTTACTGGAGAGCTTCCCAAAATTAAGATGCAAAACGGGGGTCACAATCAGAAACAATTGACAACGGTACTCCATGGAGCCTAACAATTTCATTGGCATAGAGTTTCGCTAGCTTTTCCAAAGAATCAGTTTCAAGGATCGGTAAGAAATGGGATGATTTAGTGAGTCGGTCAACAATTACCCATACTGCATCATGCTTCTTTTGCGTTCTCGGCAATCCCATGAGGAAGTCCATGGTAATGTTTTCCCAATTCCACTTGGGAATGGGAAGAGGCTGAAGTTGTCCTCCGGGTTTTTGGTGTTCAATTTTGATACGCTAGCATGATAAGCAATTGTGATACAAAAGTTGCTACGTCACACTTCATACCTTGCCACCAATAAGTGCGTTTTAGATCTTGGTACATATTGGTACTACCCGAATGAATGGTAAACTTGGAATTATGGGCTTCGGCTAGGATTGTTTGTTTTAGTTCGTTGTTGGAACATTGCACTATTAATCTCCCCTTATATCGAAGGCCTCCATCCTCACCCAGGGTGACATTCTCTACCTGTTCACCAATCAGAATTTTATTCCGACATTCTACCAGATCTCCATCACTTCCTTGACACGCAATTGCTTGGTTATGCAAAACTGGAGTAGCTACAAGATTAGACAAGAAGGCTATGTTTTTCCTGCGACAAACCACCAGATTGAATCACTGGAGTTCCTCAAG
Organism: Lonicera japonica; assembly: GCA_021464415.1. Taxonomy (NCBI): domain Eukaryota; kingdom Viridiplantae; phylum Streptophyta; class Magnoliopsida; order Dipsacales; family Caprifoliaceae; genus Lonicera; species Lonicera japonica. The sequence continues at coordinate 75,703,625 of CM038464.1, forward strand.
TAGTCTCCACTCGCGACACCTCAAGGCAGAAATGGAACCTTGTGATTTGCGACTAAGTGCTTCGGCTACAACGTTGGCTTTACCCGGATGATATTGAAGAGTGAAATTGTAGTCCTCTAAGTATTCGACCTAATGGCGTTGTCTTAGGTGAAGATCCTTTTGTGTAAAAATATACCTAATGTGACACCCCGAATCCCGTTCTGAGATTTTCACCTCCGGGACTCGGTTGATCACGGATGCCGTGCGCGACGGCGGGTTAAAAATATATAATTCATAACTTTTAAAAAAACTTTACTTTAATAAAAAAACATGATCTTTAGAAGTCCCGATTTAGAAAACTTTGGCATGTGGAGTTCACTTCATTAATAAACCTTCCTGTAACATTTAAAACTAAGTTCCATACAAGTAGAGTCACATCAAACCACATTTAAATCAACTCCACGTATGAAAACCATCAATACAAGTTTACAATGCCAATTGTTTATCAAATCAAAGTCTATATAACAAACTTAATAATTACACATACAACTTAGTCCTTAACTCAAGGACTACAAAAGGTAATGGACACCAAAGGCTCTATAGACGAGTACCACGCGCCAATCCCGAAGCCCGACCTGCAAAACTGGGGAAAAGAAGGAATGAGCCAAATCCGGGCTCAGTGGGAAGTATAAATATATATAGAAAATATTTGTTTTACCCATTTGCAATGGTTTGAAAACCGTGCAGTGCAATGCAACCTACACTCGAATGCATACGGACCCACTAGGATTCCCATCCTAGCCACTAGATACTAACTACCCAACTCACCGATCACAACAGTAAATATCCCATAAGTGGACCTCTCACGTGTTCCCACATTACTAAGGAATCGCCAATCCAAGGTCATCTTGTTCTAACACTAGCTTCCTGAGGCTCGTCACGCCTTAGTGGATCAGTTCTATAGCTTATATCGGCTACCCGTGCCTACATCGAAAGTCAATAGCTATAGGCCAAGTATTGGTTGTTTCCACTTTAATTATAATTTATTATGAATCGTATACTTGGCCAGCTAATAGGCTTTTAGCTCAAGATCATTCGTCTAACCGTTATATTATGGCATTCTCTCGGTAGGCTACTTCGTTAGTTATGATTTTCCCTTCAATTATTAATGCTTTAGGTTCATTATGACCCGGCTATTAAGTCTCATGAATCACATTTACTCCCACGCCCATATTCTATATCTAAGGCTCACTATTATCATCTCTTTCCACTTTATATATAATACATTATGAAAGGCTCGATAATTCTCTGTGTGTACCCTGTCTATTTAATAGTGTCTGCCTACGTCCCTACATCATTTATATTATAGCCGAGGTAACATACATAAATTTATATGAGACATGATACGATACAATAAAATAATAATAACATAATCAACAATCTCACAATAGCTCTCGTATCACATCTCCAGCATAATGCCTCAGTTTCACCCCGCGGTCAGTCCAGGCCCAGAACAACGAATCCCGAAGACTCCGAGGTTCTTGTCCATGTCTCTTCCGAGTGGGGAGTGGCTCAGGGACTTGGTTTTCCAAGTAGGTCATTCGGAGATAACCCTCAAGACATTTTCTCGGGAATGACACTCTGAATAGTTAACGAGGAGAACACCTCATACAAGCCATCTCGACACCCCGAAAAGAACTACACCAGGCGATACCCTAGCAGGGTGATGACCATTAGTAGCCCAACTACTTCCCGGGAAACTCACCATGTGGGTAAGTAATGGCACACAGGACCTGCTCCGCTGCCGGGGAAACTCATCTAACCGAGAACACTTAGTCCTGTCGGAAGGCAAGATACCTAGAATGGGCTCTCCTTTGTGGACACACACAACCACCGGCGGAGTCACCGACTTCATTTTCCTCGTGCACGGTTTAGGGCCTTTTCACCCACGGGCGGCAATAGGCGGCCCTTCTTCGAGTCATGGGGAGCTACCCGGTGCTCGGTAAATCATCATATCCAGCCCATACGTGTGATCGTAACAACAAGAATATCTCGATTCCTCACTTAACAGTGTATACAATCATCAATCATCTATCACACGTATGGCTACCAATATGTATATATATATTCACAAAATTGTCATCATTACATAATCATCGTTATCGATAGCATCACTATCACGTTTGTATTCCATGGTCTTATAGCCAATTAGGTCATATTCGACATTTCCCAATGTCTAACGTATCAAGTGTATAAAACCAAGACCGTATACCACTTATGTGGGTTCTCGTGTCATTCTAGCCAGCCAAGCATTGATTATTGTGGTTCTAGTTCAACTGGTGTTCATATGGCATACTAAACTAAGTGTGCATGTATGGCTATGGCAACCCATGCCCCGCCAGTGCCTGTTTGCTACATTATTAGATGGTATCTATATCATATTCTTGTTACTAGTGCCTGCCATGTATCGTACCAGTCTCTAAACTCAAGAGTCGTTGCGTTACTTTACGCCCTAACGGGTTCCTGGGGTAAACATCTTAAATGGTGTCCTACAATCTCTTCTATTAGCAGAAGTAAATATTTCTAACGTTAATACCCATAATCAACCATCAAACACACTCAATTCCCAAAGCCCCAAAATTCCTAGGCTTAACATGTATGTATGAGATGGGTCTTGATGAATCATATCATATATAAGTCAAAACATGGATTAAATGATCAAAATATGTAATAGTTGCAAGAAACCATCAATATCTAACGCCAATCGAAGATTAATCTAGCCCAATCCCACGAACATGCATACAACCTAGGGTTTTTGTAGAAATTCCCCAATTTAGATACAAATCGCTAATGCAGCAAGTAAAAGTTTGTAAAAGAAGTTTTATACTAGTGTTCCCACCTGATTGAAGCTTAATCGAGGTGTTAAAAATGCGTAGACGTCGTATCACCAAGACCCAAGGTCGCCTCTTAGCTCCATGCGCGAAGACGAAGGTGGAAGACGATGAATAGTGACATATGAGGGGTTTTGAAACTCAAATCTTGGAAAGAATGAGAGATGTATGGAATATCTTGTCTATCTCTCTCTAGATCTCTCTCAAGTCTCTCCTTCACTCCCCTTGATGTTGTGTGTTCGAAAATGGAGAGTTTGGGATGTTAAATGGCTTAAAAACTGGTCAAATACGCTCAAAACCGACTTCCAGGTGAACCATGATCGATCATGGGTTCTCCATGATCGATCATGGCCTTTCCATGATCGATCATGGAAGTCACTGTAACAACAAATGACTTTCTGAGCCCCAATTCAAGACGGCCTACACTTTAGTGGGACCATAGAGATACCTCCTCGAGAAACAACGTGTCCCAAAAATTTCACCTCATCCCTCCAAAAATCACCTATGGAGAACTTTGCATAGAGCTGGTGATTTCTAAGCAGGTGAAGAGCAATACGAAGATGCTTCTTATACTCAGCCTCGGAGCGAGAGTAGATAAGGATATCATCAACAAAACCCACCATAAATTGATCTAAGAAAGGCCGAAAAATGCTTCATAAGGTCCATGAATGCGGCCGGTGCATTAGTTAGCCTAAAAGGCATGACAAGGGCTACTTTAGGGATATCCGTCTCATGGACACGCAGTTGATGATAACCCGATTGCAAATCAATCTTAAAGAAGAAATAAGCGCCTCGAAGCTAGTCAAATAAATCATCAATACGCGGAAGATGGTACGTGTTTTTAATGGTAACCCGGTTGAGTTGTTAGTAATCAATACAAAGGCGGAGCAACCCATCAGCCTTCTTGGCAAACAAGACTGGTGCTCCCCATAAGGACGAGCTATGTCGAACGAAACCCTTTGGATAAAAGATCATTTAATTGAGTCTTGAGCTCACCTAACTCTGCTGGAGCTAAACGGTAAGGTGCAATAGAAATGGGTGTGGCTCCCGGTACTAAATCAATATTGAATTCGATCTCCCATTGCGGGGGTAACCCAGGCAAGTCGTCAGGAAATACATCCAAGAACTTATTAACTATCGGGACGTATTGAGGAGTCAACGGCGTGATTTCGGTATTCACTATGCTTGCTAACCACCCCATGTAGTCTCGTTGTTCATTCTTGAGAGCATAAGTTACCGGATATATATTGTATTTCTCTCCATAAAAGACAACTTTTTCACCCCAAGGATGAGAGATGATAACTTTCTTAGCGTGACAATCTATTGTGGCTTGGTACTTCGTTAACCAATCCATCCCAAGGATTAAATCATAAGGACTCATGTCGATTAGAAGAAATCTATCCTCCATATGACTATCAGAGTGAAGTGAGATAATTACTGAGCAATAATGGCTTAAACAAACACTAACTCCTGTAAGCATGCCAATACTAATGGCTACATCTAACTTCTTTGGTTTCAAACCCAAACTTACAGCACATGCAATAGATATGAAGGAGTGAGATGCACCAGTATTAATAAAACTTTAACACTAATGTTAAAAAGAACGAGACTACCTTTTCATCATAGTATGGTCCTCTTGGCTTGCCACCGGAATCAAATTGAAGAGTCGCCCCCTTGGTTTCCCTGGCCCTGTGGCTGACTTGGACGATAGGTAGATTTTTGTTGTTGAGATAGATAGTTCCCTTGATATTATCCCTGGCTCAGAGTTCGATCCTGGTATGATGACTGAGATGAACGACTTCCAAACCTACCCGACTGGCCTCTCCCACTGCTTCCACCTCGGCTACGTCCACTATTCTGGCTCATCTCCTCTCTTCGATCACGGTTTGGGCAATCCTTGCAATAGTGATCATTGTTGCCACAGATAAAACACCCGGAACGTGGCTCACTACTGCCTCCACTGCTAGTGTTGTTTCCTCTAGAAGATTCTAAACTATAATGAGTTTTCTTGTTCTTATCCCATAAGCCCCTCCCGTCATTTCCTCTCCTCTTGTTCACTAGTCCTATAAGATGGGCAGTTTATTCAAATTAGTTGTCGAGCTTAAGGGCCGCTTCAACACAGGCTTTGTAAGTGGGAAATTCCGTGAAACCCATGATATAGTGATATTGAACTCTAAGGCCATTGAGAAATCTCTCTTGCTTTTGCTGATCAGAAATCCCCATCACATACATGCTTAGCTCCTTGAACTTAAGATGATACTCCTCAACTGACATTCTCCCCTAAATGAAGTTATAAAACTCATCTCGTTTTTCTCTACAGTATGCATCAGACACGTACTTATCACGGAAGGCTCTGTAACACCCCGTGTTCTAATTTTTCGCGTTGAACTTCTCTTAAGCCCGGTTGAGGCTTAATCTCCGTTGGAGTGCGAGTAAGGGGTTTTGAACCCTCCGAACATGAGTCAATGCTTCTAACATTTCATGTTAACATATTAAGTTTGTGGAATCAATCGCTTCGTAATTCGGGTGGTCCGGATTGAAATCGAGATCTTGATCGCGTGTTTTTGCTTTACGCGATTTCTTTATTTTTGGCTAACTTTGAAGCCTTGTAACTTCTTCATGTCTTATCCAATTTAGTCACCGTTTCTGCTCGTGTCTAGGTTTCATACCATTCTACAACTTTCTTGTTTTGACCGAAGTTCAATTCATACTCCTTATTGGTCAAAACAGCGACGGAAGTAGACCGATTAGTAAAATCTGTTCATTTTGCAGCGCTTCGGCAGAGCGCTGTCTTCGGTGAATTTCTGGGAATTATACATCCATAATTCGAGGAAACTTCCTCTTAGGAAGTTTTATATCTTTGAATTATCTTTCCGTGGACATAAAGATCACCTCAATCGGAGTTCCGAGCAAGAAGTTATGGCAGAATTACGAACAGTGCTCCAGATCGAAAATACATGTGCTGGCAGTGGACTCCATGATCGATCACGGGGGAGACCATGATCGATCATGGTACACCAGAAAGTCGGTTTTGAGCATTTATACGTCGTTTTAAGCCCCCTCCTCCCTCATTTTCGAGCCACAATTTTAGATAGGGTTAGAGAGAGGTGAGAGCTCGTTGGAGAGAGTTCGTTGGGAGATTCCTACTCATCTTTCATCACCTAACAAAGATTTAAGCTTCAATCACACCAATCCTCACCCAAAACACTATTCATCATCCCCAACTTTGGTTTCTTTTATTGGAGCTTGAGCATGGAGCTAGGGTTTCACTATTGGACTTCCACACTTCATCAACTACGCGGTACAACTTCTTTAAGGTGGGAACAACTCTACGAAACTTATTTTTCAACTCATTACTCCTTGTATCAAATAGTTTCATATAAAATGGGATTTTTACATACAAACCCTAGGTTTATAGGGCGCGTAAGGGATTGGTTTGATTTAGGGCCAAATTAGTGAGGCGTATGAGTATATTATCATTTACGTATCCTTTATTATCCATCCTCACCACGTTATGAGCTCCTCACTTGTATTTGTACATCATACGCACCTTATGGTTATATGTATGAACTAAATAGCGAGTAGACTGAGGTTTCTGAGCGTAAGGTGCCTTGTTTTGGTTTGCTATAGTTAAAGACGCGTACACAATAACAATTGAGTCTAGGATCTCGTATGGAACATGACAGATACTTATGGTGATAGTATATTCCCATTACCCTCTAGTAATGTTGTGAATTGTACCTCAGAGCACGTGGGTTTCCATAGTCACATGTACGCATATAACTAGGGCGTGGTAGATATATTGATAGAGCAATAACCCATATAACCAGTCATCGGTTAAATAATATAGTTGAAGGCTACAATAAGATACGAATGGGTAAAGTTAACACATATAACTTGACATGGGAAGCTGTATATGGTATTGATACGAATGGCCACATGTGTATTGTGATGTTATATGTACATATCAGTACGGGATTGATAAAATACACATATATGCATTCATTGTGAGAAATGAATGACTGTGATGATTATGATTATTTATATGCTCAATTATGCTATCATGTGATGATTGTGTATTGATCTTCTACATACATGTGTGTATGGGATGACATGTTGTGGTGTTATATATATTGTATGGGACGATGTATATTATATCGATACGAAATGCCATATGTGTGACGATCGATTTGCCTAAAGGCTTATTACTAGTTCTAGTCCATGATAGGTCCCAGGTTTCGTCTCTAACGATTGAGACTTTAAGTTGGGACAGAGAGCCCCTGGGTGCAAGACCCGAAACCGTGCACGGAAACTAACGGGAGGCCCTGCTGCCGCGTGGGTGAAAGGCCACGAAATGCAGACCTGGTTGTATGCTTGGACGACTATCGGCATTACGATTAAACATTAATAATATAGAAACTAACGAGAGGCACTGCTGCCGCGTGGGTGAAAGGCCACAAAACGCAGATGGAAACGAACGGGAGGCCCTGCTGCCGCGTGGGTGAAAGGCCACGAAATGCAGACCGAATTGGACGACTATCGGTATCTTTGTGATTGTTGAGATTATATTAATCATTGAAATACACATGGTATATCATTGAGAATAAAGAAATTATATCTGGAACGACATTTACGTGAATCGAATCTAGATGTGATGTGATGCTAATCTTGAGAAATGTTATTGCATTATATCTTGTGAATAATATAAGAATGAATGCATATTCCATTGAATGGTACATAATACACATAGACAACCGTTGACCTTTCATCATAAACATAGCATACTAATAATTGAAGTGGCAACCATAGCCTATGAAATGGTTAGATGGGAGACATCGTACCATGATGATTGGGACGAGGGATCAAGTAGCAATGCTTGTTAGTCGGTCAAGTAAGAGTGTCATAATAAATTAATAACAAAGGTGAAATAATGAATACTTGGCCGATAATTACTGACTTCCAAGATAGATACGGGATGATTGGGGTACAGGGTTGATTTACACATTATTAAGAATTCGCCTTAGCATGGCAAATCGTTGGAGGCTAATAATTTATCGAGGTAACCTAGAACCCACCCCTAGGAGAACGTACGATCGTTGAAATGATGTATATGGAAATTTGTGGGACCGTAAGCAATAACCCAGATAGTTAGCTTATAACCATAGGCGTAGAATTCCTAGGGAGGCTTGGTATGGAAGTGGGTGTGGGTTGGATTGCATTTCATTGTCTTTAACTATTATACTAAAGTAAAGTGATTACTTTCAGTAAAAGCTACACGTGCTTTTATACCACACTCATATAGTTCCCACTGAGCTCGGATTTGGCTCATCCCATTTTCTAAACAGTTTTGCAGGTTTAGCATTTCGGGTGGCGCGTGGTTCACGAGTTTAGAGGCCTCTGATGTCCTTAAACCTTTTAGTCCTCCTCGAGAAGGATTATATTGTATAATTGATTTTGATCTTGTTGTAATGTATATAAACACTCTTATAAGAATTGGATTTTGTTATTAATGTATTAAGGATGTGTAATAAGACTTATGTAAATGGTTTTCATATATGTGGGGTGAATTTAAAATGTGGATTGCTTTGGGTTATATTTGTATGAAAATGATTTTAAACTTAACAGGGTGGATCATTGTATAAATGAACTCCACATGCCGAAATTTTAGAAAAACGGATTTTTCTCGGATCATTTTTATTTTTTTAGAAGAAACTTTTAAAAAGTTGTGTTTTTAAGTAATTAAACCCGCCGTCGCGCACGGCATCCGTGATTAACCGGGTCTCGGAGGTGAAAATCTCATAACGGGATTTGGGGCATCACAGGCTCTATCAAACTCAGCCCACCCAACAATCACATTAAGTCCACCAATGGACCTCCACCATCGTAGTGCACTGCCCTCAAGCTTTAAGGAAGCAAATCCAACCCATATTTCCTCGGGGGCATTCAATATCCTGAGTTAGGAGTGGATATGGTAGAGCCATCCTTCAACAGCCTCCGGTCTAAATGACCCATCACATTTTGGTAGCTGTAAACGATTAAATTCCTTAAGGTAATAAACCTCATCGCCCTCCCCTCCTTAAGGGTCATGGTCAACATTCACCACATCTTCATCATCATTGGTGGTGTTCTTAGGAGCTCGGGTGCTACTGGGACCGACACCGCTAGTAGTACCATGATTGTTCTTAAGTACACTGGTGAGTTTGTTAAAAAACCCACTCATCATAGTTTCCAACCAGGCAACCAAATCTTGATTAAAACCATCCCCGGTATCTTAATTCTCAATAGGGTCCCCTTCACCCCGGATCGTCATGTTGATAAACCTGCCTCTTACTTCCTTTCTTTGGTCCCATTCTATAGGAAGAGTAAAAGATGTTTAGTGCAACAAGTATCACAAGATAACATAGAATTGAAAGGCAAAGTGAACATCCGAGGGATAAAAAATAAACTTTCTGGGTAGAACCCAATTGGCCATCTTGTTTCGATTCTAGTTAGTGGTAGTATACAAATGATTTATAGTATAGTCATTCGTTGCACTGCAGTTGACTATAATATAACCCATTAGTCCCTCTGCTACTACGCTAGAAATGAAAACTGGCTCCTCAAGTTTCTCCCAATCTCAATGAATTAGAATAGATAGAATCAACACGAAATCGAATTTTCTATTCTACCCCACTCTCTCGGTGAAAGAAAAAGAAACCTATACCTCTGATACCAACTTGTGACGCCCCAAATCCCGTTAAGAGGATTTACCCTCCAGGACCCGATTAATCACGGAGTGTACTCGACGGCGCCTAAAACAAGAAGAGTAAGGAAAGACTATATCCACAAAACCAAAATTTATACCATTGCCATAACATATATAGTATATGTAACAAGCCTCTAACAAGGTCCCAAAACACAAGTCGACAATCCTTAATGTACATATTAGTCATAAAGGAAATATATATTACATATCATATCGCCGGTGCAAACAAAATATTAAGATCAATGGTCCTTCCACGTGAAGGACCCTTAGTTAACTATGAAGTAAGAAATGAGGGAGTCTAAAAAGCGTTGTCTTTTCTCTTCCTCTTTCCCAAAGAACCTATAGAAGTACCTATATAGAAAATAGTAGGAGTGAGTCAAACGGACTTAGTGGGAACCATATATATTAAATTAAATTTGGAAAAAGTAGTAAGACCACCTTTACCCGTTATATATACACACATATATGTAAGTAGCTTCTACCAAGAACCTTGTAATTTAACTGATACGCGTTTCACCCCAGAACTATCGAATCACAAATCTCAACAATAATCGCGTTTATCCAATCGTACAACCAAGTCTGCATTTCGTGACCTTTCAACCACGCGGCAGTAGGGCCTCCCGTTCTTTTCCGTGCATGGTTTCGGGTCTTACACCCAGGGGTTCTCTGTCCCAACTTAAGGTCTCAATCGTTAGAGACGAAACCTGGGACCAATCATGGACTAGCGCTAGTAATAATTCTCTAAGCAAACCAATTGGCTTTCATCCAAGAAAGCAATTATAACAAGCATTCATAATTCTCCATTTGTTATGAAACTCAACACTTCAAGTAAGAAGATAAATTCTCATATAGATGAACTCAACAAGCATAAATAATTATTTATTAGTTGTCTCATAAAGAAAATTCCATCACTTGGCCCAACAAAAGACATTACATGTTTTTCTAACAAGGTTCTTTATCCGTAAAATGTAGTTATGGTGGGTTTTGATGAAAGGCAAGTATCTGATGGAAATTTCTTGTTGAATCATGTTATTTGAGCCATATGTAGAAAACTATAATCATTAATTTCAACTTTACGTCACAATCTCACCATACACCCAAAACATGTTAAGATAACTTAGGTTTTTGAACAAACAAGTAATATATGGAGAATCAAATAATAATAAGGTAGAAAAATAATTTTGATACTAGATTCCCAGCTCTATGAAGCTCTAATTCTGAAAATGATGGTGTGGCAATGTCTTCTCCCTAAGAAATTGAAACCCTAAAGCTTCACCAAGCTTTAATGGAGGTGCGGAAGGTTAAAGATAAAGAAGAAGAAGATTCGGAAGCCAAAGCGTGGCTCAATGGATCGGATGTCTTCCTAGCTCCAAAGAACCCTCTCTTAGGTTTCTCTCAAGACCCTCACTCTCCCTTGGAATGGTTTGGTCAAAAGTGAAGGAGAAAGGGGGTTAAAAACGTGAGTTTTCGAGTCAAAAGTGGTCAAAATTGACCTACAGGCTTACATTGATTGATCATGGTCCACCATGATCGATCATGAAGTGTTATGGAGTGCTCTGGTTTGCCTATGATTGATCATGGTGACTGCTGCATCATTCTGTTACCTTAGGAGCCCAAAATGAGCCTCGAAACATCTGAATCTTGACTCGGGCCAAACACAAAACTTGTAGAGGGGAATGAAAGGAAGATTTGGCCTCAAACAGGGATTCATTTAGACATCGGATGAAGAAGTTATGGTTTCTCAAAGTTGACCAAAATTTAGTAAATCGCGTAGAACCGAAACACGCGTTTATGATCTCGTTTTTAATTCAGACCACCCGAATGATGAAACGATTGGTCATTCAAACTTAATTACTCTATAACAACATGTCCAAGGCTTGAAACTATAAGTAGGTAAATTACATTACAAGAATGCTAGCCGAAATACAACTTATCAACTACATGAAATAAGGTGAGGTTTTAAAAGCAAAATAAGGCTAGGTGTATTACAAAAACAAACTTCAATCTTCAAAGTCTTTCAATAAAGTAAAAAGAAATAAAAGGAAGTTAAATATAAAAAGAGGAAAAAAAATGAATAGTGCTCGGCAACCTCCCTTTTGCTGTGCATGGCTTCCTCCAAGAATTGCCTGTGTTGCTTCTTTTTATAATTGTTTTTGATTGCTTTACGGTTCAACTTAATGTTATGAGCATTGAGCTTTAGTAATGGGCTTGGCTTTTATAGACAATAATTAGGCTAGGATAAAGAGTTGGTGAATTAAATTATCTACTCCATGAGATTTCAAGTTAATTTGGCTAGTGGATTGCTTTGGCTATGTGCTAAATAGCTTTGGGCCCATAACATATGTGTACAATTTGTTGAATTTTTGCCTAATTAAATTGTTGAATTTTGGGTCGCAATTTTGAACTTTGAGATAGTTGTGATGGAGACATAAATACAAGATCGTTTGATATTGCGTATAGATTGAACAAAATAACTTTTGCTAAAACCCTATAAGAATAAAGGGATTTTACCTTTGTGGATCATGTAGAGGATCCATATGAGGAGACTAGGGTTTGAAAACATCAGATTGCGATTTGGTTAGATTTTTTTTAATTCTCGCTGGGCTGCGAAAATTATTTTTTTTCGCCTCCGAAACAACTTCTGATCGTCCTGATTTTTCTCGTGTTAAAATTAACTTTGCGTTCCGAAGCACATATCCAAAAATCAGCCCGATCCAACGGTGGGATCAAAAGTTACGATTGATTTACGACTACTGTGCTAAAAAACCTAAAGATCTTCTATCGTATTCCTTCCGCCGTCAACTCTTGCACCGAGTGTGGGCTACGGTATCACCAAGATTTTCTCCTCTCTCAATAGAACAAACCCTAACTCATGAGAATTATTGTTATAATGAGAAGAGATAAGGCCGGCGTATATATAAGGCTACGATAGGGACCTTAAGGAGAAATAAGTTTGGGCTTCCTATGGAAAGTTGGAATCCTAATTCTACTATGAATTAGTTCCTTCCATAAATTATAATTCACACCACTAAATAATTATAATTGCACTCCCGTCCTTATCTCAAAATTAATTTCGAGCTCCTTGTTATTAAATACTTATTATTCTCCCCACGTTAAGATTACAGATAATCGTCATTTTAATTAAATTACTAACAATTATATTTAAATGACTTCTTAATACTTGAGCCTACCACTTAACTTATTTGATATGTCGGATTAACATAATCCACCTGCAGGGTTTGACATGATCAAAACTTATAAGCTTCTCAAGGGGCTATCATCAATCCCTATACCGGGACGTGAATTCCGTCAATAATTAATATTTATGATACATATAATGTCGTCATCCAATTCACGAAAATTATTGATCCATAAATGAATATCACTCTTAATGAGTCAAAACAACAAACCCTACGTATATATGTCTATTAATTATTTCAAGATTAAGAGCATAAGTAATCATAATAACCATGGGATTTAAATTGTTTTATATAGTCAGTATAAAAACAATTAACCCAAACTAGTCATATTCAATACACACAAAGTGTACTAGCACAACGAGTTAAAACTATACTGTTTCCTGTAGTTAAGATAAACTACTAAAACTTGTGCTACAATCCTACCGATGGGTGTTCAATTCCATCTAAGACTGTGAATCATTAAACTTATATTCCACAAGAACCAATGATATGATCTTCTGTGTGTAAACTATACTCTACACACCAAATCATCTACTATATGAAATAACAGACACACATGCACAATATTTAAATAAATAATATAATACAACCATTGCCCATAAAGATTCTCATTAAAATAGCAAAACCAAGTTTATAACATATCCAAACCAATAAGAAAATTATGGCTTTTAGTATATCACTCTAACAATCTACCACTTAGACTCAAAGCCATACAGCTATGCGTCTCACTCCCATTCCCTCAACGTGGACACTCTATGTGTTTTCCCTTCTTATGAATCCTCGGCTCTTTCGAGTTCGCAACCGTTTCAATATTATCAAAATAAAGTGAAATAGCTTATAACACTGAAGGTGCCACATCTAGATTCATATGGAAGTTCCTGAGCCAAACCGCTGCCTTAGCTGCTTTTAAAGCAGTCACATATTCAGCTTTCATGGTGAAGTTACCAATGCATGACTGCTTGATACTCCTCCAACTAATGACTCCACCTCTTAGAGTAAACATATAACCTGAAGTTAACTTTCTTGAATCCTAACTTCTGACTAAAAATCCTTGTCTGTGTATCCAACAGGTACTAGACTGTTTGCCTGGTAAACCAACATAAAATCTTGAGTACTTTTAAGGTACTTAAGAATATGTTTTACCGCAGTCTAGTGTTCTTTCCCTGGATTAGACTGATATCTGCTAATCGTACCAACGGTAAAGCAAATGTCTGGTCTAGTACACAATATAGCATACATGAGGCTTCCCACTGCCGAAGCAGAAGGAATTCCCTTCATCCTCTCTATCTCATCATGTGTCTTATGACATTGATCTTGGATAGAGTGATTCCATACCAAAAAAGGGAGAAACCCTTTCTTGGAATCTTGTATACTAACTATGGCAAGAATTGTATCGACGTAAGTACTTTGGATAAACCCAACATCCTATTTTTCCAATCTCGCATAAGCTTAATACCAAGGATGTGACTGGCTTCTCCTAAGCCCTTTATATCAAACTGACTTGTTAACCATACCCTCACAGAAGATAATATTCACATATCGCTTCCAATAAGTAAAATATTATCCACATACAATACCTAGAATACCACCGTGCTTCGGCTGCGCCTTTTGTACACACAAGACTCATCTGAACATTGATCAAAACAAAAAAATTGATTTCATCGCCAAAACAGATGTTCCAAGATCTAGACACTTGCTTAAGCCCATAAATGGGCTTCTTGTGCTTGCACAACATGTGCTCTTGGCCCTTTGCTATGAATCCTTCTGGTTGCATCATATAGATGCTTTTATCAAGACTTCCATTAAGGAAACCTGTCTTGACATCCACTTGCCAAATCTCGTAATCAAGATGAGCCGCAATGGATAAGAGAATCCGAATAGACTTTGGCATGGCTACCGGCAAAAAGGTTTTATCATAATCGATCCCCTTCTTTCTGAGTGAATCCTTTTAGCAACAAGCCTTGATATAAGCCCGTCTAATCTTCTCTATCTCTTATATACCCACTTGCATCCGATAGGTTTTATCCCTTCGGGTGGTTTTACAAGATCCCAGACTTAGTTAGAGTACATGGACTCCATTTCTAATTTCATAACCCTTTGCCATTTTCTGTATCTTTATCTTGAAGTACTTCATTGTAATTAAAAATGGTTCGTTTCTTATTCATCAGGGACCTTGTCACAAGACTCTCCCAAGAACATAAAACGACCAGGTTGACGAACAACCCTCCCACTACGACGAGGCACTACTTGTGTTTGTGTACATTGTGCAAATATTGAACATACTAACTCACTATCCACATGTTGTGCTGGTTCAAGAACCTACGTATTAGTGATTTGTTCAAGATGTGCACAAGTATCGGCAATCCTCCCACTACGACGAGGTAATGGAATGTCGATATCCATTTACTGTGGTATTTCCTCTTGTACTAAAGGTATAGACGAATTGTGCCCTGTTTTTCTCTCCTCTCATTTCCATTACAACAACACTACTTCTGGGCTTATGGTCTATGATATAATCATCTTCTAAGAATCTGGCATTGATAACAATAACCTTACATTCTCGAGAATTATAAAATAAATCACCATTGATTCCTTTGGGATACATAACAAAGAAATACAATTCTATTCTTGATCCCAACAAATCAGCATTACCTTTCAGCACATGTGCTGGACTACCCCATATCCGAATATGCCGCAGACTAGGCTTACGCCCAGTTCGCAATTCTATAGGTGTAGTAGGTACTGATTTTGATGGTACCAAGTTCAGAATATATGCAGCTCTTTCTAAAGCATATCACCAAAAAGAATAAGGTATGTCTGAATAACTCATCATAGATCTTACCATTTCTATAAAAGTCTTATTCCTTCTTTCTACTACACCATCATGCTGTGGCATCCCCGGTGCAGACAACTGGGATGTAATCCCATTCTCTAATAAGTATTCCTTGAACTATCCCAAGAGGTATTCACCACCACGATCTGATCGTAGTGACTTGATACATTTTCCTAGATGCTTCTCCGTTTCTATCTTGAATTCTTTGAATTTCTCAAAGACTTCAGACTTACGTCGCATTAAGTAAATGTATCTATACTTTAAATAATCATCTACAAATGTGATGAAATACTCAAAGCCTCCTCTAGTCTGGACATTCATGTGACCATACAAATTAGAGTCAACCAATTTTAACTGTTCTTTAGCGCTATAGCCTTTTGCCGAGAATGATCTCTTAGTCATTTTACCTTCTAAACAGGATTCACAAACTGGAAGTGCCTCCACTTCCAATGAACCTAATGGTCCATTTTCAACCAGTTTTTGAATTCTTTTTAGATTAATATGACCAAGGTGTAAGTGCCAAAGATACATTTGGTTCATTTTGAAGGTTCATTTCTCTTAATTGGTAAACTATTAGTGCTATTCAATTCACTCAGTTGTAGTACTGACAAGTCAGGATTAATAATGTAAAGATCAATCACTAATTACTGGAACAAACAAACTATTTATTTTTCTAATGATAACTGATTTATCATTAAAATAAACAAAATATTTGTCCTCAACCAATCTAGAAATAGAAATCAAATTGCTTCTAATGGAAGATACATATAGACATTCCTTAATCATTAATATCCTATTCTGACTAGACTGAAGATAAATATCTTCTACTGCAACTGTTACCACATTTGTAGCTTCCCATATGTAAATTTTCTCTATTTTTTAAGTTGTCTGGTTTCCTGGAACCCCTACAAAGTATTGCAGACATGATTAGTGGCTCCCGAATCTACACACCAGGTACTGGTAGATCGGACCACTAAACAAGATACAACAACAAATAGATGAAATTTATATATGTTGTTATAATGGTTTAGGAAACAGGGACAATCTTTCTTCAAATGCACTTTCTACTGACAGTGAAAACACTGGCCCATAGGCTTTTTCACTCCTCCTAGAGGTTCAGCGACTGATGCATGCACTGCTCCTTGTGGGACTGCAACTTATGCATTCTTCTTCTTCCTTTCTTGCTTTTGGGCATAGAAGTTGAAGCTTTCTCAGCCACTAGAGTACTAGCTGGCTTACCAAGGAGTTCCTACACTGCTTGGAATTCTTTAAGAAGTTCCAACAATGAATAAAGCTTATTCATGGTGTAATTCTATTGGAATCTCTTAAATAAATCTAGCAGCGACTGGAGAACGATATCGACCTGAGTTTCCCCATCGATTTCAGCCCCAAAGATCTCTTAGTTCATTCAGAAGACTAATCATCTTCAAAACAAGATCCTTAACTCGGGTTCCTTCAGCAATAGTTGTGTTCATAAGGCCTTTCATCCAAACCTACCTTGCGACATGTTCCTGATCTCCAAAAATATCTTTGAGGTTCAGCATTATGTCGTAGGCGGTGGCAAAAGATTAATTCTAATGTTGTAGCACATTTGACAAAAATGCCAGAATGTAAAACCACGCCATCTCATCAGCCTTTTTCCACCTCCGGCAAGCCTGGGTTTCCTCATCGGTCGCCCCCTTACCAGGTTCTGCTGGAAAAGACTCAGTGAGCACAAACTTGTACTCTTTAACAGTAAGCACAATGTTCAAGTTCCCTTTTTTAGTCAATATAATTAAGTCCAATCAATTTGTTTTAGTTGAGAATGATTAAAAGTGGATCAAAAGAGTTTGCCATTTTAAAACTTGAGAATCACATACAAATTATGATGGACAATAATAACTTTGAACACATATTTTAAATATAGTACCATCTACCATTTCAAAAAGCGTTCGCTAGCAGCCTAAGACTTTAAACAATATGCCCCGTTAATGAGGTCGTCTATTATTCATTATTTCTTAGACAGATGTAAACCTATTAAATTTTACTATCTAGACAATCCTTTATCGTCAAGCAATACATACTATCTTAGACAATCCTTTATTGCCAAGTAAAATTTAAATAGCCGACTTCCTTTGGTCCTACAAATAATAGTAGAGACTCAGTGGGAGAGCATATTATTATTTATATCTAAGTGTATACCATCATTTAATTTAGTCCAATGATTCTGCAATTTATTCTCTCCGATATGGAGGTGATCACTAAAACCCACATGAAAAATAAATCACATCATTTAAAATTATCAGTCAGTGAAATTTGTACAATGATTTCGCAATCTATTCTTTCCGATATGGAGGTGAGCACTATAACACACACGAAGAATAAATTACATCATCTACAAACTAATGATGGAGACCGTGGAATTTTTATGTGAAAAAATCCCTCGCCCACTTAGTATTTAAAACATTATTTTCTGAGGGTTAAGAAAATTTTATATTAAATTCTAGTCAACTAAAATACAAGGGTATGAAATATAAAAGACATGTGTAATAAAATTATTTTGCTGCTATTTTAAAAAAAAAAAAAACTTATATTTTTCAATTACACAAAATTTATATTTATATACCCTTTTTTTTTAATTTGACAAGAACTAAACATAAAATAAAAGGGGATCTAGGTATGGTCATGTATCCATGTTGTCCAAAATTATAAGAAAACCTAATAATTAAACACATATGACCAACACACAATCACACAAAGCATTAAATCATTCAATAATAAAAATAATTAAATTCCTGCTATTATAGTCCAAGCTTCATCATCCCTAGTCTGTTGAAAAACCTGTCACGACCTATGTCGCCACTTCACTGACTTTGTCGGGAATCAACCTTGGTGGAAACGTCTTCTTCAACGTTCTTCGTTAAAGAAACTGTAATCTTAGATACAAAGGTCCTATGCCTCCATTTAAGGAGTTCACACATAAACTATTATATCTAAACTGTAAATAAAATTACATAGATCATATGCCTCCTTTCAAGGAATTCACAAATCTGATCTAAATTTAATTTACAACCATGAATAAAACCCAAATCATCATGCACATTAAAATTAACCACGAATAAAAACATCGTGGGATCCAATCACATAAAACATAATTATGTGACCATAATAGCGGGACAAGAACACTGCAAAATAAGGGTTAGGGAGTTCTACGTTCTATCCAACAACAACATGCATGAATAGATTTAATTGGATAACATAGCTAGTTCCATCCATACGCAGTATCAAAGAAAACCAATTGATGGAGACATAAATACAGGATCGTTTGATATTGCGTATAGATTGAACAAAAAAACTTTTGCTAAAACCCTATAAGAATAAAGGGATTTTACCTTTGTGGATCATGTAGAGGATGCATATGAGGAGACTAGGGTTTGAAAACATCATATTGCGATTTGGTTAGATTTTTTTTTAATTCTCGCTGGGCTGCGAAAATTATTTTTTTTTGCCTTCGAAACAACTTCTGATCGTCCTGATTTTTCATGTGTTAAAATTAACTTTGCGTTCCGAACCACATATCCAAAAATAAGCCCGATCCAACGGTGGGATCAAAAGTTACGATTGATTTACGACTACTGTGCTAAAAAACCTAAAGATCTTCTATCGTATTCCTTCCGCCGTCAACTCTTGCACCGAGTGTGGGCTACGGTATCACCAAGATTTTCTCCTCTCTCAATAGAACAAACCCTAACTCATGAGAATTGTTGTTATAATGAGAAGAGACAAGGCCGGCGTATATATAAGGCTACGATAGGGACCTTAAGGAAAAATAAGTTTGGGCTTCCTATGGAAAGTTGGAATCCTAATTCTACTATGAATTAGTTCCTTCCATAAATTATAATTCACACCACTAAAGAATTATAATTGCACTCCCGTCCTTATCTCAAAATTAATTTCGAGCTCCTTGTTATTAAATACTTATTATTCTCCCCACGTTAAGATTACAGATAATCGTCATTTAAATTAAATTACTGACAATTATATTTAAATGACTTCTTAATCCTTGAGCCTACCACTTAACTTATTTGATATGTCGGATTAACATAATCCACCTGCAGGGTTTGACATGATCAAAACTTATAAGCTTCTCAAGGGGCTATCATCAATCCCTATACCGGGACGTGGATTCCATCAATAATTAATATTCATCATACATATAATGTCATCATCCAATTCACGAAGATTATTGATCCATAAATGAATCTCACTCTTAATGAGTCAAAACAACAAACACTACGTATATATGTATATTAATTATTTCAAGATTAAGAGCATAAGTAATCATAATAACCATGGGATTTAAATTGTTTTATATAGTCAGTATAAAAATAATTAACCCAAACTGGTCATATTCAATACACACAAAGTGTACTAGCACAACGAGTTAAAATTATACCGTTTCTTGTAGTTAAGATAAACTAATAAAACTTGTGCTACAATCCTACCAATGGGTGTTCAATTCCATCTAAGACTGTGAATCATTAAACTTATATTCCACAAGAACCGATGATATGATCTTCTGTGTGTAAGCTATACTCTACACACCAAATCATCTACTATATGGAATAACAGACACACATGCACAATATTTAAATAAATAATATAATGCAACCATTGCCCATAAAGATTCTCATTAAAATAGCAAAACCAAGTTTATAACATATCCAAACCAATAAGAAAATTATGACTTTTAGTATATCACTCTAACAAGTTGAATTTGGAAAAGTGCTTAAAAGTTGTAGATCTCGAAATTCTCTTTAAACTAGGCTTAAAAATCACATTTTTTGAAATTCCGAGTAAGAAGTTATGGTGAAGTTTGGTTGATGTTTTGAGTTGAGTTTTTAAAATATGGTATTTGGTAGAATTTGGAAGTATATTGAAAAGTGAATTAGGTTTTTGTTTGAGTTTTTCATAAAAAATTTCATAAAAAACTTCAAAAAATAGTCACAATGGATCTTATTTTATAGATCTCGACGAGTATGTTTCAAATATATATTTTTTTATGTAATTTTGATTTTTGGATTTAAAGTTATGATGTTTTAAAAGTTTTTTTAGAGAGAGAAAATAAAGTCAAATAAATTTTAGAAAGTGTAAAAGTAAAGTTCATTTTAAGTTAAGTTTTTAAAATTAGGAAAAAAAACACCCACCAAACATACCATTTGCATCCAGAAGTATTGAGCACTTGATGTGTCTTCACAAGCTTTAATTTCTTTATTTTCTTAGTCTTCTCAAATTCTTTAATAACAACTGAGAAACAAGAAAAATATAAATATTAATAATATTATAGGATTTTTAAATTATAAATTAGCATAATGAATTATACCAATTTTTTATCGCATCAAATTTTTCCCAACTTACACTTTGCTAGTCCTCGAGCAAAGCTAAGAAACTCAAAATAAACTATTTTCATAAATGCAAGATTTCCAATAAAATTCGAATGAAATGATTCTTTTTAAAATTTAATCTTCTTTTTCACCACTGCAAATAACTCAACAAAGATATCCAAACACCCGCATGTTAAAGTAATGTAACACACATGTAACATCAAAGTTCTCAAACTAGTAAAATTAATAAAATATTTCATTCTTACTAATCCTCATGTGCGTGTGTGAATTGACAACAACATAATATCATTGATATCAAAGTAAGCAAACTTTCGAATCTCATCAAAACTAGGCTTTGACTCAATTCTTCACATGGCATACACTTAACAAATGAAACACTATTTGTCATTGTGATCCATTTTGGATGGAGTTGGTGAAGGCGTAGAATGCCTTGGTGGTGGTTGGCCTTTTGGTAGACTTATGCAAAGATCAATGTACAAACTCCGGAGCATAAGCCTGGAAGGGTGTGAGAACCCGCACTTTCGACGACGGCTCCCTTGGCAGCGATTCCTCCGGTTTCTAGGTTTATTTGAAAAACGGTTCGTTTTATTATAAAGAAAAGGTGACGGTTTGTAAAATGAATTAAAGTCACTAGTTTGTTTTACTAAACAAAAAAAAGTCTGTATAAAAGAGGAACATTTATGAATTAAACGACCTCTTAAACAAAATTAATGCGAAACCAGTTGATTCAAAGATTCGGGGATTAAGTTACTAATCGGGAAGGTGTTAGGCATCCAATTTGCCCTTTCGGTCTCTAAGTAGGACACACGTACAATGGAAAGCATGTGCTTCGTAATTCTCCCTTCGATTTTAGAAATTAGTGTGTGTGATTTGAAAAATGGTTTTGATAATGATAAATAGCAAAACAAGTGTTTTTGGAAAGATTTAGGGCTTTTCCGAAGCTAATTCAATTTGTAATCAAATATCCTGCAATCCTCGAGATTCATTCGTCAATAGTGTACCATAATTTAATAATTTAAACCGGCATTAACGAATCCAGTACTCTCATATTGGATATTTTGGTAAGCACTGCAATTTATAGATTAAACCGGATACAAACGTATATTGATTCCTTCATAAACTGAGACTAATAAAATCGGGATTTTATAAAATTAATTGATAAAAATATGTTTAAAAATGGTTTCATCTCGATCTACGCCTTTGGTTTTGAAAACAGGGTTTAACTACGAAATCTGGACTGATTTTGAGATAAACATTAATTTTTACATGCGATTAATCAATTATAACTGATAAAATAAAGACAAACAAAAAACTAAAGTCGGAATGAGATAAAAAATACTTGAGAAATTTGAAAATTTGAAAATACTATTTTATAGCATTGTTCCCGAAGTCCCAGAGCTGACTGATGCTTCAAATGGGTTAGTACATGTGAATTTATAGTTGTAGAATAATTAATGGGCTAGGCTTGGAATTGTTTGTTTGCGGACACAAGTCCAAAGGAGTGTCTTGAGGACACGAATCCAAGGATGTGTCTGCGGACAAACACCTTGGTTTGTGTCCGTGGACAAACCCTTGTCTTAACATGTGACGGTTTTTGCAATTTTGCCCAAACAAAACATCGGATAAAGCTAATTTTTAACATGTTTTTACCCTGTTAAGACCTACCTACTGTCCAAATTTTAGAATTTTTGGACATCAAAAAGGCCTCCGTTTAATTTCCCGAGCTGAGTATTTGAGTCTTCAAATTCTCGGAGATCTAACCATAAGATCAATTTGATTTTTTAGTATGTTATTCCTTGTATCATTTCCTCGCTCTTAAAAAAATTTCATGATTTTAGGAGTTTCGAAAGTATCAATACGCAAAAAGAGACAAAATCAGCTAGGAGGGTTTTGTCCGTGGACACAAGCCCTTAGTCTATATCCCCACAACACACACCCAATGTATGTTATTCCCCATCATATATCTTATCTACTGACCAAATTTGAGCTTATTTGGACTTCTGGAAGGTCGTATTTCGATTAATCGAAGTAAACTTCCGGTTTTCTGAATTCCTGGAGATCCGGCAGTCGCATTGAGATGATTTTTGGGTATGTTGATCCTTGTGGAAATTACTACCAAACATCAAAGTATGAGGATTATCAGAAATGGGGAACTCTCCTTTAACATGTTTTCAGGAGTTTTGACGGTTTTTGGTTTCGGCAGTTTCTGGTAATTCTCGTAACTTCTTGTCTGGGTGTTCTTTCGGCTTCTTTCTTTGACATGTATCACATGTAGATAGTATGTATGCATCTAGGAATTCTCTTGCATGCATGCATGTTCATTTCTTTGGAGATCGGGATTCTTGTGAGAGTCGCGAAATGAAGTGTTCACAAAGGGCGATCTTAAATAAAATTGCCACCGATAAAAGAGATAAATAATAAGTTGGAAAAATAATTTACAAAGGGAGAGAATACTTACAAATTGGATTTTTTTTATAAAACCCGTAATCCGTCTTTCGCCGTATCCCCGGCAACGGCGCCAAAAACTTGACACGCCAAAATTACTTCCGTTCTTAAGAACCCAAGCGTAAATTGTCAAATTATAATACTTGGTAAGTCAAGGGTCGAACCACAAGAATAGTCAGAAAAATGATGCGATGATTTTGAGTCCAAAGCTTTGTTATGAAAAGGTGATTGGTTTATTTTAGTTGTTGATTTTAGAGTCTTGCAATAAAGATTAAATTATAGTATCAATTGATAAGAAAGGGTTAAGGCATTATATAATTCATTTGCTTTACAATGTCATGTAGAATTCAACCTCATTCAGAGTTCTCAATGCAATTCCTAAGTGTTGAGTATTTTACACTTTTCTAAGCAAAATGGTGTGAAGTAAATGCAACCCATTCCCATATAAATGCTATATAGAGAAAGGGTGTAAGTAAAAATCAAGACAAGTGTATCTCTCATTTTTATCTTGTAACAAAGGGTGTGAAGGGTGTGAAGCAAGTGTAACCCATTCTCATATAATGCTCAACCAAGATACAAACTTGAGATACAACAAAAGAAAAGGCATAAATTTAAACTAGGCATTTGAGAACTCATTGTTAGTTTCCCCTAGGTAATTGACTTGATTATGAAAATGGACAATTAAAGAGTTTAGCTCAATAAATCATAACGTTTCATTTCTCTAAGATTGGGAGGTCTAGATGGAGCTTGAATTTTATGCTCTGGAGTCTCTCTGATTGATCAGAGGCAAGATCTACACTGAAAGGTTTTCTCTGATTAATCAGAGGGTGGAATCTTGAGAAGGTGTCAGAGGCAAGATCTACACTGAAAGGTTTAATCTGATTAATCAGAGGGTGGAATCTTGAGAAGGTGGTCTCTGATTGATCAGAGAAACACCTCTGATCAGTTAGAGGACGGATCCGGGATAGATTATTCCTTTCTTTTGCCTTCAATCTTCCTTGAATACTTCCCAAAGCTTCCCAAACTTGCTTCCAAAATCTATGGGCACATTAAAACACTAGAGAAGGCTACTTTGAGCCATGTTAAGGCAATTCTTGATATTTTGAGTGTGTGTGTAAAAGTGGGTTAAATTAATTAATCTAAGCTAAAATAAACACAATAAACTTAATTAAAAGAGCATTAACATATGCAAAATTGTGCGTTTATCAACAACCCCGACTAAACTCTTGCTAGTCCCTTAGCAACCAAATTAAAAATAGCTATGTATAATAACCGAAAATGCATTTAGCACATGCATTAAGCCTTTGAACTCCTAAGTCCCCTTAGAAGACGAGTTGTGTCTCGTGAGGGTTTATAGTGATGATACCCACAAACATCCCAAGTTTGAATTCAAAGAACAAGAATTGAAGCATTTCCATGAATTGATTGAAGTGTTTGGCATTACTATTACAATTTCCAGAATGTTGGCATTTGAATGACGATCTCTATTGCTCACAATCTCCTTTAGAAACTAGCTCCACAATCCCATATTTGAACATACTATGCATATGGAATTTTGACATATCATTCTTAATCACAAATAGTTCCAATCATAAATAGTGGAAGAGAGAAATCTTTAAAAAAAAAGCTCAAGAACTTTGTCGATTTTAAGCACTTTTCTTTATTTTTTACTTGGAATTTTTGCTAAATTTGCTCAAGGTGGTTTGCATCTTTATGGAGGGCAGCGGTCTCACTTTGCGATTTTGCATTCATAGCTCATTTTTCAAGCTTTATAAACAAAGGAAGCTATTCACTCTTTTTCCATATGGTAAGCTTTGCCTATCCTTAATATTAGACAAAATGACTTATGAATTTAGTCAAGTGAAGCTTAAAGTCAATATTAAGTTTAAAAGTCATCCAAGTTTTCAAATCTTTTGTAAGTGCCATGCATGTGTCCCCTCTAAGGAGGATCTTTTCGAAAGAGCTTTTATTGCATTTGAACATTACTTCCCTCTACACAAGATGATGATAACTCTATGTGATACCAAATACTAAATCAAGCCACAACATTATGCATATTCATATGAAACTACAAGGCTCAAGAATCTAAATTAAGCAATGCCATAGAGATTATCACTCAACTACCTATCCGAATTAAAAAAATTCATGCCAAAAACCATCAATTCAAGGACAATTCTAAGAAAAAAATGATTATCATTTGAATGCCTTTGAAAATGACGAAAATTGGGCGAGTTCTTGGAAAATTGCTTTCCAATTTTTCCAAAACTAGGCTAGGATTGATTTGAAGCTACTATATATACAAAAAGCAACTAACAAACGGGTTAGCATTAATCAAACAAAAGATTTAAGCTTAAAAGTTTAAACGAACAAAAGTAGTTATGTTTAAATAATCCAACAACCCAAAAACAAAAGAAAGCAAAATAAAACAACAGAAAAGTGGAGTTTCAAAGTTAAGAGCACATCACATATCGGGGGGGGGGGGGGGAGGAGGAAAGTAGTGCCTGCAATAATCAAATTCACCTTGCATGTGTGTAAATCCTTCATTCATTTTGGCTCGGATTTGGGCTTGTTGCTCTTTGAGGCGGACTTGAGACTTCCGGATTGCTTGTTGTTCATTCCACATTGATTGGAAGGTATCCATTACCACCATCTTCATTTGATCAAAACGTTGCATGATGGCTTCTATATCTAGTGGCACCAGTCCCTTGGCTCCTCTCCTTTTGGCCTTTCAAATTTAGGTAGAAGCCTCATTTTGTTGTGGCCCACCACCCTCTCTTCCTTGGTTTCTCTCTTCCCCTCATTCCATGGTGTCGGCCCCATCCTCATTACCACCCTCGGTGGCTTGTGGTCCTTTACCCTGAGTTCGACACTGCCCCATTGAACGATTCATTATGGTTCTATCAAGTGGGTGCAATTGCATTCTTGTATTGTCAACCTCCGACTCATCAACCCGGTGTGCCAAGCATAAGAGTGTAATAAGGACCCCTATTTTGATTCCTTCATTGAGGGATGTTGAATCAATGGCCTACACAATTTGTCGAATGAGGTGCAGAACCAAACAAAACTTCCTCCTACTTGCAATAGCCTCAACTACCTGGGCTTGGCTTAGAATAAGTGTGGCAGTGTGAGAGGTGGGGGTAATTGCATTGGGAACAACCAACCAAAGTGCATAATGGTCGTGGTGAATTTCATTCCTCAAGAATCTCGGTTGGTTCTAAGAGGACTCTTGGCCACGCAAAAACAAGGCCAATTCATCGTGAGACAACCTATCATCATCTTTTCTCAATGGGAATTCATATTCATTTTCGTTAAAGGCCGGGAGTTGCAATGTGGTACTCATGGTGCAAAAGTTCATTTTAACCGTTTTGTCACGGACTCAAGCCTTAAATGAGTATTCATTGTTCCTATGATCTTAAATTATCGAAGCAACGAAATCGGTACAAAATATAAGCATTGTAAACATGAGAAGGCTTACCAAGATAGTCGATCCAACTGCGGCGTTCCTCAAATGCGACTCAGTGCAGGAATACTTCAAAGGATTGGATCTTAACCGGCCTCTCGATCATCACTGCTTTGAAGTCAAAGAACTTCTCCCACCATTCATATTCACCCTTGTTGTAAAACCCCTCGTAACCTTCTCCCAAAACACTCTTTGAGGTAGGCTTAGTGGGGAGACCCTGCTTCTTCTTAGACCTTGATTTGGAGGAGGTTGAAGCCATTTGTGCTTTGAAGCAAGTGGGTTTTGAGATTTTGGTGGGTTTATGATGGGGCTCGAAATTGAGAAATTTTTGGGCCAAAATCCAAAATTCGGATGGATTTAGGTGAAAATGGATGGATGAAAGTGAAGCTTAGGTGTTTGTGAATATGAATGGAGAAAATGGAAGGTGAAATTTGGGGTTTTTGGTGAAGAATTTCATGAGTGGAGGTGGGGGGAAAACTTGGGTACTCCAGTGAGAGAAAGTAGTAGGTTTGGAGATTTTTGGATGGAATTGAAGAAAATGGTGATGGAATTGAGGGATTAGGTGGATGTAGGTTCTTTAGTGGAGTATTTGGTGGGGATATTTTGGTGTTTGGGATGATGTAGAAAGGGTTAATGGAGGTTGGGAAGAAGGGGGTCTCGTGGGTCTTGAGAAATGAGGGAGAGAGATGATTCGTCAACTTGAAAAAGGAGAGAAAAAACAACATTTGACCAAGTCAACCCCCCCCCCCCGATCAATCAGAGGGCACGACAAGGTTAACTATTTTTGGCTTTTGGTCTAATCCCTCTTATACCTTCCAGTTTCCAGTTCTTGCAAAACAGCCCCTGAACGTTTTTCGATGTGTGACAATGCTCCTAAAACTCTAGAAAACAAACAAAAATTTTATATAAACATGTCCTACACTTGTTAGGCGTAGGTCGGATTGCTTAGAGGGGTGGACTCCTCTAGCACCATGATTTTCAAAAATGGTTTCAACCTTTGTCCGTTGACTTTAAATTCAAACCTCGTTTTTGGATCAATCATCGTCATGACCCCAAATGGAAATACAAGCTTGACAATGTAGGGGCCGGTCCATTGAGACTTCTGGAGACGCGTATCATAAATAAAGACTTTTTGATCGAGTTTGAAATCTTTTCGCAAAACTATTTTATCATGAAAAGTTTTTGCCCTTTCCTTGCTTATTTTCGCATTTTGATATGCGTCTCTCCTTAATTCCTCCAACTCTTCTATTTGCAACATCTGGTTCTTCCCGGCTTCCTTAAAATTACCGTTCACCAATTTTATCACCAAAAATGATTTATGTTCCAATTCAATGGGCAAGTGACAAGGCTTTTTATACACAATACGATATGGAGACATCCCGAGAGTTTTTTTAAAAGCGGTTCGATAAGCCCAAAGAGCATCGTTTAGTCGCAATGACCAATCTTTGTGATTTGGATTCATCGTTTTTTCTAAAATTTGTTTTATCTCTCGATTTGCAAGCTTGGATTGCCTATTTATTTGAGGGTGATAAGCGATGGACACCTTATTATTTACACCATATTTTTGCATTAGTGATTTAAAAGGTTTGTTGCAAAAATGTGAGCCTCCATCACTTATTATTGCCTTTGGGGTGCCAAACCTTACAAGAATGTTGTCTTTTAAAAATTGGATCGCAACTTTGTGATTATTTGTTTTGCAAGCTATGGTTTCCACCCGTTTGGAAATATAATCAATCGCAAGTAGGATATAGAGATTACCGAAAAAGGATGGGAATGGTCCCATGAAGTAAATGCCCCAACAATCGAAAATATCAACCACGAGGATCGGGTTAAGAGGCATCATGCTCTTCCTTGTGATTCCTCCTAACATTTGGCATCTCGGGCAAGCTTTGCAAAAAGTGTGGGCGTCTTTGAACATCGGTGGCCAATAAAGTCCAAATTGTAGGATCTTGGGGGCCATCTTCTTGGCTGAGAAATTCCCACCACATGCTTCATTGTGGCAAGAGCTTAAAACTCTTTCAAACTCATCATTGTGAATACATCATCGAATGATTTGATCCGCCCCATACTTGAACAAGTATGGGTCAACCCAATAAAAGCGGTTGACCTCGGATAAAAATTTCCTTCGATCTTGAGTACTCCAAGGACTTGGCATTTTTTCGGTGACGAGATAGTGTATGATATCGGTATACCATGGCTAAGTTGAGATTGCAAATAGTTGTTCATCTGGGGAAGAGACTTTGATAGCACTCTCTTCGATGTGGTCGGTGAATGAAAGGCGAGATTGATAATCCGCCACCACATTTTCAACACCTTTCTTATCTTTTATGAAAAGATTAAATTCTTGTAAGAGAATAATCCATCTTAGAAGCCTTGGTTTTGCATATTTCTTGGTGAAAAGATATTTGAGTGCCGCCTGGTTCGTAAAATAACAATTAGAGATCCAATGAGGTAGGACAGAAATTTGTCGAGGGCGAAGACAGTGGCCAAGAGTTCCTTTTTGGTGGTGGTGTAATTCATTTGAGCCTCATTAAGAGTTCTACTCACATAATAGATCACTCATGGCTTCTTGTCTTTGCATTGACCGAGGAAGGCCCCAATGGCGTAATCACTTGGCATCGCAGATAAGCTTAAAGGGAAGACTCAAATATAGAGTTTGTATGATGGGTGCGGTAGTGAGCATGTGCTTGAGTTTAGTGAAGGATTCCTCACATTCTTTGGTCCATTCAAACGAAACGTCTTTCAAAAGCAAATTGCACATGGGTTTAGCGATGGAGCTAAAGTTTTGAATGAACCTTTGGTAGAATCCGGCATGCCCCAAAAACAAGCGAACATCCTTGATTGACTTGGGGTGGGGAGCTTTAATATAAACTTGATCTTTGCTTTGTACACTTCAATGCCTTTTCCCAATACAACATGGCCCAACACTATGCCCTTCGTCACCATGAAGTGGCATTTCTCCCAATTGAGGACAAGCTGCTTCTCAATACACCTTTTTAGGACCTGTTCAACATTAAGCAAATAATTATCGAACGAATTACCGGAAACAGTAAAGTCATCCATGAAAACCTCTAGGGTTTTCTCCACCATATCACTAAATATACTGAATATACATCTTTGAAAAGTGGCCAGTGCATTGCCTAATCCAAAATGCATTTTTCGATAAGCAAAAGTACCAAATGGACATGTGAAGGTTGTTTTTTCATGGTCCTCAAGATCAATTTCAATTTGGTTGTACCTGGAAAATCCGTCTAAGAAAAAATAGAACTCATGGCCCACCACTCTTTTAAGTGTTTGATCTAAAAATGGGAGAGGGAAATGGTCCCTTGTAATGACTTCATTTAACTTACGGTAGTCTATGCACATTCGCCACCCGGTGGTGACTCTTTGAGGTATCAACTCATCATTTTCATTATTTACTATCATAAGCTTTGATTTTTTTGGTACAACTTGGGTCGGACTCACCCATTTACTATGCAAAATCGGATAGATGATCTTGGAATTAAGCAATTTGAACACCTTGGTTCTTACTACTTCTTGCATGTGAAGGTTTAACCGGCATTGAAATTGTCTTGACGGCTTTGCACCTTCCTCTAAGTGGATTTTATGGGAACTAATGGACTAATCCCTTGGAGATCGGCTAACTTCCACCCAAAAGCTTTTCGATATTTACTTAGCATATTTACCAACCGTTCTTCTTGATCTTTTGAAAGTTCAGGAGAGATTAACATGGGGTATGTTTCGAATGCACATGGGAAAGCGTACTTCAAATTATTAAGGAGAGGCTTGAACTCCATCTTTCCTTCAAGCTTTGATGGTTCCACTTGTGCACTTTCTTCCTTCTTCAAGAGTTCTTCCTTGTTCCTATCATTTAAAGAAAACACATGTACACATTTCTCGAGATCATTAAGAGTGGTTAGCCAATTTTATAATTATTCCGATTCATAAGTCAAAGAAAAATGGTCTGTACTAGTGGCTTTATCATGTTTCCACGTTCAATTTCATTATCAAAATCATCTTGTTTATTACTTATTGAAAACACGTTGAGCTAAAGTGTCATATTTCCAAAGGCCAATTTTATGATCACATTCTTGCGATTGATGATAACATTTGATGTTAC
The DNA here is from genome assembly GCA_021464415.1 of Lonicera japonica. Lineage (NCBI taxonomy): Eukaryota > Viridiplantae > Streptophyta > Magnoliopsida > Dipsacales > Caprifoliaceae > Lonicera > Lonicera japonica. Next base: position 75,734,682 of record CM038464.1, read on the forward strand.
AAGAAGGGGTCTTCCCAAAATCACAAGAATTTCATTTCCAGATTGGATACCAGTTGCATGTTAAGAACTATGAAATTCACTGGAAAATAAAACTTATCAATTTGAACTAAAACAACTTCGACAATTCCCTTTGGAATCTTGACTGATCGATCGGCCAATTGGATCGTGACTTTTGTGGGTTTCAACTCTCCTAATCGCAATTGTTGGTAGACTGAAAATGACAAAACATTAATACTAGCACCCAAATCGAGCAAAGCATTTTTTATTCTAAAATTTCCAATCAAACAAGAAATTGTAGGGCAATCAGGATCGTTGAATTTTGAGATTCGGGTGCCTTGCATTATTGATCTCACTTACTCCGTCATAAATGCCTTATTTTTAACATTCAATCGCCTATTAGTGGTGCGCAAATGTGATGGCCCAAATCCCGTTTAGAGGATCTATTCTCTGGGATCCGGTTAATCATAGGTGTCGTGCGCTGACGACGGGTAAACAAGACGATAATTCCTAAATATATACATAAAACAACAACTCAATGACTAATGAACCAAATTAAGATTAATAACATATATGTTCATACAACCAAGTCTACACAAGGAAGTAATATGACATGCAAATAAGCCTCCAACGAGGTCCCAGCACATAAAGTTTACAATTCAAACAAGATAAAAAGGGTATACTTAAAGTAAAATACATATGCCATTAACAAAAGTTTAAAACACATTAGCCCTTCTGTGGTGAAAGGCTCTCAATTGGATAACAATATAGAGGCCAACTAAGAAGAAACATCCTTCCCCTTCCCTTTCCCTTTTCCCGTGGAACCCACTAAAGTACTTGTGTAGAAAAATAATGGGGTGAGTCAAATGGACTTAGTGGGAATCATACACCATAAATTTAGTATAAAAATAGTAGTTAGAAAGCTTGGATGTAATTCCATTATCAAACCCTTTATTCAACAGATTATATGGCACAACTCAACCTCCATCGATTTCACGCGACTATCTAAGCGTACACCAGGTCTGCATTTCATAGCCTTTCACCCACACGGCAGCATGACCTCCCATTTGTTTTCATGCACAGTTTTGGGTCTTGCACCTAGGAGACTGTGTCCTAACTTTCATCCTAGTCTAGTGAGACCATAAATGGGACTGTTCATGGACCAACTCTAATGTGTAATTTTAACAGCAATCCACTGGTTCATTTAAGAGCAACCATACCATATACATAACTGTCATTAATCATATATGTAACAACACATATGAAACTAATGGGAGGATTCTTATATTAACAATCTAGTATAAAGTAACCATTTATAACTAGTGTTTCATATAAAGAACCCATCACCTGAACCATTTAGAGTAAGTATTAAACTTTATAAATAAGGTTATTGTCAGTAAAGGGGTTCCAAGTGAATTTTTGTATAAATCAAATGAATAATTGTAAATTATTCTGGAATCACATAATATAGGTCATATTAAGTTCATTATAAACATCAATTTCAATCTCAACATAAAATCTCAACATATACATATACCCACTTAGATAACATAGGGTTTTTGTGTAACCAAGTGATAAAAGGGAAATCAAACCATAATAAGTTAGAAAATGAGTTTTGATACTAGATTCCCACCTTATTAGAGCTATATCCTTGAGTATGAAGGGTTTAATCGAGTCAAAAGCCACCAAATTGAGAAATCCCCAATTTTATGCTTAAAGCTTCAACAATGGAGGCAAGGAGAATGAAAGAAATGAAGAGATTAATGGGAATGGTTGTATGATTGAGTAATCTTAAGGGAAGATGATGTTTTAATCTCAAGTCTCCCTAAATCGCCACTTATCTTTCTCACTCAAGCCTCTCATGTGAGGATATGTGAAAATGTAGAGGAAAGAGGAAGGAAATAAATAAAATATGATGCCCTGTTTCATGATAGTCGATTGTTGGGGACCAAATACTTGGTTGTTTGGGCAAATAGTCGATTATTACGTGGCAGAACCAACAACCAAATCTAAGCCACTAAAATAGTTGACTGTTTTAGTAAATAGTCCACTAATTACTTTGGTAGATGCGTTGACATCAAAAATGCAAGAATTTGGACTTAGGGCATGCACAAAAGTTTTAGATAAATGAATTACCTTTCTATAGGCATAAACGGAGACTCATTTGGATTTCAGATGAAAAAGTTATAGCTTTCCCAAGATAGGAAGGTCACTTTTTGATAAATGCAATTTTGGCGGTGAAATTCCGAATTTCACCGGGAACACCTAAAATGGATTACAACCTCCCCTCCTTAGAAAATTTTGTCCTCGAAATTTAAAGTAAACAAGATTAGAAACTACCTCATTGGAACAAATGTCAATACTTTGTTAGAATCTTTGATTCAAGTTCCCAAGTAGATTCTTCTTCTCCATGGTGCCGCCAAATAACTTTGAGTCATGGAATTACTCGGTTATGGAGAACTTGTTCCTTCCGATTTACCACCGCTACCGGACATGTCTTATAAAAAAACATCCTCATTGATCTCAAGCTCTTCGGTTGAAAAGACATGAGAAGGGTCCGGCACATATTTACGCAGCAATTAGACATGAAACACATTGTGGATACGCTAGAGTGAAGGAGGTAGAGCTAATCAGTAGGAAACTGAACCGAAGCGTTGGATAACTTCGAACGGTCTAATATACCTTGGAGCCAACTTTCCCTTGTTTCTAAAACGCAAAATGCTATGACGGGGCTTAACCTTAAAGAACACATAATTACCCACTTCAAACACAAGTGGCCGTCGCCTCTTGTTGGCATAGCTCTTCTGTCGACTCTGAGCAGTTGTCAGGCGCAGTTTAATTAGCGTGACTTTCTCTGTGGTTTCTTGCACTAACTTTGGCCCGAGCAACGAAGGTTCCTCGGCTTTAGTCCAACGCACCGGTGATTTACAAGGCCTACCATAAAGGCTTCATAAGGAGCCATGCCAATGTTAGCCTAAAAGCTATTATTGTCAGCAAACTCAGAAAGTGGTAGATAATTATCCCAATTACCTTGGAAATCCAAGACATAGGCCCTTTGCATATCTTCATCAATTTGGATTGTGCTCTCTGATTGCCTTTCAGTTTGTGGATGGAAAGCTAAACTAAAGTTTAGCCTTACACCCATGGCTTACTGAAGGGCCTCCCAAAACCGAGAAGTGAATCGAGGGTCACGATCAAATACGATCGATAACGGTACTTCGGGCGCCTAACTATCTCATTTACATAAAGCTTCGCCAATTTCTCTAAGGAGTATGTTTCACGAATCAATAGAAAATGAGACGATTTGGTAAGGCAGTCGACTATTACCCACACTGCATTGTGTTTCCTTTGTGTTCTCGGTAACCCCATAAAGAAATCCATGCTAATATTCTCCTACTTCCACTCGGGGATAGGAAGGGGCTGACGATGTCCACCAGGCTTTTAGTCCTTAATCTTGATACACTGAGATGACAGGCAATGCGAAAAAAAGAATGCTACATCATGCTTCATACCTAGCCTGTAACACCCCCATACTTATTTTACTTTAAAAACTCTCACCTTATTCCGTGTAATTGATAATTTGTGGTTCGACTAGCATTCTTATGATGTAAGTTACCTACATGCATTTTAACAACTTTGAAACATTGTTATAGTGTAATTAAATTTGTATGACCAATCGTTTCATCATTCGGGTGGTCCAAATTGAAAACGAGATCTTAAACGCGTGTTTCGATTCTACGCGATTTACTAAATTTTGGTCAACTTTGAGAGGTGATAACTTCTTCATCTGATGTCTAAATGACTCTCTGTTTGCATCAAATTTTCCTCTCATTCCCCTCTACAATTTTCGTGTTTGGCCCAAGTCAAGATTCAGACGTTTCGAGGCTCATTTTGGGCTCCTAAGGTGACACTTTGTTGCAGCAGTCACCATGATCGATCATGGGCAAACCAGAGCACTCCAGAACACTTCATGATCGATCATGGGGGACCATGATAAATCATGGTAACCCTGTAGGTCGATTTTGACCACTTTTAACTCGAAAACTCACGTTTTTAACCGCCTTTCTCCTTCACTTTCGACCAAAGCTTTCGAAGGGAGGGTGAGGGATTTGAAAGAAAGTTAGGGGAGAGTTCTTTAGAGCTTGGAAGACATCCAATCTATTGAGCCAAGCCTTGGCTTCTGAATCTCCTTCTTCCACCCTCATCTTCATCTTCCACCTCCATTAGAGCTTGGTGGCATTTGAGGGCTTTGCAATCTTCAAGGAGGAGTGTCTTCAAGCTATCAATTTCAAAGATCAAGCTCCTTAGAGGTGGGAATCTAGTATCAAAACTAATTTTCTACCTTGTTATTATTTGATTCTCATTGTACTACTTGCTTGTTTAAAACCCTAAGTTATATACATATTTTGGGTGTATAGTGAGATTTTGATGAAGTGTTGAAATTAATGATTCTAGTAGACTACATATTGTTCAAATAGCATGATTCAACAATAAATTCTTATTAAATACTTTCTCTTCACTAAAACCCCACTTGGACAATATTGTATACTAAAGGTTCGGTTCTTGTTAGGCAAATTCATATAAACTACTAATGGTCCAAGTTGTTGGATTTCTTCATGAAATACTTATTAAACGATTTTTTCTACTTACTGAGATGGTTTAACTAGAATTCTCATTTTGAATACATTACGAGTTTTATGTGTGATGATTGGTTGCCTAGAAACTTATTGCTAGCGCTAGTCCATGAACGGTCCTAGGTGTAGTCTTCTTAGACGAAACTGTAAGTTGGGACAGAACGCCCCTAGGTGAAAGACCTAAAACCGTGCAAGGAAAATAACGGGAGGCCTTGCTGTCGCGTGGTTGAAAGGCCACAAAATGAAGACCTGGTTGTACGCTTGGATAGACGTGGTTATTGTTGAGATTTGTGATTCGAGAGTTCTGGGGTGAAGCCCGTAATAGTTATATTACAAGGTCGTTGGTAGAAGCTACTTATATATGTGTGCGTATATATAACGGGTAAAGAAGGTCTTACTACTTTTTCCAAATTTAATTTATTATATATGGTTCCCACTGAGTCAGTTTGACTCACTCCTACTATTCTTAGACTGCCTTATTTCCTACTTTATAGTTAGTTGAGTGTCCTTCGAGTGGGAGGACCATTAATCTTAATATTTTGTTTACACCGGCGATATGATATATAATATATATTTCCTCTATGACTGATATGTAAATTATGGATTGTGGACTTATGTTTTGGGACCTCGTTAGAGGCTTGTCACATATACTTTAGATGATATGGTTATGGTGTAAATTTTAGTTTCATGGATAATCGTTGCTTATTGTTCTATGTTTTTTTTATTTTGGGTCGCCGTCGAGTACGGCTCCATGATTAACCTGGTCCCGAAGGGTAAATCCTTTTAACGGGATTTGGGGCGTCAGAAGTTGGTATTAGAGGCATAGGTTTCTTTTCCTTTCTCCGAGAGTGGGGTAGAATAGGAAATTCGACTTTATGTTGATTTTATCCATTCTAATTCATCGAGATTGGGAGAAACTCGTGGAGCCGGTTTTCGTTTCTAGCGTAGTATCAAAGGGACTAATGGGTTATATTATAGTCAGCTGCAGCACAACGGATGACTATACTATAAATCATTAGTATAGTGCCACTAATTAAAATCGAAACAAGATGGCCAATTGGGTTCTACCCAAAAAGTTTATTTCATATTCCTCGGATGTTCACTTCGTCTTTCAATTCCATGTTATCATGTGATACTTTTCATAGTAAACATCTTTTGTTTTTCCTATAGAATGGGACCGAAGAAAGGAAGTAAGAGGCCAATTTATCAACATGACAACCTTGGTGAAGGGGACCCCATTGAGAATCAGGATATCGGGGGTGTCCGAGGTGGAAGTAGTGGGAGAGGCCAGTCAGGTAGGTTTGGAAGCCGTTCATCCCAGTCATCATACCAGGATCGAACTATGAGCCATGGACAGTAGCAAGGGAACTACCCATCTCAGCAGCAACAATCTACCTATCGCCCAAGTCAACCACAGGGCCAGGGAAGCCAAGGGGGTTGAGTCTTCAATTTGACTCCGGTGGCGAGCCAAGAGGACCATACTGTGATGGAAGGTAGTTTTGTTCTTTTTAACACTGGTGTTAAAGTGTTATTCGATACTAGTGCATCTTACTCCTTCATATCAATTGCATGTGCTATAAGTTTAGGTTTGAAACCAAAGAAGTTAGATGTAGACAATGGTATTGGCATGCCTACAGGAGTTAGTGTTTGTTTAAGCCATTATTGCTTAGTAATTATCTCCATTCATTCTGACTGTCACATGGAGGATAGTTTTCTTCTAATCGATATGAGTCCTTATGATTTAATCCTTGGGATGGATTGGTTAGTGAAGTACCAAGCCACGATAGATTGTCACTCTAAGAAAGTCATCATTTCTCATCCTTGGTGTGAAAAAGTTGTCTTTTATGGAGAGAAATACAATATATATATCCGGTAGCTTATGCTCTCAAAAAGGAACAACGAGATTACATGGGGTGGTTAGCAAGCATAGTGAGTACCGAAATCTCGCTGTTGATTCCTCAAGACGTCCCGGTCATTAATAAGTTCTTGGATGTATTTCCTGACGACTTGCCTGGATTGCCCCCACACCGGGAGATCGAATTCAGTATTGATTTAGTGCCGGGAACCACACCCATTTCTATTGCACCTTATCGTTTGGCTCTAGCAGAGCTAGCTGAGCTCAAGACTCAATTAAATGATCTTTCATCCAAAGGGTTCATTCGGCATAGTTCATCCCCTTGGGGAGCACCTGTCTTGTTTGCTAAAAAGGCTGATGGGTCAGTCCGTCTCTGCATTGATTACCGTCAACTCAACTAGGTTACCATTAAAAATAAGTACCCTCTTCCACGTATAGATGATCTATTCGACCAGCTTCAAGGCGCTTATGTCTTCTCTAATATTGATTTGTAATCGGGTTATCATCAACTGTGTGTAAGTGAGGCGGATATCCCCAAAACAGCCTTTCGTACCTGCTATGGTCACTTTGAATTCTTGGTCTTGCCTTTTGGGCTAACTAATGCACTGGCCGCATTCATGGACCTTATGAATCGCATTTTTCAACCTTTCTTAGATCAGTTTATGGTGGTTTTTATTGACTATATTCTCATCTACTCTCGTTCCGAGGTTGAGTGTAAGAAGCATCTTTGTATTGCTCTTTAGCTACTTAGAGATCACCAGCTCTATGCAAAGTTCTCTAAATTTGATTTTTGGAGGGATGAAGTGAAGTTTTTGGGACGCGTTGTTTCACGAGGAGGTATCTCTATGGATCCTAGTAAAGTGGAGGCCGTCTTAAATTGGAATCGTCCTACCAATGTGTCAGAAATCAATAGCTTTCTTGGGTTGGCCAGTTACTACCAACGGTTCATCGAAAATTTCTCACGCATAGCTGTTCCACTTACATGCCTTACGTAAAAGGGTGTACCCTTCATATGGGATGATAATTGCGAATAATCCTTTAATGAATTGAAGTATCGCTTGACCACTGCTTCAGTTCTTGCCTTGCTAGAGAGAGGCTTAGGCTATGTTATCTATTGTGATGCATCCCATTTGGGTTTGGGTTGTGTCCTCATGCAACTTGAACATGTAATTGCGTATGCGTCTCGTCAGTTGAAGACTCATGAGAAGAATTATCCAACTAAGGATCTTGAACTTGCAGCTGTTGTTTTTGCATTGAAGATATGGCGCCATTACCTATATGGAGAACGATGTAAGGTATTCTCCAATCATAAAAGCCTTAAGTATATTTTTACATAGAAAGATCTTAACCTAAGACAATGTCATTGGATTTTATACTTAGAGGACTACGATTTCACTCTTCAATATCATCCGGGTAAAGCCAACATTGTAACTGATGCACTTAGTCGCAAATCACAAGGTTCTATTTCTGCCTTGAGGTGTCGCGAGTGGAGACTACTTGAGGAACTCCAGCGATACAATTTGGTGGTTTGTCATAGGCAAAACATAGCCTTCTTGTCTAATCTCGTAGCTACTTCAGTTCTGCATAACCAAGTAATTGCATGTCAAGGAAGTGATGGAGATCTGGTAGAATGTTGGAATAAAATTTTGATTGGTGAGCAGGTAGAAAATGTCACCTTGGGTGAGGATGGAGGCCTTCGGTATAAAGGGAGAATAATAGTGCCACGTTCCAACAATGAATTGAAATAAAGAATCCTAACTAAAGCCCATAATTCCTAGTTTACCATTCATCTGGGTAGTACTAAGACGTACTGAGATCTGAAACGCACTTATTGGTGGCAGGGTATGAAGCGTGACATAGCAACCTTTGTTTCACATTGCTTGTTGAGCCAACGTATCAAAATTGAACACCAGAAACCCGGAAGATAACTTCAGCCTCTTCCCATTCCTGAGTGGAAGTGGGAAAATATTACTATGGACTTCCTTATGGGATTGCCGAGAACACTAAAGAAACATGATGCGGTATGGGTAATTGTTGACCGACTTACTAAATCATCCTATTTCTTACCAATTCGTGAAACTGATTCTTTGGAAAAGCTAGCGAAACTCTATGTCAATGAAATTGTTAGGCTCCATGGGGTACCATTGTCAATTCTTTATGATCCTGACCCTTGTTTTACATCTCGATTTTGAGAAGCTCTCCAACAAGCCATGGGTATGAGATTGACTATTAGTTCAGCATTCCATCCTCAAACCGATGGGCAGTCAGAGAGGACAATCCAAATTCTTGAAGATATGCTTAGAGCATGTGATTTGGACTTCCAGGGTAATTGGGATGACTACCTCTTTCTAGATGAATTCTCCTACAATAATAGCTTTCAAGACAGTATTAGTATGCCCCCTTATGAGACCTTGTATGGCAGACCCTGTAGATCGCCAGTGTGTTGGGTCGAAGCCGGGGAAACTTCATTACTTGGACCCCAATTAGTTCAAGAAACTACCGAGAAGATTAAGATAATCAAACAACGACTAATAGCTGCACAAAGTCATCAAAAAAGTTACGCTGATAGGAGGCGACGACCTCTTGAGTTTGAAGTGGGTGACTATGTTTTTCTTAAAGTCAAGCCTTGTCATAGCGTGGTGCACTTTAAAAACAAGGGGAAATTGGCTGCCTGGTATATTGGACCGTTTGAAGTAACTCAGCGTGTAGGATCAGTCTCTTATCGTTTAGCTTTGTCCCCTTCACTGCAACGTGTTCACAATGTATTCCATGTATCGATGCTTCGTAAATATGTGCCGGATCCCTCTCATATTGTCTCGACTTAAGAACTTGAAATCAATGTGGATGTATCTTATGAGACATGTCCAATAGTCGTGGTCGATCATGAAGAACAAGTCCTTCATAATAGAGTAATTCCTTTGCTGAAATTCATCTGGCAACATCATGGCGTGGAAGAAGCCACGTGGGAGCTCAAGTCAGAAATCCAGGAAAATACCCACATTTATTCAATTAAGGTACCCTTTAACTTTACTTACTTCAATTTCGAGGACGAAATTCTCCAAGGAGGGGAGGTTGTAATACCCCCAGCCGTATTTTACTTTAAAAACTCTCACCTTATTCCGTGTAATTGATAATTTATGGTTCGACTAGCATTCTTATAATGTAAGTACCTACTTATAGTTTAAAAACTTGGACATGTTGTTATAGTTTAATTAAGTTTGTATGACCAAACGTTTCATCATTCGGGTGGTCCGAATTGAAAACGAGATCTTAAATGCGTGTTTCGATTCTACGTAATTTACTAAATTTTGGTCAACTTTGAGAGGTCATAAATTCTTCATCCAATGTCCAAATGAATCTCCTTTTGTGGCCAAATCTTCCTCTCATTCCCCTCTACAAGTTTCGTGTTTGCCCTGAGTCAAGATTCGGACGTTTCGAGGCTCATTTTGGGCTCCTAAGGTGACACTTTGTTGCAGTAGTCACCATGATTGATCATGGAAGACCGTGATCAATCATGGACAAACCGGAGCACTCTAAAACATTTCATGATCGATCATGGGGGACCATGATCGATCATGGTAAACCCGTAGGTCGATTTTAACCACTTTTGACCCAAAAACTCACGTTTTTAATCCCTTTTCTCCTTCACTTTCGACCAAAGCTTTCCAAGGGAGGGTGAGGGATTTGAGAGAAAGTTAGGGCAGAGTTCTTTAGAGCTTGGAAGACATCCAATCCATTGAGCCAAGCCTTGGCTTCCGAATCTCCTTCTTCCACCCTCATCTTCATCTTCCACCTTCATTAGAACTTAGTGGCATTTTAGGGCTTTGCAATCTTGAAGGAGGAGTGTCTTCAAGCAATCAATTTTAGAGGTCAAGCTCCTTAGAGGTGGGAATCTAGTATCAAAACTAATTTTCTACCTTGTTATGATTTGATTCTCGTTGTACTACTTGCTTGTTTAAAACCCTAAGTTATATACATATTTTGGGTGTATAGTGAGATTTTGATGAAGTGTTGAAATTAATGATTCTAGTAGACTACATATTGTTCAAATAGCATGATTCAACAATAAATTCTTATTAAATACTTTCTCTTCACTAAAACCCCACTTGGACAATATTGTATACTAAAAGTTCGGTTCTTGTTAGGCAAATTCATATAAACTACTAATGGTCCAAGTGGTTGGATTTCTTCATGAAATACTTATTAAACGATTTTTTCTACTTACTGAGATGGTTTAACTAGAATTCTCATGTTGAATATATTACGAGTTTTATGTGTGATGATTGGTTGCCTAGAGACTTATTGCTAGCGCTAGTCCATGAACGGTCCTAGGTGTAGTCTCCTTAGACGAGATTGTAAGTTAGGACAGAGCGCCCCTAGGTGAAAAACCCGAAACCGTGCAATTACAATGACAGGAGGCCCTGCTGCCGCGTGGTTGAAAGGCCAAGAAATACAGATCTGGTTATACGCTTGGATAGACGCATTATCATTGAGATTTGTGATTCGAGAGTTCTGGGGTGAAGCTCGTAACATTTATACTATAAGGTTGTTGGTAGAAGCTACTTACATATTTGTGCGTATATATAACGGGTAAAGAAGGTCTTACTACTTTTTCCAAATTTAATTTATTATAATACATGGTTCCCACTGAGTCAGTTTGACTCACTCCTACTATTTTCTATATAAGAACTTCTACAGGTTCATCGGGAAAGGGGAAGAGGAAGGACGACGCTTTTTAGACTGTCTCATTTCTTAGTTCATAGTTAGCTGAGGGTCCTTTGAGTGGAAGGACCATTAATCTTAATATTTTGTTTACACCGGCGATGTGATATGTAATATATATATTTCCTCTATGATTGATATGTAAATTAAGGATTGTGGATTTATGTTTTGGGACATTGTTAGAGGCTTGTCACATATACTTTATATGATAAGGTTTTGGTGTAAATTTTAGTTTCATGGATAATCGTTGCTTATTGTTTTATGTTCTTCTTATTTTAGGTTGCCGTCGAGTACAGCTCCATGATTAACTAGGTCCCGGAGGGTAAATTCTCTTAACGGGATTTGGGGCATCACATAGCCACCAATAAGTGCGTCTCAGATCTTGATACATTTTAGTACTACCTGGATAAATATTAAACTTGGAGTTGTGAGCTTCGGCTAAGATGCTTTGCTTTAATTCAATATCAGATTGAAGTACGATCAATTTTCCTTTGTATCGGAGGCGTGACACCCCAAATCCGGTTCATACGATTTCTCCTCTAGGACCCAGTTAATCACTAGTGCCGTGTGTTGATGGCGGTTAAACTAGGTGATAATTCCTAAAAACAATGCAAGAATTCAAAATCCAGATAACAAGATTAAGATATATCTTGTATTCATCTCATACCAACCATATATTATGCAAGGAAGCTAGAAACATATCAACAAGCCTTCAATAAGGTCCCAGAACATTAAGTCTATAATCTCCATATAATACATAAGTTTGAATATAAATAGATACATATGCCGTTAACAAAATTTTAAAAGTAATGGTCCTTCTATCGTGAAGGACCCTCGACCACGGTATATAGGCGATCTATAAAGTAGCGTCATTCCTTTTCCCTTTTCCTTTTTCCCGAAGAACCTATGGAAGTATCTGTGTAACAAAATAATAGGGGTGAGTCAAATGGACTGAGTGGGAATCTTCTATAATAGATTAAATATGAAAAAGATGTTTAGAAAATGCTAGAATAATTTGTAAGGCAAACCCATTATCTAACCAAACCATATGGCACATTTTAATATCCGTTTATCTCATAAGCTTTGAGCCACTATCTCGTAATCTTCGTGACTATTCAAGCATACACCAAATCTGGATTTTGTGGCCTTTCACCCATGTAGCAGTAGGGCCTCCCGTTCATTTTCGTGCACAATTTCGGGTCTTACACCCAGAAGACTATGTCCCAACTTCCGGCCCCGTCTAATAAGACCATCCCTGGGACCATTCATGGACTAGCGCTAACATTTATTTCCAACAACACATCAAATGGCTCATAAGAGGAACAATTATACCATACACATAATGGATAGTAGCCACATTCCAGCTATAGTATAATTATCAAAGGGAAATCTTGTATAGATAACTTTTACAAGTATAACGGACCACATTCCAGCTATAGTATAATTATAAATTGGAGTCCCGAATGAAAAGTTATGGTCGATTGAAGATCAATGTGATGCCCCGAATCCTGTTTAGAGGATCCATCCTCCGGGACCCGATTAATCACAGTGCCGTACGCTGACGGCGGCGGGTAAACAAAGAAACAATTTCTTGTGAAAAACTTAAAATCCACGCATTAACAACCAAGATGTGAACTTCTCTATAAAATTTATCCACAAGACAAAGAAACTTGTACAGATAAGCAACTACCCTCCAACGAGGTCCCAAGTACAAGATACAAAATCTCCACATACAACTTATATACATATATATATATATCAATTCTAAAATAAGAGTAATACATGTATCGTAAATTAAACTAGGAGAACAAAGGTCCTTCGGTCATGAAGAACTTGAGACCAGTTTGTGGTATTGAGACGATCTAAGAATATGCGACCTTCCCTTTCCCTTGCCCGCAGAACCCGCTGAAGTACCTGTGTAGAAAATAATGGGGTAAGTCAAAAGGATCCAGTGGTAATCATTTACTAAGTTTTAGTGTGGAAATCAAATTTAAAAATCTTGTTTTTGTAAAATCATGGAAAATTCATTCTGTAGGATAATATGAAACAATTTATTCACAGATATATATATATAATAGTTTAGTAAGAAACCATTTCTCATTTTTAATAACATCGGTCAAATTATTAGGAAATACTTTTTGAACTTTGTATATAAACCAACCTCATCTCAAATGGAAATCCATGGCACGTAAACTCATGAACCTCGAGTCGAATCCTAATAACTCTCACACTATCCAAGAGTTAACCAAGTCTACATTTTGTGGCCTTTCACCCACGCAGCAGCAGGGCCTCCTGTTAGTTTCCATGCACGGTTTCGGGTCTTTCACCCAGGGCGCTCTGTCCCAACTTAAAGTCTCAATCTTTAGAGACCAACCCGGGGCTATCATGGACTAGTGCTATCATAAAGCCTCAAGAATACAGTCACTGGCTAGTTTAACTAATCTTTGTGTCATATTCATTGTTTCCACCAAGTATATAAAACCTCACAATTGGCTCATTTATGTAACAATCAAATCATGCATATGTATATGTACATATATATGCTCCATAGCACATTAGTTGGGTAACGATAAGGGAAATATCCTACCGATAAACTAGGATAGTATAACACTTCATATACACGCGTATGATGAAGAGAAAACATCTCTGAGACTATTTAAAAAGAATTCAATAATAATAATATGAAGGATTATTTGCAAATAATGACTATAAGCGGGTTTTAGGACTAATCAATCCATTAATCTCAAAACCTTGTTTAATCAAGTTATTAAGGTCATACTTAGGTTACGTGAATCTTTCATTCCAACAACCACCCACCAGAACCAGCATATTCTCAAAACCCAATTGGTAGAGCTAGATGATTATACACACAAAAGATAGACTCATGATAGACTAGCGCTAACCAACAACTATAATAGTAGAATAACGGCTCCTCCAAGAACGCGACCGTATTACGCATTTCGTACTTCAACTTCCAAAAGCATTATCAATAATTTAATTAACATGGATATTCTTGTAAAAACCTTTCCAATACGTTTGAATATGTTAGAGTGATATACTAAAAGCCATAATTTTCTTGTTGATTTGGATATGTTATAAACTTGGTTTTTCTATTTTAACGAGAATCTTTATGGGCAATGGTTGCATTATATTATTTATTTAAATATTGTGCATGTGTGTCTTTTATTCCATATAGTAAATGATTTGGTGTGTAGAGTATAGCTTACAAACAGAAGATCATATCATCAGTTCTTGTGGAATATAAGTTTAATGGTTCACAGTCTTAGATGGAATTAGACATCCATCGGTAGCATTGTAGCACAAGTTTTAGTAACTTATCTTAACTACAGAAAACGGTATAGTTTTAACTCGTTGTGCTAGTACACTTTGTGTGTATTGAATAGGACTAGTTTGGGTTAATTGTTTTTATACTGACTATATAAAACAATTTAAAATCCCATGGTTATTATGATTACTTATGCTCTTAATCTTGAAATAATTAATAGACATATATATGTAGTGTTTGTTGTTTTGACTCATTAAGAGTGAGATTCATTTATGGGTCAATAATCTTCGTGAATTGGATGACGACACTGTATGTATGATGAATATTAATTATTGATCGAATCCACGTCCCGGTATAGGGATTGATGATAGCCCCTTGAGAAGCTTATAGGTTTTGTTAATGTCAAACCCTGCAGGTGGATTATGTTAATCCGACATGTCAAATAAGTTAAGTGGTAGGCTCAAGGATGAAGAAGTCAATTAAATATAATTGTCAGTAATTTAATTTAAATGACGATTACCTGTAATCTTAACGTGGGGAGAATAATAAGTATTTAATAACAAGGAGCTCGAAATTACTTTTGAGATAAGGACGGGAGTGCTATTATAATTCTTTAGTGGTGTGAATTATAATTTATGGAAGGAACTAATTCATAGTGGAATTAGGATTCCAACTTTCCATAGGAAGCGCAAACACTTATTTCCCCTTAAGGTTCCTATCGTAGCCTTATATATACGCCGGCCTTGTCTCTTCTGATAATAACAATAATTCTCATGAGTTAGGGTTTGTTCTATTGAGAGAGGAGAAAATCTTGATGATACCGTAGCCCACACTCGGTGCAAGATTTGATGGCGGAAGGAATACGATAGAAGATTTTTAGGTTTTTAGCACAACAGTCATAAATCAATCGTAACTTTTGAGCGCACCGTTGGATCGGGCTAATATTTGGATATATTGTTTGGAACGCAAAGTTACTATTCATTTTGATGGCGAAAACAATCGATTTTCGCAGCCCAGCGAGAATTAAAAAATCTGACCAAATCGCAACCTGATGCTTTCAAATCCTATCTCCTTATATGGATCATCTACAAGATCCATAAAGGTGAAATTCCTTTATTCTTCTAGGGTTTTAGCAAAAATTTTTTGTTCAATCTATACGCAATATCAAACGATCCTGTATTTATGTCTCCATTAATTGATATCAGAAGGAGGTTGTTTTTCTTTGATACTGCGTACGGATTGAACTAGCAATGTTGTCCAGTTAAATCAATTCGTGCATGTTGTTGTTGGATAGAACGTAGAACTCACTAACCCTTGTTTTGCAGTGTTCTTGTCCAGCTATTATGGTCACGTAGTTATGTTTTATGTGATTGGATCCCACGATGTTTTTATTCGTGGTTAATTTTAATGTGCATGATAATTTCGGTTTTATTCATGGTTGTAAATTAAATTTAGATCAGATTTGTGAACTCCTTAAAAGGAGGCATAAGATCTATGTAATTTTATTTACAGTTTAGATATAATAGGTTATGTGTGAACTCCTTAAATGGAGGCATAGGACCTTTGTATCTAAGATTGCAGTTTCTTTAATAAAGAACGTTGAAGAAGGCGTTTTCGCCTAGGTTTATTCCTGACATAGTCAATGAAGTGGCGACAAAAGTCGTTACAGGTTTGCAACAGACTAGGGATGATGAAGCTTGAACCATAATAGCAGGGATTTAATTATTCTTATTATTGAATGGTTTAATGCTTTGTGTGATTGTGTGTTGGTCATATGTGTTTAATTATTAGGTTTCCTTATAATTTTGGACAACATGGATGCATGACCATACCTAGATCACCTATTATTTTATATTTTGTTCTTGTCAAATTAAAAAAGGGTATATAAATATAAATTTGGCGTAATTGAAAATATAAACTTTTTTTTTTAAAAAAAGCAATAAGATAATTTTATTGCACATGTCTTTTATATTTCATACCTTTGTATTTTAGTTGACTAGAATTTAATATAAAATTTTCTTAACCCTCAGAAAATAATATTTTAAATACTAAGTGGGTGAGGGATTTTTTCACATAAAAATCCCACGGTCTCCATCATTGGTTTGTAGATGATGTAATTTATTCTTCGTGTGTGTTATAGTGGTCACCTCCATATCGGAAAGAATAGATTGCGGAATCATTGTACAAATTTCACTGACTGATAATTTTAAATGATGTGATTTATTTTTCGTGTGGGTTTTAATGCTCGCCTCCATATCGGAGAGAAGAAATTGCTGTGAACACCCCAATCCACGACTCTCGTGCGAATGCTGGTTTTCTTTAAGCATCTTGCATTTAATCATGAGTCATCATGCATGTAGAAAGACTGATAGGAAAGACTCCGATTTCGGACGCGTTGGGAGTCTAAGAATTTGGTTTTTTCCGAGCGCTCCTGCGCATTTTTTATGAGCCAGCCGCACACCCCTGTCGCACGCCCAACCGTACGGCTACCTGCCAACCGTACGGTTGGCACATGCTAACCGCACGCCCAACCGTACGGCTACTTGCCAGCCGTACGGCTGGCACACCCCTGTCGCACGCCCCAGCCGCATCCCATGTGGCTACCCCTGCGGTTGGCCTCTTTTGGAGCGTTTTTGGCGGAAATGTTGCTATAAATAGGACTCTTGGGATCCCATTTTAAGGGGGATCAACATTCAATAATATTTTTAGTAAGGGGGAACTCTGCCAAAGTCTTGAGAAAGTCTTTTTTAGAGAAAATTCTGAGAGAGAAGGCTAGTGAGAGAGAAGGCTAGGGAGAGGAAGTTAGTGAGAGAAAGCTTTAAGAGAGAGAAAGTTCTAGAGAGAGAAGGAAGTCAAGGCAAGGCTCTCCTATCTTCTTCAAGCGCAGCAGGTATAACTTTCTACCACTTCTCTAAATTTCGGTATTACATTTCCATATTAATTTTAATACAGAAAATTAGATAACTTGCAAAGAAGTTCACTGCTTTCAAATAAATCCTTTCTAAGTTTTACAAGAAAACTAAAATCCGTTTTGACACGTTTTCAAAACAAATAAAAATACAAAAAAATAGTTTCCAAAGAAAGGAACTACGAGACTCTGATTTCATTCTACGAATGAATACGCAGGCGCTCGCAAAGCTCGAGTCTGATTTCAAAATACCGTTTTAAATCAAATTTATCCGGAAAGGACTATTCTGAAAACTATTCAAACTACTTACAAGATATCTAAAATAGGAATTAAATACATGATCCATTAAGAGACCGAAAGTGCGAATTGGGTGCCTAACACCTTCCCAATTCGTAACGTAGTTCCCGAACCCTAACAAAGTCAATTTTCAAAATAAATCTCTGGTTTCAAACGTATGAAAGATAATTCGTTTTCGAATTGTCCTTCGTACGATCTTTTGTTTGTTTTCTCGTAAAACAAACTGGCGACTCTACAAAACACGTTTTCAAATAAAACCAAGAACGAGGACTTTCTCTTTTCTCTCGGGTCGCGGGTCCGGATTCTCATAATTGCAGAATCATTGGACTAAATTAAATGATGGTATATACTTAGATATAAATAATAGTATGCACTCCAACTGAGTCTCTACTATTATTTGTAGGACCAAAGGAAGTCGGCTATTTAAATTTTACTTGACAAAAAAAGATTATCTAAATAGTAAAATTTAATAGGTTTACAACTGTCCAAGAAATAATGAATAATAGACGACCTCATTAACGGGGCACGTTATTCAAAGTCTTAGGCTGCTGGCGAACGCTTTTTGAAATGGTTGAGGGTACCATATTTAAAATATGTGTTCAAAATTATTATTGTCCATTATAATTTGTATGTGATTCTCAAGTTTAAAAATGGCAAACTCTTTCGATCCACTTTTAATCATTCTTAACTAAAACAAATTGATTGGACAGAATTATATTGACTAAAAAAATAAACTTGAACATTGTGCTTACTGTTAAAGAGTACAAGTTTGTGCTCACTGAGGCTTATCCAGCAGAACCTGGTAAGGGGGCGACTGATGAGGAAACCCAGGCTTGCCGGAGGTGGAAAAAGGCTGATGAGATGGCGTGGTTTTACATTTTGCCATTTTTGTTAATTGTGCTACAACATTAGCATTAGTCTTTTGCCACCGCCTATGACATAATGCTGAACCTCAAAGATATTTTTAGAAATCAGGATCATGCCGCAAGGTAGGTTTCGATGAAAGGCCTCATGAACACGACTATTGCTAAAGGAACCCGAGTTAAGGATCTTGTTTTGAAGATGATCGGTCTTTTGAATGAACTAAGAGATCTTTGGGGCTTAAATCGATGGGGAAACTCAGGTCGATAACGTTCTCCAATTGTTGCTGGATTTATTAAAGGGATTCTGACAGAATTACAACATGAATAAGCTTTATTCATTGTTGGAACTTCTTAAAGAATTCCAAGCAGTTGAGGAACTTCTTAGTAAGCTGGCTAGTACTCTAGTGGCTGAGAAAGCTTCAACTTCTATGCCCAAAAGCAAGAAAAGAAGAAGAAGAATGCATAAGTTGCAATCCCATAAGGAGCAGTGCGTGCAACAATCGCTGAACCTCTAGGAGGAGTGAAAAAGCCTATGGGCTAGTGTTTTCAATATCAGTAGAAAGTGCATTTGAAGAAAGATTGTCCCAGTTTCCTAAACCGTTATAACAACATATGTAAATTTCATCTATTTGTTGTTATATCTTGTTTAGTGGTGATGGAGACATAAATACAGGGTCGTTTGATATTGCGTATAGATTGAACAAAAAAAAACTTTTGCTAAAACCCTATAAGAATAAAGGGATTTCACCTTTGTGGATCATGTAGAGGATCCATATGAGGAGACTAGGGTTTGAAAACATCATATTACGATTTGGTCAGATTTTTTTAATTCTCGCTGGGCTACGAAAATTGAATGTTTTCGCCATCGAAACGACCTCTGATCATCCTGATTTTATGCGTGACAAAGATAACTTTGCATTCCGAACGACATATCCAAAAATCAGCCAGATCCAACGGTGGGATCAAAAGTTACGATTGATTTACGACTGTTGTGTCGAAAAACCTAAAGATCTTCTATCGTATTCCTTTCGCCATCAAATCTTGCACCAAGTGTGGGCTATGGTATCACCAAGATTTTCTCCTCTCTCAATAGAACAAATCCTAACTCATAAGAATTATTGTTATTATAAGAAGAGATTAGGCCGGTGTATATATAAGGCTACGATAGGGACCTTAAGGAGAAATAAGTGTTTGGGCTTCCTATGGAAAGTTGGAATCCTAATTCCACTAAGAATTAGTTCCATCCATAAATTATAATTCACACCACTAAAGAATTATAATTGCACTCCCGTCCTTATCTCAAAATTATATTTCGAGCTCCTTATTATTAAATACTTATTATTCTCCCCACGTTAAGATTACAGATAACCGTCATTTAAATTAAATTACTGACAATTATATTTAAATGACTTCTTAATCCTTGAGCCTACCACTTAACTTATTTGACATATCGGATTAACATAATCCACCTGCAGGGTTTGACATGATCAAAACTTATAAGCTTCTCAAGGGGCTATCATTAATCCCTATACCGGGACGTGGATTCCATCAATAATTAATATTCATCATACGTATAGTGTCGTCATCCAATTCACGAAGATTATTGATCCATAAATGAATCTCACTCATATTGAGTCAAAACAACAAACACTACATATATATATGTCTATTAATTATTTTAAGATTAAGAGCATAAGTAATCATAATAATCATGGGATTTTAAATTGTTTTATATAGTCAGTATAAAAACAATTAACCCAAACTGGTCCTATTCAATACACACAAAGTGTACTAGCACAACGAGTTAAAACTATACCGTTTTCTATAGTTGAGATAAACTACTAAAACTTGTGCTACAATCCGACCGATGGGTGTCCAATTCCATCTAAGATTGTGAACAATTAAACTTATATTCCACAAGAACCGATGATATGATCTTCTGTGTGTAAGCTATACTCTACACACCAAATCATCTACTATATGGAATAAAAGACACACATGCACAATATTTAAATAAATAATATAATGCAACCATTGCCCATAAAGATTCTCATTAAAATAGCAAAACCAAGTTTATAACATATCCAAACCAATAAGAAAATTATGGCTTTTAGTATATCACTCTAACAATCTCCTACTTAGACTCAAAGCCATGCAGCTATGCATCTCACTCCCATTCCCTCAACGTGAACACTATATGTGTTTTCCCTTCTAATGAATCCTTGGCTCTTTCGAGTTCGCAACTGTTTCACTATTATCAAAATAAAGTGAAATAGCTTATAACGCTGAAGGTGCCGCATCTAGATTCATATGGAAGTTCCTGAGCCAAACCACTGCCTTAGCTACTTTTAAAGCATCCACATATTCAGCTTTCATGGTTGAGTCAACAATGCCTGACTGCTTGTTACTCCTCCAACCAATGACTCTACCTCTTAGAGTAAACACATAACCTAAAGTTGACTTTATGGAATTTTAACTTCTGACTAAAAATCCTTATCTGTGTATCCAATAGGTACTAGACTGTTTGCCTGGTAAACCAACATAAAAACTTGAGTCCTGTTAAGGTACTTAAGTATATGTTTTACCACAATCCAGTGTTCTTTCCCTGGATTAGACTGATATTTGCTAACCATATCAATGGTAAAGCAAATGTCTGGTCTAGTACACAATATAGCATACATGAGGCTTCCCACTGCCGAAGCATAAGGAACTCCCCTTATCCTCTCTATCTCATCATGTGTCTTATGACATTGATCTTGGATAGAGTGATTCCATACCTAAAAAAAAAGGAGAAGCCCTTTCTTGGAATCTTGTATACTAACTCTGGCAAGAATTGTATCGACGTAAGTACTTTGGATAAGCCTAACATCCTATTTTTCCAATCTCGCATAAACTTAATACCAAGGATGTGACTGGCTTCTCATAAGCCATTCATATCGAACTGACTTGTTAACCATACCCTCACTGAAGATAATATTCACGTATCGCTTCCAATAAGTAAGATATTATTCATATACAATACCTAGAATACCACCGCGCTTCAGCTGCGCCTTTTGTACACACAAGACTTATCTGAACATTGATCAAAACCAAAAGATTTGATTTCATGGTTAAAACAGATGTTCCAAGATCTAGACACTTGCTTAAGCCCATAAATGGGCTTCTTCAGCTTGCACAACATATGCTCTTGGCCCTTTGCTATGAATCCTTCTGGTTGCATCATATAAATGCTTTTATCAAGACTTTCATTAAGGAAACATGTCTTGACATCCACTTGCCAAATCTCGTAATTAAAATGAGCCGCAATGGATAAGAGAATCTGAATATACTTTGGCATGGCTACTGGCAAAAAGGTTTCATCATAATCGATCCCTTTCTTTCTGAGTGATCCCTTTTAGCAATAAGCCTTGATTTAAGCCCATCTAATCCTCTCTATCTCTTATATACCCACTTGCATCCGATAGGTTTTATCCCTTCAGGTGGTTTTATAAGATCCCAGACTTTGTTAGAGTACATAGACTCTATTTCAGATTTCATAACCCTTTGCCATTTTTCTGTATCTTTATCTTGAAGTACTTCATTGCAGTTAAAAATTGTTCGTTTCTTGTTCATCAGGGACCTTGTCATAAGACTCTCCCAAGACCATAAAACGACCAGGTTAACGAACAACCCTCCCACTACGATCAGGCACTACTTGTGTTTGTGTACATTGTGCAAATATTGAACATACTAACTCACTATCCACACATTGTGCTGGTTCAAGAACCTACCTATTAGTGATTTGTTCAAGATGTGCACAAGTATCGGCAATCCTCCCAATACGACTAGGTAATGGAATGTCGATATCCATTTACTGTGGTATTTCCTCTTGTACTAAAGGTATAGAAGAATTGTGCCCTCTTTTTCTCTCCTCTTATTTCCACTACAACAATATTACTTCTGGGCTTATGGTCTATGATATAATCCTCTTTTAAGAATCTGGCATTGATAACAATAACCTTAAATTCTCGAGGATTATAAAATAAACCACCATTGATTTATTTTGGATACGTAACAAAGAAATACACTTCTATTCTTGATTCCAACAAATCCGCATTACCTTTCAGCACATGTGCTGGACTACCCCATACCCAAATATGCCGCAGACTAGGCTTACACCCAGTCCGCAATTCTATGGGTGTAGTAGGTACTAACTTTGATAGTACCAAGTTCAGAATATATGCAGCTATTTCTAAAGCATATCCCTAAAAGAAATCAAGTAGGTTTGAATAACTCATCATAGATCTTACCATTTCTATAAGAGTCTTATTCCTTCTTTCTGTTACACCATCATGCTGTGGCATCCTCGGTGCAGACAACTGGGATGCAATCCCATTCTCTAATAAATATTCCTTAAACTATCCCAAGAGGTATTCACCACCACGATCTAATCGTAGTAACTTGATACATTTTCCTAGATGCTTCTCCGTTTCTGTCTTGAATTCTTTGAATTTTTCAAAGACTTCAAACTTACGTCGCATTAAGTAAATGTATATACTTTAAATAATCATCTACAAATGTGATGAATACTCAAAGCCTCCTCTAGTCTGGACATTCATGTGACCATACAAATCAGAGTGAACCAGTTTTAACTATTCTTTAGCGCTATAGCCTTTTGCCGAGAATGATCTCTCAGTCATTTTACTTTTTAAACAAAATTCACAAACTGGAAGTGCCTCCACTTCCAATGAACCTAATGGCCCATTTTCGACAAGTTTTTGAATTCTTTTTAGATTAATATGACCGAGGCGTAAATGCCAAAAATACATTTGGTTCATTTTAAAGGTTCCTTTCTCTTAATTGGTAATCTATTAATGCTATTCAATTCACTCAGTTGTAGTACTGACAAGTCAGGATTTAATAATGTAAAGATCAATCACTAATGTACCAGAACAAACAAACTATTTATTTTTTTCTAATGATAACTGATTTATCATTAATATAAATAAAATATTTGTCCTCAACCAATCTAGAAATAGAAATCAAATTCCTTCTAATGGAAGATACATATAGACATTACTTAATCATTAATATCATATTTTGACTAAACTAAAGATAAATATCTTCTACTGCAACCGTTGTCACATTCGTAGCTGCCCATATGTAAATTTTCTCTATTTTTAAGTTGTCTGGTTTCCTGGAACCCCTACAAAGTATTGCAGACATGATTAGTGGCTCCCGAATCTACACACCAGGTACTGGTAGATCGGACCACTAAACAAGATACAACAACAAATAGATGAAATTTACATATGCTGTTATAACGGTTTAGGAAACATGGACAATCTTTCTTCAAATGCACTTTCTACTGACAGTGAAAACATTGGCCCATAGGCGTTTTCACTCCTCCTAGAGGTTCAGCGACTGCTGCACGCACTTCTGCATGCACTGCTCCTTGTGGGACTACAGCTTATGCATTCTTCTTCTTCGTTTTTTGCTTTTGGGCATAGAAGTTGAAGCTTT
Organism: Lonicera japonica; assembly: GCA_021464415.1. NCBI lineage: Eukaryota > Viridiplantae > Streptophyta > Magnoliopsida > Dipsacales > Caprifoliaceae > Lonicera > Lonicera japonica. Next base: position 75,758,746 of record CM038464.1, read on the forward strand.
CTCAGCCACTAGAGTACTAGCCAGCTTACCAAGGAGTTCCTCACTGCTTAGAATTCTTTAAGAAGTTCCAACAACGAATAAAGCTAATTCATGTTGTAATTCTGTCAGAATCTCTTAAATAAATCCAGCGGCGACTGGAGAATGATATCGACCTGAGTTTCCCTATTGATTTCAACTCCAAAGATCTCTTAGTTCATTCAAAAGATTGATCATCTTCAAAATAAGATCTTTAACTCGGGTTCCTTCAGTAATAGTCGTGTTCATGAGGCATTTCGTCGAAACCTACCTTGCGACATGATCCTGATCCTAAAAAACATCTTTGAGGTTCGGCATTATGTCGTAGGCGGTGGCAAAAAACTAATGCTAATGTTGTAGCACATTTGACAAAAATGCCAGAATGTAAAACCACGCCATCTCATCAGCCTTTTTCCACCTCCGGCAAGCCTGGGTTTCCTCATCGGTCTCCCCTTTACCAGGTTTTGCTAGACAAGACTCAATGAGCACAAACTTGTACTCTTTAACAGTAAGCACAATGTTCAAGTTCCCTTTTTAGTCAATATAATTAGGTCCAATCAATTTGTTTTAGTTGAGAATGATTAAAAGTGGATCGAAAGAGTTTGCCATTTTAAAACTTGAGAATCACATACAAATTATGATGGACAATAATAACTTTGAACACATATTTTAAATATGGTACCCTCTGCCATTTCAAAAAGCGTTCGCCAGCAGCTCAAGACTTTGAACAATATGCCCCGTTAGTGAGGTCGTCTATTTATTCATTATTTCTTAGACAGATGTAAACCTATTAAATTTTACTATCTAGACAATTCTTTATCCTCAAGCAATACATACTATCTAGACAATCTTTTATTGTCAAGTATAATATACTATCTAGAAAATCTTTTATTGTCAAGTTAAATTTAAATAGCCGACTTCCTTTGGTCATATAAATAATAATAGAGACTCAGTTGGAGAGCATACTATTATTTATATCTAAGTGTATACCATCATTTAATTTAGTCCAATGATTCTGCAATTTATTCTTTCCGATATGGAGGTGAGCACAAAAACCCACACGAAAAATAAATCACATCATTTAAAATTATCAGTCAGTGAAATTTGTACAATGATTCCGCAATCTATTCTTTCCGATATGGAGGTGAGCACTAAAACCCACACGAAAAATAAATTACATCATCTACAAACCAATGATGAAGACCGTGGGATTTTTATTTGAAAAAATCCCTCACCCACTTAGTATTTAAAACATTATTTTCTGATGGTTAAGAAAATTTTATATTAAATTCTAGTCAACTAAAATACAAGGGAATGAAATATAAAAGACATGTGCAATAAAATTATCTTGCTGCTTTTTAAAAAAAAAATTATATTTTTCAATTACGCAAAATTTATATTTATATACCCTTTTTTTAATTTGACAAGAACTAAATATAAAATAAAAGGTGATCTAGGTTTGGTCATGTATCCATGTTGTCCAAAATTATAAGGAAACCTAATAATTAAACACATATGACCAACACACAATCACACAAAGCATTAAACCATTCAATAATAAGAATAATTAAATTCCTCCTATTATGGTCCAAGCTTCATCATCCCTAGTCTGTTGAAAAACCTGTCACGACCTACATCGCCACTTCACTGACTATGTCGGGAATCAACCTTGGTGGAAACGCCTTCTTCAATGTTCTTCGTTAAAGAAACTGCAATCTTAGATACAAAGGTCCTATGCCTCCATTTAAGGAGTTCACACATAAACTATTATATCTAAACTGTAAATAAAATTACATAGATCGTATGCCTCCTTTTAAGGAGTTCACAAATCTGATCTAAATTTAATTTACAACCATGAATAAAATCCAAATCATCATGCACATTAAAATTAACCACGAAAAAAAAACATCGTGGGATCCAATCACATAAAACATAATTATGTGACCATAATAACGGGACAAGAACACTGCAAAACAAGGGTTAGCGAGTTCTACGTTCTATCCAACAACAACATGCATAAATAGATTTAACTGGACAACATGGCTAGTTCAATCCATACGCAGTATCAAAGAAAACCAATCGCTCTGATACCAATTGATGGAGACATAAATACAGGATCGTTTGATATTGCGTATAGATTGAACAAAAAAAAAACTTTTGCTAAAACCCTATAAGAATAAAGGGATTTCACCTTTGTGGATCATGTAGAGGATCCATATGAGGAGACTAGGGTTTGAAAACATCATATTACGATTTGGTCAGATTTTTTTAATTCTCGCTGGGCTACGAAAATCGAATGTTTTTGCCATCGAAACGACCTCTGATCGTCCTGATTTTATGCGCAATAAAAATAACTTTGCGTTCCGAACGACATATCCAAAAATCAGCCCGATCCAACAGTGGGATCAAAAGTTACGATTGATTTACGACTGCTGTGCCGAAAAACCTAAAGATCTTCTATCGTATTCCTTTCGCCATCAAATTTTGCACCAAGTGTGGGCTATGTTATAACCAAGATTTTCTCCTCTCTCAATAGAACAAATCCTAACTCATAAGAATTATTGTTATTATAAGAAGAGATTAGGCCGGTGTATATATAAGGCTACGATAGTGACCTTAAGGAGAAATAAGTGTTTGGGCTTCCTATGGAAAGTTGGAATCCTAATTCCACTATGAATTAGTTCTTTCCATAAATTATAATTCACACCACTAAAGAATTATAATTGCACTCCCGTCCTTATCTCAAAATTATATTTCGAGCTCCTTATTATTAAATACTTATTATTCTCCCAACGTTAAGATTACAGATAACCGTCATTTAAATTAAATTACTAACAATTATATTTAAATGACTTCTTAATCCTTGAGCCTACCACTTAACTTATTTGACATGTCGGATTAACATAATCCACCTGCAGGGTTTGACATGATCAAAACTTATAAGCTTCTCAAGGTGCTATCATCAATCCCTATACCGGGACGTGGATTCCATCAATAATTAATATTCATCATACGTATAGTGTCGTCATCCAATTCACGAAGATTATTGATTCATAAATGAATCTCACTCATATTGAGTCAAAACAACAAACACTACATATATATGTCTATTAATTATTTTAAGATTAAGAGCATAAGTAATCATAATAATCATGGGATTTTAAATTGTTTTATATAGTCAGTATAAAAACAATTAACCCAAACTGGTCTTATTCAATACACACAAAGTGTACTAGCACAACGAGTTAAAACTATATCGTTTTCTATAGTTAAGATAAACTACGAAAACTTGTGCTACAATCCGACCGATGGGTGTCCAATTCCATCTAAGATTGTGAACAATTAAACTTATATTCCACAAGAACCGATGATATGATCTTCTGTATATAAGCTATACTCTACACACCAAATCATCTACTATATGGAATAAAAGACACACATGCACAATATTTAAATAAATAATATAATGCAACCATTGCCCATAAAGATTCTCATTAAAATAGCAAAACCAAGTTTATATCATATCCAAACCAATAAGAAAATTATGGCTTTTAGTATATCACTCTAACAAGTGGTCCGATCTACCAGTACCTAGTGTGTAGATTCGGGATCCACTAATCATGTCTGCAATACTTTGCAGGGGTTCCAGGAAACCAGACAACTTAAAAATAGAGAAAATTTATATAGGGACAGCTACGAATGTGGCAACAGTTGTAGTAGAAGATATTTATCTTCAGTTTAGTCAGAATAGGATATTAATGATTAAGGAATGTCTATATGTATCTTCCATTGGAAGGAATTTGATTTATATTTCTAGATTGGTTTAGGACAAATATTTTGTTTATTTTAATGATAAATCAGTTATCATTAGAAAAAATAAACAGTTTGTTTGTTCTGGTACATTAGTGATTGATCTTTACATTAATAATCTTGACTTGTCAGTACTACAACTGAGTGAATTGAATAGCATTAATAGTTAACAATTAAGAGAAATGAACCTTCAAAATGAACCAAGTGTATTTTTGGCACTTACGCCTTGGTCATATTAATCTAAAAAGAATTCAAAAACTGGTTGAAAATGGACCATTAGGTTCATTGAAAGTGGAGGCACTTCCAGTTTGTGAATCCTGTTTTGAAGGTAAAATGACTAAGAGATCATTCTCTGTAAAAGGCTATAGCGCTAAAGAACAGTTAAAACTAGTTAACTCAAATTTGTATGGTTACATGAATGTCCAGACTAGAGGAGGCTTTAAGTATTTCATCACATTTGTAGATGATTATTTAAAGTATAGATACGTTTACTTAATGCGACGTAAGTCTGAAGTCTTTGAGAAATTCAAAGAATTCAAGACAGAAACGGAGAAGCGTCTAGAAAAATGTATCAAGTCATTACGATTAGATCGTGGTAGTGAATACCTCTTGGGATAGTTCAAGGAATACTTATTAGAGAATGGGATTACATCCTAGTTGTCTGCACCGAGGATGCCACAACATGATGGTGTAGCAAAAAGAAGGAATAAAGACTCTTATAGAAATGGTAAGATCTATGATGAGTTATTCAGACCTACCTGATTCTTTTTGGGGATATGCTTTAGAAATAGCTTCATATATTCTGAATTTGGTACCATCAAAGTCAGTACCTATTACACCCATAGAATTGCGAACTGGGCGTAAGTCTAGTCTGCGGCGTATTCGAGTATGGGGTAGTCCAGCACATGTGTTGAAAGGTAATGGGGATAAGTTGGAATCAAGCATGAAAATGTGTTTCTTTGTTGCATATCCAAAAGGAACTAAGCGTGGTTTATTTAATAATCCACAAGAATATATTGTTATTATTATCAATGCCAAATTCTTAGAAAAGGATTATATCATAGACCATAAGCCCAGGAGTGGTGTTGTTGTAGTGGAAATGAGAGGAGAGAAAAACCTGGCACAATTCGTCTATACCTTTAGTACAAGAGGAAATACCACAGTAAATGAATATCGACATTCCATTACCTCGTCGTAGTGGGAGGATTGCCGATACTTGTGCACATCTTGAACAAATCACTAATACGTAGGTTCTTGAACCAACACAACGTATGGATAGTGAGTTAGTTCAATATTTGCACAATGTACACAAACACAAGTAGTGCCTCATCGTAGTGGGAGGGTTGTTCGTCAACCTGGTCATTTTATGTTCTTCAGAGAGTCTTATGACAAGGTCCCTGATGAACAAGAAACGAACCCTTTTTTAACTATAATGAAGTACTTCAAGATAAAGATATAGAAAAATGGCAAAGGGTTATGAAATCTGAAATAGAGTCTATATACTCTAACAAAGTCTGGGATCTTGTAAAACCACCTGAAGGGATAAAACATATCGGATGCAAGTGGGTATATAAGAGATAGAGAAGATTAGACAGGCTTAAATCAAGGCTTGTTGCTAAAAGGGTTCAATCAGAAAGAAGGGGATCGATTATGATGAAACCTTTTTGCCAGTAGCCATGCCAAAGTCTATTCGAATTCTTTTATCCATTGCAGCTCATCTTGATTACGAGATTTGGCAAGTGGATGTCAAGACATGTTTCCTTAATGAAAGTTTTGATAAAAGCATCTATATGATGCAACCAGAAGGATTCATAGCAAAGGGCCAAGATCACATGTTGTGAAAGCTCAAGAAGCCCATTTATGGGCTTAAGCAAGTGTCTAGATTTTGAAACATCTGTTTTGACCATGCAATCAAATCTTTTGGTTTTGATTAATGTTCGGATGAGTCTTGTGTGTACAAAAGGCGCAACGAAAGCGCGGTGGTATTCCAGGTATTGTATGTGGATAATATCTTACTTATTGGAAGCGATATGTGAATATTATCTTCAGTGAGGGTATGGTTAACAAGTCAGTTCGATATGAAGGGCTTAGGAAAAGCCAATGACATCCTTGGTATTAAGCTTATGCGAGATTGGAAAATTAGGATGTTGGGCTTATCTAAAATACTTACATCGATACAATTCTTGCCAGAGTTAGTATACAAGATTCCAAGAAAGGGTTTCTCCTTTTTTAGGTATGGAATCACTCTATCCAAGATCAATGTCATAAGACACATGATGAGATAGAGAGGATGAGGGGAGTTCTTTATGCTTTGGCAGTGGAAAGCCTCATGTATACTATATTGTGTACTAGACCAGACATTTGCTTTACCGTTGGTATGGTTAGCAGATATCAGTCTAATCCAGGAAAAGAGCACTGGACTGCGATAAAACATATACTTAGGTACCTTAAAAGGACTCAAGATTTTATGTTGGTTTACCAGGCAAACAGTCTAGTACTTGTTGGATACACAGACAAGGATTTTTAGTAAGAAGTTAGGATTCCAGAAAGTCAACTTCAGGTTATGCGTTTACTCTAAGAGGTGGAGTCATTAGTTGGAGGAGTATCAAGCAGTCATGCATTGCTGATTCCACCATGAAGGTTGAATATGTGGCTGCTTTAGAAGCAGCTAAGGCAGCGGTTTGGCTCAGGAACTTCCATATGAATCTAGCCATGACACCTTCAGTGTTATAAGCTATTTCACTTTATTTTAATAATAGTGAAACGGTTGCGAACACGAAAAAGCCGAGGATTCATAAGAAGGGAAAACACATAGAGTGTTCACGTTGAGGGAATGGGAGTGAGATGCATAGCTGTATGGCTTTGAGTCTAAGTGGAAGATTGTTAGAGTGATTTACTAAAAGCCATAATTTTCTTATTGGTTTGGATATGTTATAAACTTGATTTTGCTATTTTAATGAGAATCTTTATGGGCAATGGTTGCATTATATTATTTATTTAAATATTGTGCATGTGTGTCTTTTATTCCATATAGTAAATGATTTGGTGTGTAGAGTATAGCTTACACACAGAAGATCATATCATCAGTTCTTGTGGAATATAAGTTTAATGGTTCACAGTCTTAGATAAAATTAGACACCCATCGGTAGAATTGTTGCACAAGTTTTAGTAGTTTGTCTTAACTACAGGAAACGGTATAGTTTTAACTCGTTGTGCTAGTACACTTTGTGTGTATTGAATAGGACCAATTTGGGTTAATTGTTTTTATACTGACTACACAAAACAATTTAAAATCCCATGGTTATTATGACTACTTATGCTTTTAATCTTGAAATAATTAATAGACATATATATGTAGCGTTTGTTGTTTTGACTCATTAAGAGTGAGATTCATTTATGGATCAATAATCTTCGTGAATTGGATGACGACACTATATGTATGATGAATATTAATTATTGATGGAATCCACATCCTGGTATAGGGATTGATGATAGCCCCTTGAGAAACTTATAAGTTTTGATCATGTCTAACGCTGTAGGTGCATTATGCTAATCTGACATGTCAAATAAGTTAAGTGGTAGGCTCAAGGATGAAGAAGTCATTTCAATATAATTGTCACTAATTTAATTTAAATGACAATTATCTGTAATCTTAACGTGGGGAGAATAATAAATATTTAATAACAAGGAGCTCGAAATTAATTTTGAGAGAAGGATGGGAGTGCAATTATAATTCTTTAGTGGTGTGAATTACAATTTATGGAAGGAACTAATTCATAGTGGAATTAGGATTCCAACTTTCCATAGGAAGCCCAAACACTTATTTCTCCTTAAGGTCCCTATCGTAGCCTTATATATACACCGGCCTTGTCTCTTCTCATAATAACAATAATTTTCATGAGTTAGGGTTTGTTCTATTGAGAGAGTAGAAAATCTTGGTGATACCATAGCCCACACTTGGTGTAAGATTTGATGGTGGAAGGAATACGATATAAGATCTTTAAGTTTTCAGCACAGCAGTCGTAAATCAATCGTAACTTTTGATCGTACCGTTGGATTGGGCTGATTTTTGGATATGTCGTTCGGAACGCAAAGTTACTGACAAATTAGAAATATCAGGACGATCAGAAGTCATTTCGATGGCGAAAACAATCGATTTTCTCATCCCAGCAAGAATTAAAAATCTGACCAAATCGCAACCTGATGCTTTCAAACCCTAGTCTCCTCATATGGATCCTCTACATGATCCATAAAGGTGAAATCCCTTTATTCTTAAAGGGTTTTAGAAAACATTTTTTGTTCAATCTATATGCAATATCAAATGATTCTGTATTTATGTCTCCATCAGAATAATCATTTATATGTATATTACGACGAAATTCCACTACATGGACCAATAAGGAAGTATTATGGATCATATATCAAAAGTTGTTATTGTTAAAGTGAGGCCCAAGTGGGTTTTGGTACAATTCAAACATATAACCTCAATTCATAGATGAAATAAGCAATTTATACTACATATGGGTTATTTGAAACATCAATTTCAAGATCTAAGCATAATTCCATCATTTACACATAAACCCATTTTAGAAAAGTTAGGGTTTCATATAAACATGAGACAAAATATAATACCCCATGTTTTGAATTGCAAGCTAGTACTCTTTATAAGCCCTATTAATGCTTAAATCCCGTTAGGGCTTAAATTCTTTCTTTTGGACCTTTCCGAATCAGTCTGTAACACCCCGTTCCTAAATCTGAAGTTTATCGCGTTCAAAAATTGCGATTATGGAAATTTCGAACTCCGAATAGTGAAATAATATTTTGAAAGGAGCGATAGGGTTTGGAGACTTCCAATAAGCCATTTCGGGTGGTTCGAGTCGAAATCGGGATGTAAATTGCCAGTTTTTAATTTACCCGACTTCATAATTTTTGGATAACTTGGAGGAAACGTAACTCCGTCGTTCCTCATCAGATTGAGTTTCCGTTCACCAAGTACACTAGATTTTTAGGTGATTTACAACTTTCGTGTGTCGGCCAAAGGCAAATTTGGACTTTTACTAGGTCGAAACTGAGCGCGAAATAGGTAAATCACTATCAGTTGTTTATTCGGTAACATTAACGCTCCGACTTTGTCAAATTTCTGGGAATTATCTGTCCAGAATTTGGAGACACTTCTTTCTAGGAAGTTGTAGAGCTCCAAGTAAGCTTTCCGTGAACATAAAGATCACCTCAATTGGACATCCGAGCGAGAAGTTATAGCCGTCCAAAGTACAGTGCATCAAGTCCTAAACAGCGTGAACAATACCTGTGAATTTGTAGCAACAGTATATATATACACAATCTCCTTCATCTTCTCTCATTTTCATCACCAACTGCCGAGAACTCTCTAGAGAGAGTTCTATTTAGAGAAATTCAAAGGTTTATTCATACACACATCATCTCCAACCAAAATCCCCATTTAATCAACACGAAAACCTCCATCTATAATTATTATTCATCTCCTTCTTCATCCTTCTCCATCTCCATAGCAAGGGCTTGAGAGGAAAATGTGGAATCTTGCGATTTGGAGGCTTAGGACCCAACTCAAGCTTCAAGACTCGAGGAATAAACTTCGTAGAGGTGGGAATCAAACTCCTAAACTTGCTTTCTACTTTATTACTTCTTAATTACAATTTTCCTCATGAATACCTACATATATACCTAACATGTGAAGAAGGAATTTTTGGGTACACAAACTTACTCCATTTTCAAGAGGCAATTGAGGTTTAGAATAGCCTATATGTGGTTTTAAATACATGATTAGACAAGGTTTGACGAATTACCACTTGGTTTGGTGAAATTAAAACCTTAACTTTGATAAAAGAAGGTTTTGGGTACATGAACATATATTGCTTCAATAATGAAATTATTGATTTGGATGACTTATATATATATATATATTAATTAGATTACATGTGTAACACCCTTGTTCCTAAATTGCAAGCCTAGCGCGTTCAAAAATTCGCGAGTAAAGCGATTTCGAGCTCCGAATAGTGAAATATTGTTCTGAAAGGAGCGACAGGGTTCAGAGAACTTTCGATAAGTCATACTAGTGTATTTAAGCTTGCTAGAATGTTCGTAAGTCATTTTGGGTAATTTGAGTAGAAATCGGGATATAAATTTCAAGTTTTAAATTTACCCGACTTCATGATTTTGGGCTAACTTGGAGGAAGCATAACTCCTTCCATTCTTCGTCATATTGAGTTTCTATCTTCAACATACCCTAGATTTTTAGGCAGTCTACAACTTTCATGTTTCGGTCAAAGGCAAATTCGGACATCTGCTAAGTCAAAACTGAGCGCGAAAAAGGCCAATTGCTATCAGTTGTTCACTCGGTAACACTAATGCTGACTTTGTCGAATTTCTAGGCATTATCTGTCCAGAATTTGGAAACACTTTATTCTAGGAAGTTTTAGATCTCTGAATAAGCTTTCCGAGGACATAAAGATCACCCCAATCGGACATCCGAGCAAGAAATTATGGCAGTCCAAAGTTCAGCGCTGCAGCTCCACGCGTGTGAACAGTAACAGCGGGAACAACAACAGATATATATGGACGTATGTTCTTCATTTTCTTCTCATTTCATTACACACCATTGGAGAGCTCTTAGAGAGAGAAAGTGAGGGTTTTTCCACTCATCTATCATCCTCTACACCAAAGATCAAAGCTTCAATCATCCAAGCAACCTCCTACACACTATTCATCATCTTCTCCACCTACGCACCTCCATGACTGCTTGAGCTCGGAATTGGGGCTCGGAATTTGGGGACCATGCATCATCAATTTGAGGATGAGGCTTCGATTAGGTGGGAACCTACTCCTAAAACTCATATTCTAATTGATTATTGTTCTTTTTCAATTCTACACCAAGTTCTACAAAAACCTAGGCTGTATATATATGTGTGTGTGGATTTTGGGGTTTATGACGAGTTGGGGTTTTATTGTTGAAATTGATGAATTTAATACCCTATTTGATGTCCGTTTAACTTACTACAACTAGAGATTTCCAAATTATTACTCTTGAATCAAGGATTTCCTTACAAATAGGGTTTTTATATATAAACTCTAGGTTTATAGTGCGCGTATGAGGTTAGGTTGTTTTAGGGCCAAAGTAGTGATGCCTATGAGTATATTATCACTCATATATCCAGTGTTAGCTACCCTCATCTTGTTATGAGTCCATTACACGCACTTGTATATCATACCCATTCCATAGTTGTGTATAAGACTAGTTGGTGTGTAATTTGGAATTGTAAATAAGAAGTAAATTGTTTTGGGTTATTAATGACGTATGGTGAAATATTACTACCCCAATAACATTGTTTATCAATGATTGACATGTATATGTTTAGTTTTCTAACGAACCCACTTGGAGGCGAAGCGCGTAAACTAGGAACTTTGGGAAATTAGAGCTTTTGAAGGTTTCCACTTATAATAAAGGGTAGATTATAGGTTATACAACCTAGATATACACATGTATGCCAGGAAAGACTTGGATAGAACATTATCTTTGAAATATTACATTAAATCCCATCAAAGTGAGCATAAATGCAATAATATTAGATTTAATAGCCTACGTGACCACTCCTTGAGTTAAGTGATGAAGATTATTAACTAAGTACAACGTAGGGATATTATAAATCCGTGTTGGTGACGCCTAGGATTCCATGGGGATGGTTATACAAGACTATCGCATCGCCATTATTTTTATTAGAGGAGACTTAAATTAGTAAATGTGGCTTGAGTATTCGAGTAAAGTGTATATGGTACTACTCCCACAGAGTAGAAATAGTAAGACAGGAAATTGATAATACTATGAATGGCCATAATCCATATGTGAGGATAGTTCGAGTTATAATATATCATAACGATGGCCGTGTACTAATCTTCTACATATCTATATGTGTAATGATGTGTCGTGGTGATACATATATATATGTATATTTGTGTAGGATTTTGTATATCGTATACACGTATGATACCACATGTATGATGATGTGAGATTGATATATATACATATGCATTCACTGTGAAAGATGAATGACAATGAGGATTGTGTATTGATGGGCTACATATATATGTGTGTGATGTAATGATGAGATTGTATAGTCCATGTGAAGTCCTGGGTTGGTCTCTAACTATTGAGACCTTAAGTTGGGACAGAGTGCCCCTGGGTGAAAGACCCGAAACTGTGCACGGAAACGAACGAGAGGCCCTGCTGCCGCGTGGGTGAAAGGCCAGGAAATGTAGACTTGGTGACGCTTGGACGATCGCAATTATTATTATTATGATGGTCGAGGTCGTGAGAGCATTTGAGAGACATTGTCTCGAATGATACTAATATGCCACAATGATGGATGTGGCGGTGGTTTTGATATATATATTGTTGTGTTGTATTTTATATTGTTCTATATATATTGTCTCTAGTATATTATGGATTATATATATATATATATATTTGTTTGGTTCATTGTATACTTAGAGAACCATTTGACCATCGATAACAAATAAATATCTAATGTAAAAGGTTCTAGTAATCGTCAGTTTACAAGCATAGTATACGAATGGCTAGACGGGAGGAATATCTTAATGTAACGCTTAAACTAGACGTCCTAGTAGTAATGTTTAGTAGTCGGCCAAGTATATGACTCATAATGTATTGTTAACAAGTGATAACTATGAATACTTGGCATAAGAGGTGAATACTTCTCACACGTAGTTGAGTAACAGAGAACAGAATGATTCTTCTAGCGTGTGAACCCTAGGAAGCTAGAAAGAGTAGAATGCTATATAGTGAGTGTTAGCGAATAGTTTTGATACCTGAGATGGAACAATTAGCGGGTTTTGGCACGCATATACTTGGTGAATTGCATAGTAAGGTTTTCAAAAAGATTGTATTATTGAAGAAACATATATATGATATATAGGTTTTCAAATGAAAACCTTATTTTCATTATAAACCCTCATAGTTCCCACTAAGCCTGGATTTGGCTCATTCCTTCCTTCTCAAGAGTTTTGTAGGTCCATACTCGAAGGTGGCACACGCTGTACCTCCGTAGAAGCTCTGATGACCTCGAACTACTTTGTAGTCCTTAATACAAGGACAATGCCATTGAGGCCTTTATATTACATTTTCAAATATTTGTATTTATTTAAAAGGATTTGGGACTGTTGTATAATCGTATACTTAAATAGACTTTGATAAAGTGTATAGGTTGAGGAGTATTTTTATTAAATGGTTGATTATGAAATGATTGAATAGAGGTTGCTCTTTTTATTTTTAATTACAGGGTGGATTGTTGTCTAAATGAACTCCTCATGCCAAAATTTTGGTAAAATGTGTTTTTCAATGAATCAAGTTTTATCCAAGAAAATGATTTTTAAAGGTTATGATTTTTATATTTTAAACCCGCCGTCGCGCACAGCATCATCGGTGATTAACCGGGTCCCGGAGGTGAAAATCTCGGAACGAGATTCAGGGCGTCATAACTTGTTTCAACGAGGGTATTCAACTGATCGTCTGTTTCATGCAAAAACCCACTCGAAGCCATATTAATATTGATGATTTTGTCATAAAAACCAATAACTTTATTAAAGGGTTCGAGTGGTGAATTTTATGTTGGAAGGTTGGTGTTTGGGATATGATGGACTATCCAGAAATAAATGTTTATAGATATTTTTCCTCGTCAGTTACATCTGAAAGTTATATTTGATATGCGATAAATGTTGATATGGCACGGTTGTCTCTTTTATGAGCCGTTTGATGTGACATTGCAATTATACGATAGAACTAGTCCATGTTAGGTCCCGGGTTTGGTCTCTAACGATTGGGGCCAGAATTTGGGACAGAGTCCCCTGGGTGCAAGACCCGAAACCGTGCACGGAAACGAACGGGCAACCCTGCTGCAGCATGGGTGAAAGGCCACGAAACGCAGACCCGATAGTACGCTTGGATAGTGTGAGAGTTGTGAAATTATGGCTCGAAGTTCACAAAATAAAAATAAGTAAATTGTGCCACAAATTTCCTTTTTAGGCAGGATTGGTTTTTATGTGAAGTTAAAGGGTATTTTCTCAAACATGACACTGATGCCTAGAAATGAGAAAAGGTTAGTTTATGAACTGTTATATATATGAATCCCTGAGGGGATTACTTCACTTTACTATACAAGAAAGACTTTTCTACTGCTTTTCGAAAAAGGATTTATAACGACTATTTTTGTGACTTAATTTATAGTATGATTCCCACTGAGTCTCTAAACTTATCCCACATTTTTCCCACTAGTTGTTTATGTAGGTTCTTCTGGAACGGGGAGAAGTGAGGATGCAATCTCTTAGTATGCCTCTATACCTTAGACATTAGAATTTGTCTTTTTGTTCTGTATCATATTTTATTTTGAATTCAAGTTTGCTCCTGATGGAGACATAAATACAGGATTGTTCGATATTGCGTATAGATTGAAAAAAATACTTTTGCTAAAACTCTATGAGAATAAAGGGATTTCACCTTTGTGGATCATATAGAGGATCCATATGAGGAGACTAGGGTTTGAAAGCATCAGGTTGCGATTTGGTCAGATTTTTTAATTCTCGCTGGGCTACGAAAATCGATTGTTTTCGACACTAAAATGATTTTTGATCATCTTGATTCTTTGCTAGACAAAAGTAACTTTGCGTTCCGGACGACATATCCAAAAATCAGCCCGATCCAACGGTGCGATCAAAAGATACGATTGATTTACGACAGTTGTGCCGAAAACCTAAAGATCTTCTATCGTATTCCTTCTGCCATCAAATCTTGCACCAAGTGTGGGCTACGGTATAACCAAGATTTTCTCCTCTCTCAATAGAACAAACCCTAACTCATGAAAATTATTGTTATTATGAGAAGAGACAAGGCCGGCGTATATATAAGGCTATGATAGAGACCTTAAGGAGAAATAAGTGTTTGGGCTTCTTATGGAAAGTTGGAATCCTAATTCCACTATGAATTAGTTCCTTCCATAAATTATAATACACACTACTAAAGAATTATAATTGCACTCCCGTCCTTATCTCAAAATTTAATTTCGAGCTCCTTGTTATTAAATATTTATTATTTTTTCCACATTAAGATTACAGATAACTGTCATTTAAATTAAATTACTGACAATTATATTTAAACGACTTCTTAATCCTTGAGCCTACCACTTGACTTATTTGACATGTCGGATTAACATAATCCACCTGCAGGGTTTGACATGATCAAAACTTATAAGCTTCTCAAGGGGCTATCATCAATCCCTATACCGAGACATGGATTCCGTCAATAATTAATATTCATCATGCATATAGTTTCGTCATCCAATTCACGAAGATTATTGATCCATAAATGAATCTCACTCTTAATGAGTCAAAAAAACAAACACTACATATATATGTCTATCAATTATTTCAAGATTAAGAGCATAAGTGATCGTAATAACCATGGGATTTTAAATTGTTTTATATAGTCAGTATAAAAACAATTAACCCAAACTAGTCCTATTCAATACACACAAAGTGTACTAGCATAACAAGTTAAAACTATACTGTTTCCTGTGGTTAAAATAAACTACTAAAACCTGTGCTACAATCCTACCGATGGGTGTCCAATTCCATGTAAGACTGTGAACCATTAAACTTATATATTCCATAAGAACCGATGATATGATCTTCTGTGTGTAAGCTATACTCTACACATCAAATCATCTACTATATGGAATAAAAGTCATGGACAATATTTAAATAAATAATATAATGCAACCATAACCCATAAAGATTCTCATAAATAGCAAAACCGAGTTTATAATATATCCAAACCAATAACAAAATTATGGTTTTTAGTAAATCACTCTAACAGCACCTTGTGTTCCTTGTGGATATTATATATTCTGTATTTGGGACCTCGTTGGAGGCTAGCTGTGAATTGTAGTAACCCCTATTTAGTTGCAAACAGATTTTGGTGTATTAGAAAGCATTTAGTTACGAAGACTGAGAGTTATATTTTTGTTCACTGGTTGGATTTATTGAACTTATAGACTCCTCATGTCCAATTTTTTTTTGAAATTTGATTTTTGTACGAGTGATATTTCAGCCATCGGCGTACGGCACTTATGATGAACCGGGTCTCGGAGGAGCAATCCTCTAAATGAGATTCAAGGCGTTACACAAAATCATGATCTAGTAAATATAAGTTGCAAAATAGTTTTGTGTACTAGATTCCCACCTCAATAGAGTGATTTCCTCAAGCTAGAAGCATTGGATCAAGCCGAGAGTCCCTAGATCGCAAAACCCCCAAATTGGAGCTTGGTGTTCTGCGAACACCCCAATCCACGACTCTCGCGTGAACTAGTTTTTTTAACAAAATAAGCATTACAAAAAATCATGATCTAGTAAATATAAGTTGCAAAATAGGTTTGTGTACTAGATTCCCACCTCAATAGAGTGATTTCCTCAAACTAGAAGCGTTGGATCAAGCCGAGAGTCCCTAGATCGCAAAACCCCCAAATTGGAGCTTGGTGTTCTGTGAACTCCCCAATCCACGACTCTCGTGTGAACTAGTTTTTTTTACAAAATAAGCATTCCGCGTAAAGTATTGAGTCGTCATGCATATAGGAGACCGTTAGGAAAACCCTGATTTTCGAGCGCGTTAGGAATCTACCACAACCATGTCGCTACTCCGCTTACTAGAACGGGGATCGAGCTGCACGCCTTAGCCACAGCCCTCCCTACCCGTACGGCTGCCTCCTAGCCGCGCGGCTACCCAGGCCATTTTTCAGCATTTTTTCTCTATAAATAGGACCTTGGGGTCTCATTTGGGGGAGGAACACTCAATAGAGTTTTGAGAGAGGAGAAAATCTGTCAAGGTTATTAGAGAGTCTTTTCAGAGAGAGAAAATTCTAGAAAGAGAGAAAGTCAGAGAGAGAAAAGGTCTTAGAGAGAGGATTTCTAGAGAGAAAGTTTTAGATAGAGAAAGTTCTAGAGAGAGAAAGAAGCAAGCAAGCAGTCTTTCTTCTTCAAGCGCATCAGGTACGTCTTTCTACCACTCTACTAATTTCTATTACTGCATAAGTTTTAATCAAGAAAATTAGATAATTTGGAAAGAAGTCCACTGCTTTCAAAACAAGTCCTTTCTAAATTTTACAAGAAAAAAAAATCTGTTTTGACATGTTCTCAAAACAAAACAAAAATAGAAAAACAGTTTTCAAAAGAATGGAACTACGAAACTCTGATTTCAGTCTACGAATAAATATGTAGGCGCTCATAAAGCTCGAGTCTGATTTCATAAATACAATTTTACACTGAACTTATCCAAAAGGACTATTTGAAACGCAATTCAAACTACTTGCAAGATATCTAAAATATGAATTAAATACATGATTCATTAAGAGACCGAAAGGGCGAATTGGGTGCCTAACACCTTCCCAATTCGTAACATAGTCCCTGAACCCTAGCAAAGTATATTTTAAACTATGGTTTCAAACGTATGAAAGATAATTCATTATCGAATTGTCTTTTATATGATCTTTTGTTTGTTTTTATAAAATAAACTGGCGACTCTATAAAATAAGTTTTTTAAGAAAAGAAAAAACCGCGAGGAGTATGGGTCAGAGGTCCGAGTTCTCACATGTTCATCAATGGAGGAGAGAGAAAATGTAAGAGATGAAGATGTTGATGATGAAATATGGATTAGAGGATGGTAGATGGAGAGAAATGCCTCCAAGAAACCTCACAATTTGAGCTCTCAAACCTCTGTCTCACTCTTGGATGACTTGGGTGAAAAATAAGGGGTTTGGGAATGTTTAAAGGGTTAAAAAGGAGTGAAATTTCGTGGCTGGTGGAGCTAGATCGATCCAGCTTATAGTTGGATCGATCAAGCACTTACTGCACAAGTGGACTAGGAGCACTGCTCGAGACTCCGATTGAGGTGATCTTTATGTCCACGAAAAGATAATTCAAAGATCTACAATTTCACAAGAGGAATTTTTCCCAAATGATGGATGAATTAATCCCATAAATTCGTTGAAGACAACAGTCTGCCATCGAGTTACAATACGATCAGATTTTAGCGATCGGCCAACTTCGTGCATTGGTTTGACCAACTAGGAGCATGAATTAGCTTTTGATCAAAACGTGAAAGTTGTAGAGGGGAATGAAATGAAGATCTGGCCATAAACAGGGAGTCGTTTGGACATCGGATGAAGAAGTTATGGCCTCTCAGAGTTGGCCAGAAATTAAGTTTTCTGAAAAGTTCATAATGCGTGATTAGCTTCCCGTTTCAGATTTGGGCCACCCAAAACATGAAACGATTAATTCCATAAACTTAATATACCATATTTCATGGCCTAAAAGAGGTTAAGACTTTACCGGGACTTAAGAGGATAATATGCACGAAGAATGGGCATGGGGTATTACAATCTCCCCTCCTTAAGAAATTTTGTCCTCGAAATTTGTGGGGTAGGATGAGTCATATGATATCACACGTGACAACCTATAATGAGGAACATTATTCCACATGATTCAATATAATGAGGAAATGAAAGATATCAACTCCACCACTGACTGACTTTAAGTCATCTATTAAAATAGAATAGGAGATTTCACCATATCTCTATAGAAAGACTGTATCCTACAATGATTATACATGTAAGGGGTAAAAATCTTCTTTCATATGAATCTTATGGGTCTCAGACTTAGTTAAAGTAGTATTGTTATGGGAAAGTGCATAATCACCACCACAAGGTTAAAAGTCCAACATTCAGAATCGTGTTGGTGAATACTCCTATCTCAAAAGAGTTCATACAGACGGAACTAAACTTGTAACGACCCGGTCCCACCTCAGTACGATATTGTCCGCTTTGGGCGAGCACGACCTGCAACCCCTCAGGGCCAGTCCATCTACTCCCCTCACGGATTTGTTTCTGGGAGCTCACGACCAGCTTCCCAGGGGGTCACCCATCCTGGGATTGCTCTGGCCAGCTACTCGCTTAACTTCGGAGTTCTTATGGGATCCGAAGCCAGTGAGCTACCCAAAAGGCCTCGTACTTAATTAGCGACCGTTTCTTACTTATATGGGTTTCCAAGGATCCCCCACTTTCCGATGTGGGATGCCCCCTTTGAGCTATAATTCCTCCCCTAAGGGAGTACTCCATCACTCGCAGGGCGTCACATCCTTCCCCCCAAGGGAATCGACGTCCTCGTCGACATACCGTACTCTGCGGGGTCCGCTCTGATACCATTTGTAACGACCCGGTCCCACCTCAGTACGATATTGTCCGCTTTGGGCGAGCACGACCTGCAACCCCTCAGGGCCAGTCCATCTACTCCCCTCACGGATTTGTTTCTGGGAGCTCACGACCAGCTTCCCAGGGGGTCACCCATCCTGGGATTGCTCTGGCCAGCTACTCGCTTAACTTCGGAGTTCTTATGGGATCCGAAGCCAGTGAGCTACCCAAAAGGCCTCGTACTTAATTAGCGACCGTTTCTTACTTATATGGGTTTCCAAGGATCCCCCACTTTCCGATGTGGGATGCCCCCTTTGAGCTACAATTCCTCCCCTAAGGGAGTACTCCATCACTCGCAGGGCGTCACAAAACTAGACTACATGGTTTGACATAAATTTGGATTTTATTAATGGTATAAATGACTTAAAGTAAATCCACGATGAGGCTGCCTTGTAATAGCCCTAGCCCTATTTTGCTTTTAAAACTCTCATCGTATTTCGTGTAGTTGATAAGTGTATTTCGGCTAGCGTTCTTATGGTGTAATGTACCTACTTGTGGTTTCAAGCCTTGGGCACGTTTTTATAGTGTAATTAAGTTTGAATAATCAATCTTTTCATCATTCGGGTGGTCCGAATTGAAAACGAGATCTTAAATGCGTGTTTTGATTCTACGCGATTTACTAAATTTTGGCCAATTTTGAGAGGTCATAACTTCTTCATCCGATGTCCAAATGACTCCCTGTTTATGGCCAAATCTTTCACTCATTCCCCTCTACAAGTTTTGTGTTTGGCCCGAGTCAAGATTCGGACGTTTCGAGGCTCATTCTAGGCTTCTAAGGTGACAGTTTGTCGCAGCAGTCACCATGATCGATCATGGAATACTCCATGATCGATCATGCGCAAACTAGAGCACTCCAAAACACTTCAAGATCTATCATGGGGGGACCATGATCGATCATGGTAAGCATGTAAGTCGTAAATGACCAATTTTGACCAAAAAACTCACCCTTTTAACCCCATTTCTCCCACACCTTCGACATAACCATTCCAAGGGAGATTGAGGGTCTTGAGAGCAACCCAAGGGAGGGTTCTTTGGAGCTTGGAAGGAATCCAATCCATTGAGCCATGCTTTGGCTTCCGAATCATCTTCTTCTCCTTCGTCTTCAACCTTCCGCACCTCCATTAAAGCTTGGCGAAGCTTTAGGGTTTCAATTTCTTGGGGAGAAGACACCGCCACACCATCAATTTCGGAATTTGAGCTTCATAGAGGTGGGAATCTAGTATCAAAATTATTTTTCTAACTTGTTATGGTTTGATTCTCACTATACCATCTATTTGTTCAAAAACCCTAAGTTATCTACACGTGCTTTGGGTGTATGATGAGATTATGAAGTAGTGTTTAAATTAATGATTCTAGTAGCCTATAGATTGATTAAATAGCATGATTCAACTATGATTTCTTATCAAATACTTGCCTTTCACTAAAACCCAACTTGTACAAGATTGTATACTGATGATCCTTGCTACGCATATTTATATAAACGGACAATGGTCCAAGTGGTTGGATTTCTTAATGAAATACTTATTAAACGAATTGTTTTACTTACTGAGATGGTTTATACTAAAAATCTCAAGTTGGGTACATTACGATTTTTATGTGTGATGATTGGTTTGCCTAAAGGTTTATTGCTAGCGCTAGTCCATGATAGGTCCCAGGTTCGTCTCTAACGATTGAGACTTTAAGTTGGGACAGAGAGCCCCTGGGTGCAAGACCCGAAACCGTGCACGGAAAATAATGGGAGGCCCTGCTGCCGCGTGGTTGAAAGGCCACGAAATACATACCTGGTTGTACGCTTGGATAGACACGGTTATCATTGAGACTCGTGATTCGTGAGTTCTGGGGTGAAGCCCGTATCATTTGTATTACAAGGTTGTTGATATAAGCTACTTTCATATATGTGTGTGTATATATAACGGGTAAAGGAGGCCTTACCACCTTTTCTAAATTTAATTTATTATATGATTCCCACTGGGTCAATTTGACTCACTCCTACTATTTTTTATATAGGTACTTCTACAGGTTCGTCGGGAAAGGGGAAAAGGAAGGACGACGCTTCTTAGACTGCCTCATTTCTTATCTTATAGTTAATTGAGGGACCTTCGAATGGAAGGACCATTGGTCTTAAAATTTTGTTTTCACTTGTGATGTGATATGTAATATGTATATTTCCTTTATGACTGATATGTAAATTAAGGATTGTAGACTTATGTTTTGCAACCTCATTAGAGGCCTGTAACATATACTTTGTATGATATGGTTATGGTGTGAATTTCAGTTTCATGGATATAATCATTGCTTATTGTTCTATGTTTATCTTATTTTGGGTCGCCGTCGAGTGTGGCTCCGTGATTAACCAGGTCCCGGAGGGTAAATCCTCTTAACGAGATTTGGGGCGTCACATGCCTAATCCCTTCGATGGATGGAAGACTTCCAGGAAACCTATAGGGATGCTAGATTCGTTCAAGGATCACCCACAGGCAACCATTTCGCAGCTAGAGTCTAGACCATCTTTGGCACGGTTAGATGCATGTAGTACTTTCATGTAAGAGTGTACATCGCTAGCTATGGTATAAGAGGTAAGAGGTTCAAATTATTCGATTGTACCGAACACATTTCATCATGTATCGCATTACTAAAAAGAGCGGTTACACCTTTCCCCTTTCTAAGAGGGATGGTAGTACCAAGTTTAGGATATTTAGGGTTCACTCTTATGCCAAGGTTCTAGGCACATCTAAATCACTTATCCAAAATTAAGTCGTCTCATATGACTTAACCAAATGAGGAAGAAAAGGAATTTGGTTTCTTTACCCTTGGTCTGCTATAATTTACGTATCAGGAACTAAGACCTGGAAAGTTCGTTATGAATCCATTCTAAGAAATTCATAGTTAGGATTACAAATAGCTAATTGGAAATGTACTATGTAGGAAGAAATTGTGAGGAAAACTAGGTTCATCCGATGCGGTCAAACACCAACTCCCCTCCTTAGAGGATTGGCCATTAGACTTTATTTACGATAGCTTTGGATCAGGAGCACCACCTTGGTCTCTATACTCAACTAAAGGAATAGTCAGAGAATTTCAGTCAAAAATACTAACTCACGTCTCACTTACAATCGATATATTAAGAGAATTCTACCAAAAACTTCTTACTCCTATTCTCTCCAACCATGCATATCTTGGATATGTGAATGGAAAGACATAATAAGAAGATTCACGTTTACCTCTAATTTGAACTTTAAACGTCCGGACACGTCATGAAACCCCAATCCTCCTTATCAGTGTCCAGACTGAAATATGAAGTTCCTAATAGTTTTGCAAGAATGAGGACGAGCGTAAGAATTGGATACCTTACTGTCCAGAGCAATTCCCATAAATTCAACTTCCTTTACCTCTCCACATATATCATGATAAGGTCGTTCATCAATGTACTATATCTTGTCTACGATACGGTTACTAAAGTGTTATTGTGTTAGAGTGATATACTAAAAGCCATATTTTTCTTATTGGTTTGGATATGTTATAAACTTGGTTTTGCTATTTTAATGAGAATCTTTATAGGCAATGGTTGCATTATATTATTTATTTAAATATTGTGCATGTGTGTCTTTTATTCCATATAGTAGATGATTTGGCGTGTAGAGTATAGCTTACACACAGAAGATCATATCATCAGTTCTTGTGGAATATAAGTTTCATGGTTCACAGTCTTAGATGTAATTGGACACCCATCGGTCGGATTGTAGCACAAGTTTTAGTAGTTTATCTTAACTACAGGAAATGGTATAGTTTTAACTCGTTGTGCTAGTACACGTTGTGTGTATTGAATAGGACCAGTTTGGGTTAATTGTTTTTATACTGATTATATAAAACAATTTAAAATCCCATGGTTATTATGATTACTTATGCTCTTAATCTTGAAATAATTAATAGACATATATATGTAGTGTTTGTTGTTTTGACTCATTATGAGTGAGATTCATTTATGGATCAATAATCTTCGTGAATTGGATGACGACACTATATGTATGATGAATATTAATTATTGATGGAATCCGCGTCCCGGTATAGGGATTGATGAAAGCCCTTGAGAAGCTTATAAGTTTTGATCATGTCAAACCCTGCAGGTGGATTATGTTAATCCGACATGTCAAATAAGTTAAGTGGTAGGCTCAAGGATTAAGAAGTCATTTAAATATAATTGTCAGTAATTTAATTTAAATGACGATTATCTGTAATCTTAACGTGGGGAGAATAATAAGTATTTAATAACAAGGAGCTCGAAATATAATTTTGAGATAAGGACGGGAGTGCAATTATAATTCTTTAGTGGTGTGAATTATAATTTATGGAAGGAACTAATTCATAGTAGAATTAGGATTCCAACTTTCCATAGGAAGCCCAAACACTTATTTCTCCTTAAGGTCCCTATCGTAGCCTTATATATACGCCGCCCTTGTCTCTTCTCATGATAACAATAATTCTCATGAGTTAGGGTTTGTTCTATTGAGAGAGGAGAAAATCTTTGTGATACCGTAGCCCACACTCGGTGCAAGATTTGATGGCAAAAAAAATACGATAGAAGATCTTTAGGTTTTTCGGCACAGCAGTCGTAAATCAATCGTAACTTTTGATCCCACCGTTGGATCGGGCTGAATTTTGGATATGTGGTTCGGAACGCAAAGTTACTATTATTGTTTGTAAAATGAGGACGATCAGAAGATTGTTTCGCTGGCAAAAAAAATTAATTTTCGCAGCCCAGCGAGAATTAAAAAAATCTGACCAAATCGCAATCTGATGCTTTCAAACCCTAGTCTCCTCATATGGATCCTCTACATGATCCACAAAGGTGAAATCCCTTTATTCTTATAGGGTTTTAGCATATGTTTTTTTTTGTTTAATCTATACGCAATATCAAACGATCCTGAATTTATGTCTCCATCAATTGGTATCAGAAGCGATTGGTTTTCTTTGATACTGCGTACGGATTAAACTAGCCATGTTGTCCAGTTAAATCTATTCATGCATGTTGTTGTTGGATAGAACGTAGAACTCGCTAACTTTGTTTTGCAGTGTTCTTGTCCCGCTATTATGGTCACATAATTATGTTTTATGTGATTGGATCCCACGATATTTTTATTCGTAGTTAATTTTAATGTGCATGATGATTTGGGTTTTATTCATGGTTGTAAATTAAATTTAGATCAGATTTGTGAACTCCTTAAAAGGAGGCATATGATCTATGTAATTTTATTTACAGTTTATATATAATAGTTTATGTGTGAACTCTTTAAATGGAGGCATAGGACCTTTGTATCTAAGATTGCAGTTTCTTTAACGAAGAACGTTGAAGAAGGCCTTTCCACCAAGGTTGATTCCCGACATAGTCAGTGAAGTGGCGACGTAGGTCGTAACAGGTTTTTCAACAGACTAGGGATGATGAAGCTTGGACCATAATAGCAGGGATTTAATTATTCTTATTATTGAATGGTTTAATGCTTTGTGTGATTGTGTGTTGGTCATATGTGTTTAATTATTAGGTTTCCTTATAATTTTGGACAACATGGATACATGACCATACCTAGATCACCTTTTATTTTATATTTAGTTCTTGTCAAATTAAAAAAGGGTATATAAATATAAATTTGCGTAATTGAAAAATATAAGTTTTTTTTTAAAAAAAGCAGCAAAATAATTTTATTACACATGTCTTTTATATTTCATACCCTTGTATTTTAGTTGACTATAATTTAATATAAAATTTTCTTAACCCTCAGAAAATAATGTTTTAAATACTAAGTGGGTGAGGGATTTTTTCACATAAAAATTCCACGGTCTCCATCATTGGTTTGTAGATGATGTAATTTATTCTTCGTGTGTGTTATAGTGCTCACCTCCATATCGGAAAGAATAGATTGCAGAATCATTGTACAAATTTCACTGACTAATAATTTTAAATGATGTGATTTATTTTTCGTGTGGGTTTTAGTGCTCACCTCCATATCAGTGAGAATAAATTGCAGAATCATTGGACTAAATTAAATGATGGTATACACTTAGATATAAATAATAGTATGCTCTCCAACTGAGTCTCTACTATTATTTGTAGGACCAAAGGAAGTCGGCTATTTAAATTTTACTTGACAATAAAGGATTGTCTAAGATAGTATTTATTGCTTGACGATAAAGGATTGTCTAAATAGTAAAATTTAATAGGTTTACATCTGTCTAAGAAATAATGAATAATAAACGACCTCATTAACGGGGCATATTGTTCAAAGTCTTAGGCTGCTGGCAAACGCTTTTTGAAATGGTAGAGGATACCATATTTAAAATATGTGTTCAAAGTTATTATTGTCCATCATAATTTGTATGTGATTCTCAAGTTTTAAAATGGCAAACTCTTTCAATCCACTTTTAATCATTCTCAACTAAAACAAATTGATTGGACCTAACTATATTGACTAAAAAGGGAACTTGAACATTGTGCTTACTGTTAAAGAGCATAAGTTTGTGCTCATTGAGTCTTGTCCAGCAAAACCTGGTAAGGGGGAGACCGATCAGGAAACCCAGGCTTGCCGGAGGTGGAAAAAGGCTGATGAAATGGCGTGGATTTACATTCTGGTATTTTTGTCAAATGTGCTACAACATTAGCATATTAGTCTTTTGCCACCGCCTACAACATAATACTGAACCTCAAAGATATTTTTGAGGATCAGGATCATGTCGCAAGATAGGTTTCGACGAAATACCTCATGAACACGACTATTACTAAAGGAACTCGAGTTAAAGATCTTGTTTTGAAGATGATCGGTCTTGTGAATGAACTAAGAGATCTTTGGAGTTGAAATCGAAGGGGAAACTCAGGTCGATATCATTCTCCAGTCGCTGCTGGATTTATTTAAGAGATTCTGACAGAATTACAACATGAATTAGCTTTATTCGTTGTTGGAACTTCTTAAAGAATTTGAAGTAGTTGAGGAACTTCTTGGTAAGCTGGCTAGTACTCTAGTGGCTGAGAAAGCTTCAACTTCTATGCCCAAAAGCAAGAAACGAAGAAGAAGAATGCATAAGCTGCAGTCCCATAAGGAGCAGTACATGCAGTAGTCGCTGAACCTCTAGGAGGAGTGAAAAAGCCTATGGGCCAATGTTTTCACTATCAGTAGAAAGTGCATTTGAAGAAAGATTGTCCCTGTTTCCTAAACCGTTATAACAACATATGTAAATTTCATCTATTTGTTGTTGTATCTTGTTTAGTGGTCTGATCTACCAGTACCTGGTGTGTAGATTCGGGAGCCACTAATCATGTCTGCAATACTTTGCAGGGGTTCCAAGAAACCAGACAACTTAAAAATAGAGAAAATTTACATATGGGCAGCTACGAATGTGACAACAGTTGCAGTAGAAGATATTTATCTTCAGTTTAGTCAGAATAGGATATTAATGATTAAGTAATGTCTATATGTATCTTCCATTAGAAGGAATTTGATTTCTATTTCTAGATTGGTTGAGGACAAATATTTTATTTATTTTAATGATAAATCAGTTATCATTAAAAAAAAAATAGTTTGTTTGTTCTGGTACATTAGTGATTGATCTTTACATTATTAAATCCTGATTTGTCAGTACTACAATTGAGTGAATTGAATAGCATTAACAGTTTACCAATTAAGAGAAAGGAGCCTTCAAAATGAACTAAATGTATTTTTGGCATTTACGCCTCGGTCATATTAATCTAAAAAGAATTCAAAAACTGGTCGAAAATGGGCCATTAGGTTCATTGGAAGTGGAGGCACTTCCAGTTTGTGAATCCTGTTTAGAAAGTAAAATGACTAAGAGATCATTCTCGGCAAAAGGCTATAGCGCTAAAGAATAGTTAAAACTGGTTCACTCTGATTTGTATGGTCACATGAATGTCCAAACTAGAGGAGGCTTTGAGTATTCATCACTTTTGTAGATGATTATTTAAAGTATAGATACATTTACTTAATGCGACGTAAGTCTGAAGTCTTTGAAAAATTTAAAGAATTCAAGACAGAAATGGAGAAGCATCTAGGAAAATGTATCAAGTCACTACGATCAGATCGTGGTGGTGAATACCTCTTGGGATAGTTCAAGGAATACTTATTAAAGAATGGGATTGCATCCCAGTTGTCTGCACCGAGGATGCCATAGCATGATGGTGTAGCAGAAAGAAGGAATAAGACTCTTATAGAAATGGTAAGATCTATGAAAAGTTATTCAGACCTACCTGATTCTTTTTGGGGATATGCTTTAGAAATAGCTGTATATATTCTGAACTTGGTACCATCAAAGTCAGTACCTACTATACCCATAGAATTGCAGACTGGGCGTAAGCCGAGTCTGCGGCATATTCGGGTATGGGGTAGTCCAGCACATGTGCTGAAAGGTAATGTGGATTTGTTGGAATCAAGAATAGAAGTGTATTTCTTTGTTGCGTATCCAAAATGAATCAATGGTGGTTTATTTTATAATCCTCGAGAATTTAAGGTTATTGTTATCAATGCCAGATTCTTAGAAGAGGATTATATCATAGACCATAAGCCCAAAAGTAATGTTGTTGTAATGGAAATAAGAGGAGAGAAAAACAGGGCACAATTCGTCTATACCTTTAGTACAAGAGGAAATACCACAGTAAATGGATATCAATATTCCATTACCTAGTCGTAGTGGGAGGATTGCCGATACTTGTGCACATCTTGAACAAATCACTAATACGTAGGTTCTTGAACCAACACAATGTGTGGATAGTGAGTTAGTATGTTCAATATCTGCACAATGTACACAAACACAAGTAGTGCCTCGTCGTAGTGGGAGGGTTGTTCGTTAACCTAATCGTTTTATGTTCTTGGGAGAGTCTTATGACAAGGTCCCTGAGGAATAAGAAACGAACCATTTTTAACTACAATGAAGTACTTCAAGATAAAGATACAGAAAATGGCAAAGGGTTATAAAATCTGAAATAGAGTCCATGCACTCTAACAAAGTCTGGGATCTTATAAAACCCCCCGAAGGGATAAAACCTATCGGATGCAAGTGGGTATATAAGAGATAGAGAGGATTAGACGGGCTTAAATCAAGGCTTGTTGCTAAAAGGGATCACTCAGAAAGAAGGGGATCGATTATGATGAAACCTTTTTGCCGGTAGCCATGCCAAAGTCTATTCAGATTCTCTTATCCATTGCGGCTTATCTTAATTACGAGATTTGGCAAGCGGATGTCAAGACATATTTTCTTAATGGACGTCTTGCTAAAAGCATCTATGATGCAACCAGAAGGATTCATAGCAAAGGGCCAAGAGCACATGTTGTGCAAGCTGAAGAAGCCCACTTATGGGCTTAAGCAAGTGTCTAGATCTTGGAACATCTGTTTTAACCATGAAATCAAATCTTTTGGTTTTGATCAATGTTCAGATGAGTCTTGTGTGTACAAAAGGCGCAGCCGAAGCGCGATGGTATTCTAGGTATTGTATGTGGATAATATCTTACTTATTGGAAGCAATACGTGAATATTATCTTCAGTGAGGGTATGATTAATAAGTCAGTTCGATATGAAGGGCTTATGAGAAGCCAGTCACATCCTTGGTATTAAGCTTATGCGAGATTGGATAAATAGGATGTTGGGCTTATCCAAAGTACTTACGTCGATACAATTCTTGCCAGAGTTAGTATACAAGATTCCAAGAAAGGATTTCTCCCTTTTTAGGTATGTAATCACTCTATCCAAGATCAATGTCATAAGACACATGATGAGATAGAGAGGATGAAGGGAATTCATTATGCTTCGGCAGTGGGAAGCCTTATGTATGCTATATTGTGTACTAGACCAGACATTTTCTTTACCATTGGTATGGTTAGCAGATATCAGTCTAATCTAGGGAAAGAACACTGGACTGCGGTAAAACATATAACTTAAGTACCTTAAAAGGACTCAAGATTTTATGTTGGTTTACCAGGCAAACAGTCTAGTACCTGTTGGATACACAAACAAGGATTTTTAGTCAGAAGTTAGGATTCCAGAAAGTCAACTTCAAGTTATGTGTTTACTTTAAGAGGTGGAGTCATTGGTTAGAGGAGTATCAAGTAGTCAGGCATTGCTGACTCCACCATGAAAGCTGAATATCTGGCTACTTTAGAAGCAGCTAAGGCAGCAATTTGGCTCAGGAACTTCCATATGAATCTAGATGTGGCACCTTCAGTGTTATAAGCTATTTCACTTTATTTTGATAATAGTGAAACGGTTGCAAGCTCGAAAGAGCCGACGATTCATAAGAAGGGAAAACACATAGAGTGTTCACGTTGAGGGAATGGGAGTGAGATGCATAGCTGCATGGCTTTGAGTCTAAGTGAGAGATTGTTAGAGTGATATACTAAAAGCCATATTTTTCTTATTGGTTTGGATATGTTATAAACTTGATTTTGCTATTTTAATGAGAATCTTTATAGGCAATGGTTGCATTATATTATTTATTTAATTATTGTGCATGTGTGTCTTTTATTCCATATAGTAGATGATTTGGTGTGTAGAGTATAGCTTACACACAGAAGATCATATCATCAGTTCTTGTGGAATATAAGTTTTAGTAGTTTATCTTAACTACAAGAAACGGTATAGTTTTAACTCGTTGTGCTAGTACACTTTGTGTGTATTGAATAGGACCAGTTTGGGTTAATTGTTTTTATACTGACTATATAAAACAATTTAAAATCCCATGGTTATTATGATTACTTATGCTCTTAATCTTGAAATAATTAATAGACATATATATGTAGTGTTTGTTGTTTTGACTCATTATGAGTGAGATTCATTTATGGATCAATAATCTTCGTGAATTGGATGACGACACTATATGTATGATGAATATTAATTATTTGACGGAATCCGCGTCCCGGTATAGGGATTGATGAAAGCTCCTTGAGAAGCTTATAAGTTTTGATCATGTCAAACCCTGCAGGTGGATTATGTTAATCCGACATGTCAAATAAGTTAAGTGGTAGGCTCAAGGATTAAGAAGTCATTTAAATATAATTGTCAGTAATTTAATTTAAATGACGGTTATCTGTAATCTTAACGTGGGGAGAATAATAAGTATTTAATAACAAGGAGCTCGAAATATAGTTTTGAGATAAGGACGGGAGTGCAATTATAATTCTTTAGTGGTGTGAATTATAATTTATGGAAGGAACTAATTCATAGTAGAATTAGGATTCCAAATTTCCATAGGAAGCCCAAACACTTATTTCTCCTTAAGGTCCTTATCGTAGCCTTATATATACGCCGCCCTTGTCTCTTCTCAAGATAACAATAATTCTCATGAGTTAGGGTTTGTTCTATTGAGAGAGGATAAAATCTTTGTGATACCGTAGCCCACACTCGGTGCAAGATTTGATGGTGGAAGGAATACGATAGAAGATCTTTAGGTTTTTCGGCACAGCAGTCGTAAATCAATCGTAACTTTTGATCCCACCGTTGGATCGGGGTGATTTTTGGATATGTAGTTTGGAACGCAAAGTTACCATTAACACGTGTAAAATCAGGACGATCAGAAGTCGTTTCGCTGGCAAAAAAAATTAATTTTCGCAGCCCAGCGAGAATTAAAAAAATCTGACCAAATCGCAATCTGATGCTTTCAAACCCTAGTCTCCTCATATGGATCCTCTACATGATCCACAAAGGTGAAATCCCTTTATTCTTATAGGGTTTTAGCATATGTTTTTTTTTTGTTTAATCTATACGCAATATCAAACTTTCCTGAATTTATGTCTCCATCATATTGTTCTAATGATCATGATGGAAATCATGTATAAGGTCCATCAATGCGAACGATGCTTTAGTTAGCCCAAATGGCCTACCAAGAATTCTAAATGGTTACAAAAAATATGAGATGCTATTTCGGGGCTATCCATCTCATAGATACACAACTAATGGTAATTTGATAGCAAATCAATCTTAGAAGAATGGACATTCCGAAACTTGTCAACAGATTGCCTATGCGCATATAAAATACTAGTTGTTGATCGTAACTTGCTTAAATTGACGATAACTAACACAGGGATGAGATGATCTTTCTCTTTCTTTCGGCAAATGAAACGAGTGCTCTCTATGGAATTGAGCTGTGTAAAAAGGATCCCTTGGACAAAAGATCATTTAACTAGGTCTTGATCTTGCTAAGCTCTAGTGAAGCCTAATAATAAGGTGCAACATCAGTTCAAGTAAGTATTATCACTCGCAAGCATCTCCATACTAATGGGAGAGTTAAGCTTTTCGGATTCAGACCCAGAACTTACAGTATATGCAAGAGAAATGAGAGAATGATAAACATTCGTATCCAACAAAACTTTAATGTGAACATTAGTGGGGACAAGACTACACCTCGTCCGTTGTTAGAGTTGAATTAAGAACTCAATCACCTTAACTTCCCTGGCCTTATGGCTAACTTAGGTGGTAAATAGATTGATGTTACTGGGTTTGGAAACTCTCATAACACTGGCTCCTAGTTGGAGTTAGATCCTCGTGCAACGATTGGGACAATTGACATTAATACCTACATGACTGACGTTCCCGTTGCTATTATCTCACTCACCTTTGTTATTTATAACTCATATCTTTTCTACAATTGAGGTTTGGACAATTCTTTCCATATACCTGTTAAACCCGTCAAACCTAAGTCGAAAATCTCCTACCATCACTTTACTCTAAATCAGATTATAAAATTCACCTCTTTTAACTCTACCTTGAGGATCGTTCACACATTTATTGCAGAGGGCTCTATTAAACTCAATTCACCTAGTAATTGCATCAGGCCTTCCAACGAATCCCCACTAGTGTAGTTCACTACCCACAAATTCTAAAAAGTGAAACTAACCCACCTATTCTCAGGATTAATGAAAATCTTAAGTTGGAAACCGATGTGATTTAGTCCCCCTTCGATAGTCTCGGTTTTGGCTTATTCATTAAATTGTGGTGGTTGTGGACTATTAGACTTCTCGAGGTAATGATCTTCGCTACGCTCCCCTCCTTAAAGGTCACACTAGACATTCACCACATGAATATTCTCCCAGACTCTAGTGTGTTTATGAAAAGACCCATTCACTGTTGCTTCTGATCGAATGGCTAAGTCCTAATTAGAACCATCACCGAAATTCTGATTCGCAACGGAGTTGCCCTCAGCTAATTGGTTACGTTGAACAACTAGCCTTTTACCTATCTTCTACGGCCCCACAAAAGAGAAAGAGTAAAAATGGAGTTTAATGTAACAAGTATCGTAGGATAACCTAAATATTGAAAGGAAAGCGAAATTTCCCATCTTGTTTCTGTTCTAGTTAGCAACAACCGACTAATGATTTATAGTATAGTCATTCCTTGCGCTGCGAATGACTATAAAATAACCCAATAGTCTTTTTGCTATTAAACTGTAAACCAAAATTGACTCCTCGAGCTTTTTCCAGTTATCAATGCAATGAAATGAATAGGAAGGGTATGAGATGGAATTTCATAATCTACCCCACTCGCGGCGAAAGAAAATGAAACCTAAGCCTCTGATACCAACTTGTGACGCCCCGAATCCTGTTTAGAGGATCCATCCTCCGGGACCCAGTTAATCACGGTGCCATACGCTGACGGCGGGTAAACAAAGAAATAATTTCCTGTGAAAAACTTAAATCTATGCACTAACAACCAAGATGTGATCTTCTCCATAAAATTTATCCACAAGACAAAGAAACTTGTACAGATAAGCAACTAGCCTCCAATGAGGTCCCAAGTACAAGATACAAAATCTCCACATACAACATCTATACATATATATATATATCAATTCTAAAATAAGAGTAATACATGTATTGTAAATTAAACTAGGAGAACAAAGGTCCTTCGGTCAAGAAGGACCTGAGACCAGTTTGTGGTATTAAGGCGATCTAAGAATATAAGACCTTCCCTTTCCCTTGCCCGCAGAACCTGTTGAAGTACCTGTGTAGAAAATAATGGTGTGAGTCAAAAGGACCCAGTGGTAATCATTTACTAAGTTTAAGTGTGGAAATCATATTTAAAAATCTTGTTTTTGTAAAATCACGGAAAATTCATTATGTAGGATAATATGAAACAATTTATTCACAGATATATATATACATAATAGTTTGGTAAGAAACCTTTTCTCATTTTTTAATAACATCGGTCAAATTATTAGGAAATACTTTTTTGAACTTTGTATATAAACCAACCTCATCTCAAATGGAAATCCATGGCACGTAAACTCATCAACCTCGAGTCGAATCCTCATAACTCTCACACTATCCAAGAGTTCAACCAAGTCTACATTTCATGGCCTTTCACCCACACGGCAGCAGGGCCTCCTCTTAGTTTCCATGCACTGTTTTGGGTCTTTAACCCAGGGGCGCTCTGTCCTAACTTAAAGTCTCAATCTTTAAAGACCAACCTGGGGCCATCATGGTCTAGTGCTATCCTAAAGCCTCAAGAATATAGTCACTGGCTCGTTCAACTAATCTTTGTGCCATATTCATTGTTTCCACCAAGTATATAAAACCTCACAATTGGCTCATTTATGTAACAATCAAATCATGCATATGTATATGTATATATGGGTGCTCCATACCACATTAGTTGGGTAACGATAAGGGAAATCTCCTACCGATAAACTAGGATACTATAACACTTCATATACACGCGTATAATGAAGAGAAAACATCACTGAGGCTATTTAAAGAGAATTCAATAATAATAATATTAAGGGTTATTTGCAAATAATGACGTATAAGCGGGTTTTAGGACTAATCAATCCATTAATCACATAACCTTGTTGAATCATGTTATTAAGGTCATACTTAGGTTATCTGGACTTTCATTCCAACAAAAATCCACCATAACCATCATATCCCCAAAACCTAATTGGTAGAGCTAGATGATTATATACACAAAAGGCAGACTCATGATAGACTAGCGCTAACCAACAACTATAATAGTAGAATAACGGCTCCTCCAAGAACTCGACCGTATCACGCATTTCATACTTCAACTTCCATAAGCATTATCAATAATTTAATCAACATGGATATTCTTGTAAAAACCTTTCCAATATGTTTGAATAATTATTTACATGTATATTATGACGAAATTCCACCACATGGACCAATAAGGAAGTATTATGGATCATATATCAAAAGTTATTATTGTTAAAGTGAGGTCCAAGTGGGTTTTGGTACAATTCATACATATAACCTCAATTCATAGATGGAATAAGCAATTTATACTACATATGGGTTATTTGAAACATCAATTTAAAGATCTAAGCACAATTCCATCATTTACAGACAAACCCATTTTAGAAAAGTTAGGGTTTCATATAAACATGAGACAAAATCATGATCTTGTAAATATAAGTTTCAAAATAGGTTTGTGTACTAGATTCCCACCTCAATAGAGTGATATCCTCAAGCTAGAAGCGTTGGATCAAGCCGAGAGTCCCTAGATCGCAAAACCCCCAAATTGGAGCTTGGTGAGATGAAGATGGTGATCATGAAATATGGATTAGAGGATGGTAGATGGAGAGAAATACCTCCAAGAAACCTCACAATTTGAGCTGTCAAACCTCTCTCTCACTCTTGGACGAATTGGGTGAAAAATAGGGGGTCCAGGGAATGTTTAAAGGGTTAAAAAGGAGTGAAATTTCGTGGCTGGCGGAGCTGGATCGATCCAGCTTATAGTTGGATCGATCGAGCACTTGCTGCACAAGTGGACCAGGAGCACTGTTCGTAATTTGGCCAAAACTTTATGCTCGGGACTCCGATTGAAGTGATCTTTATGTCCACGAAAAGATAATTCAAAGATCTACAACTTCACAAGAGGAATACTTCCCAAATTTTGGATGAATTAATCCCAGAAATTCGTTGAAGACAATAGTTTGCCACCGAGTTACAATACGATCAAATTTTAGCGATCAGCCAACTTCGCCCACTATTTTGACCAACGAGGAACATGAATTAGCTTTTGATCAAAACATGAAAGTTGTAGAGGGGAATGAAATGAAGATCTAGCCATAAACGGGGATTCATTTGGACATTGGAAGAAAAAGTTATGGTCTCTAAAAGTTTTCCAAAAATTAACTTTTTCGAAACGTTCATAATGCGTGATTAGCTTCCCGTTTTAGATTCGGGCCACCCAAAAAATGAAACAATTAATTCCATAAACTTAATATACCAGAAAGGGTGTAGAACAAAATATTCACAGCCTAAGAGAGGTTAAGACTTAACTGAGCCTTAAGAGGATAATATGCACAGAGAATGAGCATAGCGTATTACAATCAATGCATCAGGGCCAACTTTACCCGCAGAACGGTATTGGTTTTTTGCATACTGGTCAGACTTTTAACTTTTGGGGAGGATGTGCTGCATGGAACGATCTCAGATTTGGCCATACCGGTCTGCCAGAATCGCTGGGCACCAACTTTATTCACCTTGTAAGCGCGTTTTGTCCATTTTTTCACCCCATTTCGACCCAAACGCTCTCATACAACATTAGAGAGTTCTAGAGAACTCTAGAGAGAGAAAGCGGTGAGTTCCCACACATTCTTCATCCTTCACCCAAGATCAAAGCTTCTAATCATCCAAGTCCCCACCTAAATCCCTATTCATTATCTTCTTCCTCATTTTAACTCCATTGGAGCTCGAGCTTGGGCTAGGGCTTTGCGAGACGGCCTCAACGCTTCATCTAATCGCATAATCAAATTCTCTAAGGTGGGAACACTTTACTATAACTTTTTTTCAAACATTTGATTAATGTATTAGAGATTTAAACTTCAAATTGTGATTTTCATCTAAACCTTAGGTTGTTTGCATTTCATGGGGTTTGGGTGAGATGAATTTTTCATTGGAGGGATATTGATGGCTTCTCACATCTATTGCATGATTTGAACCATAAATACATGTTTTATATATATATCACATAATTCATCAAGGCCCCATCTTATACTCACATGTTAAACCTAAAAATTGGGGGTTTTGGGTTTTGTGCACATATATTGGACGATCAGGGGTTATTAAGTATATAAATACATAGATTCACCATTAAAAAGGATTGTAGAATGATATTTATAGTATTTGTACTAAGAAGTCACTAGGGCAGAATAATACACTATATAGCCTTTGAACCTATCGAATTGTATGAAGTGTAATAGGCATTAATAATGACGATACAACTTCGGTATAGCCTAGAATTGGTATTAACATAGTTTGGTGGGTTGTGGGTTGCCCTAGTTCTTAGTATATAAAGCAAACTTGACACGGTGGCTAGAGAACCATTATAATACATAACGGCTATAATTTTACATATATAACTTGCCACGAAACATAGCTTGTCATTAAAGAACTGATTAGCTGAATAGTATGAATAACAAGAAGGAAAAAAGACCTTGGACAATGTTACAATGATAATAATGTTGATAACGGATAGTAGGTTGTGTTGTATTGTATATACATGTTGATTAGCCATATGTGTGATGATTGATTGATGATGATGATATTCATTGTGCGAAATGAATAAATGTGAAGTTTGTTACTACGATCACACATAAGAATTGGATATGATTAACAAAGCATCGGGTAGCTCCCGGTGACTCGAAGACGAGCTACCTAATTGCCGCCCATGGGTGAAAATCCCTAAACCGTGCACGGCGAAAAGAAGGAGGTGATTCCACCCGTGGTTGAATTGTCCACAAAGGAGACTCTACTCTGTGTATCTTGCCTTCCCATTGGACTACGTGTTCTAGTCTATAGAGTTTCTATAATACCCCGTGTACCTTTTTCCGCATTGACTTTCTCTTAAGCCTGGTTAAAGATTAATCTCCGTTAGAATGCGAACATTGTGTTTTGAGCTCTTCGTACTCGACCCGATACTTCTAGTATGTCATATTAGGTATATTAAGTTTGAAGGAGAAATCATTTTTTTATTCAGGTGGTTCGAATCAAAACCGAGGTGATAATTGTGTATTTCAACTTTTCGCAATTTATCGATTTCTGGCCAACTTTGAGAGGCCATAACTTTTTCATCTGATGTCCAAATGACTCTCCATTTATGCCCACGTATTCATTTCTTCCCCCCTCTCAAAATTATGTGTTTGGGCCAATTGAGATTCAACCATTTCGAGGTCCATTTTGGGCTCAGAAAGTCAGTTGTTGGTGTAGTGACCACCATGATCAATCATGGAAGGCCAAGATCGATCATGGATCTTTATGTGGACATTTTTTTTTGTTCATGATCAATCATGGAAGGACATGATCGATCATGGTTCGCCTGGGAGTCGGTTTTGATGATATTTAACCCATTTTTATCCATTTTTCACCCCAAACTCTCCATTTTCGAGCACCAACCATTAGGAGGAGTGAGAGGGATTCTTAAGAGATATCTAGAGAGAGATACAAGGTATTATACATATCTCTCATCCCTCATCCAAGATTTGAGCCCCAAATCACCTTCTCATTCACTATTCATCGTCTTCTACCTTCGCCTTCGTGCGTGAAGCTTGGAGGCAAGCTAGGGTTTTGGGGATATGACGTCTACGCTTCCTAAACTCCTCAATATTTCTTCTATAAGGTGGGAACATTAGTATTAAACATGTTTTTCAAGTTATTACATGTTGCATTAGAGTTTTCTACTCCAAATGGGAATTTTTCATAAAAGCCCTTGGTTGTGATGTTCATGTGGCTTGGGTTGGTTTGAGGTTCAATTAGGGATGCATATGGATAGATTATCACATATATACCATGTATTATGATTTCTTATCATGCTATGAACCTTATTTTCTCACATAAACATCATACCCACTTTGTAGCCTAAGGTATGAACTAGGCTAAAGGAGATTTCGAGATTTATGATTGGATTAGGGCTAGTTATGGGTTATAAGAAGTAGATATATGTTTATATGCCCTTAGTTGCAAGTGTAGAACATTATCCTCGAACTTTCACTAGAAACCCACTTAGATGGTAACGATATAAATTAATCCTTGAGACTAGTGTCCTGTATGGACCTTATTAGCAGTAGTTACGAGAGTACACCTACGATACACTCTAGGAGTGTAATAACTATAACACGGTGAGGCATGGGTTGCCTTGGCCATGATTGTATATGGCTAGGAGAGCCGTAATTATATACTGACTGAACTAGAAGCACGATATTCAATGCTTAGCCAGACTACGTGGCTAGAGAACTACTATAAAATGCTATTCGCCTTAATGTTATAAATTGGGTGCATATGAGACATAACGCATTAATAATGAACTAGTTGGCGATAAAGTCATGGAATACAAGTGTGGTAGTGACACTGATGATAATGTTGAATGAATGATGATAATTATGTGATTATATATATGTTGGTAGCCATACGTGTGATGGATGATTTGATAATTTTATACATTGTTAAGCGAGGAATCGATATATTCCTATTGTTATGATCACACGTAAGGGCTGGATATGATGGACCGAGCACTGGGTAGCGCCCGTGTAGCTCGAAAACAGGCCACCTATTGTTGCCCATTGGTGAAAATCCCTAAAACAGTGCATGGGGAAAATGAATTCGGTGACTCCGCCGGTGGTTGTGGTTACCCACAAAGGAGAGCCCACTCTATGTATCTTGCCTTCCCATAAGACTACGTGTTCTGGGTTAAATGAGTTTTCCCGGCAATGAAGCAGGTCCCGTGTGCCACTACTTTCCCAATGGTAAGTCCCCCAAGAAATAGTTGGGCTACCAATGGTCATTACCCTACTAGGGTATCGTCTGGTGTAGTTTTTTCTAGTGTGTCAATGTGGTTTGTATAAGGTGTTTTTCTTGTTAACTATTCGGAGTGTTATTCCCGGGAAAATGACTTGAGGGTTATCTCTGAATGACCTACTTGGAGAACCAAGTCCCTGAGCCACTCCCCACTTGGAGGAGACATGGATAAGAGTCTTGGACCCTTTGGGATTCGTTGTCCTGGGCCTAGATGTAATGACCGCGGGGTAAAACTAAGGTATTATGCTGGAGACGTGATACGAGAGTTGTTGTGAGATTGTGATTACACTATTATTATTATTGTATTGTATCATGTCTCGTATTGATTTATGTATGTTGCCTCGGCTGTGATGTAAATGATGTACAAACTTATACGAACACATCTAGATAGAATAGGGTACATGTAAAGAAATGTCAAGCCTTTCATGATGTATTAATATATAAAGTGGAAAGAGATAATAACTACTAAACTTTAGAGATGGTGTATGGGTATGCAGATGCGTATGTATTACGGAATAGCGAGCCAGATCATAATGCATATAATATACTAATAATGGTAGTGGAAATTATAGCTAATGTAATAGCTAGATAGGAGAATACCGTGGTGTGGCGAGCTAGAAGCATAAGTCAGCGGTGGAGCCTTCTAGATGGCCAAGTATGGAATCCATAATACACTATAATTAAAGGGGGAACAATAAATACTTGGCCAATAGTTACGACTTATGGGACAAGGACCGAATAACGTAGTAGAGCGTGGGGTTACACTTGAGACTGGATAATCCGTAGCATGTCAAACCTTAAGAAGCTATAGTTTGATACAAGGTGACTGTAGACTAGCGACCTCCTCGAGTTGTGGAATTCCCAAGAGGTTTTATGGAACAGTTGAAGGAGAGATCGAGTAGTTGGGTAGATGGATTCCAACGACTAGGATAGGAATCCTAGTGGGGTTTGCATGCACACGTGTTTGGATTGCAATGCATTACATGTTTTCAAATTATTGCACTAAAGAAAGTATTTTTCTATATGAAGGTGCACGCGTTTGTGAATGTAACTTTTATTTTCTATAAAAAACCTATATAGTTCCCACTGAGCCCAAATTTGGCTATGTGATTGTAACACCCCGTGTCTCCATTTATCGGAAACCGTGATACAAGTCGCGTGTAAGGCAAATATGGACTTCAGATAGCCATATTTTTCTCCAAAAGGATTGATATGTCTCAAAGACTTTCGACGAGCTACATTAATATATTTAAGCATGTTAAAATAGCCGTAAGTCATTTTGGGTAGTTCGAGTCGAAATTGGGATGTAAATTGCAAGTTTTCAATTTACCCGACTTCATAATTTTTGGTTAACTTGGAGGAAGCGTAACTCCTTCGTTCCTCGTCAGACTGAGTTTCCATTCTAATGGTACCCTAGATTTTTAAGCAATCTACAACTTTTATGTTTTGGCCAAAAGCAAATTCGGACTTCTACTAGGTCAAAACTGAGCGCGAAATAGGTCAATCGTTAACAAATGTTCATTCGGTGACGTAATGCGCTGACTTCGACGCATTTTTAGGAATAATCCGTCAGAAATTTGGAAAAGCTTCCTTCTAAGAAGTCGTAGAGCTCCAAATAAGATTTCCGTGGACATAAAGATCACATCAATCGGACATCGGAGCATGAAGTTATGGCCATCCAAAGTACAGCGCTGCAAGTCCCCACGAGTGAACAGTAAACCCGAAAATTGAAGGCAGTTTATATATATACGTATATCTTCATTTCATTCTCATTTCATCACCAACATCCAAGAGCTCCTAGAGAGAGAAAGGGATGGAGATTTTGGGGGTTTTTGCGGATGATTTAAGATCATGATCGAGCTCCATCATTACTCACCATATCCAAACACTATTCATCTTCTCCTTCATCACCTTCACCTCTACCATGGCTGAAATGGGATAGCTTACGATTCACTCGACCAGGCTCGTCTCGGCTGCGATTCTTCAAGGGATTAACCCTAAATAGGTGGGAACACTAGTATACAAGCTTCTTTTAAAGATATTATGCTTAACTTACTTTGAATCAAACCAAAATTTGGGGTTTTGCACTTAATTTTGAAAATCACACATTCATGGGGGTTAGGGCTGTTTTGCTTTGATTATTTGGTTGATTTGCATCATTTATAACTTAATTATAACTTTTATACCTAAAGCCCCAATTATACATGAGTTTTAAGCATGGTTCGCATACGACCCTCTTATGCGAGTACGATAGCGAGTAGTAACTTTGATATATATATATGAGATTATATATATAGTATTAAAAGTATGATTACTTTTGTTTGCGATGTTATTGTTGTACTTTGGTTATTAATTAATTTTTTTGAGTTTTGCTAACTACTCGCCAGTTCGTAACTACGCTGGGTAGATTTATAAGATTGTTTTGAGTAAATTAAGTACAAAAACCATATGCGGAAGTTTATGTTAAACATAAAACTTATCAATGATATATTATACTTGGCTTGGCTTAAAGCTTATGTGATAGAAATCTATGAAACTTCCCATGCAGAGAATATTCTTAAATAAGCTACTAGTTACCGACTTGGCAACGTGAATTTAAGTACAACAACAATACTACCTGTGAACACCCCAATCCGCGACTCTCGCGTGAACCTAACAAGCATTCTGCATCAAGTCTTGAGTCATCATGCATATGAGAGATCGTTAGGAAAAACCCTGATTTTCGAGCGCGTTAGAAATATACCACAACCTTTATTGCCACTTTTGATAGCCAGCCGCACGACCCCCAACCGCACGGTTGGCTCCCAACCGTACGGTTGGCACATACCGCCGCCGCCTGTCGCACACCCAACCGTACGGCTAGCTGTCAACCGTACGGTTGGCACACCCTTGTCGCACGCCCTAGCCGCACGCCATGCGGCTACCCCCTGCGGTTGGCCTCTTTTGGAGCGTTTTTGGCGCAAATGTTGCTATAAATAGGACCCTTGGGATCCCATTTTGAGATCATCAACATTGAATAGTATTTTTGGTAAGTAGGAGCTTTGTCAAAGTCTCTAGAAAGTCATTTTTAGAGAAATTCTGAGAGAGAAGGCTAGTGAGAGAAAGCTTTAGAGAGAGAAAGCTCTAGAGAGAGAAGGAAATCAAGGCAAGGTTCTTATTTCTTCTCCAAGCGCATCAGGTATATTTTCTAAGACCCTCCTTAATTTCAATACTGCATTTTATTTCAATTTTAATACAGAAAATTAGATAACTTGCAAAGAAGTTCACTGCTTTCAAATAAATCCTTTCTAAGTTTTACAAGAAAACTAAAAATCCGTTTTGACACGTTTTCAAAACAAACAAAAATACAAAAACAGTTTCCAAAAGAATGGAACTACGAGACTCTGATTTCATTCTACGAATGAATACGTAGGCGCTCGTAAAGCTCGAGTCCGATTTCAAAATACCGTTTTAAATCAAATTTATCCGGAAAGGACTGTTCTGAAAACCATTCGAACTATTTGCAAGATATCTAAAATAGGAATTAGATACATGATCCATTAAGAGACCGAAAGGGCGAATTGGGTGCCTAACACCTTCCCAATTCGTAACGTAGTTCCCGAACCCTGGCAAAGTAAATTTTTAAAATAAATCTCTGGTTTCAAACGTATGAAAGATAGTTCGTTTTTGAATTACCCTTCGTACGATCTTTTGTTTGTTTTCTCGTAAAACAAACTGGTGACTCTACAAAACACGTTTTCAAATGAAACCGAGAACGAGGACTCTTTTCTTCTCTCGGGTCGCGGGTCCGGATTCTCACACTACCGTTTGATCTACGGTATATGTATATATATGTATGTATACACTAGCTATATATGTATACATATGAGACATACCCTTATATGTTGGAATATATATGTTTTCATGGTTTATGCAAGTTTATTATTTAGAGATGAATGAGATTCTTATGCGTTGTTTGAGGTTTCATATATATATATATATATTTACATGGATTTGGACACCATATCATACCACTTGGTTATTACCGTAGCATATAGCCTTGGTGGCTACGTGAGCTATGAGTTGTCCTTGGGGGACATAACTTATATAATATTTGAAAAAGTAAGTTTGATAAATATATATATATATATATATTTGTATTTTAATGTATATACATGTTGAATGTATCTTTGAGTCAAGTATGAGGATTTCTGATATTTTATGATGTTTTAAGCGATAATTAAGATTTTTACACAAGTATGAGTGTATTAAGTATATGCTTGAACTAAAGATAGCTTTTCATCACTTTTTTTCTTATTGGCTAGTTTATGGGTTCGATATGAACTGTTACATTAGTTATTTGATACAGTAGTTCATCGATTGAACTGATACACAGTTGTATATATATATAGATATATGTGTTATTGCGCTAGTTCATGGTAGGTCCCAGGTTGGTTTCTAAAGATTGGGGCCGTAAGTTGGAACTGAGTGCCCCTAGGTAAAAGACCCGAAACTGTGCACGAAAACGAACGAGAGGCCCTGCTGCAGCATGGGTGAAAGGCCATGAAATGCAGACCTGGCGAAAGCTTGGATAGTTGTGAGTTGTTAAGATGGTCGCAGAGAGAGAGCGAGAGGTTTTTAGATGATACAATTAAGATGCTACGTTGTATAAACTAGCCGACGAATTCTTATATATATATATACATTTCTTACTAAAGGCTATTTTTTTATCTGAACGATATTTCTTTCATCGTATGTGTGTGGTTTATAGCTATTTTATGTTTGTAGCTAACTTTCAATTGTATTTTTTAATTGAGTTTATATCTTATGATATTTCGAGAATGGGAAAGCATTGGAAGGCATGTCATAATATGATCTTTATTACAATAAGGAAATTACTTTTATTACTACACCTCACATGTATTCTTTCCACAATGTATGTTTTTATATATACAACCTATATAGTTTTCACTGAGCCCATATTTGGCTCACTCCCATTTTTCAACCCACTTTTGCAGGTACATCTGAGGGATGGCATGATGTGAAGTCTAGGACCTCTGATTACCTTAGACATGTATAGTCGTCCGTAAACAACTTGTCCTTTACTAGTTTCAGATATCGTTTGTATAATTCAAAATTCAAGTTAATTATATGGATAATTATT
Organism: Lonicera japonica; assembly: GCA_021464415.1. NCBI lineage: Eukaryota > Viridiplantae > Streptophyta > Magnoliopsida > Dipsacales > Caprifoliaceae > Lonicera > Lonicera japonica. The sequence continues at coordinate 75,802,851 of CM038464.1, forward strand.
GAGAATGGTGTATAGTATTTTAACTTGGATTGGGACCTCGTTGGAGGATTTGTGATTTGAATTTTGTTTGTATGAAAATGATTTTAAATTTTACAGGGCGGATTGTTGTTCAAACGAATGCCTCATGCCAAAATTTTATAAAAAGGATTCTTCAAACGGATCAAGTTTTATCCAAGAAAAATATTTTAAAAAGCTTGTGATTTTAATGCCCTAAATCCCATTTCGAGATTTTCACCTCCGGGACTCAATTAATCACAGATGCCGTGCGCGACGACGGGTTAAAATATTAAAATCACAACCTTTTTGAAAAACCGTTTTATAAAATTTCGGCATGAGGCATTCGTTTGAACAACAATCTGCCCTTTAAAATTTAAAACCATTTGTATACAAATAAAATTTCCAATCACAATTCCTCCAATAAGGTTCCAATCCAAGTTAAAATACTATACACCATTTTCAATAATTATACATATAATCAACTTTAATTTGAATTATACAAACAATCTTTAAAACTAGTAAACAATAAGCCGTTTACGAATGACTATAAATGTCTAAGGTAATCAGAGGTCCTAGACTTCACAATCATGCCATCCTCTAGATATACCTGAAAAACTGGGTTGGAAAATGGGAGTGAGCTAAACACGGGCTCAGTGGAAACTATATAGGTTGTATATATAGAAATATACGTTTCGAAAAGAATGCATGTGAGTTATAGTAATGAAAGTAATTTCATTTGTAATAAAAATCATATTATGACATGCCTGCCAATGCTTTCCCATCCCCGAAATATCATAAGATATACACTCAATTAAAAATACAATTGAAAGCTAGCTACAAACATAAAGTTGCTATAAGTCACACACATACAGTGAAAGAAGTATCATTCAGACACAAATAGCCTTTAGTAAGAAATGTATATATATATAAGAATCTATTGGCTAGTTTATACAGTGTGGCATCATAATTGTATCATCTAAAAACCTCTCGCTCTCTCTCGGCGATCATTTCAACAACTTGCAACTATCCAAGCGTCCGCCAGGTCTGCATTTCGTGGCCTTTCACCCATGAGGTAGCAGGGCCTCTCGTTTGTTTTCGTGCACGGTTTTGGGTCTTTCACCCAGGGGCACTCAGTCCCAACTTATGGCCCCAACCTTTAGAGACCAACCAGGGACCTACCATGGACTAGCACAATAATACACACATATATATATATATGCAATTGTGTATCAACTCAACCGATGAACCACTGTGTCAAATAACTAATTTAACGGTTCACATCGAACCCATCAACTAGCCAATTAGAATAAAAGTGATGAAAAGCTATCTTTATTTCAAACATATACTTAATACATCCAAACTTATATAAAGATTCTAATTATCACTTACGAAAGCACGGAATATCATAAATCTATATGTTTGGTTCAAAGATACGTTCAACATATATATACATCTAGAATACAGGTATATACACATATAAATACATCCAATCGTGTCCCTCCAGGACGATTTATAAATCACATAGCCACTAAGGCTATACATAACAAGGAAATCACCAATCGATAAAATATGGTGCCCAAATTCATGTATATTCATGTATATATATATATATATATTAAACCTCAAACAACGCATAAGAAATCTCATTCATATCTAAATAATAGAACCTTGTCAAACATACATAAACCATGAATATATATATATATATATGTTCCAACATATATGGTTATGTCTCATATGTATATATATACAGCTAGTGAGTATATACATATATATATACAGCATATCAAAAGGTTGTATCTATATTGTACTTAAACTCACTTTGCCCTGTCCGTTAACTATTAGCTTAATAAAGAATACCATCTGTATGGGGAGTTTCATAGAGTGTCACCACATAGGCTCCAAGTCGGGTATAATATATTTTATAAGCTTTAAGTTCAATATAAACATCCCCATATGTTTACTCTACTTAGTTTACTTAAAATAAATTTATAAATCTGCCCAGCATAGTTATGGATTGGCGAGTAGTTAACAAATCTCATAAATGAGAGGATAACAGTCAAAGTACAACAATAACATCGAAAACACAAGTAATTATACCCACATCATACTTTTAATTCTATATATATATAATCTCATATATAATTATAAAAGTTACTATTCGTTATCGTACTACATAAATGGGTTGTATGCGTACCATGCTTAAAACTCATGTATAATTGGGGCTTTAGGTATTAAAGTTATAATTAAGTTATAAGTGACGCAAATTAACCACATAATCAAAGCAAAATAGCCCAACCACCATGAATGTGTGATTTTCGAAATTAAGTGCAAAACCCCAAATTTTGGTTTGATTCAAAACAATTTGCGCGTAATATCCTGAAAATAAATTTGTATACTAGTGTTTCCACCTATTTAGGGTTAATCCCTCAAAGAATCGCAGTAGACATGAGCCTGGTCAAGCTAACCGCGAGTTTCCCTCATTTTCAAGCCATCGAAGAAAGTGGAGAAGGTGAAGGTGACGATGAATAGTGCACGGAGATTGCGAAGAAGGAAGAGCCAGTGTCGTGATCTCAAACCATGCTCAAAACTCCCAAAATCACCTTTCCTTTCTCTCTCTAAAAGTTCTAAAATTTTTTTGATGAGAATGAAATTGTAACGACCCGGTCGCACCTCAGTACGATATTGTCCGCTCTGGGTAGCGTCCTAGACAGGCCTCAGCCCCAGGACATCTACCCTCACGGCTTTGTTTCTGGGAGCTCACGACCAGCTTCCCAGGGGGTCACCCATCCTGGGATTTCTCCGGTCCAAGCACGCTTAACTTCGGAGTTCTCATGGGATCCGAAGCCAGTGAGCTACCCAAAAGGCCTCGTACTTAATTAGCGACCATATCTTACTTATATGGGTCTCCAAGGATCCCCCAACTTCCAGTGTGGGATGCCCCCTTTGAGCTACCATTCCTCCACACAAGGGAGTACTCATCGCTCGAGCTACCATTCCTCCACACAAGGGAGTACTCATCACTCAGGGCGTCACATCCTTCCCCCCAAGGGAATCGACGTCCTCGTCGACACACCGTACTCTATGGGGTCCGCTCTGATACCATTTGTAACGACCCGGTCGCACCTCAGTACGATATTGTCCGCTCTGGGTAGCGTCCTAGACAGGCCTCAGCCCCAGGACATCTACCCTCACGGCTTTGTTTCTGGGAGCTCACGACCAGCTTCCCAAGGGGTCACCCATCCTGGGATTTCTCTGGTCCAAGCACGCTTAACTTCGGAGTTCTCATGGGATCCGAAGCCAGTGAGCTACCCAAAAGGCCTCGTACTTAATTAGCGACCATATCTTACTTATATGGGTCTCCAAGGATCCCCCAACTTCCGGTGTGGGATGCCCCCTTTGAGCTACCATTCCTCCACACAAGGGAGTACTCATCGCTCGAGCTACCATTCCTCCACACAAGGGAGTACTCATCACTCAGGGCGTCACAGAAATTAAGCTAAACATATATATATAAACTGCCTTCAATTTTCGGGTTTACTGTTCACGCATGGGGACTTGCAGCATTGTACTTTGGACGGCCATAACTTTTTGCTCGGATGTCCAATTGAGGTGATCCTTATGTCCACGGAAAGCTTATTCAGATCTCTACAACTTCCTAGAAGGAAGATTTTCGAAATTCCCAATGGATTATTCTTAGAAATGCGTCGAAGTCAGCGCGTTAATGTTACCGAATGAACAACTGATAGCGATTGACCTATTTCGCGCTCAATTTCGACCTAGTAGAAGTCCGAATTTGCTTGTGGACAAAACAAAAAAGTTGTAGATTGCTTAAAAATCTAGGATACATGTAATACCCCGTGTTCTTTTTTTCCGCGTTGACCTTCTCTTAAGCCCGGTATGGCTTAATCTCCGTCAGAGAGCAAGCATTGGGCTCCGTGCCCTTCGTACTCGACCGGATAGTTCTAGTATTTCATGTTAGTTATATTTAGTTTGAGGGAGTGATCATTACGTTATTCGAGTGGTTCGGGTTGAAACCAGAGCGTAAATCGCGTGTTTCGACGTTTCGCGATTTGTAGATTTCTGGCCAACTTTGAGAGGCCATAACTTGTTCATCTGATTTCCAAATGACTCTCCGTTTTCGGCCACGTCTTCATTTCTTTTCCCTCTACAACTTTCATGTTTGGGCCGAGTCGAGATTCAGCCGTTTCGAGGTCCTTTTTGGGCTCAGAAAGTCATTTGCTGATGTAGTGACTTCCATGATCGATCATGGAAGGCCATGATCGATCATGGTACTCCAGAGGAACTCCAGAAGGGTTCATGATCGATCATGGGGGACCCATGATCGATCATGGTTCACCAGTAAGTCGGTTTTGAGCGTTTTTAACCCGTTTTTGACCCATTTATCACCCAACACTCGTCATTTTCGAGCTAAACGCTTCCACCACTCTCTAGAAAGTTCTAGAGAGAGAGAGAGGGAGATTCTTGTCATCTCTTCTTCCTCCTACAAGATTGGAGTGCCGAATCGCTTCATTCTTCGCTATTCATCATCTTTCTCGCCTTCTTCCTCCATTGGAGCTCGTATTGGAGCTAGGGTTTCGGCGAGATAGCTTCTACGCTTCCTCAACTCCTGGGTATTGCTTCTCTAAGGTGGGGACACTAGTACTAAACCCTTGATTTCCATTTATTACTCGTTTAATTATAGTTTTAAACTCAAATTAGGGATTTTCTTCACAACTACATGTTGCTTGCATCTCATGGGGTTTGGGTGAAGTGAACCTTAGATTAATGATGCATATGAATAGATTATCTCTTAGATATCATGTATCATCACTTATCACCATGTTGTGAGCCTTGTTCTCTCACCTACACTCCGTATCCTCACTGTCGCTAAGGAAATGAACTAGGCTTGAGAGGATTTCGGGATTTGTGCTTGATTTATGGTTGATTGTGGATGACATGGAATAGAGATGCATGTATACATATATAGTTGAAAGTGTTGAACACTATTCAGGTGTGTTGAACCTAGAACCCGTTAGGGCGTAACGAAGAGTAACAAACGTTGTGTCTTGCGCTTTGTAGGGGCTTTGGTTAGTACAAGCGAGGGTATACAAACCCGATACACCTTAGAAATGTTATTACCTTGGTTTGGTGGCTTATGGATCGTTGTGGTTTTAAGTAAGGCATGGTTGTGTTGTCATGAAACTTCCAATTAAGCGAGACCCATACTAGTTAAGGCTTAGCTCGACAACGTGGCTTGAGAAATATCATAGGATGCTTATAACACATGATGATATGTAATATATACATATATATATTGATAATGGATCAATCGGCCGTATAATGAGAATTATTGATTAAATGGTAAAGTCTCGGATAATTGGATTAATGAAAAGGATGACGTGAGTATCATCATAAAACATGTAATGAGACATATGAGGTTAATAATGAATACTTGGCTTAATGATATAGCTAGTGAATCATTATGGAACACATACGGCCTTAGTTGAATACACGTATCACATGATGAGGTGTATAACGCGATTACCAAACCAATTGGCCTTATTATGAGAATGATCATGTGACGATAAACGTATGAAGTATACGAGTAATGAATACTCTTGTAGAAATGATTGACGATGATGTCAATGATGATAAATGGATGAGTGGGCACTTGTATGATTATATATGTGATGCTTAGCCATATGTGTGATGTATGATTGATGATGATGATGACATTCATTGTGGGAAATGAATGAATGTGATGTATGTTACTGTGATCACACATATGGGCTGGATATGATGATATACCGAGCACCGGGTAGCTCCCCGTGACTCGAAGGAGGGCCGCCTATTGCCGCCCATTGGTGAAAAGGCCATAAACCGTGCACGGGGAAAATGAAGTCGGTGACTCCGCCGGTGGTTGTGTGTGTCCACAAAGGAGAGCCCACTCTAGGTATCTTGCCTTCCAACTGGACTATGTGTCCTTGGTTAGATGAGTTTCCCTGGCAAGCGGAGCAGGTCCCGTGTGCCACTACTTTCCAAATGGTGAGTCCCCGGGAAGTAGTTGGGCTACTAATGGTCATCACCCACTAGGGTATCGCCTGGTGTAGTTTCTCTAGAGTGTCGATGTGGTTTGTATGAGGTGTTCTCCTCGTTAACTATTCGGGGTGTTGTCCCCGGGAAACTGACCGTCGCGTGGGTTATCTTCGAATGACCTACTTGGAGAACTAAGTCCCTAAACCACACCCCACCTGGAGGAGACATGGACAAGAGCTTGGGATCCTTCGGGACTCGCTGGATTCTCTGTTCTAGGCCTGGTCAGACCGCGGGGTGAAACTGAGGCACTATACTGGAGATATGATACGGATTGTTGTGTTGTGGATGTGAATTGTTTATATTATCATTATTATTGTATTGTATCATATCTTGTATGGCATGGTTGATTATCTGTTGCCTCGAGCGAGTGTGCCTCTAGTAAGAACAGTGATATAGACACTATCGTAAAGGAACATAATATACACAGGAAAGCGTGGGCCAATCATAATGTATTAACATATAAAGTGAAAAGCATTGATAGCTAATGGCCATAGAAACCTGGTATACAAGTGTGAGTACGTGGCTTGGTTGTGAGAACGAAGTAGAGATAAGGCCTTGTAGGTGGCCAAGTATGGAATTCATAACGTACTATAACTAAAGAGAAAATGATAGATACTTGGCCAACTGTCACAACATACGGTATAGGTACCGGATAGAATAGTATAGACATGAGTTACACTTGAGAACGTATTAAGTAGGTTTATATCCTCGATTCCCTAGTAATGTGAGAATTGGCTCAGGGTATTCCATGGGAGGTCTACAGATGGGATAGGTTGATTGGATAGTCAGCTTCCTGGTGACTAGGATGGGATTCCTAGTGGGTTTTGCACACATGGGTGTGTGAGTTGCATTGCACTGCATGGTTTTCAAACTACTGCATTAACGTAAAACAATTATTTTCTATATAAAACTTATATAGTTCCCACTGAGCCCGGATTTGGCTCACCCCGTCTTCTAAACAGTTTTGCAGGTCAAGCATCGGGGATTGGCGCGTGGTTTACGAGTCTAGTAGTCTCTGATGTCCTATATCTTTTATAGTCTTTGAACTAAGGACTCGGTTGTATATAATCTTTGGTTGTATTAAACTCTTTCTATTTATGTATGGACTTTACAATTATTTGGATAATGGACTATGGATATGTATAAACGGTTTTTATATATATGTGGAGTTGGTGATGATTGTGTTTGTGTGAATGCACTTTGTAAACCTTACAGGTTTGGTTTTTATTTAAGTAAACTCCACATACCGAGCATTTGTAAAACTGGACATTTTATTGTGGAAAAGTTTTTAAAAGTCATGAATTTTATATTTTAAACCCGCCGTCACGCACGGCATCCTTGATTAACCGGGTCCCGGAGGTGAAAATCTCAGAACGGGATTCGGGGCGTCACAAGTTGGTATCAGAGGTATAGGTTCGATTTTCTTCGCGGGGTTTATGGGTGGTTATGCATTTTGGGTAAGTATTACGAGCAGAGCCCGGTTGAGTCGTGATTTGTTTCGCGTTAGGGATCACTCACTTGCATATTACACCATTGTCTTATGAGCATTTAGCATTTTTATTCTCCAAGGAGGTGTTATCTTAGTGACATAAGCACCATATTTCCTTTAGTTTCATGAGAGTTCGTATTGGTATCGACTCCACTCTGGGAATAGTGGAGAAGGTGGATAGAGTAGTTTGATCAGAGTAGCGCAGCAGAATCATAGGGGGGCCATTGGTCTGGATATTTATGAGTATAGTGTAAGTAAGTCTCCGGTGAGCGGTCGTCTCAAGGAAAGATGTTTCCTCCTTTCTTCATTCTATAGGTGTTGACCATTTTTATAATTTGTCTTATTGGTGATTTGTGTTATAATTGTGTTGTTTCCTTATGAATCTTTTATTTTCTTAAGAATGTGTTTTATACTCGGGATGTGTTTTTCTACCAAGTTAGCAATAGGCGACTGTCGAGTTATATTTTAGTCAGCCGCCTGATCAACGGATGACTAACTTATAAATCTGCGGTCTTCTGTCGCCAACGGAAAGTGAAACGTGGATTGTTTGTGTTCTGGAATTGACTAAGCATATTTGTGTTTGTTTCTCGAGTGTTATTATGATTGGATTCATAGGAAACTAGAATGCGTGAGCTTTCCCGTAGATATGATTCCTTAGTTGAGAGTGCACCTTAGGAACGGTGTTGACCTTGGTTTAGCATCTTGTTACGCATAAGATTGTGTTGGTGTACGTTTATCCCTGTATTCCTAGTGTCCGTGTTAGCTCTTAAGTCTCAGGGTTTGAGGTTGAGTTTCATATCTTTTGGCTCACCTAGAGCTTGTTAGTCCTTAGTCCACACGGTGTGGCAAGTTGTTTCATTGCCGACTTTGGTTGTCGAGGTCACCATTGACCATTCTTGTGATTGAGCCTATTCGGAGTTTGGGTCGTGCTATCGTATCCTAGCCTTGAGGATTTGTTCCGTGCCTTGCTAGGGATGTCACGTGAGAGAGTAGAATCGTTCTTGTGTTGACCCATTGGAAGTTTTAGCCTTGTTGTTTCATCTCCTCGATGTCTCCTTGGATTGTTCTACTCACTTATTCTTTGGATTCGATTTCTAACTTGTTTTAAACGTGGCTAGTCTCCTAAGGAGGGGAGACTGGGTGCAACTTTCGCGATCTTGTGTACTTCTTGTTCCATTCCTACCTCCATGTAAATTTCGAGGACGAAATTTCTTAAGGAGGGGATATTGTAATACCCCGTGTTCTTTTTTTTCCGCGTTGACCTTCTCTTAAGCCCGGTATGGCTTAATCTCCGTCAGAGAGCAAGCATTGGGCTCCGTGCCCTTCGTACTCAACCGGATAGTTCTAGTATTTCATGTTAGTTATATTTAGTTTGAGGGAGTGATCATTACGTTATTCGAGTGGTTCGGGTTGAAATCAGAGCGTAAATCGCGTGTTTCGACGTTTCGCGATTTGTAGATTTCTGGCCAACTTTGAGAGGCCATAACTTCTTCATCTGATGTCCAAACGACTCTCCGTTTTTGGCCACGTCTTCATTTCTTTTCCCTCTACAACTTTCGTGTTTGGGCCGAGTCGAGATTCAGCCGTTTCGAGGTCCTTCTTGGGCTCAGAAAGTCATTTGCTGATGCAGTGACTTCCATGATCGATCATGGAAGGCCATGATCGATCATGGTACTCCAGAGGAACTCCAGAAGGGTTCATGATCGATCATGGGGGACCCATGATCGATCATGGTTCACCAGTAAGTCGGTTTTGAGCGTTTTTAACCCGTTTTTGACCCATTTATCACCCAACACTCGTCATTTTCGAGCTAAACGCTTCCACCACTCTCTAGAGAGTTCTAGAGAGAGAGAGAGGGAGATTCTTGTCATCTCTTCTTCCTCCTACAATATTGGAGTGCCGAATCGCTTCATTCTTCGCTATTCATCATCTTTCTCGCCTTCTTCCTCCATTGGAGCTCGTATTGGAGCTAGGGTTTCGGCGAGATAGCTTCTACGCTTCCTCAACTCCTGGGTATTGCTTCTCTAAGGTGGGGACACTAGTACTAAACCCTTGATTTCCATTTATTACTCGTTTAATTATAGTTTTAAACTCAAATTGGGGATTTTCTTCACAACTACATGTTGCTTGCATCTCATGGGGTTTCGGTGAAGTGAACCTTAGATTAATGATGCATATGAATAGATTATCTCTTAGATATCATGTATCATCACTTATCACCATGTTGTGAGCCTTGTTCTCTCACTTACACTCCGTATCCTCACTGTCGCTAAGGAAATGAACTAGGCTTGAGAGGATTTCGGGATTTGTGCTTGATTTATGGTTGATTGTGGATGACATGGAATAGAGATGCATGTATATATATATAGTTGAAAGTGTTGAACACTATTCAGGTGTGTTGAACCTAGAACCCGTTAGGGCGTAACGAAGAGTAACAAACGTTGTGTCTTGCGCTTTGTAGGGGCTTTGGTTAGTACAAGCGAGGGTATACAAACCCGATACACCTTAGAAATGTTATTACCTTGGTTTGGTGGCTTATGGATCGTTGTGGTTTTAAGTAAGGCAAGGTTGTGTTGACATGAAACTTCCAATTAAGCGAGACCCATACTAGTTAAGGCTTAGCTCGACAACGTGGCTTGAGAAATATCATAGGATGCTTATAACACATGATGATATGTAATATATACATATATATATTGATAATGGATCAATCGGCCGTATAATGAGAATTATTGATTAAATGGTAAAGTCTCGGATAATTGGATTAATGAAAAGGATGACGTGAGTATCATCATAAAACATGTAATGAGACATATGAGGTTAATAATGAATACTTGGCTTAATGATATAGCTAGTGAATCATTATGGAACACATTTGGCCTTAGTTGAATACACGTATCACATGATGAGGTGTATAACGCGATTACCAAACCAATTGGCCTTATTATGAGAATGATCATGTGACGATAAACGTATGAAGTATACGAGTAATGAATACTCTTGTAGAAATGATTGACGATGATGTCAATGATGATAAATGGATGAGTGGGCACTTGTATGATTATATATGTGATGCTTAGCCATATGTGTGATGTATGATTGATGATGATGATGACATTCATTGTGGGAAATGAATGAATGTGATGTATGTTACTGTGATCACACATATGGGCTGGATATGATGATATACCGAGCACCGGGTAGCTCCCCGTGACTCGAAGGAAGGCCGCCTATTGCCGCCCATTGGTGAAAAGGCCATAAACCGTGCACGGGGAAAATGAAGTCGGTGACTCCGCCGGTGGTTGTGTGTGTCCACAAAGGAGAGCCCACTCTAGGTATCTTGCCTTCCAACTGGACTATGTGTCCTTGGTTAGATGAGTTTCCCTGGCAAGCGGAGCAGGTCCCGTGTGCCACTACTTTCCAAATGGTGAGTCCCCGGGAAGTAGTTGGGCTACTAATGGTCATCACCCACTAGGGTATCGCCTGGTGTAGTTTCTCTAGAGTGTCGATGTGGTTTGTATGAGGTGTTCTCCTCGTTAACTATTCGGGGTGTTGTCCCCGGGAAACTGACCGTCGCGTGGGTTATCTTCGAATGACCTACTTGGAGAACTAAGTCCCTAAACCACACCCCACCTGGAGGAGACATGGACAAGAGCTTGGGATCCTTCGGGACTCGCTGGATTCTCTGTTCTAGGCCTGGTCAGACCGCGGGGTGAAACTGAGGCACTATACTGGAGATATGATACGGATTGTTGTGTTGTGGATGTGAATTGTTTATATTATCATTATTATTGTATTGTATCATATCTTGTATGGCATGGTTGATTATCTGTTGCCTCGAGCGAGTGTGCCTCTAGTAAGAACAGTGATATAGACACTATCGTAAAGGATCATAATATACACAGGAAAGCGTGGGCCAATCATAATGTATTAACATATAAAGTGAAAAGCATTGATAGCTAATGGCCATAGAAACCTGGTATACAAGTGTGAGTACGTGGCTTGGTTGTGAGAACGAAGTAGAGATAAGGCCTTGTAGGTGGCCAAGTATTGAATTCATAACGTACTATAACTAAAGAGAAAATGATAGATACTTGGCCAACTGTCACAACATACGGTATAGGTACCGGATAGAATAGTATAGACATGAGTTACACTTGAGAACGTATTAAGTAGGTTTATATCCTCGATTCCCTAGTAATGTGAGAATTGGCTCAGGGTATTCCATGGGAGGTCTACAGATGGGATAGGTTGATTGGATAGTCAGCTTCCTGGTGACTAGGATGGGATTCCTAGTGGGTTTTGCACACATGGGTGTGTGAGTTGCATTGCACTGCATGGTTTTCAAACTACTGCATTAACGTAAAACAATTATTTTCTATATAAAACTTATATAGTTCCCACTGAGCCCGGATTTGGCTCACCCCGTCTTCTAAACAGTTTTGCAGGTCAAGCATCGGGGATTGGCGCGTGGTTTACGAGTCTAGTAGTCTCTGATGTCCTATATCTTTTATAGTCCTTGAACTAAGGACTCGGTTGTATATAATCTTTGGTTGTATTAAACTCTTTCTATTTATGTATGGACTTTACAATTATTTGGATAATGGACTATGGATATGTATAAACGGTTTTTATATATATGTGGAGTTGGTGATGATTGTGTTTGTGTGAATGCACTTTGTAAACCTTACAGGTTTGGTTTTTATTTAAGTAAACTCCACATACCGAGCATTTGTAAAACTGGACATTTTATTGTGGAAAAGTTTTTAAAAGTCATGAATTTTATATTTTAAACCCGCCGTCGCGCACGGCATCCTTGATTAACCGGGTCCCGGAGGTGAAAATCTCAGAACGGGATTCGGGGCGTCACAATACATCATGGACGAAAACTCAATATGACGAGGAACTAAGGAGTTACGCTTCCTCCAAGTTAACCAAAAATTATGAAGTCGGGTAAATTGAAAACTTGCAATCTACATCCTGATTTTGACTCGAGCCACCCGAAATGACTTATGGCTATTCTAACATGCTTAAATATATTAATATAGCTCGTTGGAAGTCTTTGAGCCATTCCTATCCTTTTGGAGCAAAATATGGCTATCCGAAGTCCACATTTGCCTTACACGCGACTTGTATCGCAATTTTCAATAAATAGAGACACGGGGTGTCACAGGCTCATCTAGTTTTCTAACAATTTTATAGGATAGGCTTTGGGGATTAAAGTGCAGTGTATCCATTTAGAAGCCTCTGATATGCATAGAACCTCCGTGTCCTTAGACAAAGGACCGTGTGTATAATCTTTTGGTTTCCTTTTATTGTAAATGGACTTTATATATATGTGGAGTTGGATGAGATTGTATTTGTGTAAATATACTTTGTAAATCTCACAGGTTTGGTTTCTATTTAAAGGAACTCCACATGCCAGAATTTTGTTAAACGGGAATATTAATGGGACATTTTATTTAAGAAAAGTTTTTAAAAGTTATGAATTTATATTTTAAACCCTCCGTTGCGCATGGCACATGTGATTAACTGGGTCCTAGAGGTAAAAACCTTAGAACGGGATTCGAGGCATCACAGTTTCCCTGGCTAGCGGAGCAGGTCCCATGTACCACTACTTACCCAAATGGCGAGTCCTCGAAAAATAGTCGGGCTACTAACAGACATCACCCTAATAGGGTGTCTCTTGGTGTAGTTCCTATCAGGTGTCGTTGGAGGCTTGTATGGGTGTTCTCTTCGTTAATTATTCGAAATTTATTCCTCAGAAAATGTCATGCATGGTTATTTTTAGATGAGTTGCTTGGAGAACTAAGTCCCTGAGCCACCACCACCCCACCTGGAGGAGACATGGACAAGAACCTCGGATCCTTCAGGACTCGTTGGATTCGTTGTTCTGGGCCTGGTCAGACCGCGGGGTGAAACCGATGCATTATGCAAGAGATATGATACGGATCGATGTGTTGTGGATGTGTATTATTTATGTTATCCTTATTATTGTATCATATCTTATTTTGTATGGTATTATTGATTACATATATTGCCTTGGATGAGTGTACCTTTAGTAAGAACAACAGAGACAACAACATACATAATATAATATACTTAAGAAGGCGTTGGCTTTTCATAATGTACTAATGTGTAAAGTGGAAAATAAGATTAGTTATTGGCCTTAAGGATATAGTATATGAGCATAAGAACATGTGGGATTCACGAGATTAGATGGCTTGATCATAATGAATGTAGGTGCAAATAATCAAAGTAGCAATCATAGTTAACGAATAGCTAATCGAGGATAACTATAGTATTATGGTTTAAAAGGACGGTAGGAGCTAAAGCCTATTAGTCGACCAAGCATGAACCATCATAATGAACTAACTCCAAAAAGGAACATTGAATGCTTGGCTCTTAAGATACCATCTCTCGGTATAAGCGTGGGTAGCGCATGATTGTGTTGTATAAGACTTTAGAACCATTATTCCATAAGCATGGCAAACCTTAGGAAACTAGGGATTGTTGTGTAATGGCTTGGACTAACGGTCCTCGTGAGTTATGGAAAACCCGTGAAGGGTTTCTTTATCGAAACGTTTAGGAATAGGATCGGTTAATCGGGTAATTAGCTTTCGGTGTTAGTAAATTAGGGCAGTAATCATGCATCGCATACACTAATTTACGCACTAATCATTGAATCCTATGATTTATGCAGTTCAATAAAATCGACAGATGACATACCTTAATCGAGATTTGATGTCAATGAAACGAACAGGATGGATCTGATCCTTCTGTTGTTGTCGTCCTTAGCGTAGAAAACACGACGCCTCTACGGTATGCACACACGAACGAGATGATATCTTGCTTGGTGTACTAGCGCCCTCTAGGGTTCTCTCTGCTATTTCGAATTTTCTTGCCTCTCTCAATTTCGTTGACGGCCAAGAAGAACAAAGGTTCCCTTTTATAAGGGAACCCTAGTGAGAACCCTAAGCAACAAACGAACTGGGCCCAAGTCCAACTTGGCCCGTTTTAATTCGTTTTGATCCAACTCATTTTGGTGTGCGACCCTGTAGGTTTTACACTCTTTGGCCGTATAATTAAAACCCGTTTTATTATACGAACAGTAAGCGGTTTCTAGTAAAACATTACTATTATCCAAAGGGTATAAAGGTCAAAAACGACACAACCTTAAATTGATATTTCACACATTAACTCCTTTTGTCAATCGATATCTAGATTGAACACAAGACTAGGCAAGTGTCATTCTTGTATAGTTCAATCTTTATTTCTTGATCTCTAAGTATAATTAATCCAAAACAAATGACATCTCATTTGTGCATGGCCATGCAAATATTAATTACACTTATCAAGGGGCCCAACGATATCTCTCTCAATATATGAGAGTGACAAATCCCATCTTGATCAACCACATACCTCTACATAGTTCATAGTATGCTCGGTCATCATCTTTATAATTACTCGGTCAAGAGCAACGTTTGATAATGCCTGACATGCTAATCCCTATGTTGGTAACCATGGCGATCTCAGGTCTGAGGATAATACGATATCACAAATGGGGAACATCACTGATGACATTATATAACACTCCTCGCAGTGTCCCCAAAGCGGGTCAGTCCAATACTTTGTTCCCTAACAAGTATCAGTATGTTCAGCTTGATATCTCCATATCCATGACTTGTGGAACATAGTCATCAGCTGACCCATACTCTAATCATTATATCAATGTGATCCTAGGTTATTGATACATGATTAGGGGCATCTAAACAATATTATTATTACATTACTAGCATCCCACAATCTAGTCACGTACTTGATGAACTAGTATTAATAAATATTATTTACAAGAGATTATAAAGTAAAATAAATAAACTTTATTAATAACAATAAGCATAAGATATCCAAGTACAAATCATAATCTATGAATAGTCCTAGGACATATCTCTTTCATTCGGTGGCTAGGATAAAAATCCTAATGAGGTTCGATATGTACTTAGGTGTGAACTGCATTGCATGGCATGGTTTTCAAACTATGGTATATAAAGTAAAGTACTTATTTTATAATAAAACCTGTATAGTTCCCAATGAGCCCGAATTTGGCTCATTTTGTTTTCTAAACAATTTTTCAGGCCAAGCATTGGGGATTGGCATGTGGTCTACATGTCTAGTAGCCTCTGATTTCCATAGACTGTTTTTTGGATCCTATATGAAAAGGACCTTGTTGTATAAAATGATTGATTTTGTTATTTTGTAAAAGATTTTTTGTATAAGCTTTGATATTAGTTTTGATTTATAAACCATCTTTAATGTAAACTTGTTAAGTTGATTTCTATATATGGAGTGGTTTTAATGTGGAATGTTTGTGTTGATACTTGTATGTATATGGTTTTGAGTTTTACAGGGCGATTTACTATCCGAATAAACTTCACATGCCAAAATTTTATAAAAAGGAATTTGTTTCAAATCAGGTTTTATTCAAGAAAAGTTTTTTGAAAGTTATGTTTGTATGTATTTAAACCCTCCGTCACGCACAGCATCAGTGATTATTTGGGTCCCGGAGGTGAAAATCTCATAACGGGATTTGGGGCATCACAGAGTGTGCCAAGTTGAGGATACTTTATGTATTTTGCCGTGGATACTACATTTAGAGTGAAATTGTTCTTGTGAGAACAAGCTAACATATTATAGCATTTTCATGTGGTATCCATGTAGTTTTTGAGAATCGTTCCTCTTGTTGGTGATTTTATATTAGATTCTCTTCGCGTGTAGTCGTGGCTTCTTTTTACGAAAGGGAGACCAACGGAGAATCAGAGACTCGTGCTTTCTTTTATTGCATGCTCCATTTACTAGAATTTTGAGGATGAAATTGTTTAAGGTGGGCTGATTGTAATACCCTGTTCATACATTTCACACGGTGATCTTCATTTGTTCGCTCATTTCACCTCGAGTGGTGAAATCTTGATTCGTGGAGTTTCATAGCATTCTAGCATCTTCTATCAGTTATATTAGTGTACTTACACTAATGTGAGTAATCATTCTGTGATTCAAGTGGTCTGAATCGACATGGGCTTGTAAACCACATGTTTCGGTTTCACGTGATTCATTGATTTTATCTAACTTCGAGCAGTCGTAACTTTCTTGTTTCTTATCCGAACGGGTTCTCATTTATGCCATTTTCTAGGTTTTGTGCTATTCTACAACTTTTGTGTTTTTATCGAAAACTAATTCATACTCCTTGTTGGTTAAAACATCATGCGAAGTAAACCGGTTAGCGAAATCTGATTGTTTAGTAGCGCTTCAGCACAACGCTATCTTCGGTGAATTTATGGGAATTATCCATCTACAATTTGAGGAATTCTTCTAGGAAGTTTTAAATCTTTGAATTACCTTTCTGTGGACATAAAGATCACCTCAATCAAAGTCCCGAGCAGAAAATTATGACCGATTTATGAAAAGTGTGGCAGAGCCAAGTTTACACCCAGACCGGTCTAGAGTTTTGGCATACCGGCCCCCCTTTGAGAAATCTGTGCTTTGTGTTGCACGGACCGGTCTAGCATTTTGGCAGACCGATCTGCTAGTTCAGCTGGGCATCGACCTTACTTTCTTTTAAGTTAGTTTCACTCATTTTTTACCCAAACTTCGAACCAAACACCGCACACCCCCATGGAGGGTTCTAGAGAGCTCTAGAGAGAGTAAGAGAGAGATTTTTACATATCTAACTTTCCACGCCAAAGATTTGGGTTCCAAACCCTCCAAATCTCTATCTCTTCCACTATTCATCATCTTTTACCTCATTCTTCCTTTATGGTTGCTTGGGCTCAAGCTAGGGTTCCGCGATTTGGTGTTTTCGCTTCATCAATTTCAAAATTTGGCTTCTCTAAGGTGGGAACGCTAATATTTAACTTATCATTCAAACAATTTCTTGTTGCATTAGAGATTTCAACTATAAATTGGGGATTTCTTTAAATACCCTAGGTTGTTTGCATTTCACATAGATTAGGCTAGACTAAGTTACAATTAGTGATCAATATGGATGGGTTATCATTCTAATTTCATGATTTTGGGGTGGAGATAAAAAGCATGTACTTCATATTTCGCCCATTTGATTTTAGAAATCAATGCATGTGATTTGAAAAAGTGATTTTGATAATGATATATAAAAAAACAAGTGTTTTTGATAAAGCAAATGGCTTTTCGGAAACTAATTCGATTTGTAATCAGATATCCAGTAGGCCTCGAGATTTGTTCATCAATAGTGTACCACGGTTTAATGATCTAAACCAACACTGAAAAATCTGGTACTCTCATATCAAGTGTTTACATATATACCACGATTTATAGATTAAACCATATACAAATGCTTGTTAATTCCTTCGTAAAATGAGACTGATAAAACTAGGATTTTGCAAAATTAACATATAAATATATACATATATATATAGTAAAATGGCTGCAGCTTGTTCCACGCCTTAGGTTTTTGAAAACGGGTTTGAAATATGAATTCTAGAATGATTTCGAGATAGCAACAATTTAATCTCGCACATAATCAATTATAATCGAAGAAATCGAAGACAGATAAGTAAGTAAAATTGGATTGAGTTAAAAAATACATAAGAGCTTTTAAAATATGGGAATACTATTTTATGATACTATTTTCGAAGTTCCAGAAGTAACCGATGATTAGAAATGAGACAGTGTAGATCTTTTTATAACCGAAAAAGACTGCAGGGGATTGTCCACAAGACACTAGGGATAAGTGTCTTGTGGATAGACGAATGAACAAAAGTGTAATACCCCGTGTTCCTTTTTCCACGTTGACCTTCTCTTAAGCCCAGTTTGTTAGAGTGATATACTAAAAGCCATAATTTTCTTGTTGGTTTGGATATATTATAAACTTGGTTTTTCTATTTTAATGAGAATCTTTATGGACAATGGTTGCATTATATTATTTATTTAAATATTGTGCATGTGTGTGTCTTTTATTCCATATAGTAGATAATTTGGTGTGTAGAGTATACCTTACACACAGAAGATCATATCATCGGTTCTTGTGGAATATAAGTTTAATGGTTCACATTCTTAGATGGAATTGGACACCCATCGGTAGGAATGTAGCACACAAGTTTTAGTAGTTTATCTTAACTACAGAAAATGGTATAGTTTTAACTCGTTGTGCTAATACACTTTGTGTGTATTGAATAGAACCAGTATGGGTTAATTGTTTTTATACTGACTATATAAAACAATTTAAAATCTCATGGTTATTATGATTACTTATGCTCTTAATCTTGAAATAATTAATAGACATATATATGTAGTGTTTTTTGTTTTGGCTCATTAAGAGTGAGATTCGTTTATGGATCAATAATCTTCGTGAATTGGATGACGATACTATATGTATAATGAATATTAATTATTGACGGAATCCACGTCCCGGTATAGGGATTGATGATAGCCCCTTGAGAAACTTATAAGTTTTGATCATGTCAAGCCCTGCAGGTGGATTATGTTAATCCGACATGTCAAATAAGTTAAGTGATAGGCTCAAGGATTAAGAAGTCATTTAAATATAATTGTCAGTAATTTAATTTAAATGACGGTTATCTATAATCTTAACGTGGGGAGAATAATAAGTATTTAATAATAAGGAGCTCGAAATATAATTTTGAGATAAGGATGGGAGTGCAATTATAATTCTTTAGTGGTGTGAATTATAATTTATGGAAGGAAATAATTCATAGTGGAATTAGGATTCTAATTTTCCATAGGAAGCCCAAACACTTATTTCTCCTTAAGGTTCCTATCGTAACCATATATATACGACGGCCTTGTCTCTTCGCATTATAACAATAATTCTCATGAGTTAGGGTTTGTTCTATTGAGAGAGGAGAAAATTTTGGTGATACCGTACCCCACACTCGGTACAAGATTTGATGGCGGAAGGAATACGATAGAAGATCTTTAGGTTCTCGATACTGCTATCGTAAATTAATCGTAACTTTTGATCGCACCGTTGGATCGGGCTGATTTTTGGATATGTCGTTCAGAACGCAAAGCTACTTTTATCACGCGATAAGTCAGGAGGACTAGAAGTCATTTCGGTGGCAAAAACAATCCATTTTCGCATCCCAGCGAGAATTAAAAAATCTGACCAAATCGCAATCTGATGCTTTCAAACCCTAGTCTCCTCATATGGATCCTCTACATGATCCACAAAAGTGAAATCCCTTTATTTTTATAGGGTTTTAGCAAAAGTTTTTTGTTCAATCTATACACAATATCAAATGATCTTGTATTTATATCAGTAAGCGAAGTGGCGACATAGTTGTGGTAGATTCCTAACGCGCTCGAAAATCAGGTTTTCATTAGTTATTTCCAGAAAGCAGTAGAATATCAGTAAAAGCATCCAAGTTTTCCAACATAGAATAAACATATAAGACCACTAGAGACCGAAAGGGCGGAATGGGTGCTTAACACCTTCCCAAACCGTAATATAGTTCCCGAACCCTATAGAATCCTGGTTTCGTAGACAAACGTGTAAAGAAAGGCTTATCTGTAGCCTTCCCTCTTACACAATCATTTTGTCCGTTTTCTCGTAAAACGTACTGGCGACTCTGAACGAACCCTCTTGCATCTAAAAATAGGATAGAGGGACTCCCGATATGAATTATCAACACATAGAAGCAAATGAAACAACGGTATCCTTTCCGATGTTTCAGACACCCACCAACGGGAACGAGAACCCGGGGGTCGCATTTGCGGATTCTCACAGTGAGTTAGTATGTTCAATATTTGCACAATGTACATAAACACAAGTAGTGCCTCGTCGTAGTGAGAGGGTTGTTCGTTAACCTGGTCATTTTATGTTCTTGGGAGAGTCTTATGACAAGGTCCCTGATGAATAAGAAACGAACCATTTTTAACTACAATGAAGTACTTCAAGATAAAGATAAAAAAAATGGCAAAGGGTTATGAAATCTGAAAATGGAGTCCATGTACTTTAACAAAGTCCGGGATCTTGTAAAACCACCCGAAGGGATAAAACCTATCAGATACAAGTGGGTATATAAGATATAGAGAGGATTAAACGAGCTTAAATCAAGGCTTGTTGCTAAAAAGTTTCACTCAGAAAGAAGGGGATCGATTATGATGAAACATTTTTGCCGGTAGCCATGCCAAAGTCTATTTGGATTCTCTTATCCATTGCAGCTCATCTTGATTACAAGATTTGGCAAGTGGATGTCAAGACAGGTTTCCTTAATGGAAGTCTTGATAAAAGCATCTATATGATGCAACCAGAAGGATTCATAGCAAAGGGCTAAGAGCACATGTTGTGCAAGCTCAAGAAGCCCATTTATGGGTTTAAGCAAGTGGCTAGATCTTGGAACATCTGTTTTGACCATTAAATCAAATCTTTTTGGTTTTGATCAATGTTTGGATGAGTCTTGCGTGTACAAAAGGTGCAGCCGAAGCACGGTGATATTCTAGGTATTGTATATGGATAATATCTTACTTATTGGAAGCGATATGTGAATATTATCTTCAGTGAGGGTATGGTTAACAAGTCAGATCAATATGAAGGGCTTAGGAAAAGCCAATCACATCCTTCGTATTAAGCTTATGTGAGATTGAAAAAATAGGATGTTGGGCTTATCCAAAGTACTTACGTCGATACAATTCTTGCCAGAGTTAATATACAAGATTCCAAGAAAGGGTTTTTCCTTTTTTAGGTATGGAATCACTTTATCCAAGATCAATGTCATAAGACACATGATGAGATAGAGAGGATGAAGGGAATTCCTTATGCTTCGGCAGTGGGAAGCCTCATGTATGCTATATTGTGTACTAGACTAGACATTTGCTTTACCATTGGTATAGTTAGTAGATATCAGTCTAATCCAGGAAAAGAACACTGGACTGCGGTAAAACATATACTTAAGTACCTTAAAAGGACTCAAAATTTTATGTTGGTTTACCAGGTAAACAATCTAGTACCTGTTGGATACACATACAAGGATTTTTAGTCAGAAGTTAGGATTCCAGAAAGTCAACTTCAAGTTATGTGTTTACTCTAAGAGGTAGAGTCATTGGTTGGAGGATTATCAAGCAATCAGGCATTGCTGACTCCACCATTAAAGCTGAATATGTGGTTGCTTTAAAAGCAGCTGAGGCAGCGGTTTGGCTTAGGAACTTCCATATGAATCTAGATGTGGCACCTTCAGTGTTATAAGCTATTTCATTTTATTTTGATAATAGTGAAACGGTTGCGAACTCGAAAGAGCCGAGTATTCATAATAAGGGAAAACACATAAAGTGTTCACATTGAGGGAATGGGAGAGAGATGCATAGCTGCATGGCTTTGAGTCTAAGTGGGAGATTGTTAAACTGATATACTAAAAGCCATAATTTTCTTGTTGGTTTGGATATGTTGTAAACTTGGTTTTGCTATTTTAATGATAATTTGTATGGGCAATGGTTGCATTATATTATTTATTTAAATATTGATGGGGCTAAATACTAATTTAACACTTTTACCTCCAGTAAAATCCTATTTTTACCTCCAGTAAAATCCTATTCTTACCTCCAGTAAAATACCATTTTTACCTATGTGACCTAAGCGTACACATCATCTACATTCTAGAATACATGTGACCTAAGCATACACATCATCTACATTCTAGAATACATGTGACCTAAGCATACACATCATATACATTACACAAATTTACCTTTTTGCCCTTCATTTTTTACCTATAAATACCCCCTCATTCATTCATTCAAAACACACCAAAAAATATATCTTTTTTCTCTCCCAATATCCATCTCTCCTAAGAGATATAAAGCCATTGGCAATATAAATACAAGCCAATTTTCGAGGGTCTTATACTCTCTCTTTTCATACCCCAAAAAATACCAATCCTTATACGCTCTCTCTCCTACACAGTTTATTATTTATTCTGTTGAAATATTTGTAATCCTAATTCTATACTTATAAATAGAATTAAGGAAATTATAGAAAGAAAGCGTGAGATTGGTAGCTTGTATTATCATCCAAATTGATTGCCTTTGAGCTAATACAAAGCAAGCACACACAAAAGGAGGACGTCCTGCCGGATTAGCATAAGCGCTACCGGGGGAACCTACCTTAATAAAAAACGTCTCGTGTTCATCTTCATTTTTAATCAGTTTCTGCCGGTACTGTTCACAGTCACTGTTCACATATACGGTGGTACTATTCACATTCACTGTACACAATTACTGTTCACAGTCACTGTTCACAATTACTGTTCACATATATAGTAGTACTGTTCACAGGCACTGTTCACAACCACTGTTCGCGTATACGGTGGTACTGTTCACAACCACTGTTCACATATACAATGGTACTGTTCACAATCACTGTTCACGGTTACAATCCATTATTAAACCGCTAATTCACCATTATTCATTGATTGGTCCGTCGTTAATTATCTGTTCTAGATTTTGACACCATTAAATATTATGCATGTGTGTGTGTTTTTCCATATAGTAGATGATTTTGTGTGTAGAGTATAGCTTACACACAGAAGATCATATCATCGATTTTTGTGGAATATAAGTTTAATGGTTCACATTCTTAGATGGAATTGGACACCCATCGGTAGAATTGTAGAACAAGTTTTAGTGGTTTATCTTAACTACAGGAAATGGTATAGTTTTAACTCGTTGTGCTACTACACTTTGTGTGTATTGAATATGATCAGTATGGGCTAATTGTTTTTATACTGACTATATAAAATAATTTAAAATCCCATAGTTATTATGATTACTTATATTCTTAATCTTGAAATAATTAATAGATATATATATGTAATGTTTGTTGTTTTAACTCATTAAGAGTGAGATTCATTTATGGATCAATAATCTTCGTGAATTGGATGACGATACTATATGTATGATGAATACTAATTATTGACGGTATCCACGTCCCGATATACGAATTGATGATAGCCCCTTGAGAAGCTTATAAGTTTTGATCATGTCAAACCCTACAGGTGGATTATGTTAATCCGACATGTCAAATAAGTTAAGTGATAGACTCAAGGATTAAGAAGTCATTTAAATATAATTGTCAGTAATTTAATTTAAATGACGGTTATCTGTAATCTTAACGTGGAGAGAATAATAAGTATTTAATAATAAGGAGCTCGAAATATAATTTTGAGATAAGGACGGAAGTGCAATTATAATTCTTTAGTGGTGTGAATTATAATTTATGGAAGGAACTAATTCATATTGCAATTAGGATTGCAACTTTCCATAGGAAAGCCCAAACACTTATTTCTCCTTAAGGTCCCTATTGTAGCTTTAAATATACACCGGCCTTGTCTCTTCTCATTATAGCAATAATTCTCATGAGTTAGGGTTTGTTCTATTGAGAGAGGAAAAAATCCTGGTGATACTGTAGCCCACACTCGATGCAAGATTTGATAGCGAAAGGAATACGATAGAAGATCTTTAGGTTTTCGATACTGCTGTCGTAAATTAATCATAACTTTTGATTGTACCGTTGGATTGGGTTGACTTTTATATATGTCATTCGTAACGCAAAGTTACAATTACTTCATGAAAAATTAGGACAATCAGAAGTCTTTTAGATAGCAAAAACAATCAATTTTCGTAGTCCAGCGAGAATTGAAAAATCTGACCAGATCGCAATTTGATGCTTTCAAACCCTAGTCTCCTCATATAGATCCTCTACATGATCAACAAAGGTGAAATCCCTTTATTCTTATAGGGTTTTAGCAAAAGTTTTTTGTTCAATCTATACGCAATATCAAACGATCATGTATTTATGTCTCCATCACGGTTAAGGCTTAATCTCCGTTAGAGCGCAAGCATTGGGTTTTGAGCCCTTCGTAGCTGACCCAATAGTTCTAGCATGTCATATCACGCATATTAAGTTTGAAGGAGCAATCATTACGTTATTTAAGTGGTTCGGATTGAAGCCGAGGTGTAAATCGCATGTTTCTACTTTTCATGATTTGTCGATTTTTGGCTAATTTTGAGAGGCCATAACTACTTCATCCGATGTCCAAATGACTCCCTATTTTTTGTATCTTCTTCATTTCTTTCCCCTCTACAACTTTCGTGTTTGGGCTAAGTCAAGATTCAGCCTTTTCGAGGTCCATTTCGGGCTCAAAAAGTCATTTATTGCTGCAGTGACTTCCATGATTGATCATGGGTCAAGCCTGGCGAGTTTTTAAGTGTTTTAAACCCGATTTTCATCCATTTTACACCCACAACACCCCATTTTCGAGCCATAATGGATTCTTGAGGTTTCTTCATCCTCCTACAGGATTTGAGCTTCAAATCACCTTCTCCTTCACTATTCATCGTCTTCCACCTCCGTCTTCATCTGTTGGAGCTTAAAGGCAAGCTAGGGTTTTGGCAATACGATGTCTACACATTATCAACTCCTTAATCTAACTACTCTAAGGTGGGAACACTAGTACTAAACCCTTGATTTCAAATTATTGTTGTTGCATTAGAGTTTTTTACTCAAAATGGGTATTTTTCCTAAAAACCCTAGGTTTATGATGTGCATGTGGGTTGGTTTGATTAAAGGCTTAATTAGTGATGTAAATGGGTATATTATCACTTATATATCATGTAATATCACTTATTACCATGCTATGAGCCTTATTCTCCCACATACACATCATATTCACATTGTAGCTTAGAGTATGAGCTAGCCTTAAGGGGATTTCGGGCTTTATGTTTGGATTAAGGTTGGTTGTGGGTTATAAGAGGTAGATACATGTAAATATGCCATTAGTTGTAAGCACAAAATATTATCCTCGAATTTACATTAGAGACCCACTTAGATGGGAGCGATATACACTAATTCTTGAGAGTAGTGTTTTGTATAGACCTTTGTTAATGCTAATGAGGAAAATTTCACCTATATGTGTTCTAGAGATGCTATAATCACAATTTGGTGAAGCGTAGGTCCCCTTGGCCATAACCTAAGGAACAAGCTTGCCTTAGACGTGCCGATTAAGCGAGAATCATAATAACCAATGCATGGTTGGGTAGAGTAACTTGAGAACCGTAATGCGGATCACACAACCTCTATTATACATGCTTGACACATAATGAGTTGTGAGATACAGATAATGAATCATATTATGTGAATAATAAGTAGACAATGAACGTACGGATTATAAGCGTAATGACGACGCTTGTGTTAATAATGATAATTGATGGAAACTAAGTTCCAGAATCGTTTAATATTGCGTATAGACCGAACAAAATTTTTATGTAAAACCCTAGTATGGAATTGGATTTTACCTTCAAGATCTCTCTGGTTTGATCTCGTCTCAGCACGAACAGGGATTGGTGGAGACAAATCGAGAACACGGGCTCGATAGAACCTCAAGATCTTCTATCGTATTCCTTTCGCCGTGCAATCCTGTACCGAGTGTGGGCTGCGGTATCACCAAGATCTCCTCCTCTACTCTCTACGGCACAAACCCTAAATTCGTGAGAATTATTGTGTTGAGAGAAGAGGCAAGGCTGGCATATATAAAAGGCTACGATAGGGACCCTAAGGAGAAATAAGTGTTTGGGCTTACTATGGAAAACTAGAATCCTAATTCGATTAAGAATTGATTCCTTCCACAAATTATAATTCACACCACTAAAGAATTATAATTGCACTCCCGTCCTTATTTCAAAATTATATTTCGAGCTCCTTATTATTAAATACTTATTATTCTCCCCACGTTAAGATTACAGATAACCGTCATTTAAATTAAATTACTGACAATTATATTTAAATGACTTCTTAATCCTTGAGCCTACCACTTAACTTATTTGACATGTCGGATTAACATAATCCACCTGAAGGGTTTGACATGATCAAAACTTATAAGCTTCTCAAGGGGTTATCATCAATCCCTATACCGGGACGCGAATTCCGTCAATAATTAATATTCATCATACATATAGTGTCGCCATCCAATTCACGAAGATTATTGATCCATAAATGAATCTCACTTTTAATGAGTCAAAACAACAAACACTACATATATATATGTCTATTAATTATTTCAAGATTAAGAGCATAAGTAATCATAATAACCATGGGATTTTAAATTGTTTTATATAGTCAGTATAAAAACAATTAACCCAAACTGGTCCTGTTCAATACACATAAAGTGTACTAGCACAACGAGTTAAAACTACACCATTTCCTGTAGTCAAGATAAACTACTAAAACTTGTGCTACAATCCTACCGATGGTTGTCCAATTCCATCTAAGATCGTGAATCAATAAACTTATATTTCACAAGAACCGATGATATGATCCTTTGTGTGTAAGCTATACTCTACACACCAAATCATCTACTATATGGAATAAAAGACACACACATGCACAATATTTAAATAAATAATATCATGTAACCATTGCCCATAAAGATTCTCATTAAAATAGCAAAACCGAGTCTATATAACATACCAATAATAATAAAATCATGGCTTTTAGTATATCACTCTAACAATAATGTCGATTAATAAATAGTGGACAATTGGATATTGTATACACATTTATGATGATTGCCATATGTATGATGAATGATGATGTGATTAATGATACGATATTATTTTGTGATACGATCACATATTGGCTGGATATGATGGACCGAGATTGGGTAGCTCCCGCGTGACTCCGCCTGTGGTTGTGGTTGCCCACAAAGGAGAGCACACTATTTTTATCTTGCTTTTCCACAGGACTATGTGTTCTGGGTTTGATGAGTTTCCCTGATAAGCGGAGTAGGTCCCATGTGCCACTAATTACTCAATGGTGAGTTTCCCAGGAAGTAGTTCGGCTACTAATAGTCATTACCCTGCTAGGGTATCACCTGGTGTAGTTCTTTCCACAGTGTTGATGTGGTTTTATGAGGTGTTCTCTTCATTAACTATTCGAAGTGTCATTCCCGAAAAAATGTCTTGAAGGTTATCTCCAAATGACTTACTTAGAGAACAAAGTCCCTGACCCACTCCCCACTCGGAGAAGACATGGACAAGAACCTTGGAGCCTTTGGGATCTATTGCTTTGGGCCTAGACGACCGCGGGGAGAAACTGAGGCATTATACTAAAGATTGTGGTTGAATGTTATTGTCATTGTTGTATCACATATGTGTTGTTTGTTATATAATGCCTCGAACTTGATTTGTACGAAGTTATATGAATGGGGACACTGATCTAGCAGATAATAGTATACATAGGCGATGGCTTTTCATAATGTACTAATGAACAAGGGGGAAAGCTATAATGATCAATGACCCTAGGATGAAGATTTTGGGCGTGAGAGTAAGTGTGGTTTGCGAGACTTGATAGCCGGATCATAAAGAGCCTAAAGCACTAATAATTGAAGTGGAAATTATAGCTAATGAAATTTCTCTATAAATAGGACCATTGGGGTCTCATTTAGGGCATCAACACTCAATAGAGTTTTTAGATAGGAGAAACTATGTCGAGATCATTAGGGGATCATTTAGAGAGAGAAAATTCTTAAGAGAAAATTCTAGAAAGAGAAAGTCAGAGAGAGAAAATCCTAGAGAGAAAGTTTGAGAGAGAGAAATGAGTAAGCAAGTAGTGTTCGTTCTTCTTCAAGTGCTTCAGGTACGTCTTTCTATAATCCTCTTAAATTTAAATACTGCATTTTAATACGAGTTTTAATAAAGTTAGATAACTTGCAAAGAAGTTCACTGCTTTCAAAACTAGTCTTTTCTAAGTTTTACAAGAAAATTAAAATCCGTTTTGACACATTTTCAAAACAAAACAAAATACAAAAACAGTTTCCAAATAAATGGAACTACGAGACTCTGATTTAATTCTACGAATGAATACGTAGGCGCTCGCAAAGCTCGAGTCTGATTTCAAAACATTGTTTTAAACTAAATTTATTCGAAAGGACTATTCTGAAAGCAATCCAAACTACTTGCATGATATCTAAAATAGGAATTAAATACAAGATCCATTAAGAGACCTGTGAGAATCCGGACCCATACCCCGAGAAGGAGAAAAGAGTCCTCGTTCTCGGTTTCATTTGAAAACGTGTTTTGTAGAGTCGCTAGTTTGTTTTACAAGAAAACAAACAAAAGATCATACGAAGGATAATTCGAAAATGAACTATCTTTCATACGTTTGAAACCAGAGATTTATTTTGAAAATTGACTTTGCTAGGGTTCGGGAACTACGTTACGAATTAGGAAGGTGTTAGGCACCCAATTCGCCCTTTCGGTCTCTTAATGGATCATGCATCTAATTCCTATTTTAGATATCTTGCAAGTAGTTCGAATTGTTTTCAGAATAATCCTTTCCGGATAAATTTAGTTTAAAACAATATTTTTGAAATCAGACTCGAGCTTTGCGAGCGCCTACGTATTCATTCGTAGAATGAAATCAGAGTCTCGTAGTTCCTTTCGTTTGGAAACTGTTTTTGTATTTTTGTTTTTGTTTTGAAAACGTGTCAAAACGGATTTTTGATTTCTTGTAAAAGTTAGAAAGGATTTGTTTTGAAAGCAATGAACTTCTTTGCAAGTTATCTAATTTTCTGTATTAAAAGTGAAATTAAATGCAGTATTTGAAATTAAGGATTTGGTAGAAAGTTATACCTGCTGCGCTTGAAGAAGATAGGAGGACTTTGCCTTGACTTCCTTCCCTCTCTAGAGCTTTCTCTCTCTAAAGCTTTCTCTCACTAGCCTTCTCTCTCAGAATTTCTCTAAAAATGACTTTCTAGAGACTTTGACAAAGCTCCTACTTACCAAAAATACTATTCAATGTTGATGATCCCAAAATGGGATCCCAAGGGTCCTATTTATAGCAACATTTGCGCCAAAAACGCTCCAAAAGAGGCCAACCGCAGGGGTAGCCGCATGGGGTGCGGCTGGGGCATGCGACAGGGGTGTGCCAGCCGTACGGCTGGCAGGTAGCCGTACGGTTGGGCGTGCGGCTAGGGGGTGCGGTTAGGAGGTGCCAACCGTACGGTTGGCAGGTAGCCGTATGGTTGGGCGTGCGGCTAGGGGGTGCGGTTAGGAGGTGCCAACCGTACGGTTTGGCAGGTAACCGTACGGTTGGGCGTGCGACAGGGGGGTGCGGCTGGCTCATAAAAAATGCGCAGGAGCGAAGAGGCAACAAGGGTTATCTTAGACTCCCAACGCGTCCAAAATTGGAGTCTTTCCTATCAGTCCTTCTGTATGTATGATGATTCATGATTAAATGCAGGATGCTTAAAGAAAATCAGTATTCGCACGAGAGTCGTGGATTGGGGTGTTCACAGACCCTCTCGTCCCGGGATTCTTGTCCCCAAGAATACTGGGATGATAAGAAGACAACGATTCACGACTCTCGGGTGAATCAGAGTATACCCTTTCTGGCATGCGGATTCTTTTGTGCTTCAGGTGATGCAACCCAAAAATTGCCCCTTTCCTTTTGGCCGGGCGACACGACACATCAACCTTTTCTTCCATCTACCCTCAATGATACATTACCCTCAGTGGCACACCACCCTCAGTGTGTAGGACTACACGAGGGGGGCTTGGCATTTTACCGAATCCAAATGATCGTGGTGGAAAATGAGTGTCTTTGAAGTTTTCCCATTTCTTAGGGAGAAGTGAGAGAATATTCTTGGTCTTGTGGTGTATCCCTTCGTGGGGTGTGGTACTAAGAGAAATTTCCATCTTTGGAAATGTTAATCAGATTCCCTTCGTGGGGAATGTGTGAGGAATTCTAATTTTTTTAAAAAAAGATTCCCATCGCGGGGAATGCGAAGACAAAGTTATTCCCTTCGTGGGGAATGCGCGGTAAAGGTTATTTCCCTTCGTGGGGAAAGGGGATCGGAGAAAATTCCCATCGTGGGGAATGCGAAGAATTCCTATCTTTTCAGGAATTCGAAAAATTCCCTTCTTGGGGAACACGTGGAGTCGTTATTTCCCTTCTTGGGGAAAGGGGTTTCGGAAAAATTCCCATCGTGGGGAATGCGAAGAATTCCTATCTTTTCAGGAATTCAAAAAATTCCCTTCTTGGGGAACACGTGGAGTCGTTATTTCCCTTCTTGGGGAAAGGGGTTTCGGAAAAATTCCCATCGTGGGGAATGCGAAGAATTCCTATCTTTTCAGGAATTCGAAAAATTCCTTCTTGGGGAACACGTGGAGTCGTTATTTCCCTTCTTGGGGAAAGGGTTTCGGAAAAATTCCCATCGTGGAGAATGCGAAGAATTCCTATCTTTTCAGGAATTCGAAAAATTCCCTTCTTGGGGAACACGTGGAGTCGTTATTTCCCTTCTTGGGGAAAAGGGGTTTTGGAAAAATTCCCATCGTGGGGAATGCGAAGAATTCCTATCTTTTCAGAAATTCGAAAAATTCCCTTCTTGGGGAGCACGTGGAGTCGCTATTTCCCTTCTTGGGGAAAGGGGTTTCGGAGAAATTCCCATCGTGGGGAATGCGAAGAATTCCTATCTTTTCAGGAATTCGAAAAAATTCCTTTCTTCTGCCTTGTTGCCATGATTCTATTACTTAGACACTGCCTTGTTTGATTTTCCGAAAAAAGATATGTTAGAGAGAATTGCTTGCGAGGGGAAGTGCTTTTCGTTCCTTTCCTTTCTACCCTCAGCTTTGACCTTTATTGGGAATCAGACTTCTGAATCAACTTTTTTGTAGCAACTTTCGGACCGCTGTGCATGGATTTTTGGGATTTGGCATCTCTCTACCCTCAGTTTTCTTCTCTTTGGTCCTGGGGATGAAAATTCGTCTGGGATTCTCAATAGCCTTCAAGCTACCCTCTGATTTTTTCACAGGGAAGATGCTGGTTCTGTATCGTTTTCTGTTTTTCGATACCCTTATTGCTCCCTCTTTTGATTATCCGGCCTTATATTTTTTGGGCTTTCGGATTTTCCTTGCTTTTTCTTTCGCGGATTTTTCCAAAACAGGAGCCTTACTCACCTAAGATGTAGCCCTCCGCCTTTTGGCACAGCTGTCACTCTTAGTGTGGCTCTCCCTGTCGATTTTCGTCATTTCTGTTTATCTTACTTTTCCCTCTCTTGGACCAACGGGATTTTCCCTTTTCTACTTTTTCAATTTTTTCTGGTACCCGATTCTTCTTTTACACCTTCCCTGTTTATTAATCAGATTCGAGCCTTCCGGACAATGGATCCATCCTATTGAATTTCGGTTCCTTCGGGCATTGATTAGTCATCTCGTGCGTGTGTGTGAGTCTTGGTCCTCTTGTGTCTTGGGAAGAGTTGATTCAGAGTCTATCCCCACCCCCCGTGTTTTTTTTTTTTTTTTTTTTTTTTTTTTTTTTTTTTTAACTGGTCAAAATTGAGGGTAGCCGCATGGGGTAGCCGCACGAGGCAGCCGCAGGGTTTGACCCCCCAGCCGTACGGCTGGCAGCCAACCGCACGGTTGGGGGCTAGCCGTACGGTTGGCTAGCCTGCGGCTGGCCCCTATGATCTATAAATAGTGGCCCGTTCAAAGCATTTTCGTCACTTCTTCTTGCGATCGTTCTCTCTAGCATATAAATATCTGATTTTTCAAAAACATTTAGTGAGTATTTGAGACGAGTGTGAGCGATGGCATTTGCGAGACTACTGTCAATCGTCGTGTACATGATGATGGGAGGCCCACCAGAGGGAGGGGAGGTGCCGGAGCTACTCCCGGGGGACGAGGTGGAGTCGATCACCGCGATGATGGATGGGCGTCTGATCTGCGCGCCACATCATGACGACTGGGAGGGTGTGGCCTGGGAGGGGCCACTGGGGGCAGATGGATCGCTACAGCGGGCGATGTACCGGGATATACCCTTGATCTCGCCGGGAGAGGGGCGAGAGTGGCTGTTGATGGAGCCTGCGGCACACGAGATCCGCCGCCGGACTAGGGTATGCTCTAATATTAGTATTTCAAATTATGTGATTTGTTTGAAAAAGATGCAAATGAAGAGATATGCATGAGATGTGATAAATTTAATAATTACTCGCCATAATAGATATATACTCAACATTATTTATTTTTAAAAAAAGTTTGTTAGTGAGCCTTATTAAAATCCGTGATGTAACAGAGGATCGGACGTTGCCGTGGCATCACGCGTGCTGTGCCTGAGCTTCGAGATCAGCTTCCGCCGCTGGTGAGAGCATACTTGAGTGCGACCCCATTCGGACGATTTATCGAGGTGCTGCCAGGCGGAGAGTTCCAGCGATCAGTGAGCCTTCCGACGGTGTTAGGGGAGAGATGGTGGGACACGACGCACACATTCCACTGGAGTTGGGGGGAGATGACGTTGACACCGGAGGATGTGTTCGTGCTGACAGGGCTGCCTTTCGGGGGGGAGGCTCTGTTACCTAACCCCCGCGTACGCATTACTCTAGATGGTTTGGGAGCGGCACTAGGATGGAGGCCTAGCAGGATTGTGGCGGATGGGATACCCCACACGGCGATGGTGCAGCATATCGAGGCCGAGAGTGGGAGGTTTGGCGATGGTCCGATGACACGCCAGGAGGTGCGGCAGCTATCCCGATGCTTTCTGCTGCTCATGCTGCATGACTTCTTCTATGCGCGGGGCGGCGGCAACCTACGGTTATGGTGGCTGCCTTATCTGCGGTTCTTCGACCAGTTGTACACTTTTGCCTGGGGAGGATACGTATTGGCGGTGCTGTATGAGTCGATGGACCTAGTGTGCCGTCACATGGAGCTGAACCATCGCGGACTGGTCACGCTTTGGGAGGTAAGTAATAATTTAAACTCTCACTGTATTTGGAAAAAACTCGTGATTTATTAAAAGAATGCCGGTTCTATAATTTTAACTAGTATGATGATTTGTGACAGATGTGGTTTATTGCGCATACCCACCAGGGTATTGGTCAGATCCATCTGCACCCGACTTTCGCAGATGAGTTCCCGCTTTTTCGACGATACTACAGCGGGAACATAGTTGGGGTGTATCGATATCTGACCCCGGACGTCAGTGCAGGCGACGTTTCTGGGCTACAGCTTGACCAGGTATGAAATTAAATTAATGAAATTTAAATTATTTCTGAAAAAGAACAGTTAAGTTATTCTTGGTGTATGTTCAACGTGGCAGGTTCAGTGGAGTCCGTGGCCTGCATATGTGACGCGTGGGGGTATGTGGATGCGTTGGCTGCGGCGCGATCGAGGCGTTTATTCGTGCATGAGTATGGCGCGGCGTTCTACCTGGGGGAGCGCGTGGTGCGGCAGCATACTCCTGGGTTGGGATTCCGGGTTCCGGCATGGCCCCCAGTGGCGATGAGGCGGCCGGTCATGCTGACTGCGGAGGAGAGAGCTCTGTTCCTGGGAGGCGTACCGATGGAGGGTCTGTTGGTGGAGGGGGAGTACGGGACGTTTGCGCACCGGTACCTGATGAGGGAGATGAAGGGGGTGTGAGGCAGGGTGATATATGCGAGGTATGCGGCCCTCGGGGGAGACCCGATGTATATCCGGGGGCAGCTGTACATCTCGCAGCGGGTCCCACAGCAGCCCGCACCGGCGCTGAACCGGAGGGCCAAGGGGATTGCGGATTCAGATGATGAGGATCCGCATGGGGAGAGGGACGTGGAGCCGCTGCATGTGGAGGAGGAGGATGAGGAGGGTTCGGAGGAGGTGCCCTTGGGAGGGGGCAACGGTGGGGCGCCCCCAGTAGGACCTGGCGGGGGAGTAGGGGAGGAGCTGACTGCCACGGTTTCACCTGGACGAGGTAGGGCGACTAGGGGCGGGAGGAGTCCGGTCGGAGGGCGGAGTCCCGTGTCGAGGCCGCCTATCTCACCGGCCGTGGGGAGGACACCGCAGTTGTCGTCAGAGGATATACGGCAGATGCTGGAGTCGGCGCAGATACCCGGGGGACGTGGGTCGATGTCGGGATCATCACCCGTGTATGGGTCGGGGGACATGGATTGGGTTCATCATGTGTCATTCTCGCCGTTGCTGCGCACGCCTGTCGGTTCGCCAGGTGCCGGGTCGGTGGGATTGAGGCCGTATTCTCTGTCGACCCCATCATCAAGTGCGGCCCGTGGGATCGTCTTCCGGGAGCTAGGAGAGAGGGAGGCGCAGTTAGGGGCGGAAGCAGGCATAGGCCAGACTCCGGTGGGTGAAGGTGGCGACAAAGGGAAA
The DNA here is from genome assembly GCA_021464415.1 of Lonicera japonica. Taxonomy (NCBI): domain Eukaryota; kingdom Viridiplantae; phylum Streptophyta; class Magnoliopsida; order Dipsacales; family Caprifoliaceae; genus Lonicera; species Lonicera japonica. The sequence continues at coordinate 75,837,610 of CM038464.1, forward strand.
GGGAAGGCGGTGGCGCCCGAGTCGGAGACGGGAGAGGACACCGGGGAGGACATACCCCCGGTAGGCGGCGCTGGCGGAGCTGGTCCGTCACAGGCTCCGGAGGGTGGGGCGTTGGCGTCGTACTCGATCCCGGAGTACCCTCGGGATATCCCTTACTTGGATTTCATTCTACCCAAGCAATACCGGATCCCTGACATGCCTGAGGGCGATGAGCGGATGGGGGCCTTAGCACACGTCTCAGGCGAGGAGGTAAGGTTTCTTTTAAACAGTTAAGCATATGTGTTGATTTATGAATGTTACTGATTGGTAATTTGGTTTTGACAGAGGGGCTCATTCCTTCTTCGCGAGGTGGCTGAGTTACTGAGGAGCTACTTCAACATGTACGGACTGCTGACGTTTGCGGCTCCTTTCCCGACGGAGTACATGGGGCGGTACAGCAGACGCTTGGCGGGTGATACACTGCTACCTATCATCCGTCACGTTCGCGGTCCCGATCGCCGGTTCCTTCTCAGTCGGTTCAGCAGTCGAGGCGCACCTCTCGGCTTGCTCCTTCTCATCAGGGCGCAGGTCGCACGGTTTCAGAGAGTCCAGCGGAGGGTGCTGGAGAGACAGAAGCGAAGCGCCCGCGGACGATGGATCCTCCCTCTTCTCCTCAGCGTTGATGGTTCTGATGGCTCGGCGTTAGTTTTTGCTTGAGAGAAACATTTTAAATTAAGTAGTTAACTTAGGTGTATTTTATTTTTAGGAAAAACTTATTTTAGTGGTTAATTTTAAATATGTTTATTTGTTAAGAAAAATGTTGGTTTATCGATGTGTTCGGTTTTAATTTATGAATAAAATGTTTATTTTGAAAATATGTTTGTGTGTGATGTGATGTTATTTGTGAGTTTAATTGAAAAGTAATTATGTGGTGGTGAAATTATTACCTTTTTAATTATGCGTTGAAAGAATGCGATTAAGTGTAATCAAGTTAAATTGCGAAAAATGGTTAAGTACATGTGTTGGCAAGCAATTATCAAATCTATATGCATGCTATGATGGATCGTTCTTCCTGAACCAAGTCTGGCAATATTCGTATCATGATGTATTGTAAAGAAGATTTGAAAAAAGGAAGATTTTAATCAAAGGGGGAGAGCCAACCGTACGCCCCACCCGCACGGGGTAGCCGTACGGTTGGCCAGCCAGCCGTACGGTTGGGGCCCAACCGTGCGGTTGGCATGTGCAGTTATACTATAAATAGAGCGCGAATTTGTCCTTTTTTCCATCATCAAAGTCACTATTCACCCTATAACTTCTTCTTTCTCTATTACCATGTCTACCTTTCATAACCATGCTTCTTTCTCCCTTTTGTCTGATTTCGTGTCCATGGCTGAGGCCGACTGTGGTCTCAACTGGGGCGATCTGAGCCACCTTCATCGCTGGTGTTCTCATGACATCAATTTTTCTTTTTTGCTTGGTATTGCTGAGTTCTGGGATCCCGAGGACCACTGTTTCCGCATCGGTTTGGACGAGTTGTGTCCGACGATTGAGGAGTTCACACTACTGATGCGGCAGGATGTTTCATGGCCACTGGCTTCCTTGAGAGATGCTAGGAGTCCTCGTGTTATGCTGGCGGAGTTTCTGGGTCTGCGGGAGAGTGAGTGCCGGCCTATGATAGTCGACGGTCGACTCCATCTGCGTCACTTGGCAGATTTTTTCCTTCATCATGGCGACGACCCGGCTTACTATTCAGGTCGGACTTCTACTTGTATGATTTTTGTTTTTTCTCAGATGCTCTTGGTTACCGATGATGCTATTCTGGTAGACCCTCTGATTATCCGAGTTGTATCTGAGGCTAGACGCGGCCATTTGGTGACTCCCATCTTACTGGCGGAGACACTGAATGGTTTGGATGCCGTGGTTCAGTCTCGACTTAGTCATTTTCGAGGTAGCCCATATCTACTGTACATGTGGGTTACTAAGAGGTTTCGGTATCTGGAGACTCGGCTTCCCTGGGATTCTCGGCACTTCTTCCAGCGTCCTGATTACGCCCAGATTCATCATCTGTCATCATATGATTAGGCTGTTCGTTTTTCTGAGTCCTCTTCTTCGATTCGTTGGGAGGTTCCATGGTGGCGTATGAGGACCATAATCATGAGTATGGGTGGGCAGAACTATCTTCGGTTTCGTGGTTTGAGAGAGACATCATTCTACATCCCCGGATGGCTGACGAGGCAGTTCGGTGTTCCCCTGAGTATACCCTTCCCGCTGAGAGACTTTTCTTCGATCGCCCTTCCTATTACCCCGAGACTAGAGACGACCCTACGAGGTCTTTGGTCTACCCGCTTTGTTCGGCGATTTCATGGAGGAGAGGTTGGCATTACCCAGGTGACCCGTTCTGATATCGTGCTACATATTTGGCGTCGTGTTCGGCAGACCATTGAGCATGAGCCTATGATGATGAGGTGGTTTTGGTTTGCAGATTCGCCGGTGACTGATGAGACAGTGCTTGCTTCGTATCAGACCATGGATCGAGAGAGGATCTTATATTCTGCTGATGATGGTTAGGTTAGGTGTGGTAGGCAGCTTCTTTATGAAAGCTTTCTGGGATTAGGTAGGTAAAATATATAGGGAAAGTATGTAAGAACTGATGTAGGTTATCTTGTACGAAAGAACTTTTTGATGTATGGAAAATCTCTTTCTGCCTTTCTTCTTGCGTCCAAATGAATGAATATTATTACAATGAATAGACCGGGCCTGATATTCAGGTTGCCTACGTTTCCCCGTTTTTTTTTTTTTTTTTTTTTTTTTTTTTTTTTTCGGGGCTCAGGTCTTCGTAGTTCATGGATACAATTTTTTTACTGATAGTATTTCTTCAATCGGTCGAGGTTGACTGGTAAGTTTAACTCTTGGCCATCAATGTCGGTAAGGAGAACGGCACCCCCGGATAGGATTTTAGTAACAATGTAAGGGCCTGTCCACTTTGGCGAGAATTTTCCTCTTGGGTCTCGGGCTGGTTCACGAATTTCTTTGAGGACTAAGTCTCCAACTATGATGCTTCTGTCTCGGATTTTTTTATTAAAGGCTTTGGCAACACGTTTTTGATACCCTTGATGTTGATATGAAGCCCTCAATCGGTTTTCATCAATCATTGCCAACTCTTCATACCGAGCCTTTACCCAATCACTCTCAGTAACTTGATTTTCCAAGACAACCCGTAAAGAAGGTATTTCCATTTCCACTGGTAAAACTGCTTCCATGCCATATGTAAGTGAAAAAGGCGTTGATCCCGTAGAAACTCTCTCAGTAGTTCGATATCCCCAAAGTGCGTACGGGAGCTTTTCGGGCCAATCTCTACCGGATTTAACCATTTTGTTAATGATATTCTTCAAATTCTTATTAGCAGCCTCCACGGCCCCATTAGTTTGTGGGCGGTATGGTGAGGATTTGTGGCGTTTAATTCCATATTCTTCCATGATTTCGTTGGCTGCGCCTTCAAAATGCATACCATTATCGGATATTATCTCATGCGGTACCCCGTATCGGCATATGATGTTGTGTCAGATGAATCGTGCCACCTTTCGGGCATTCAACTCCTTGTAGGACTCGGCCTCAACCCATTTGGTGAAATAGTCGATAGCTACTAGGATGTATTCATGCCCATTACTTCCTTTTGGCGAGATCTTACCGATTATGTCAATACCCCAGATGGAAAACGGCCAAGGAGACGTCATAGGGTATAATTCTTTTGGAGGGAGCTTCTGTGCCTTGGCGTATATTTGACATTGGTGACACCCTTTGACGTATTCAAAACAATCTTTTTGCATCGTTAACCAGTAATACCCTTGACGAACTATCTTTCGTGCCAATGTATGACCGCTCATATGTGGGCCACACTCTCCACTGTGGATTTGTTCCACCATTGCTCGGGACTTTTCTTCATCGAGGCATTGAAGGTGTATACCGTCATCATTTCTTCGGTATAGTTTTCCGGCACAAATGATAAACCGGGATGCGAGGCGGCGAAGCGTGACCCGAGTGGTTTTGTCAGCATGTGATGGGTATTCATTATGCTTGAGTAATTGCCAGATATCGTAGTACCAAACTTTCTGATCGATCTCATTTCCACGTTCAACATCGAGTGATAGGCAAAATACCGGATTTATTCGCCTTTGAATCTGAATCTGAATTTCTTCTTTCTCCCCCGAAATTTCAATCATCGAGGCCAGAGTAGCTAAGGCATCAGCAAAATTGTTCTGTGTTCTCGGGATGTAGAAGAATTCAATGCACTCGAATTTCTCAGAAGTTTCTTCGAGTTGGGTTAAGAAGGGCACAAGTTTTTCCTCTTTGATCTTCCATTTTTTCAAGATCTGATGAATAATGAGAGCGGAATCCCCAAACACTTGAATTTTACGAACCCCTTTCTGCAAAGCAATTTCTAACCCGACAATACAAGCTTCGTATTCCGCGATATTGTTGGTACAGGGAAATTCTAATCGAAAAGACATAGGTGCATGTGTCTGATCTGGCGAAATTAACAGGATCCCAATTCCATTCCCATTCCGATTACAAGCCCCATCAAAATACATTTTCCATTCATCGTCTTTGGCAATCTCCATGATACTTTCATCGGGAAATTCGAAGTCCTGTAGCTCGGCATCAATGATTGGATTGCCTGCTAAGTGATCTGCTATGACTTGCCCTTTGACGGCCTTTTGAGTGACATAAGAAATGTCGAATTCAACATATAATGTCGCAACTTCTGGGTAGCCCAAACTAACGCAGCGCATGATTTCTCTAAAGACGTATAATTTTTTTCTCCCGGAGAAAGCTTTTTGCTGAGGTAGTATATTGCCTGTTCAGTTCTTGTTTTCAACAAATGCTGTGCCAACATTGCTCCAACTGAGGAGTCATTGACCGACATGTATAGTATCAATGGAATGCCTATTTGGGGAGGTGCTAAGACTGGCGGATTAGACAAATATTGCTTGATCTTATCGAACGCTTCCTGGCATTGCTCATTCCACTGCCCATCCGAACTCTTTTGGAGTAGCTTAAAAATTGGTTCACATGTTCGAGTCAATTGTGAAATAAATCTGCTGATGAACTGTAACCTCCCGAGGAAACGCCGAATTTCCCTTTCAGTTTTAGGAACTGGCATTTCTTGAATTGCCTTAACTTTTGCCGGATCAACCTCGATTCCCTTTTTGCTGACTATATACCCCAGCATCTTGCCTTTGGTGACCCCGAATACACATTTCTGAGGATTCAAACGCATCTGGAATTGCATAAGCCGTTCAAAGAAGATACGAAGAGTTTCCACATGACTTGCCCGGTCTAATGATTTGATGATCATGTCGTCGACATACACTTCTACTTCCTTATGAATCAGATCATGAAATAGAGTAGTTGCGGCTCTCTGATATGTGGCCCCAGCATTTTTCAAACCCAAATGGCATGACGTGTAACAATAAGTACCCCATGGTGTGATAAAGGCCGTCTTTTCCTGATGATCAGGATGCATTTTGATTTGATTATACCCGGCAAATCCATCGACGAATGATTTTAAAGCATGATTTGCAGTGTTGTCGACAATGAGATCAATGTTTGGCAGTGGAAAATCATCTTTTGGACATGCAGCATTTAAATTGCGATAATCAACACAAACCCGTACTTTGCCATTGGCTTTTGGCACCGGTACTATATTGGCCAACCAAGTAGGGTAATTCAACAACCCGTATGAATCCGACATCCAATTGCTTTGTGACTTCTTCCTTCACCTTGAGTGACCACTCAGGTACTAGTTTTCTTAACTTTTGCTTGACAGTTTGCATTCGGGTTTAGTGTGTATTTCATGCATCACAATAGTGGCATCTAAACCCGCATATCAGCATATGACCAAGCGAAAACATTAACAAACTCTTTCAACAAATTTTCTAAGTCTGTTTTTTCATCATGGCTTAATTCGGCCCCAATTTTTATTTCTTTTATATCATCGGTTGTTCCCAAATTTATTGTGACCGTGTCTCCCTCAATGGGTTGTATTCTTTGCTCCTCATTCAAATTTTCATTCATAATTTCAACATCACAAGAATCAAAGTAAGGGAAAAGATTGGCAATTTTATTGATAGAAACATCACTTTGCACAGATAGCATACATTCTAAATTTCGTACATTTCTATCAATATTTCTCTCTCTCTGCTTATTTTTTCCTTCGATAGGGTGTATAAGATGCACAGGATCCCCAAGGTAATCTTCCTCAATTGCCATGACCTCAAACATATTACCCATCATATCTTCCTCTTCCAGTGGCTCGACAGGTGGCCGGGTAATCTTTAACCGAGATGAGAAGGTGTGAGTAAATCCTTCACTGATATATAAGTCTTCTTCAAAGAAAATTTCTAATCCCGGTTGTCTTTTCCCCTCTTCATTTACCCATGGTTCTTGAAACCCGCAGTAAGGAAAGTCTTCACCCTGTTTTATGAACCATCCGTTTAATGAACTATCGGCAAATACGACACTTTTCATTCGGCTAACATCTCCCACATATCCCAACCCAGCAAGAGGACTCGGTTGTTGGAATGGTTCGATCATTTGGGCAATGCCGGCTTGATATTTTCCCAAACCAATCCCCGGAAAAAATTCCATTTTCCTCATCATCTTTATTACTTGCGTATTCATGGTCGACATATGATCAGGGGGCAGATAATTCACAGTCTGCATGGTAAGAGTTTGCACCTTTGGCTCATACGAAAATCCCCCGAGTTGGACATCTTGGCTTCGAATTCCCAATACTGGCGAGTTTTTTGGGACTATTGCCCTTTCAGGATCTCCCTTGATGATGATGATATCCCCGTTGAAGGGTATTTTCATTTTTTGATGAAGGGAAGAAGGCAGTGCGCCAACCTCATGCAACCAAACTCGTCCCAATAACAAATTAAAGCTCGAAGGGATATCTATGACTTGAAACTCAGTGGTAAATGAAGCCGGTCCTATTTGCATACTCAGCATGACGGAACCTAATACCTCCCGCTTGGTATTGTCGTATACTCGTACTGTGACTGGTGATTCTTCCATGGCAGTTAAATCAATACCCAAACGAACAACAGTTTTCAATGGGCATACGTTAATCGTGGAACCGTTATCGACAAGCACATACGGTATAGACATTCCATAAGCAACAACGGTAATATGTAGAGCTTGGTTATGATCCCGACCCAGTGGTGATAAATCTTCATTAGAAAACCCAAGAACTTGTTTTTGTACCCCCATTGAAGCGATCATCGCTGTTAACTCATTTGGGGTGGCTTCAAGAGGAACAACCGATTCATCTAACATTCTCATTAGTGCCATACGATGTGGCTTGGATGCTACCAGGAGTCCCCAGATTGAAATTTGGGCTTGTGTTTTCTTTAACTGTTCAACAACACGCCCTTCTTCCGGGTCTTTTGCAGGTTCGTTGGGAAGAACGACATCAATAGGTTGCTTGGTATTTGGCGGTTGGTACACTCTCCCAGAACGGGTCAATTGTTGGACCCATGTCGCAACTGGATCACTTGCCCCTTCAGGTGTTTCAACTGGAGTTGGAGGCGACCTTTCATTGACTTGCGAAACTGTGTTCCAGTCAAAGGTGATCATGTTTATCTATGAGCAATTCTTTCTTGGATGGGTGTCCTTTTTATTGTTTTTCCTTGGTTATACCCGAGCCCCTGTCGCCTCGGGTTGCCTTTAAACTGTGGAAAGTGGGCGATCCCTTGATTCTGTTTACCGAGCCCAAAACCTGGCATGAACTGCATTTGTTTCATCCAGCCCATAACTTTTGGGCTAACCATCTCTTGTGACTGCATGGTGCATGTTTCATCAACGGATAACCCCAACAATGTTTCATCCTCAACTTCTTCAACTGATTTCTGGGGCCTCGGTGGAGTATATTGAATGACTGTGGGGGAAGGCTTTGGACAGCTGAATTTCCAAACTTCAACATTTTCCGTATTCCCGGCGGGTTTAATCAAGAGTACAGGATCTGGTAAATCTAAATCCTCCTCGATAGCATTTATCCGGTGATTGGGGAGGGGATTCCTTGCAACATTCGGGGCTGACGGGTCAGGAATCCTTTTGCTATCAATTAAGTTCTGGATAGCATGCCGCAGGGCCATACAACTATCGGTAGTGTGTCCAAAACCTTGGTGATATTCGCAATGTTCATTCATGTTCCAATGAGGTGGTATCTGTTGTGGTAATGGCCTCGGATTCATGGGATACATAATCCCGGCTTCTTTCAGTTGTTCGAAAACCTTTCCCAACGGTCCCGTAATTGCGAAAAATGTCTATCTCGTGAGCGATTCTGATCAAATGTCCTGAGATTACTGTTGTTGTTGTTACGATATCCCAAATCCCCAATGTTTTTCACAGAGTTTTGACCAAAGGGGTTGCCGGAATACCCCCGACCATAGGACCCAGAAGACGTAACTTGATTGATGGCAGACGTGGAAGTCTTCTTGTACTGTGAAGCGGATTTTTTGATTTCAGCCTGCTTGGCTAATTCCTCCTCAATTTCGTTGCCTACGTGGAGTAGGGCTTTGAACCTGCCAAAGAACTGGAGTCCCATTTGGGTCCGAATATCTGGTTTCAAATTCTTCACAATCATTCCGAGTTGTTCCTCTTCATCTAGGCGCTCCACCATTTGGGCGGCCAGTTCCCTCCATCTTGTTACAAACTCACTAATACTCTCATTCTCCTTCTGTTTAGCCATCTCTAGATGTTTCCTTGTAACTTTAAGTTCCTCATTAGTTTTGTACTGTGACACAAACTCTTGGACGATGGCGGACCATGATCTGACACGGTGCTTTTCAAGGTTCAAGAACCAACTCTGGGCCGGTCCTGCCAAAGTGAGGTGAAAGGAATTGGCTAATTCAGCCTCACCGAGATCATAAATTCTCATTGAACGGACATAAGATTTCAGATGGAGTTCTGGTGGTGTAGTGCCTGTAAATTTTGGGATGGAGGGCATCTTGAAACCCACGGGATACCGAGCCTCAGGGTATAAGTTGTAGCTTTGCATCTGGGTCAAATTGTTCGAACTCTCAGCTACTTTTTGGGTAAGTGCTTTCAACTGCTCCTTAAGCTCATACAAGTCTCTATCCCCCCGGTGAGTTTCTATTGGCGTGGGGCCCTCCCCTTGGATACTCATGGGCCTTCTCATTGGGTCATAATACGGATCGTGGTATGGTTCATGGATCGGTTGCATCTGTGGAGGGGCTTGATTGGTCAGGTCCTGTTGTAACCAATTGCCGACCGGATCAGGCATGGGTTTGGGTTGGTTCAACTGTTCATACGGCGGTGGTACTTCGGTATGAACTGAGAGTGGCGGTGGTGGTGGTAGAATAACCGGAGTTTCTCTTGGTGATTCTGTCATGCGCCCTTTAGCCAACTCGTCCAACTTGGCACGAGTATTTTTATTGTCACTTAATAACATGGTCATGCTTTGGTCAAGTTCACAATCATTTCGATACATATCTTCGGGATTCGGTAACGGAGCATTCATGTTTCCGCTTGAACTGGCTAGGTTTGGATCAACATTCAAAGATGGAGTATGATGTAGCGGGAAAAAGGACCGGGGCATTCCCGCTGCGGCATTCAAAAAAAAACCGGACGTTCGGGGCTATTCTGAATTGGTTTTTCAGGTTGGAATCTGATCCGGAGTCTCCTGCTACGAGTTCCAGCCCATCTGGTCTGAGGCCAGGATGAATATCAGCTATGAACTGAAGGACAAAATAAATTCGCTGAAAAACAAATTCGATCGCGCGCATTCCCCCGGAAAATAACAACAATATATCATTTAGAAATTGCCGGACCTTATCCAGAAATACATCGATCGGGACGAAAATAAACACACAAAAAAATTTTCTTTAGGTGAGATCGAAAGCAGACCAACGGCGACAACTTGAGAGTCTCGTATAGTGGTAGGGTAGGAATAGAATTCCATGGGTTCCCTGACCGTCTATAGTTTTGGGAAATCATTTTGAAAAGAGTTTTTCGAAAAATCATTTGAAAATATGGGAAGGTCTCTCCTCATGAGTTGCTTTGTTCATGGAATCAGGGCTTCCGCTCACTAGATTCTCACGACTGTCGGCCATTAAAATAATGCAAAAAATCTTTGTGTTCTAAGCTGATTCCCTTATATGCAAGCGTGGCTGAAGAGGGTAAGGTTTAAGGCTCCCTCCTATTTGGCAGGTCTTACGATATACCTCAAGAGCGCGGGTACGTGTAAGGACCTTTTGATATACATCCCGGGTACGTGAGTGTTCTCGTCACTCGATATACCTCGGTAAGTACTTGGCCAAGGAGAGTGGTCCCAGGCGCTTTTGGCTAGTGCAGACCCGCAAGTCCACGGCCTAGTCACGACTCTGGTCCCGAGGTTAATAGGGTAAATATCACACTCGCGAAAATGCATGATAAGACGTGAGTGCGTGCAAAATAACAATATGGCAGATCATTATTGATCAATGCTTTAGGGTTTGTTATGATAATTTACATAATTTTAATTATGAAAAAGATTTTCCTCACATAATTAGCAAATAAAGGCATCAGGGTATCCACCTAAATCGTTTCTATGTTATCCTAGGACTAAGGCTTACAAGACCTATATCTAATAAATAACAGGAATTAAATACATGATCCATTATAATAGAGCTTAGTTCTCGACATCCCCAGCAGAGTCGCCACTGTGAGAATCCGGACCCATACCCCGAGAAGGAGAAAAGAGTCCTCGTTCTCGGTTTCATTTGAAAACGTGTTTTGTAGAGTCGCCAGTTTGTTTTACAAGAAAACAAACAAAAGATCGTACGAAGGATAATTCAAAAATGAACTATCTTTCATACGTTTGAAACCAGAGATTTATTTTGAAAATTGACTTTGCTAGGGTTCGGGAACTACGTTACGAATTGGGAAGGTGTTAGGCACCCAATTCGCCCTTTCGGTCTCTTAATGGATCATGCATCTAATTCCTATTTTAGATATCTTGCAAGTAGTTCGAATTGTTTTCAGAATAATCCTTTCCGGATAAATTTAGTTTAAAACAATATTTTTGAAATCAGACTCGAGCTTTGCGAGCGCCTACGTATTCATTCGTAGAATGAAATCAGAGTCTCGTAGTTCCTTTCGTTTGGAAACTGTTTTTGTATTTTTGTTTTTGTTTTGAAAACGTGTCAAAACGGATTTTAGATTTCTTGTAAAAGTTAGAAAGGATTTGTTTTGAAAGCAATGAACTTCTTTGCAAGTTATCTAATTTTCTGTATTAAAAGTGAAATTAAATGCAGTATTTGAAATTAAGGATTTGGTAGAAAGTTATACCTGCTGCGCTTGAAGAAGATAGGAGGACTTTGCCTTGACTTCCTTCCCTCTCTAGAGCTTTCTCTCTCTAGAGCTTTCTCTCTCTAAAGCTTTCTCTCACTAGCCTTCTCTCTCAGAATTTCTCTAAAAATGACTTTCTAGAGACTTTGACAAAGCTCCTACTTACCAAAAATACTATTCAATGTTGATGATCCCAAAATGGGATCCCAAGGGTCCTATTTATAGCAACATTTGCGCCAAAAACGCTCCAAAAGAGGCCAACCGCAGGGGTAGCCGCATGGGGTGCGGCTGGGGCATGCGACAGGGGTGTGCCAGCCGTACGGCTGGCAGGTAGCCGTACGGTTGGGCGTGCGGCTAGGGGGTGCGGTTAGGAGGTGCCAACCGTACGGTTGGCAGGTAGCCGTACGGTTGGGCGTGCGGCTAGGGGGTGCGGTTAGGAGGTGCCAACCGTACGGTTTGGCAGGTAGCCGTACGGTTGGGCGTGCGACAGGGGGGTGCGGCTGGCTCATAAAAAATGCGCAGGAGCGAAGAGGCAACAAGGGTTATCTTAGACTCCCAACGCGTCCAAAATTGGAGTCTTTCCTATCAGTCCTTCTGTATGTATGATGATTCATGATTAAATGCAGGATGCTTAAAGAAAATCAATATTCGCACGAGAGTCGTAGATTGGGGTGTTCACAAGACCGAAAGGGCGAATTGGGTGCCTAATACCTTCCCAATTTGTAACGTAGTTCCCGAACCCTAGGAAAGCAAATTATCAAATAAATCTCTGGATTCAAACGTATGAAAGGTAGTTTGTTTTCGAATTATCTTTTGTACAATCTTTTGTTTGTGTTTTCTTGTAAAACAAACTGGCGACTCTGGAAACAAGTCCTTTGAGAAAAAATAGAGAAAAGCAGTCAAAGATCTGGATTCTCACAGTTACAGTTGAGAGTGGATAATCCGTAGTATGACGAACCCTAGGAAGCTAGAGTTTGATACGAGGTGACTTTAGACTAGCAATCTCCTCGAGTTGTGGAAATTCCTTAGAGGTTTACCTTATGGAATGGTTAGAGGAGAGATCGGGTAGTTGAGTAGATGACTTCCGGTGGCTAGGATAAGAATCCTAGTGGGGGTTCGCATCCATTCGTTTATGATTGCATTGCATAGTTTCAACTATTGCATTAAAGAAAGTATTTTCGATATAAAGATGCACATGTATGTATTTGCAATGTGTATTGTCATATATCAACCTATATAGTTCCCACTGAGTTAGGATTTGGCTCATCCCGTTTCTAATAGTTTTGCAGGAAAGGCTTCGGGGATTGGAGCGTAGTGTATCAATCTAAAAGCCTCTAATGTCCAAAGAACCTCCTGGTCCTTAGACTAAGGACCATGTTGTATAATCTTTTTGTTATGTCAAACTCTTTATAGTTATGTATGGACTTCACAACTATTTTGGGTGACGGATTCCAAACTTATATAAATGGTTTTTGTATATATGTGAAGTGGATTTGAAATTGTGGTAGGATTGTGATTATTCATATTATATTAGTTTTAAACCTTATAGGACAGTTTGTTACTGAAACGAACTCCACATGCCGAAATTTTATAAATCAAGACTTTTTAAATATCATGTTTTATTCAAGGAAAATTTTTAAAAGTTATGATTTTTTTATATTTTAAACCTGCCGTCGTACACGGCATCCATGATTAACCAGGTCCCGGAGGTGAAAATCTCGTAACGGGATTTGGAGCATCACAAGAAGTGTCCACAAGACACACTGATCATTGTGTCTTGTGGATAGTACATCAAAAGGTAATGTCCACAAGACACTGCTGTGAATAATAATGTCCACAAGACACACTGATGATGTGTCTTATGGACAGTTATATTCATTCCTTTGTCTACACCATAATTTTTGAATTTTTGGCCAAATGAAGCATCTGATTTATATGATTTTTTACTATGCTTTTATCCATGATAAAATAAACCTCCTTACCAATTTTGAGTTCGGGAAGGTATCCGTCTGGTAAACTGAATAAAACTATCAATGGAATTAGTTTATGGAGATTTGGTCGTTGGATCGAGCTAATTTTGGAGTATGTACCTCCTTATAGCAATGTGCAATAAGCCTCTAACTTTGAGGATGGTCAGAGTCCGGGAAGGTTTCCATGCAAATATCTCGCAAGATTGACAGTGTTCGATTTTCAAAGGCTTCCGATTATCCTCGTAACTTCTTATTTGTGAATCCTTTTTGCTACCTTCTTCGGTTTGAATCACATGTACAAAGTATGTATGCATTTATGAATGCTTGTGCATGCATGCATTCTCATTTTTTAGTAAACTAGATTCTTGCGAGGGTCACAAAATGGGGTATTCACAAGTCATAACATTGGAACACTAGAATGCACTATTTGTGTGCATATAGGATTGAGCCAAAATATTGCCTTTTATTAATTACTTGTTTAGATGTCTCATTGTGCTAGTTTTAAAAGTTAAAAGCCCAAGGTTATTGGATTTTGCTTAGCAATTGTAGAATTCGGTATTGTGTGTGTTTTGTATTGTTCTAAGCCATTTTCTAGGTAAACAAAAGTTAAGCGCATATTTGGGATGCTAAGAGATGCATATTGGCATAAGAATGAAGCAATACCCGTACGCGCAAACACCCATTATGGCTCGCTATTAGTATTTTAGCCATAACTTCTCACTTAGATCTCATATTTGAGTGATCTATATATCAACAGACAAAGGAGTAGAAAATCTATAACTTTTCTCGTTTGAGTTTCTCCAAATTATGGATAGATTAATGCTATAAATCTGTAGAAGACAGCAATCTGGTACTATGTTACCAATACCTTCATATGTTAACAATTGGCTTGTTTCGCATGCAGTTTTGACCCACAACGAGCATGAATTGAGTTTCAGTAAAAAAAAAGTTATTGAATGGATGAAAATATAACCAGGGACTCAATCTGATAAGAAACGAAGAAATTATGAGTTCTCAAAGATTGCTAAAATCCATAAATCACGTCAAACCAAAACAGGTGATTAACATAACAATTTTAATTCGAACCACCCGACTTGCAAAACGACACTTCACATAAAGTGGAGATTTAGGATAATACACGATTAAGGTGCAGTTACCACCTTGAATTCGGAATACTCGAAATGTGCAACCTATTAGGATTTGGAGAGAGAGGAGGTATATAGAGAGCAATATGTTAGGATTTAGAGTGACAATGACAAAAATTATAGGGAGAAAGAGTTTAGAGTTTTTTTCTAAAAAATAAAGGGGGAAAATGAATGAAAAATGGACGGCATCATAAGGTAGGAAGTTAGGTCTAATAATTTATTTCTTTATTTTATTATTTGGGTGGGAGGGGAGGGGTTTACTGAATAAGTCTATTAGCGTTAGGGGTTAAGTCAATAAAACCCGTAAAGATATATGACATAAAAACTAACGTCACTATTAGGGCCAAAATATTTTGGCTAGAATGTGGATTCATATCAAATCCATCCTCGTCAAAATATATCTAACTAATGAATGATCATGTTTAGAAAAAAATAATGAATAATCGCTAAATCGATATGCCATTGTTTATATTAAATAAATATGTTTGTGTAGAAAGATTTACTTCATCCAATTTGGTTTCAATGGGTGTTGTCAAATTATCCACTCAAACAAACTCATGAGAGTTTGGACGCAGGCCGACAATATCTTACTTGGCAGACCAAATCATCCCGTCTCAGAAAATACATTTCTTGATAGTATTAGAAGGATTTGTTGAGGCGAGAGAATCTCATTAACAGGGAGATCCATGACTAAACATGAACCAATAAAACTGATTTAAGGAGGGGTCTTTTCAGGAGATAAGAGAAAATATATATTGCAGCCTTTTGAACAGTTTTAAGTTGTTGGATGAAGGCTCTATATATCTAACAAGTGGATTAACATTATGTGATGTGCTTAATTTGGGTCAAAAAGCTACCCAAAACAAGCACTACATTTTGTATCCCACATTCTAGTCTCAATGCACACCCACTTAGATCTAGGAAATATAGACTCATCTTATATCATGATTAACATGAATATTTTGGTTCATTAATTGAACAATTTTTTTAGTGGACACTTTGGTAAAAAATAAGAAACTTAAGTTATGAGTTCAAACCTTACAAGATGTAAGTTTTGGTGGCATGGATGATCCTGTCTTTGATTGTTCAGAGGAGAGATTAGTTGAAGTGCACATAAGTTGGTCAAGCCACTCTTACAACTGAATGAAAAATAAATAAAATAAAAATGGGTAAAAAGTTCCTACTAAAAGTTTTCATGAACCAGGTCATGAATTCGAACCCCATGAGATGTAAGTTTTGGGGGTATGAACAACCTACTTTTGACTAGCAAGGGAGAGATTAGTCAAAGTGAGCGCAAGATAGCCCGACCACTCTTATAGTTGAACAAAAAGAATCGGCAAAAAGTTTCTACTAATGACAACCTTATTTACTTATTTATTTTATGAAAGTTGGTGATTTCATCCCAAATTAACAGTGCATTTAGATTAAAGGAAAAAAAAAATAAAAAGGAGGAAAACAAAGAGGATGAGTGATTAATTTTTTTTTATTTGGTGATAGTGTTTATTCATTTATTTTCTTTATCGTCGTCACCTTTAGATACGAACAATCTAGTCGAATCCGGTCCACGGGTAAATAAATCTATACTAAATAGAACTTATTACATCCTTAAAAACAAACAAAATTTTTTAGAATAGATGGAATGTTTGTTGTAAATGTGAGCAATCAACATCACTTTTATTAAACTTCTAACTTTTTCCACATCACCATCACATGAGAATAAAAATAGAACATGCACCATACACTAAACTACGTTTCTTTTTCCACAAAAAAAAATTACACTTTAACTACTTTAATCAAAACAAGAAAAATGAGTTAAAGTGGCAATCGCAATACATAATAGAGTCAACTAATCAATCATTTAATTTCTCTTATTAATTCATGATATTTAGTGTTTCAAACAAAAAAATTATGATATTTAGTATATATCACTTTCCTTCTAAATTAAAAACCTTATTTCTCTTACACCTTAAATTAAGACTTAACAGTATTATTTTTCTATAACATAATCAATAATAATATATCAAAGAGATAATAGGTTATAGGACCTCGCTCCGTAATGTTTTATAATTCTAAGGACGGACTCATGTTTAATAAATGGAATTAGTACTAATTTTATAATTTAGTTTTACAATAAGGACACTTTTCATAATATTAATTTATTTTAAGGAAAATGATAAATATTAATGGACAAAAATACCCTAAACAAAAATGACCAATCTCTTCAGCAATAAAGAGTCTTCTCCCATCGCTGCCCCTAAAATCCACCCCCACTTCTCTCTCCTCTCTCTACAAACCTTCGCCGGAGAAATGCCTCCGAAGTTCGATCCATCACAGGTCCTGCCACAAGAGGCTTATGGTATCACCACCAACACCTGGCAGTTCACCAATGCCTTATAAGTCAAAGACGCATTTGTGCTCGATATGTGGGCTCGAGTTCGCCATAGGGCAAGCATTAGGCGGCCACATGCGGTGGCACAGACAGAAGGAATGCACGGTCACGAAGAAACGGGACGGGAGGAGAGATCTCTGGTTTGATTTGAACTTGACTCCTTACGAGAATTATTTGGAGTTTTCGAATAGACCTCCTATATTAGATTGTTTCATTTTACAAATAGAGTAATTAGATAGTTTGATACTTTCAATAAACTTTTATTGTATGTATAGTGTCATATATATATATATTTATTTTTCTTAGATTTGATTTAGATATATGTGTATACTTGGCAAAAAATTACTTATGTTATTAAACGTGTACATATATATATTCTTCATTTAGTAGTCTATTTGTTCACTTTGGTAATTTTTTAGATACATGTGTATACTTGGCAATAAAATTACATATGTTGTGGTTGGTGCTAAATGCATTTAGCACCTTTTAGTTGTAGTTTAGCATCTTCTGGTTGGTGCTAAATGCATTTAGCACCTTCTGGTCATGGTTTAGCACCTTTTGGTTGGTGTTAATTGCATTTAGCACCTTCTGGTTGTGGTTTAGCACCTTCTGGCTGGTGCTAAATGCATTTAGCACTTTCAGGTTGTGGTTTAGCACCTTCGAGTTGGTGTCCAGGTGGTGCTAAATGCATTTAGCACCTTCTGGTTGCTGCCCAAAAGGTGCTAAATGTATTTAGCACCATTTAGCACATTCTGGTTGCTGTCTAGGTGGTGCTAAATGCATTTAGCACCTTCTGGTTGTGCATTTAGCACCTTTTGGTTGCTATTCAGAAGGTGCTAAACGCATTTAGCACCTTCTGGTTGCTGTCCAGGTGGTGCTAAATGCATTTAGCACCTTCTAAATGTCCAGAAGGTGCTAAATGCATTTAGCACCTTCTGGTTGCTGTTAGTGTAATAATGAGCGTGAGACATTATAAGGAAGGGCTATTAGTGTCTTTTTTGTATAATGTCCTTAATTTACATGACTTATTTTTAAGTGTCCTTTATAATTACATTATTATTAAAATGAGCCCTTATATCTAATTGTCTCTATATCAAACCTCAGCTTCATAATAATCGAGCTATTTATTCTCGATTATCTATTATATTAAAATTAACACATCACTAAAGGATAAATAAAAATTAAATTAAATTAGCATGCTTATTCATAAAAGCTATAAAGTTGAAGTTACTATATTCATCCCCAAATCGCACCTAAAAGTTGAAGTTAGATAAAAAAAACAGTAGATATTTTGGCTAAAGAATGCAATTAAAGAGTTAAAAATTCGATTTTGTTCAAAATGTTTACCTAGTTATTATCTTGGGCTGAATAAACACTAATTTTAGAAATTAATTAATATAACTTTAATCATTATCCTCTGCCCAAGAATGTATTGCGTGTAAATTGTATAAAGTATGATAAATAAAAAATTAAGAGACAATATAATATATTTCATATCATTACTCAATTGCCGCAGCATTTAAAAGACGGTGCAATATAGGGGCCAAGATGGGGCTCATGGCCCACCCCTAACACACAATTTCAACAAATTGGTTAGGGCACGTGTAGTAATTAAAGGGCAGTTATATTTTTATCTTGCAAAATATTTAGTTTTATTTCTACCATAATATAAATTTAATAATACATTATTTAATTAATAAATATTGAGTATATAAGTTTATAACCGAATCTTAAGAATCGAATATCATATACTTTACTAAGTTCTCAAAAACCAAATGAAAGTAATTTTGTTAGGTGAAAATATTATCCCTTAATTAAAGGGTTATAGATATGTTTTTGTCGGTAATTGTGAAACTATTAGTGTCTAGTTTGTATTTTTTTTTCTTTTACTGCATCATAAATTCATGATTTAGCCCTTCTGCTTCTGTACCTCATCACAAGTTTAGTTTTGTATTGTATTGTTATACATAGGGTAATTTATATTATTTTTCTCAATTAAGAATTTTATTTTCATTTATGTAATCGTTTAAGAAATATATTTAATCAATCGTTAAAAATAAAAAGTATGGTATGATTATGCTACAAAGATTAAATGGCATTTTTTATTTTGGATGTCCTAAAAAGAAAAAATTAACGATCCGTCTAATTACAAAATAAAATACTATAGTAAAAGTAATTGATTTTTTATGAATAAATGTCTTTCATTCTCTTTTATTTTTTGTGGACATTTTTATTTACCACCGTCCAAGGAAATATTTTTCATGGAAAAAGCACAAAAGCAAGACAACATCTCGCTATATCCCTCAACTTAACAAACTTCTTACAAAAGTAAATTATTTTTTCTATTATTTTATATATATTTATCAAACGAAGCATAATAGTTTTAATTTGAGATGCTGAGAATATTCATACATGACCTAGTTTATTATTTTATTTTTTTCTGTTATGTGTTTTTCTTTCTTTTTTTCTTCCACAAAGTATCCCTACGTCATATTGGATGTGAAACTAATCCCGGCCCACGAAATTGATCGTGATGCTGGCCACAAAGAAATATGCACCTGCAGAGAATTTCGGACACTGAAATATCCCACAAAATTAATCAATCCTCATCAATATGTCTCGCAAATTAAGCTACAACATTACCACTTCGGTGAACAAAAAAATTAAAATTTCCACTCACACCCCCCATCAAGAACTGTTTAATATCAGCCATTAAAATACCCACATAAAAAATTGACGACTCCTAGCCTGCTAAGAGAATGCTTGAATAACCGGCAGACAATCACTTTATGTTGTTATGTCTTTAGTCTTCAAAAATAATCTATTGTAATGTTACCGCCCCTGGCCACACCTCAATTCTATAACAAAAAAAAAATGATTTACCTCAAGTTTGACTTCAAAATGAATAGATTTGATGATAGCTGTGTCCCTTGCAAGTAAAAAATATATATATTATTTATGAGAGTACACACACTCTACCGACAAAAAAAAAGTCGGAGATATTAGCACCCTAATATTAAAAATTTGGCTCTGTGTAAGAATATTATTCCTATTAAGTTTTATATTATCCAATTTTTAATTGGCTTTGTATTATCCAAATTCTAGTTGAATTTGTATTATTTAATTTCTAGTAAGTTTTGCCTTTGTGCAATTCTAGACCCATAAGATTTATACTCTATAAATAGACCCTTTGTCATACATTTTATTCATGAGTTGTGTTATATAGTATCTACCAGTTATATTAGAGATTACATTTGAGAGATAATATTGAGAGTTTTAATTGGTGGCTAGGGTTTGTTTTGTGCATTTTACTCAGAATTGGTCTTATCAATAATAGCTATCACCTAGTGGATTAGTGGTGGTTTTGCTGACACCACCTAATTGCTTGCGTGATTGGTTAGTTATTTTCTTCTTTAATATCTTGTTTTTCGTATTGCTTGAATATCAGTGGTACTTGTTTCTTTAATTATTGTACGTATAATTGTCCGGTCGGTCCTACGCTTGTGCTAAAGCTTGTTCTAGCAGTATCTTAGTACAACAATTTGATATCAGAGCAAGGTTTATTCATTGGGATAATTGTGTGATAGTTAGAGATGTCTACTATTGGTAAATCGGAAGGGGTTGCCAAGGCGGCAGATACACCACTTTTGAAGGGGGCGTCTGCTCCTAAGGTGACGGCTGCGGTCAAATTCAATATAGAGAGATTTGACCGAAAAAAGACAGATTTTGCGATATGACAGTGTCAGATGTCCGACATCCTTATCCAACAAGGTTTGCATAGAGCATTGTTGGGGAATAAAATTAAGCCCGATGAGTGCTCCAACGCCGATTGGGCTGAGTACGATAGGCAGGCATGAGTACAATTTGTTTACACCTTGCTCCAAACATGATGTACTATGTGATGTGTGAAGCATCTGCCTCGATAATTTGGAAGAAGCTCGAGGATTAGTATATGGCGAATAGTATTAAGAATCGTCTATACTTAAAAAAGAAGCTATTACGGTATGAATTTTTGAGGGGTACATCCATGAACGACCATCTCGATGGGTTCAACAAGATAATCTCATATTTGCAGAGGTTAGACGTCAAGATTAATGATGAGGACAAGGCGATTTTGCTTCTTAATTCATTCCCAGAATCCTATGATCGTCTAACCACCACACTTATTCATGGGAAGGAAAAGATGACCTACTATTTGGTATCGTCGGCCATCTTGGCTAATAAAAAGCGCTTGAAGGAGAGAGAAGAATCAAACTCAGATGCGCTATTCACTACGGGGAGAAGCGATGAAAAGAAGCAGGAAAATAGAAAAAATTTGCGGTCGAAATCTTGGGGACCGACTGACAAGAGTAAGATAATTTGTCACAAGTACAAAAAACCTGGACACGTGCGTCGGGAGTGTCCAAATAGAACCAATGGAGAGGAAGAGAATAAAGGAGCAGGGGAGAACACGAACACAGTAACGGCACCAAAAGATGAGGACTTCAAGAGTATATTGGTTGTGACTCCATGAGTTAGCTCTTCGAACGAGTGGATCTTAGATAGCAGGTGCTCGTTTCACATGTGCCCAAACCGAAAATTGTTTCATACCTTCACCGAGGTTGACGGGGGCAAAGTTTTGATTGGTAACGACCATGCGTATAAAACGATGGGGATTGATACGATCTGGCTAAAGATGTATGACGGGGTGGT
Organism: Lonicera japonica; assembly: GCA_021464415.1. Lineage (NCBI taxonomy): Eukaryota > Viridiplantae > Streptophyta > Magnoliopsida > Dipsacales > Caprifoliaceae > Lonicera > Lonicera japonica. The sequence goes on from CM038464.1 coordinate 75,859,137, forward strand.
ACGTACTCTTAATGATGTCCAGTATGTTCCTGATCTGAAGAAGAATTTGATCTCTTTAGAGGCTCTTGATTCCAATGGGTATCGTGTAATACTCGAGAGTGAAAACTTAAAAGTTCTCTCCGGGGCTATGGTTGTGATGCGAGGAAAGAATGAGGGTAATCTCAATTTTTTTCAAGGATGCACAATGATTAGGTTTGCTTTGGTTACGACTGAAGAGACTGACACGACAAGGTTATGGCATATGTGATTGGGTCATGCTAGGGAGAAGGCTATGACGGTGCTGAGTAAGTAAGGGCTACTTGAAAGTGCGAAAGGCTGCAAACTAGAGTTTTGTAAGCATTGTGTTCTTAGGGAACAGACTCGGGTAAAATTTGGGACGGCAGTACATTGCACGAAAAGAGCACTTGATTATGTGCACATGGACGTCTAGGGGCCAACAAAGACTTAATTCTTGGGTGAAAATCATTACTTTGTGACTTTTGTTGATGATTACTCAAAGAGAACTTAGGTCTATCTCATGAAGCATAAGGACTAGGTTTTTGATGTATTTTTAAAGAGGAAGGCAATGGTTGAGAACCAAATTGGTAGATAAGTTAGAGTGCTCAGATCAGATAACGGTGGCTAGTACACTTGTGATCCTTTTAAGGTTTTCTGCCAACGGGAAGGTATCATTCGCCACTTTACGGTTAAGGGTACACCTCAACAAAACAGGATAGCAGAGATGATGAATCGTACGCTCCTTGAAAATGTGCGATGTATGCTTTCCAATGCCAATTTGGATAAGCGATTTTGGGCCGAAGCCTTATCCTACACTACGTACTTAGTTAATCGTTTGCCATGCTCGGGAGTGGAATACAAAACACCTATGGAGGTGTGGACCAGATCTCATGCTAGTTACAACAACATCCACGTTTTTGGTTGTTCGTCTTATTATCATGTTCGTGATGAGAAAAATGATCCTAGGGCTCGTAAGGTTATTCTTAGGCTCTTGTGATGGGGTTAAAGGTTACAAATTGTGGTGTCTTCAAAGCAAGAAGATTGTTATTAGTAGGGATGTGATGTTTGACGAGGCGATTATGCTCAAGACGACCTCGTTGACAAACAGTGGTTCTCCGATTCCGATTGAAAAAAAGAACAAGGTGAGCGAGATAGTGGTGGAAATCGAAGTGACTACTCCAGTTAATACTCGGATTATTACTCCAGTTAATACTCGAATTACGAATTCAGTGGAGGAGTCCAACGAGAAAAAGACGACTCCCAGTGAGGATTCAGAGATTTCGGCAGTGAAATCGAGTCAACAACAAACAATACTGTCTTTGGTTAGTGAAAGGGATCCTAGGGCTCGACGTGCGTCGGCTCGATATGGGTATGAAGACATGGTGAGATAAGCATTAGTGGGTGCGGGGATGAGCCGAATTCGTATCGGGAAGTTATGGATTCTAGCGATAATGGGAGGTGAAAAGCGGCTATGGAAGATGAGATGTCTCTTCGAAAAAATCGAACTTGGTGTGAAAACATGCATTCTCAAAGCCTGGCCCCCGCGGCGTCGATTCCTCTGGTTTCCTAGTTTTAATTTTTGAAAAACGGTTCATTTTATTATAGAGAAAAGGTGACGGTTTGTAAAGGAATCAGAGTCACCAGTTCGTTTTACTAAACAAACAAAAGTCTGTGTAAAATAGGAACATTTATAGATTAAACGCCCTCTTAAACACAATTAATGCGAAACCAGTTGATTCGACGGTTCCGGGATTAAGTTATGAATCGGGAAGGTGTTAGGCACCCCAATTCGCCCTTTCGGTCTTTAAGTAGGATATGCATGAAATTATAACCGAATATTTGCATACTTATTGATGTTATCGCGTATCGATCCATAGTTTTAGGACGAATGGGATTTTGGGGTGGGGATGAAAACCATGTGCTTTTTATTTCGCCCTTCGATTTTAGAAATAAGTGTGTGTGTGTGTGTGTGATTTAAAAAATAATTTTGATAATGATAGACAGCAAAACAAGTGCTTTTAGAAAGATTCGGGGCGTTTCGGAAGATAATTCAATTTGGAATCGAATATTCGGCAATCCTCGAGATTCGTTCGTCAATAGTCTACCACAGTTTAATAATTTAAATCGGCATTGACAAATTCAGTATTCTCATATTAGATATTTACGTAAGCACCACGATTTATAGATTAAATCGGATACAAACGTGTATTAATTCCTTTGTAAACCGAGACTGATAAAACTGAGACTTTATGAAATTAAAAAAATATGTTTAAAAATGGTTTCAGCTCGTTCTACGCCTTTAGTTTTGAAAATGGGTTTTAAATGTGAAATCTGGACTGATTTTAAAATAAACAGTAATTTTTGCATGCAATTGATCAATTATAAGGACAGATAAAGAATTAAAGCCTAATTAATATAAAAAATACCTGAGAGCCTCGGAAATAATATAATACTATTTTAAAGCACTGTTCCCGAAATCCCAGAGCTGATTCTTGCTTCAAATGGGGTCAGTGCAGGTGTATTTATAGCTGTAGAATAATTAATGGGCCGGGCTGGAAGTGCGTGTCCGTGGACAAGGGGTGTGTGTTTGTGCGCGGACAAAGGGCGTGTCCTTGTCCGCGGACAAATTCCTATTTTACACATGTGACAGTCTTTCCAATTCCCGAAGATCCGACCGTCGGATTGAGCTGATTTTTTAATATGTTATTCCCAATAACATTTCCCAGCTCTTCACAAAATTTTATGATTTTATCAGGTCGGGAAGTACCAAAATGAAAAATCGGCTGGGAAGGATTTGTCAGAGGGCAAGGGGAAGGGTTTGTCAGAGGACAAGGGGTGTGTCTGCGGATAACCCCCTAATTACACGTGGAATGATTTTTTCACAATTCTGGCCAAAATAAACATTGTATTAATGTAATTTTTTAACATGTTATTACCCATGCTAAGACCTGCCTACTATCCAAATTTCAGAATTTTTGGACATCGGAAGGCCTCCATTTAATTTTCCAAGTCGAATTCCCAGTTTTTCCAATTCCCTAAAATTTGACCGTTGGATCGAGCTGATTTTTTAATATGTTATCCCTTGTGGCAATGTCTAATAACCCTCAAAGTTTAAATATGATCAGAAATAAGGAATTCTCCTTTCACAAGTTTTTAGGAGTTTTGACGGTTTTCAGCTCCGGCGGCTTTTGGTAATTTTCGTAACTTCTCATCTGGGTGTGCATCTAGGAATTCTTATGCATGCATGTGTGCTCATTTTCTTAGAGTTTGGGATTCTTGTGGGGGTCACAAAATGAGGTGTTCACACTTGGGAACTATGCGATTTGCCGAAGGGGAAGAAACCTACCAGGTGCAAGTGGATTTTCACTAAGAAAGACGTGGCTCTAGGGTCCGGTGTTCGTTTCAAAGCAAGGTTGGTAGCCAAGGGTTATGCGCAAAAGGAAGGGGTGGATTATAATGAAGTGTTCTCTCCGCTTATGAACCACACCTCGATTCGGGCATTGTTTACTATGGTGGCATAATTTGATATCGAACTTGAATAACTCGATGTCAAAACTGCGTTCTTGCATGGGGACCTAGAGAAAGAGATTTATATCTCTCAGCCGGAACGATTTAAAGTTGTTGGTAAAAAAAATAGTGTGTGCAAACTTTGAAAGTCATTGTATGGATTGAAGCTATAACACCCTGCCTTAATCTACAGGACAACACCCGTAATTAAGACCTGGAGTGTTACTAACCCATCTTAGTTTGACTAAAATGGGTAGCTATGTAAATGCATAAAGGAATCCAAGTAGTAATATCATGCGTGATCAAACAACAACTTCATAATCATACTGATGATGATGGTACTGTACATAAATATGCATACATGCATATAGCCGTTACACAAAACCAGTTAAGTGAATCCAAACTAATATATAACAATTCGGGCCAGCCGTGGCTTCCCGATATAATATGTACACCACAAAGATGAATATGTATCAGAGCTTTCTATATCGATCCCGAACCCGCCGCCTTGTTAACGTCACATATCCCCTATGTACCTATATAAGTTAGAAAACGGTGTGAGCTCATAGCTCAGTAGGGGGGAAAATGGAACTTTGAAAACATTTATTGATTCTTTACTTTAAACAAAGTAAACCTTTTTATAATACAATTCAAACATTATTTGTAACTTATCATAATTTCATAAAACAATGCATGCTCATGCTAATGCAGTTTACCTCCCTTGTGTCAACCGGTAAGCCACGTCACTAGAATAGAATATGGGCCACCTTGCCAAGAGAATAATGATAATGATGACACCGTCTCATCATCTCACCAAGAGAACTGACGAAGCTGAGCCGAATCATAGTCATAATGATATCAATACTAGTGGGCCTGACCGCCCCTAAGAGAATGAGTATCAAGATTATAACATGGGCTCGATCGCCCCCATCCAGATCATAACATGGGATCACATATAACCAGAATATGGCCTCTCCATCTCAGGTGAATACTAACAGATAATTAACAATTGGACCATAGTCCGCAATATCACATCAACCGATCATTATCACACCCGATCATTATCACACCAGTTGTCTAGATCTCTGGACTATTCACCGTGTGCTCTAGACAGTCGATGACTCACTAGTGTCTTGCAGTTGTTTAGATTTCTGGACTTTTCACCGCGGGCCCTAGACAGCAGACGACTAGTTGACCCCTCGGAGGTTTAGGGCTTTTCAACCCAAGGGTACTAGGCCCTGCCTGTTTTCCCATCCCGGCAAGTACTACCCATCATAATCATTCCCCTTCATCGACGGAGGCAAAACAGATACAAATAACTGTGGGCAACATCCCACCATATAACATAGTCGAGAATATATCCACATACGAATGAAGAACTCCCGAAGATAGATAATCACATATTCAAGAATGTCACAAGAGCATAGAAATCCATCCACAACATAGATACGAGATAAAATTCTCCCAAGGGACAATTTTCGCACCATATACCATAAGAATGCTCCGAACTTTTCATGAGATTATTAAGATGCCAGGTTGACACAATAATGATGCATAACGTGCAATTCATGCTCTAAATGTAAACTAGAAACAACATATGCCATATAAACTTCATCAAACGTCATACTTGTCCCTTGGTGCATACCAAAACCATTTACGAGTTCAATCATATCAATTAAACACATATACACCCGAGGGACATCCCGTAGATATCAAATACTACACGAGAATCGAGTTTATATGGCATACCTCGCTTCACTTTACGAAATTCATAGCTCAATCATGCACAACGTATGGATATCAAATGATATGATCAACATGTTAACAAGCACGTATAAAATCATCCATGTATAATTAATAATAAGAGATATGCAGTTTATATATCACATATATTTATAATCATCCATTTCTTGTTGAAATAGAATCATATTATCAAGCTTAGAGAAGATAAAACCCCTACCTTAAGTTTTTAGACCAAAAGAAGGAAGAAAGATGTAAACCGAAGCCCCATTCGGTGAAATACTCAAGCTCTTGCGTCAACACGTTCCTAGCGTAGCTAAATTCCTGAATCAATGATGTATAAACCCAACCAAAGTAGCCAAAGCTCATGCTTGAGCTTTTATAGAAGAAAACCAAGGTAGAAGATGATGAATAGTACCTTAGAGATGGGTTTGGATGATTTAAAGCTTGCATCCTTGATTTGGACTGATAGATACGTAGAAATCTTCCTCTTTCTCTCTCTAGAACCCTCTAGAACTCCCTAGAGGAGTATGGAAGAGTTTGGGTCGAAGTTGGGCTGAAAAATGACAAAAAATGGCTTTAAAACGTGCTTAAGTCGATGGGAATTGTTAACTGGCGGACCGGTATGCCAAATATCGAATACCGGTCCACAGAGCACAAATTTCCCATAATTTTTTTCCCCAACCAGTATGCCAAAAAGGCAATACCGGTCCGCGAGTAATTTTGGTGCCCTGATGCACTGTTTTGTTTCGGCCATAACTTTTCGCTTAGAACTCCGATTGAGGTGATCTTTGTGTCCACAGAATGACAATTCAAATATATACAATTTCCTAAAAGGAAGTTTTTCCCAAATTCTGGACAAATAAATCTCAAAAATTCACCAAAGACAGCGCTCTGCCAAAGTGCTACCGAATGACCAGAATTTATTAACTAGCTTGCTTCGCACACTGTTTTGATCAACACGGAGTGTGAATTAGCTTTCGGGAAAAACATAAAAATTATAGAATGGTAAAAATACTAGACACTTACGAGAATGAAATCTTGGTCGGATAAGTAACGAAGAAATTACAATAGCTCAAAGTTAGCTAAAATTAACGAATCGCGAAGAAACAAAACATCTTATTTACCAACCGAAATCGATTCGGACCACCCGAATCACCAGACGATCACTCACATGAGTACAAATAAGCTAATATAATTCAATTTTAAAAAAATTAAAGTACGGGGCATTACAATCTCCCCCACTAATAAAAATTTCGTCCTCGAAATTTTTGATGGCATTCCTTAAGTGAATAACTCGAGACACTTATCGTAAATGGTACAAGAGGTTTGACATGTTCATGATCGTGCAGAAGTTTACTCGGAGCGAATTTGATCATTGTGTTTACTTTAAAAAGCTCGAATCTGGCAATTTCATGTATTTACTCCTATACGTTGACGATATGCTCATTGCTTCACGTAGCTTGGTGGAGATCGACGTATTGAAAACTCAGTTAAGCAAGGAGTTTAAGATAAAAGATTTGGGTGGAGCGCAAAAATTTTTGGGAATGGAGATCGTGCAAGATACGAAGAGATGACGATTGTGTCTTATACAAAAGAAATACCTTGAGAAAGTGGTTGCTCGATTCGGGATGAAAAACTCAAAGCCGGTGAGTGTCTCGTTAGCACCGCACTTCAAACTATCAGCAACGATGGCTCCTAGCTCTGAGGAAGAGGTGGAGTACATGGCTCAAGTTCCTTATGCAAGTGTGGTTGGGAGTTTGATATATGCCATGGTATGCACTCGACCGGACATTGCTCAAGCCGTGAGCATTGTTAGTAAGTATATGGTGAACCTTGGAAAACCGCATTGGTAAGCCGTTAAGTGGGTTCTACGATATCTACAGGGTACGATGGACAAAGAGTTGGTATTTAAAAATTTTGGAATGTCAATTATTTATGGTTTTGTGGATTCGGATTACGCCGGCGACCTAGACAAGCGGAGATCGACTACGGGTTATGTGTTTACATTGGGTAGTGGTCCGTTAAGTTGGAGGTCGATGATTCAAAGTGTGGTAGCGTTGTCTACCACGGAGGCGAAATATATTGCTGTAACGGAGGCGGTCAAATAGGCCGTATGGCTCCGTGGTTTAGTTAGTGATCTTGGTTTGAAGCCAAAAAAAGTGGTGATGCACTGTGATAGTCAGAGTGCAATTCACTTGGCGAAGAATCAAGTTCATCATGGAAGAACCAAGCATATTGATGTCCGATATCACTTCATCCGGGAAATTATTAAAAACAATGTTGTAAATCTAGTTAAGATAGGCACCAAAGATAATCCGGCAGATATGTTAACAAAGGTTGTCCCGTTGGCCAAGTTTGAGCATTGCTTGACATTGGTCAATGTCCTTCGGTGTTATGCCCCTCGGGGGGGCGGTGGTCCTAAGGGACCGGCAGGGGTGATAGGTTCTTATTCGATGAATTGATCATGGTGTAGTGCATTGGGGTCCTGTGGAACATCGCCAAGGTGGAGAATTGAAGATTTGGCGCTGTATAGGAATCCTATTCCTATTAGGTTTTATATTGTCCAATTATTAATTGGCTTTGTATTGTCCAAATCCTAGTTGGATTTGTATTATCCAATTTCTAGTAGGTTTTGACTTTGACCAATCCTAGACCCATAGGATTTATACTCTATAAATAGACCCTTTGTCATAGGTTTTATTCATGAGTTGTGTTATATTATTTACTAGCTAGATTAGAGAGTATATTTGAGAGATAATATTGAGAGCTCTAATTCGCGGTTAGGGTTTGTTTTGTGCGTTGTACTCATCAATTGGTCTCATCAGAATTGGTCTAATTGCTTGCGTGCTTGGTTAGATGTTTCTTTTTTAATCTCTTGTTTTTCGTATTGCTTGAATATCAGTAGTGCTTGTTTCTTTAATTATTGTACGCATAATTGTCCGGTCGGTCCTATGCTTGTGCTAAGGCTTGTTCTAGTGGTATCTTAGCACAACAAATATCTCTTAGAAATATTCTTACTTTTTATTTGGTTTTTAAGAATAAAGTAAGGTGCATGTATGTCACTTGATTATAAAGTTGATAATTCAGTTATTAAATACCGAGTATATATTATATACTCGCGGCCCTTAAGAACCAAGTAATAGACATTTACTCGGTTGCGAATTACCGAATAAAAGTCGAAGTATTATGGTAGTGCAAATATCTCCACCCAGACAAAAGAAAAAAAAATGAAGAAATAAACATTTTCTGTTAGGTGCTATTTCTTTGTAAATATTGATTAATGACTTGTAGTTGGACGACAAAAAGTGAGTACTTACCCAAAAAAGAGAAACCCATTATCTTCATAAATTTGGAATTTTAAAAGGTAAATACATAAGAAAAAAAAGGATTATTAGCTCTGAAATAATCAATTCCACAAGAAAATTCTTCAATTCAATGACACTATAATGTTACATAAGTAGCTCTGCTTCCACTTACACCTACCTGTTGGTGTTGGTGGAAACCTTTAATATACAGAGTCTCTTCTAACACGAAGTCAGGTGGGTTTTCTTTCTGTTGGAAAATTAATACAAGTATGCGTACCTGTATGCACAGCGAATATAATATTGGATCTTGTGAAATTGGTCTTACGATACTCGCGTTGTGTAGCGTTACACGAACGACTACCACTATGCCCACAGCTTCAAGTCTCTCTACAAGGAACCCTAGAATGTGCTTGAGAAGAGATGACGGTCGCCTCTAAATTTGTGTTGTGTATTATGTATCTTATTTAGGTCTAAAGACCTAAATATATATCATTAGCCTTAAAGGGATTTGAAACCCTAAGGCCCACTATGGGTGTCCCTATTGGACTAAACCAATAGGCCCAAAAACCAACATCTCCCACTCGTACATAGTGGGCAAATAATCGCATTCTCCCTTGCTCCATTCTAGATTCCCCGTTCATACTTAGTAAATGAGCTGTGCGACCGCGAGCCACCTGAAAAGAAAATATTTTGAGTACTATGCCAAATTCCCAAAGAACCAGCATAGAACATCCCCATAGCGTCTCGTTCTACCCCTGACCTACTTAGCAATATTCAGATTAAGCATTTCCAATCCCTTGGATTCACATCTCAGATCAACGCTTAAAATTCTCCCGTTTTATTCTCACAGCTACGTCGCTATTCTCAGAAAGCGACATAACTTGGTACCAGTGATCATAAACTTGAACGTGCTACCAAACAGTCATCCTTTCGCCCTCATATCACTTAGATTATATTCAATTGCTTTTCCAACGATGTCCCTTTAGGCTGCATCAGTCTTAGCCATAGGATACACACATCAAAGTAGCATACACTGAACTTCCTCTTCATGATACAGTCAAAAGTCACATAGGGCAAAAATAGTAGAGGATCATACATATTGTATCAATCCATAATGACTCACACAATTAAGAAGTAGGGATCATTCTTTCACTTCCTTATATAGGTCACGAAGCACATGTAGTATGACTTACATGTTACGGTGGAGTTCTCTTTTAATAAAGAGCGTATGTCACTACCAAACACCGTACAGATCTTAGTCCAGTCGCTGTCAAGTGCCTAACCCAAAAAATCTACTTGCTCGCTCGTTTCAGCGCCTAGATGAAATTTCGCATCCGGCTATTCACAGGTTATATATGGATAGTGGGGTATCCATATTCAGTCTTCGAAAGACTTTATCTTGGTCCTTTCCAAGTCGACACTTCAATCAATGTCAGCTTAGCTCATTATTACAGCGGCATAAGCTTGACGTGTCTCATCTTTGCTCGCCTTCCAGGAGCCAAAAGCGATCACTCATGTGAGAGAGTCGATCCATACCTATTGACATACTCATACCATGATATCCCAACCATGGGTAATGTGTGTGCTAGCAGTTATATTAAAATAATAACATAAGAGCAACAAATTTCAAAAAATTCATTAATAATAATATCAACGACATCAAATATCCTCTATGGTCAGGGAGCAAATAATCACAACCTACGTAACCCTAAACTCCTAACATGAGCCTGGTAAACATCTCTAATTATAGGTTTAGTCAAGGGGTCCGCAACCATGCGGCTAGTAGAGATATGCTTAAGGACCACCTCCTTTTGCGCAACCATGTCACGAATGAAATGGTATCTAATGTCTATGTGTTTGGTTTTCCCATGATACTTGGGATCCTTGGAGTATGAAAGAGCTGCCGAACTATCACAATATATCGTAATCGGCTCTGAAGCGCTTTTAACAATGCCAAACTCTCGAAGGAATCTTCTCAACCAAACACCTTCTTAAACAGCAGTTGAACAAGCAACGTACTCCGCCTCCATCGTAGATAGTGCAATACAAGTCTGCTTTTTGCTGCACCATGATATTGCTCCGTCGTTGAGCAAGAAAGAATAGCCTGACATCGATTTGCGTCCGTCTGGATCCCCTCCCCAGTCAGCGTCGGTGTATCCAACCACACGTAAATTCGATGCTTGATAGCAAAGCATATAGTCAGCTGTCCCTTTCAGAAATCGGAGTATTCTCTTCACTGCTTTCCAATGAGCAACGCCAGGATTCCCTTGGAATCTACTGACAAGACCAACTGCATAGCAAATGTCGGGCCCCGTACACATCATCGCATACATTAGGCTACCAACAGCGTTAGCATACGGAACACGAGCCATCTTTTCCTTCTCATCAAGAGTCTTAGGACACATATCCAGACTTAAGGTATTACCCTTCTCAACAAGAGTGTCTATGGGTTTACAAGCTTGCATCTGAAAACGCTCAAGTACATTTCTTATGTAAGTCTCTTGAGACAAACCAAGAAGTTTCCTTGATCGATCTCTTAGGATCTTAACTCCGAGCACATAGCTTGCCTCTCCCATGTCTTTCATTTCAAAATTTGAAGACAACCATGTTTGTGTGGTGACAACCATCTCCTTGTTGTTTCCAGCTAATTATATGTCGTCTACATACAAAGAGAGAATCAAGAAACTATTCCCAGAATGTTTAACGTACACACAATGGTCCTCCTCGATCATCGTAAACCCATTTAAAGAAATGGCTCGATGAAATCTCAGGTACCATTGTCTAGATGACTGCTTCAACCCATAAATGGATCGTTTGAGCTTGCAAACTTTGCGCTCTTTCCCGCTAATTATAAAACCAACAGGTTGATCCATATAGATTTCCTCATCTAGTTCTCCATTGAGAAATGCAGTTTTAACGTCCATCTGAAAAAGTTCTAAATCCATATGAGCGACAATAACTAAAATGAGACGGATTGAGGCAAACCTCACTACCGGTGAGAACGTTTCCTCATAGTCAACGCCTTCCTTTTGGGTGTAGCCTTTCGCCACAAGGCGAGCTTTATACATATCAATGGAACCATCTGCCTTGCGTTTGACTTTTAGTATCCATTTGTTTCCAATAGTCTTTCGCCCCGGCGGAAGATCTACCAAGTCCCAGACATTGTTCTTCCTCATAGACTCCATCTCATCAATCATTGCAACTTTCCATTCATTCGAAGCAGGGAATGTGATAGCCTCCTGATAATTTCTAGGCTCATCTACATCTTGCGGAGTACACATGAAAGCTACCCCCTCAATCTCAAAACGACGACGTGAGATACTTTCACGATTGCTCTTACGCAAGTGTGGACTTTGAGAATCATTCTCTAATGGAGGGACACTCCCACTAGGAGGTTGCACACTCCCACTAGGAAGCGAGTCGCTCTCAACATCCTCATTCGGATTTGAAACGCCTTCATTCAATTCGACCATTTCAAACAACTTTATGTTTCTGTCCACATCCCCTCTATTGGGGAATTCTTTCTCTAGAAAATCCACATCTCGTGACTCAATCTCAGAAACAGTTCCATCTTCTTGTTCACCAAGCATCACATATCCTTTAGATTCCTCAGAATATCTAATGAATATGCACTTATGCGCCCTAGGGCCTAGTTTCCCATGTGAATGAGAACTAGTGTGAACATATCCTGCCGCGCCCCATGGGTGCAAATGGCTTAAGTCAGGCTTCCTGCCCATCCAAAGCTCATAAGGCGTTGATCAAATAGATTTAGAAGGCACACGGTTGAGGATGTAGGCAACAGCTAAGATAGCATCCCCCCAGAAAGATATTGGGAGGTTAGCTTGCGCCATCATCGATCTAACCATATCCAAAAGGGTTCTATTCCTTCTCTCCGCTACACCATTTTGTTGCGGAGTATATGGAGTAGTTAACTGCCTCTGAATACCTTTTTCATAACAGAGCTGCTTAAACAGCTCAGATAAATATTCATGTCCACGATCAGTACGAAGAGCCTTAATGGTCCTTCCACTTTGATTCTCAACCAACCTCATAAAACGCTTAAAGCAATCCAATGCTTCAGACTTGTGGAAGATCAAATATACAAAACTGTAACGTGTGTAGTTATCTATAAATGTGATGAAATAGCAAGCACCATGCCTTGCCCTCACACTAAGTGGGCCACAGATGTCTGAATGTACTAATTGCAAAGAAAAAGATGCTTTAGTGGCCTTTCCAAACGGTTTTCTAGTTGACTTTCCTACTAAGCAATGCTCACAATTGGGCAAACTAACTTTAGCGAGCTGACCTAATAAGCCCTCTCTAGCTAATCGATTCATTCTGTCCTGGCCTACATGACCAAGTCTAGCATGCCAAATTGTAGAATTATCAGTAGAAGTCACAAAACAAATAGAATTATTATTACTGGAATAACAAATATCCAAAACAAATAATCCATCCGAAATAAAACCACTACTATAAAAAATTGTTCCATTAAAAACACTAGCATTATTGTTCTCGAAATCCTAGCCTAAGCAAAGCAGAAACTGATAAAAGGTTCCGTCAAATATCAGGAGCAAACAATACATCATGGATCAATAGGTCGCGTCCACCGCGCATGCACAGCTTGTAGGTACCAATACCTATAACCTGAACAGCTTCTCCATTGCCCACGTAAAGTACTCTGCTTCCTGCTGGTATTCGGAGGTACTCCACATATCCAACTCTATCCCTCACGACATGTTCGGACGCTCCTGAATCCACAATCCAATCATAAGAAGGATGAGCTACCATAACATGACTTGTTACATAAACAAAAGGAGAATTAGAACTTAAGAGTACCTTCTTCGGCTCAGCGCAATCACGAGCGAAGTGACTTTCCTTACCACAATTAAAACATGCTTTGTCGGCATTGCCCTTCTTACCACCATGCTTGCCCCGCTTGCGTTTGGTAGAGTTTGCCTTCTTAGGTGCACGTTCATCATCGTTCCTTTTCACATTATTTTGGTTCTTGCGCTTAGACCCAGATGCCTTGCGCGAACCAGAGTGAACCACATAAGAGGAATTATTAACTTTAGCAGCTTCCAAGCGCTCCGCCTCTAACTCCAAATGACGCGCAAGATCATCAAAAGTTTTGATATTTTCATTGTGCGTCATATTGACTCTCATATGTTCCCACAAATCAGGTAGAGAATGAATCCCAGCTTGAACCTGCTGCTCATCGCTTAAGTTGTTCCCAGCTGCCTTGAGCTCGCGAATCATAGTCGACATTTGTCTAAGATGCTGCTTCATCGGGGTATTAGAGCGCATTTTATATGAGTCAAACTTCAAAGTCAACGCGCGCAACCTAGTAGCTGAAGTGGAACCATACTTAGCTTTCAGGGCATCCCACATTTCTTGAGTAGTCTTACAGTCCTCGAACGCGCTGATCAAGTCATTGTGCATGCTGCTAAGCATAACAAAGCACGCACAACGATCCTTCTTGACCCACTGAGTGTAGGCCTCTTGATCGCGCCGATGTTGGGCACCATTGCCATCCTCCGGTGGTGGAGTCAAAGATTGGGTTAAGGTTTCCAAAACCTCTTGCTCATCAAGGAGATATTGGATTTTACGGTGCCAAATATCATAATTGTCACCATCCAATTTCTCTCATTTGTTCAAGTCAGCAACAATGCTCTTAGAAGTCATCTAATTATGCGCCAAAAATAAGGATATTTAATAAGAATATTATTATCAGCACAGCACACATAATATTTTGCAGCACAAATCTTAAATAAAATTTAATAGTTCAAACATGATACAAGATCGAAAGATCGCTACGCTCAAAATCATCTCCCCCATCATGTGATATTATCAAATTAAAATTTAAATTACGCGCAAAAAATTGTATAGGAGCTTTAAGCTACCACTACACTCCCACTATATATAAAATAGATAAAAACATGCAACACAATGATGATATATATAACAGTAAATAATATCAAAATTGCATGTATCGTAGCAAAAAAAACACTACAAAAACTGTTTTATTTTCTAATAATCAAAAAACTGTTTTTCCAAAAAACAGAAAAAACAAAACTGTTTTATTTTTAATAAATAAAAAAACTGTTTTTCCAAAAACAGAAAAACAAAACTGTTTTTATTTTCTAATAAAAAAAAACAGTTTTTCCAAAAAACAGAAAAACAAAACTGTTTTATTTTTAATAAATAAAATAAAACTGTTTTTCCAAAAAACAGAAAAACAAAACTGTTTTATTTTCTAATAAAAAAACTGTTTTTCCAAAAAAAATAGAAAAACAAAACTGTTTTATTTTTAATAAATAAAAAAAAACTGTTTTTCCAAAAAACAGAAAAACAAAAACTGTTTTATTTTTTAATAAACAAAAAAATGTTTTTCCAAAAAACAGAAAAACAAAACTGTTTTATTTTTTAATAAACAAAAAACTGTTTTTCCAAAAAATAGAAAAAACAAAACTGTTTTATTTTTAATAAATAAAAAACTGTTTTTTATTTTTTTTAATTTTTTTTGGTAAAACAACCGATTGTCGAAAACTTGAACGGCAGCCACCAAAAAAAAATTAGGAACCGTGCCTCCCAAAAAAAATAATGGCTGCGGCATTAAGAAATTGTACTTGCTGTATGCCATAATAATAAAGATAAGATCTTATATATATAATTGAAGCAACAGCAATAGTAGTCATATTAAAAGCACAAAACGGTATGCACAGATCACAGATCTAATCATGTATATATATAAAAGCAGATCCAAGCATGCGAAAATATATTATATATACGTGATTATGTATGAAGACCAATCTGTATCGCTCTGATACCAATGTTGGAAAATTAATACAAGTATGCGTACCTGTATGCACAGTGGAAATAATATTGGATCTTGCGAAATTGGCCTTACGATACTCACGTTGTGTAGCGTTACACGAACGACTACCACTATTCCCACAGCTTCAAGTATTCTCTACAAGGAACCCTAGAATGTGCTTGAGAAGAGATGACGGCCGTCTTTAAATTTGTGTTGTGTATTATGTATCTTATTTAGGTCTAAAGACCTAAATATATATCATTAGCCTTAAAGGGCTTTGAAACCCTAAGGCCCACTATGGGTGTCCCTATTGGACTAAACCAATAGGCCCAAAAACTAACACTTTCTTTTTTGCATTAATTTCTTTTTTAATTTGCTCATCAAACTGCATTTATTTTGGATGATAGTACTTATTTCTGAGATGGATTTGTGTTCATCTGATTTCTAAACTCAAGCAAACGTGGGTTGGTTTAGTGATAGTGTTTATTCATTTATTTTCTTTATCAACATCACCTTAAAAACAAACCAACTGCATGTAGAAGGATTCTAACATGGAATGAATCTAGTCGGATCCAGTCCAAGAGTAAATAAATCTATACCAAGTAGAATTTATTACATCCTTAAAAACAAACTTACTTTTTTAGAATAGATGGAATGTGTGTTGTAAATGTGAGCAATCAACATCACTTCTATTACACTTCTAACTTTTTCGTTATCAACATCACAGGAGAATAAAAATAGAACATGCACCATACTCTACACTACTTTTCTTTTTCCCACACACAAAAAAATACACTTTAACTACTTTAATCAAAACAACAAAAATGAGTTAAAGTGGCAATCCCTATACATAATAGAGTCAATTAATCGATTATTTAATTTTTCTTATTAGTTCATGATATTTAGTTTATACGACCTTTCTTCAAAATTAAGAGTCTTATTTCTCTTTGTCTTGAGTTAAGACTCAAGAGTCTATTCTAGCTTTTTCTATAATATAATCAATAATTATATATCAAACCTCAGGTACATAATGAACGAGATATTTATTCTCAATTATTTATTACATTAAAATTAACACATCGCTAAAAGAAATGTAAAAATTAAATTAAATTAGCATGATAATTCATAAAAGCTATAAAGCATGGATTATTTCAAACGGTCAACGCAGCAGAATATTATCCGAGGCGGATTTTAAGACTTACCAGGTTCATCCCCAAATCGCACCTATTACGTACCCAATAATTTCATTAAATTTATTTGCATTTCTTCTTGTACTATTCTGCTAAGATTCTTAAAGAATCTAAAAATCAACTGGGATTAGTGGTATTTTTCAAAACGATACAGCACACATGCTTGCAGGGGCGGATGCACGTAGGATCCGGGGCGTGTTTTGGGGGGACATGGTTCTTTGCACGTAGAAGTGTAGGGGCGGATTATGTGTTTAGCGAGTGAAACATTTAAGGTGGAGAAAGGGGTATGTGTAACAAAATGTAAAAATTTAGGGCAGAGGTTTAATTGTATGTTTAAGTTATTAGTCAATTTGAAGGATAAGAACACATTATTTACATTGGTTCCGTTTTGTTAGTTGGTTTGTTTGCTTTTTGTTCTATGGTCTCTATTTATAGTTCTTTATTTCTTTCTTTCTAATTTCTATTTACCACTCTCATTCATCAAATTGTTCCAATTTTTGAAATCGGTTAGGAGATGATCTTATGAATGATTGGTCGATAACATATGTTGAGAAAGATGTTTTTAAAGTTATTGACAATTAATATATGATTTAGTATTTTCAAAATATAAAGTCTCGAATAGAAATATTGTAACTAAATATATGATTTTGATTTTTGACGTATATGATGTTAAATATTTTAATTTTGGCCTTATTACGGTATATGCAAAAAATTCTTAAAAACCTAGTAGTTTGGCCCCTCCTGAATATAATTCCTGACTCTGCTCGTGCATGCTTGCGACCCATAGATACTCTCGATCGGCCTGGATTGGAATTGTTTTCGTTATCTTGATTTATGTGATCTTGTGTGTTTTGCCACTGGTTTGAATGGGGGATCGAAACATTTGTTTCGTTTGTTTTGCAACCTTGCTTGGGAGGTTACGAATGATGGAAACAGGTGCATATTCTAAGATCTGCAAAGGCTCAAAGAAATGTTTGTGTGTGTACAGCTAGAAAGCACGTGTATTTTATTTTGGGTAGAATTTTCGTGTCGGGCACGACATGGACAATAGGTACAGGTACGACAAGGCATGGACACAGTGTGGAAATGCTATGTGGCATGTCAGATATAATAGGTATTTAAAAAATATTGGACACAGCATGGACATGTGATGGGTACTCCTTGGATACGGCTGGATAAAACATTAAAGAAGAAAAGTGATGAATTTGTAATATTTAATAATACTTGGGTGTCTTTTATTAAATTAAAAATATACAAATACCATATATTCACATCTCAGCATAAATCATCGATCAAAATAAAAAGTTAAGGTTTCCGTTCTTAACGTAGCTTAAATGCAATCCTCTCATCATCATCATTGAATCTCATATTTCCCGAACTTCTCTCTTCTTCGGTCTTCTCACAATCACAAGTATGTCTCTTCTTTGGTCTTTGCATCCCAATTTTTTTGATCTATGGTTTTTTTCATTTAATCATTGCTCTTTTGGATAACTTTGCAATTTACGTAATGCATATTATAATTATAATTATGATTATATTAATGTCAGGTCAAAAAATCTTTTTGAGTAAAGAATGTCACCCACACACAGAATTTATGAATAAGTGCAAGAAAGATTAAAAGTGACACACACAGTTTTTTGGTTAAGGATGGTTCTCCCAGCCAATGGATAGTAGGTCTGGTTTACGTCCACCCTACGATGATGATTTTTATTGATTTTGGTAGTGACGGTTACAGGTTGATTGGTAAATGGTTACTTAAGTATCTCTCTTGATCCCGTCCCGAAAATGCCTAAGGTTAGTTCCTTTTATAGATGCAAGGAACTAACTATTACAAGGGGATAAGTACGACTTCCCACGTTAGGGGAGGAGTGGAGAGAAAAATGGGGTTAGTTGTGTAGTGGGCGGTTGATAAATAGCCGTTGGGCGTGGGTGCCACGCTCTCGCTATGCTACAGCCACATGTTCCAGGTTGAAGGCCTTTTTACTGGACTAAGCTCAGATAGGTGACAAGCTCGGGTAGTGCCCTTCGTACTTCCTAATAATCATAATGTAATATTCTGGAGCCTCGACCTGTATGCTAGGATCACCAACATGGTGCTCAACATTGCAAACAACGGCACCTTCAGGAATAGATATATAAGCTCGGTATATGTATGAGCTCAGAAAATACATATTTACCATGAGCTCGCAGCGTCATTTTTATATCCTTCAACTGCCCCCCAAGTGTCTGATCTTTGTCCTGTTCCTGGAGGTCAGACACTTGTTCCTGGTAGCTGGGTCCCACAGTACTACGTGGCACCTCACGGTTTGCCCAGACTTAAAAAAGCTGGTGGGAGCATTGAAATGACTCGTATGAAATGCAATTTCATCATGGGGTGCGATTTTAAAGGGAAAAAACAGCCGTCTTGGACAAAAACTGTCCAACTTACACTTTATATGTATTTTCCCTCTTATCTTCAAACTTTACTCTTCTTTTTGCTATTTTCTTTCTCCTTTTCCTTGCGCTAGAGAAGCAATCAAAAACCGCAATTCAAACTCACAATTAACTCCTCAAAAGAGATTTATTATCACTGTAAATCATCCCTATCCCTCACTCTATTTCGATTTCTATTACATCGTTTCATCTTTTCAATTGAGGGCTAGGGTTTTGGTAAGTTAGATACAAATGGGGCGTTTCACAGTTTCTAGAGACGAAGAACTTGCCGC
Organism: Lonicera japonica; assembly: GCA_021464415.1. NCBI lineage: Eukaryota > Viridiplantae > Streptophyta > Magnoliopsida > Dipsacales > Caprifoliaceae > Lonicera > Lonicera japonica. The sequence continues at coordinate 75,878,401 of CM038464.1, forward strand.
CTTTTCTCAGTGGTTCGTCCTTGATGGGTGTACAGTGAGGCTCCCTGAAGCGAACGAGGAGCCAACCATCAATCCAAGAGATGGAGAAATTAGTATATACTTTGACGCCCCAAATCCCGTTAAGAGGATTTACCCTCCGGGCCCTGGTTAATCACAAAGCCGCACTCGACGGCAACCCAAAATAAGATAAACATAGAACAATAAGCAATGATTATACCCATGAAACTGAAATTCACACCATAACCATATCATACAAAGTATATGTTTAAAGGCCTCTAATGAGGTTCCAAAACATAAGTCACAATCCTTAATTACATATCAGTCATAGAGGAAATATACATATTACATATCACATCACAAGTAGAAAACAAAATTTTAAAGACCAATGGTCCTTTCAATCGAAGGACCCACCCTCAATTAACTATACAAAAGAAATGAGGCAGTCTAAGAAGCATCGTCCTTCCTTTTCCCCCCTTTCCCCCGACGAAACTTGTAGACGTACCTAATAGAAAAAAGTAGGAGTGAGTCAAACACCTAGTGGGAATCATATAATGAATTAAATTTAGAAAAGGTGGTAAGGCCTCCTTTACCCGTTATATATACACACATATATGAAAGTAGCTTATATCAACAACCTTGTAATACAAATGATACGGGCTTCACCCCAAAACTCACGAATCACAAGTCTCAATGATAACCGCGTCTATCCAAGCGTACAACCAGGTCTGCATTTTTTGGCCTTTCAACCACGCGGCAGCAGGGCCTCCCGTTATTTTCCGTGCACGGTTTCGGGTCTTGCACCCAGGGGCTCTCTGTCCCAACTTAAAGTCTCAATCGTTAGAGACGAACCTGGGACCTATCATGGACTAGCGCTAGCAATAAACCTTTAGGCAAACCAATCATCACACATAAAAATCGTAATGTACCCAACTTGAGATTTTTAGTATAAACCATCTCAGTATGTAAAACAGTTCGTTTAATAAGTATTTCATGAAGAAATCCAACCACTTGGACCATTGTCCGTTTATATAAATATGCGTAGCAAGGATCATCAGTATACAATCTTGTCCAAGTTGGGTTTTAGTGAAAGGCAACTATTTGATAAGAAATCATAGTTGAATCATGCTATTTAATCAATATATAGGCTACTAGAATCATTAATTTAAACACTACCTCATAATCTCATCATACACCCAAAGCATGTGTAGATAAGTTAGGGTTTTAGAACAAATAGATGGTATAGTGAGAATCAAACCATAACAAGTTAGAAAAATAGTTTTGATACTAGATTCCCACCTCTATGAAGCTTAAATTCCGAAATTGATGGTGTGGCGGTGTCTTCTCCCCAAGAAATTGAAACCCTAAAGCTTCGCCAAGCTTTAATGGAGGTGCGGAAGGTTGAAGACGAAGGAGAAGAAGATGATTCGGAAGCCAAAGCGTGGCTCAATGGATTGGATGTCTTCCAAGCTCCAAAGAACCCTCCCTTGGGTTGCTCTCAAGCCCCTCACTCTCCCTTGGAATGGTTATGTCGAAGGTGTGGGAGAAATGGGGTTAAAAGGGTGAGTTTTCGGGTCAAAATTGGTCATTTACGACTTACAGGCTTACCATGATCGATCATGGTCCCCCCATGATCGATCTTGAAGTGTTCTGGAGTGCTCTAGTTTTCCCATGATCGATCATGGAGTATTCCATGATCAATCATGGTGGCTGCTGCGACAAACTGTCACCTTAGAAGCCCAGAATGAGCTTCAAAACGTCCGAATCTTGACTCGGGCCAAACATGAAACTTGTAGAGGGGAATGAGAGGAAGATTTGGCCGTAAACGGGGAGTAATTTGGATATCGAATGAAGAAGTTATGACATCTCAAAATTGGCCAAAATTTAGTAAATCGCGTAGAATCAAAACACGCGTTTAAGATCTCGTTTTCAATTCGGACCACCCGAATGGTGAAACGATTGATTATTCAAACTTAATTACACTATAACAACATGCCCAAGGATTGAAACTACAAGTAGGTACATTACACCATCAGAACGCTAGCTGAAATACACTTATCAACTACACGAAATACGACGAGAGTTTTAAAAGCAAAATAGGGCTAGGGGTGTTACAACCTCCCCTCCTTAGGAAATTTCGTCCTCGAAATTAGGGTAAGTAAGGTTAGAGGGTACCTTAATTGAATAAATGTGGGTATTTTGCCTGAATTTTTGACTCGCGCTCCCACGTGGCTTCTTCTACGCCATGATGTTGCCAGATGACTTTCAACAAAGGAATTATTCTATTACGAAGGACTTGTTCTTTGCGATCAACCACAGCTATTGGACATGTCTCATAAGATACATTCTCATTGATTTCAAGTTCTGCAGTTGGGACAATATGAGAGGGATCCGGTACATATTTACGAAGCATCGATACATGGAATACATTATGAACACGTTGCAATGAAGGGGGAAAAGCTAAACGATAAGAGACCGCTCCTACACGCTGAGTTACTTCAAACGGTCCAATATACCTCGGAGCCAACTTCCCCTTGTTTCCAAAGCGCACCACGCTTTGACGAGGCTTGACTTTAAGAAAGACGTAGTCACCCACTTCAAACTCAAGAGGTCGATGCCTCCTATCATCGTAACTTTTCTGACGACTTTGGGCTGTTATCAACCGTTGTTTGATCACCTTGATTTTCTCAGTGGTTTCTTGAACTAATTGCAGTCCAAGTAATGAGGCTTCCCTAGCTTCAACCCAACACACTGGTGATCTACAGGGTCTACCATACAAGGCCTCATAAGGGGCCATACCAATACTGGTTTGAAAGCTATTATTGTAAGCGAATTCGGCTAGAGGGAGGTAGTCATCCCAATTACCCTGGAAGTCTAAAACACGTGCTCTAAGCATATCATCAAGAATTTGGATTGTCCTCTCTGACTGCCCATCGGTTTGAGGATGGAATGCTGAATTAAAAGTCAATCTCATGCCCATGGCTTGCTGGAGAGCTTCCCAAAATCGGGATGTAAAACGAGGGTCACGATCAGAAATAATTGACAATGGCACTCCATGGAGCCTAACAATTTCGTAGACATAGAGTTTTGCTAGCTTTTCTAAAGAATCAGTTTCGCGAATCGGTAGGATATGGGATGATTTAGTGAGTCGGTCAACAATTACCCATACTGCATCATGCTTCTTTTGTGTTCTCGACAATGCTATGAGGAAGTCCATAGTAATGTTTTCCCACTTCCACTCATGAATAAGAAAAGGCTGAAGTTGTCCTCCGGTTTTTTGGTGTTCAATTTTGATACGTTGGCACGACAAGCAACGTGAAACAAAGGTTGCTACGTCACGCTTCATACCCTGCCACCAATAAGTGCGTTTTAAATCTCGGTACATCTTGGTACTACCCTGATGAATGGTAAATTGGGAATTATGTGCTTCGGCTAGGATTCTTTGTTTTAGTTCATTGTTGGAATGCGGCACTATTAATCTCCCTTTATACCGAAGGCCTCCATCCTCACCCAGGGTGACATTTTTTACTTGCTCACCAATCAGAATTTTATTCCGACAGTCTACCAAATCTCAATCACTTCCTTGACACGAAATTACTTGGTTATTCAGAACTAGAGCAACTACAAGATTAGACAAGAAGGCTATGTTTTGCCTACGACGAACCACCAGATTGTATCGCTGGAGTTCCTTAAGTAGTCTCCACCGCGACACCTCAAGGCAGAAATGGAACCTTGTGATTTGCGATTAAGTGCATCAGCTACAACGTTGGCTTTACCTGGATGATATTGAAGAGTGAAATCGTAGTCCTCTAAGTACTCAATCCAACGGCGTTGTCTTAGGTTAAGATCTTTCTGTGTAAAAATATATTTAAGGCTTTTGTGATCGAAGAATATCTCAAATCGCTCTCCATATAGGTAATGGCGCCATATCTTCAATGCAAAAACAACGGCAGCAAGTTCAAGATCATGAGTTGGATAATTCTTCTCGTGAGTTTTCAACTGACGAGACGCATATGCAATTGCATGTTCAAGTTGCATGAGGACACAACCCAATCCCAACCGAGATGCATCACAGTAGATAACATATCCTAAGCCTCTCTCTGGCAAGGCAAGAACTGGAGCAGTTGTCAAGCGGTACTTTAACTCGTTAAAGGATTCTTCGCAACTATCATCCCATACGAAGGGTACACCCTTTTGCGTAAGGCATGTAAGTGGAACGGTTATGCGTGAGAAATTTTCGACAAGTCGCCGGTAGTAACCAGCCAGCCCAAGAAAGCTACGAATTTCTGACACATTGGTGGGACGGTTCCAATTCAAGACAGCCTCCACTTTAGCGGGATCCACAGAGATACCTCCTCGCGAAACAACATGTCCCAAAAATTTCACTTCATCCCTCCAAAAATCACATTTGGAGAACTTTTCATAGAGCTGGTGATTTCTAAGCAGCTGAAGAGCAATACGAAGATGCTTCTTATGCTCGACCCCGGAATGAGAATAAATAAGGATATCATCAACAAAAACCACCACAAACTGATCTAAGAAAGGTTGAAAAATGCGATTCATAAGGTCCATGAATGCGGCCGGTGCATTGGTTAGCCCAAAAGGCATGACCAGGAATTCAAAGTGCCCATAGCTGGTACGAAAGGCTGTTTTGGGGATATCTGTCTCACGGACACGCAGTTGATGATAACCCGATCGCAAATCAATCTTAGAGAAGAAATAAGCACCTCGAAATTGGTCGAATAGATCATCTATACGTGGAAGAGGGTACTTATTTTTAATGGTAACCCGGTTGAGTTGACGATAATCAATACAAAGGCGGAGCGATCCATCAGCCTTCTTGGCAAACAAGACTGGTGCTCCCCATGGGGACGAGCTATGTCGAATGAACCCTTTGGATAAAAGATCATTTAGTTGAGTCTTGAGCTCACCTAGCTCTGCTGGAGCCAAACGGTAAGGTGCAATAGAAATGGGTGTGGCTCCCGGTACTAAATCAATACTGAATTCGATCTCCCGGTACGGGGGCAATCTAGGCAAGTCGTTAGGAAACACATCCAAGAATTTATTAACGATCGGGACATCTTGAGGAGTCAACGGCGTGATTTCGGTACTCACTATGCTTGCTAACCACCCCCATATAATCTCGTTGTTCCTTCTTGAGAGCATAAGTTACTGGATATAGGTTGTATTTCTCTCCATAAAAGACAACTTTTTCACCCCAAGGATGAGAGACGATAACTTTCTTAGCTTGACAATCTATTGTGGCTTGGTACTTCGTTAACCAATCCATCCCAAGGATTAAATCATAAGGACTCATGTCAATTATAAGAAATCTATCCTCCATGTGACAATCGGAGTGAAGGGAGATAATTGCTGAGCAATAATGGCTTAAACAAACACTAACTCCTGTAGGCATGCCAATACTAATGGGTACTTCTAACTTCTTTGGATTCAAACCCAAACTTATAGCACATGCAATAGATATGAAGGAGTGAGATGCACCCGTATCCAATAAAACTTTAACACCAGTGTCAAAAAGAATGAGACTACCTTCCATCACAGTATGGTCCTCTTGGTTCGCCACCGGGGTCAAATTGAAGACTCGGCCCGCTTGGCTTCCCTGACCCTGTAGCTAATTTGGGCAATATGTAGATTGTTGCTGCTAAGATAGGTAGTTCCCTTGATATTGTCCCTGACTCAGAGTTCGATCCTGGTATGATGACTGAGATGAACGGCTTCCAAACCTATCCGACTGGCCTCTTCCACTGCTTCCACCTCGGCTACGTCCACTATTCTGGCTCATCTCCTCTCTTCGATCACGGTTTGGGAAATCCTTGCGATAGTGATCATGACTGCCACAGATAAAACACCTAGAACGTGGCCCACTACTGCCCCCACTGCTAGTGTTGTTTCCTCCAGAAGATTCTGAACTCGAAGAGTTTTCTTGTTCCTGTCCCAAGGGCCCCTCCGATCATTTCCTTTTCTCTTGTTCGCTGGTCCCATAAGATGGGTGGTTTGTTCAAATTGGCTGTCAAGCTTAAGAGCCGCTTCAACACAAGCTTTATAAGTGGGAAATTCAGTGAAACCCATTATACGGCGATATTGAACTCTAAGGCCATTGAGGAATCTCTCTTACTTTTGCTGATCAGAAATCCCCGTCACATACATGCTTAGCTCCTCGAACTTAAGACGATACTCCTCAACCGACATTCTCCCCTGAATCAAGTTGTAGAACTCATCTCGCCTTGCTCTACAGTATGCATCAGACACGTACTTCCAACCAACAATCACATTAAGTCCACCAATGGACCTCCACCATCGCAGTGCACTACCCTCAAGCTTTAAAGAAGCGAATCCAACCCACATTTGCTCAGGGGCATTCAATATTCTGAGTTGGGAGTGGATATGGTAAAGCCATCCTTCAGTGGCTTCGGGTCCAGATGACCCGTCAAACTTTGTGGCTGTAAACGATTAAATTCCTTAAGGTAATAAACCTCATCGCCCTCCCCTCCTTGAGGGTCATGCTCAATATTCACCATATCTTCATCATCATTGGTGATGTTCCTAGGAGCTCGGGTGTGGCTAGGACCGACACCGCTAGTAGTACCATGATTGCTCTTAAGGACACCGGTGAGTTTGTTAAGAAACCCACTCATCATAGTTTCCAACTGGGCAGGCAAATCTTGATTAGAACCACCCCCGGTATCCTGATTCTCAATGGGTTCCTCCTCACCCGGATTGTCATGTTGATAAACCGGCCTCTTACTTCCTTTCTTCGGTCCCATTCTATAAGAAGAGCAAAATATGTTTAGTACCACAAGTATCACAGGATAACATGGAATTGAAAGACGAAGTGAACATCCGAGGAATAAGAAATAAACTTTTAGGGTAGAACCCAATTGACCATCATGTTTCGATTCTAGATAGTGGCAATATACTAATGATTTATAGGATAGTCATCCGTTGCGCTGCGGCTGACTATAATATAACCCATTAGTCCCTCTGCTACTACGCTAGAAACAAAAACTAGCACCTCGAGTTTCTCCCAATTTTAATAATTAGAATGGATAGAATCAACACGAAATCAAATTTCCTATTCTACCCCACTCTCGGCGAAAGGAAAACAAACCTATGACTCTGATACCAACTTGTGACGCCCCAAATCCCGTTAAGAGGATTTACCCTCCGGGACCTGGTTAATCACGAAGCCGCACTCGACGGCGACCCAAAATAAGATAAACATAGAACAATAAGCAATGATTATACCCATGAAACTGAAATTCACACCATAACCATATCATACAAAGTATATGTTACAGGCCTCTAATGAGGTTCCAAAACATAAGTCTACAATCCTTAATTTACATATCAGTCATAGAGGAAATATACATATTACATATCACATCACAAGTGAAAACAAAATTTTAAGACCAATGGTCCTTCCATTCGAAGGACCCTCAATTAACTATAAGATAAGAAATGAAGCAGTCTAAGAAGCATCGTCCTTCCTTTTCCCCCTTCCTGACGAACCTGTAGAAGTACCTATATAGAAAATAGTAGGAGTGAGTCAAACTGACCCAGTGGGAATCATATAATGAATTAAATTTAGAAAAGGTGGTAAGGCCTCCTTTACCCGTTATATATACACACATATATGAAAGTAGCTTATATCAACAACCTTGTAATACAAATGATACAGGCTTCACCCCAGAACTCACGAATCACAAGTCTCAATGATAACCGCGTCTATCCAAGCGTACAACCAGGTCTGCATTTTGTGGCCTTTCAACCACACGGCAGCAGGGCCTCCCGTTATTTTCCGTGCACGATTTCGGGTCTTGCACCCAGGGGCTGTAATGCCCCGTGTTCCTTTTTCCACGTTGACCTTCTCTTAAGCCCGGTAAGGCTTAATCTCCGTTAGAGAGCGTGCATTAGGTTTCAAGTCCTTCGCACTCAACCCAATAGTTCTAGTATCTCATGTTAGTTATATTTAGTTTGAGGGAGTGATCGTTACGTTATTCGGGTGGTTCGGGTTGAAACCGAGGCGAAAATCGCGTGTTTCGACTTTTCGCGATTCGTAGATTTCTGGCCAACTTTGAGAGGTCATAACTTCTTCATCCGGTGTCCAAACGACTCTCCGTTTTCGGACACGTCTTCATTTCTTTTCCCTCTACAACTTTCGTGTTTTGCCGATCGAGATTCACCGTTTCGAGTCCGTTTCGAGCTCAAAAGTCATTTCTGTTGCAGTGACTTCCATGATCATCATGGAACCATGATCGATCATGTCCTCCAGAGGTTCCAGCTTCATGATCGATCATGGGGACCCATATCATCATGGTTCACCTTTAAGTCGGTTTAGAGCGTTAATCCATGACGTTTCTTATCTAATCCTTTTTCTCCATTTTCAGTTTCACCATTACTCATTTAACACCCACAACCCCCACTTTCGTGCATCCAACATAGAGAGGGAGTGAGGAAGGGTCTAGAGAGCTCTAGAGAGAGAGATAAGAGATCACGCACATCTCTCATCGTCCATCCAAGATTGGAGTGCCGAATCGTTTCTTCTTCACTATTCATCATCCTTCCCGCTTTCTTCTTCCGTTGGAGCTTGCGTTGAAGCTAGGGCTTGGACAATACGGCTTCTACGCTTCATCAACTTGCGGGTTCGGCTTGTCTAAGGTGGGGACACTAGTACAAAAACTTGTTTTCCAACGTTTGATTGATGATTAGCGATTTAAACTACAAATTTGGGGATTTTGATCAAAAGCATGTGTTGTTTGCATCTCTTGGGATTTGGGCTAGATGATTCTTAGATTAATGATGGATATTGATAGATTATCACTCCTACAGCGTGATTGATTATCTAGTTCCACGATTTAGCATGCGTAGCTAGAGGTTCATGTGAAACCAACTCCGTAGCTATTCGTATGACTTATAAATTGGGGTTTTTAGGTCTTGTGCTTATAGATGGATGATTCTGGGTTATTAATGATAGCAATACACATCTATACCACTAGATACGACCGAAGGGTATTATTTATGGTATGTGTGGTGAGAATCCACTACGGTGGAGCGATAAGCCTTAGCGTACGAGTCTAGTGGCTTGCGTGGAGCGAGCTAGGCACTAGTAACGAGAGTTTAGTCTTGGTACTCTTTAGAATGCATGAAACATAGTTGTTAGGGCACGGATTGCCCCTAGTCATGGATACGGACACCTAGGCGAGTTGTATTGGTATGCCGGATGAGCTAGATTCATAATAACCAATACATGGCTTGAAAGGATGACGTGAGTATCATCATAAAACATGTAATGAGACATATGATGTTAATAATGAATACTTGGCTTAATGATATAGCTAGTGAATCATTATGGAACATATACGGTCTTAGTTGAATACACGTATCACATGATGAGGTGTATAACGCGATTACCGAATCAACTGGCCTTATTATGAGAATGATCATGTGACGATAAACGTATGGAGTATACGAGTGATGAATACTCTTGTAAGAATGATTGACGATGATGTCAATGATGATAAATGGATGAGTGGGCGCTTGTATGATTATATATGTGATGCTTAGCCATATGTGTGATGTATGATTGATGATGATGATGATATTCATTGTGGGAAATGAATGAATGTGATGTATGTTACTGTGATCACACATATGGGCTGGATATGATGATATGCCGAGCACCGGGTAGCTCCCGTGTGACTCGAAGGAGGGCCGCCTATTGCCGCCCATGGGTGAAAGGCCCTAAACCGTGCACGGGGAAAATGAAGTCGGTGACTCCACCGGTGGTTGTGTTGCCCACAAAGAGAGCCCACTCTAGGTATCTTGCCTTCCAACTGGACTATGTGTCCTTGTTAGATGAGTTTTCCCGGCAAGCGGAGCAGGTCCCGTGTGCCACTACTTCCTACATGGTGAGTCCCCGGGAAGTAGTTGGGCTACTAATGGTCATCACCCACTAGGGTATCGCCTGGTGTAGTTTTCTCCAGAGTGTCGATGTGGTTTGTATGTGGTGTTCTCCTCGTTAACTATTCGGGGTCTTGTCCCCGGGAAAGTGACCGTCGCGTGGGTCATCTTCGAATGACCTACTTGGAGAACTAAGTCCCTGAACCACTCCCCACCTGGAGGAGACATGGACAAGAGCTTGGGATCCTTCGGGACTCGCTGGATTCTCTGTTCTGGGCCTGGTCAGACCGCGGGGTGAAACTGAGGCACTATACTGGAGATATGATACGGATTGTTGTGTTATGGATGTGAATTGTTTATATTATCATTATTATTGTATTGTATCATAACTGGTATGGCATGGTTGATTATATATTGCCTCGGACGAGTGTACTTTTAGTGAGAGTAATGATATATACACTATTGTAAGGAATATAATATACACAGGAAAGCGTTGACCAATCATAATGTATTAACAGATTAAGTGAAAAGCATTGATAGCTAATGGCCATAGAAACCTAGTATACAAGTGTGAGTACGTGGCTTGGTTGTGAGAACGAAGTAGAGATAATGCCTTGTAGGTGGCCAAGTATGGAATCCATAACGTACCATAACTAAAGAGAAAATGATAGATACTTGGTCAACTGTCATGACATACGGTATAGGTACCGGATAGCATAGTATATCCTTGAGTTACACTTGAGAACGGACTCAAGTAGGGTTATATCTACGATTCACTAGTAATGTGAGATCGACTTAAGGTATTCCATGGGAGGTCTACAGATGGGATAGATTGATTGGATAGTCAGCTTCCTGGTGACTATGATGGGATTCCTAGTGGGTTCTGCGCACACGGGTGTGTGAGTTGCATTGCATTGTTTGGTTTACAAACTGCTGCATTGACGTAAAATAACTATTTTCTATATAAAACCTATATAGTCCCACTGAGCCCGGATTTGGCTCACCCCATTTTCTAAACAGTTTTGCAGGTCAAGCATTGGGGATTGGCGTGTGATTTACGAGTCTAGTAACCTCTGATGTCCTATATCTTTTGTATTCCTTGAACTAAGGACTCGGTTGTATATAATCGTTGGTTGTATTAAACTCTTTCTATTTATGTATGGACTTTACCATTATTTTGGATAATGGGCTATGGATTTGTACAAACGGTTTTTATATATATATATGTGGAGTTGGTTGTGATTGTGTTTGTGTTAATGTGTTTTGTAAACCTCTTAAACTTGGTTTTACTTAAATAAACTCCACATACCGAGCATTTGTAAAACTGGACATTTTATTGTGGAAAAGTTTTTAAAAGTCATGAATTTTATATTTTAAACCCGCCGTCGCGTACGGCATCCGTGATTAACCGGGTCCCGGAGGTGAAAATCTCAGAACGGGATTCGGGGCGTCACAAGTTGGTATCAGAGGTATAGGTTCGATTTTCTTCACGTGGTTTATGGGTAGTTACACTTGTTGGGGAAGTATTACGAGTGGAATCCAGTTGAGTCTCGAGTTGTTTTGCGCTAGGAATCACTCACTTGCATATTACACCATTGTCTTATGAGCATTTAGCATTTATATTCTCTAAGGAGGTGTTATCTTAGTGACATAAGCACCACATTTCCTTTAGTTTCATGAGAGTTCGTATTAATATCGACTCCACTCTGGGAATAGTGGGGAAGGTGGATAGAGTAGTTTGATCAGAGTAGCGCAGCGGAATCGTAGTGGGACCATTGGTTTGGATATTTATGAGTATAGTGTAAGCAAGTCTCAGGTGAGCGGTCGTCTCGAGGAAAGATGTTTCCTCCTTTGTTCATTCTATATGTGTTGACCATATTTATATTTTGTCTTATTGGTGATTTGTGTTATAATCGTGTTGTTTCCTTATGAATCTTTTATTTTCTTAAGAATGTGTTTTATACTCGGGATGTGTTTTGCTACCAAGTTAGCAATAGGCGACTGTCGAGTTATATTTTAGTCAGCCGCCTGATCAACGGATGACTAACTTATAAATCTGCGGTCTTCTGTCGCCAACGGAAAGTGAAACGTGGATTGTTTGTGTTCTTGGAATTGACTAAGCATATTTGTGTTTGTTTCTCGAGTATTATTATGATTGGATTCATAGGAAACTAGAATGCGTGAGCTTTTCTGTCGATATGATTCTTTAGTTGAGAGTGCACCTTAGGAACGGTGTTGACCTTGGTTTAGCATCTTGTTACGCATAAGATTGTGTTGGTGTACGTTTATCCCTGTATTCCTAGTGTCCGTGTTAGCTCTTAAGTCTCAGGGTTTGAGGTTGAGTTTCATATCTTTTGGCTCACCTAAAGCTTGTTAGTCGTTAGTCCACACGGTGTGGCAAGTTTTTCATTGCCGACTTTGGTTGTCGAGGTCACCATTGACCATTCTTGTGATTGAGCCTATTCGGAGTTTGGGTCGTGCTATCGTATCCTAGCCTTGAGGAATTGTTCCGTGCCTTGCTAGGGATGTCACGTGAGGGAGTAGAATCGTTCTTGTGTTGACCCATTAGAAGTCCTAGCCTTGTTGTTTCATCTCCTCGATGTCTCCTTGGATTGTTCTACTCATTTATTCTTTAGATTCGATTCTAACTTGTTTTAACCGTTGTTAGTCTCCTAAGGAGGGGAGACCGGGTGCAACTTTCATGATCTTGTGTATTTGTTATTCCATTCCAACCTCCATGTAAATTTCAAGGACGAAATTTCTTAAGGAGGGGAGATTGTAATGCCCCGTGTTCCTTTTTCCACGTTGACCTTCTCTTAAGCCCGGTAAGGCTTAATCTCCGTTAGAGAGCGTGCATTAGGTTTCAAGTCCTTCGCACTCAACCCAATAGTTCTAGTATCTCATGTTAGTTATATTTAGTTTGAGGGAGTGATCGTTACGTTATTCGGGTGGTTCGGGTTGAAACCGAGGCGAAAATCGCGTGTTTCGACTTTTCGCGATTCGTAGATTTCTGGCCAACTTTGAGAGGTCATAACTTCTTCATCCGGTGTCCAAACGACTCTCCGTTTTCGGCCACGTCTTCATTTCTTTTCCCTCTACAACTTTCGTGTTTTGGCCGAGTCGAGATTCAGCCGTTTCGAGGTCCGTTTCGAGCTCAGAAAGTCATTTGCTGTTGCAGTGACTTCCATGATCGATCATGGAAGGGGCCATGAACGATCATGGTCCTCTAGAGAGTTCCAGAACGCTTCATGATCGATCATGGGGGACCCATGATCGATCATGGTTCACCTGTAAGTCGGTTTTGAGCGTTTTTAACCCATTTTTACGTCATTTAACACCCCCACAACCCCCCACTTTCGTGCATCCAACATAGAGAGGGAGTGAGGAAGGGTCTAGAGAGCTCTAGAGAGAGAGATAAGAGATCACGCACATCTCTCATCGTCCATCCAAGATTGGAGTGCCGAATCGTTTCTTCTTCACTATTCATCATCCTTCCCGCTTTCTTCTTCCGTTGGAGCTTGCGTTGAAGCTAGGGCTTGGACAATACGGCTTCTACGCTTCATCAACTTGCGGGTTCGGCTTGTCTAAGGTGGGGACACTAGTACAAAAACTTGTTTTCCAACGTTTGATTGATGATTAGCGATTTAAACTACAAATTTGGGGATTTTGATCAAAAGCATGTGTTGTTTGCATCTCTTGGGATTTGGGCTAGATGATTCTTAGATTAATGATGGATATTGATAGATTATCACTCCTACAGCGTGATTGATTATCTAGTTCCACGATTTAGCATGCGTAGCTAGAGGTTCATGTGAAACCAACTCCGTAGCTATTCGTATGACTTATAAATTGGGGTTTTTAGGTCTTGTGCTTATAGATGGATGATTCTGGGTTATTAATGATAGCAATACACATCTATACCACTAGATACGACCGAAGGGTATTATTTATGGTATGTGTGGTGAGAATCCACTACGGTGGAGCGATAAGCCTTAGCGTACGAGTCTAGTGGCTTGCGTGGAGCGAGCTAGGCACTAGTAACGAGAGTTTAGTCTTGGTACTCTTTAGAATGCATGAAACATAGTTGTTAGGGCACGGATTGCCCCTAGTCATGGATACGGACACCTAGGCGAGTTGTATTGGTATGCCGGATGAGCTAGATTCATAATAACCAATACATGGCTTGAAAGGATGACGTGAGTATCATCATAAAACATGTAATGAGACATATGATGTTAATAATGAATACTTGGCTTAATGATATAGCTAGTGAATCATTATGGAACATATACGGTCTTAGTTGAATACACGTATCACATGATGAGGTGTATAACGCGATTACCGAATCAACTGGCCTTATTATGAGAATGATCATGTGACGATAAACGTATGGAGTATACGAGTGATGAATACTCTTGTAAGAATGATTGACGATGATGTCAATGATGATAAATGGATGAGTGGGCGCTTGTATGATTATATATGTGATGCTTAGCCATATGTGTGATGTATGATTGATGATGATGATGATATTCATTGTGGGAAATGAATGAATGTGATGTATGTTACTGTGATCACACATATGGGCTGGATATGATGATATGCCGAGCACCGGGTAGCTCCCTGTGACTCGAAGGAGGGCCGCCTATTGCCGCCCATGGGTGAAAGGCCCTAAACCGTGCACGGGGAAAATGAAGTCGGTGACTCCACCGTGGTTGTGTTGCCCACAAAGGAGAGCCCACTCTAGGTATCTTGCCTTCCAACTGGACTATGTGTCCTTGGTTAGATGAGTTTTCCCGGCAAGCGGAGCAGGTCCCGTGTGCCACTACTTCCTACATGGTGAGTCCCCGGGAAGTAGTTGGGCTACTAATGGTCATCACCCATTAGGGTATCGCCTGGTGTAGTTTCTCCAGAGTGTCGATGTGGTTTGTATGTGGTGTTCTCCTCGTTAACTATTCGGGGTCTTGTCCCCGGGAAAGTGACCATCGCGTGGGTTATCTTCGAATGACCTACTTGGAGAACTAAGTCCCTGAACCACTCCCCACCTGGAGGAGACATGGACAAGAGCTTAGGATCCTTCGGGACTCGCTGGATTCTCTGTTCTGGGCCTGGTCAGACCGCGGGGTGAAACTGAGGCACTATACTGGAGATATGATACGGATTGTTGTGTTATGGATGTGAATTGTTTATATTATCATTATTATTGTATTGTATCATAACTGGTATGGCATGGTTGATTATATATTGCCTCGGACGAGTGTACTTTTAGTGAGAGTAATGATATATACACTATTGTAAGGAATATAATATACACAGGAAAGCGTTGACCAATCATAATGTATTAACAGATTAAGTGAAAAGCATTGATAGCTAATGGCCATAGAAACCTAGTATACAAGTGTGAGTACGTGGCTTGGTTGTGAGAACGAAGTAGAGATAATGCCTTGTAGGTGGCCAAGTATGGAATCCATAACGTACCATAACTAAAGAGAAAATGATAGATACTTGGTCAACTGTCATGACATACGGTATAGGTACCGGATAGCATAGTATATCCTTGAGTTACACTTGAGAACGGACTCAAGTAGGGTTATATCTACGATTCACTAGTAATGTGAGATCGACTTAAGGTATTCCATGGGAGGTCTACAGATGGGATAGATTGATTGGATAGTCAGCTTCCTGGTGACTAGGATGGGATTCCTAGTGGGTTCTGCGCACACGGGTGTGTGAGTTGCATTGCATTGTTTGGTTTACAAACTGCTGCATTGACGTAAAATAACTATTTTCTATATAAAACCTATATAGTTCCCACTGAGCCCGGATTTGGCTCACCCTATTTTCTAAACAGTTTTGCAGGTCAAGCATTGGGGATTGGCGTGTGATTTACGAGTCTAGTAGCCTCTGATGTCCTATATCTTTTGTATTCCTTGAACTAAGGACTCGGTTGTATATAATCGTTGGTTGTATTAAACTCTTTCTATTTATGTATGGACTTTACCATTATTTTGGATAATGGGCTATGGATTTGTACAAACGGTTTTTATATATATATATGTGGAGTTGGTTGTGATTGTGTTTGTGTTAATGTGTTTTGTAAACCTCTTAAACTTGGTTTTACTTAAATAAACCCCACATACCGAGCATTTGTAAAACTGGACATTTTATTGTGGAAAAGTTTTTAAAAGTCATGAATTTTATATTTTAAACCCGCCGTCGCGTACGGCATCCGTGATTAACCGGGTCCCGGAGGTGAAAATCTCAGAACGGGATTCGGGGCGTCACAGGGGCTCTCTGTCCCAACTTAAAGTCTCAATCGTTAGAGACGAACCTGGGACCTATCATGGACTAGCGCTAGCAATAAACCTTTAGGCAAACCAATCATCACACATAAAAATCGTAATGTACCCAACTTGAGATTTTTAGTATAAACCATCTCAGTATGTAAAACAGTTCGTTTAATAAGTATTTCATGAAGAAATCCAACCACTTGGACCATTGTCCGTTTATATAAATATGCGTAGCAAGGATCATCAGTATACAATCTTGTCCAAGTTGGGTTTTAGTGAAAGGCAACTATTTGATAAGAAATCATAGTTGAATCATGCTATTT